>CM031242.1:496066309-497266309 GCA_018340775.1 Taxus wallichiana var. yunnanensis | reverse complement strand
GAAATTAGAAGTGCAATTAGGGTTTGATGGATGACTAAGTTGGTTCGAGTTGAATTTTGACCTGTGTCATAGTAAATCCATAATAAATGTTAAGCCTAGAATGTGTCCAAATCATCCACTATCTCGCCTAATTTGAAGAGTCGGGATCATATAAATATGTCAAGTTTATACTCCACTATAAACCTTATTTTTATGGTTTTAGATATGTGATTAATGAAAATAAGGATTTTCCTTTGCCACTTTAGTTTCACTTTTTCATGCTTTAAAATATTTATTTTATCGAAACCCTCACATTTGTGCATGTACTTATAAATAACCCTAGCTTCTGCAAAGAAGCTCAAGTACATATTAGATAACAAAATAAAAATATGAAGTGCTTAAGTCAGATTGACCTTAATTAATAATCACTCATTTGTGATTCACCAAACACTATGCTAAATTTCAAACTCAATGTAGTTCTCAAGTGCATTGTGTAAGTGTGCATGCAACTAAACCCTTTATCTATCTTTTCCCTTGTGTTTCCACACTAATAGCGGGCTAATTAATTTTCCCTAGTTGAAACCCTTGTATGCAAACGTAGAATTCATAACTTTTCTCCCTTGTGTCATTATATGTAGTATGTTATAGTAATTATTAATTTTCCTAGCTTGTAGATTATAGATAAATAATCATTTAACAAATATTAAAATTTGTAAAACCCTAATTATAAAGTCTCAACAAAATGATAAGCAACAAAGTACAAATTTGACTTAAGCAATAATCTTGATAAAAATGAAACCCTATGTATAAGAGAGGGAGTGAGATACTTAGCAAATTTTGCAATAAATCCCGGAGTATGTTGGGCTGGAAAACAAGTGAACCGGAGGAGGAAAGTGTCCCAAACCACACACATAAATTTTCGGAGATGTTAGAATAAGTTGGGTGGGGTGCCTATATGCCGTAGAGACCTTTTAGTAGGCACATGTGAGATCTGAAAATTCTCAAAAATAATTTTTGTTGTGTCACAAGAGATTATTAGCCTTCAATGTTAGTTGCATTTATGTCACATTATGTCATGAGAACTGTATGTAACCTACAAAATAAATGATCTCTTGCAAAACCCCAAAACACATAAAATCCTAAAAATAAAAAAATGTATATGGGGAGTCAGATTGACCTTGATGTTCACCCAAAAGAGTGAACTTACGACCAAATGTTGCACTACATCTCAGACTCCATGTAGTTCTTTGTGTGTGTGTGCAAGAATTGTGCCCTAAGTGGCTCTTGTGCAAGATGCACTTGATAACGAGAAATAGCTAGATGTAGCAATGTAGATAGATGTGTGGATGTAAAAATGAACTTCCCCTCCTATGCGTGTATGCAAAAAATTCAATCCCTTGTCCCTTGAGTGAGTGCTAGATGGATGCTTTGATGCTCTTGAAATGCCTTTGGATGCAACCTTAGGTGATAGTAATAGATGCTTAGAGTTTGGTCCTTTATTATGGTCACATAAATTATATTTATATGATTCCCTTATTTGAATTTCCTAATTGAAAACTAAAAGGTTGACCCATACAAAAAAAAAAAAAAAGATGCGCAAAAGATAAAAGAGGCCAAAAGAGGTGAGTAAGATACAAAGAGGCCGGAGGTGCCCGGAGGACGAGGGCACAGGCAGGGCATCCTAGCGGCTGGTACTAGCGTCCTAGCAGCGCTAGTGTCCAAAGTCAATAAAGATAAATCAATGAAGATCAGACTGGGTTGTGGGGTGTGTAAGACCACAAAGAAAGCAAGAAAAGAAAGTAAAGAGGCCAAAAGTAGATGTCAATTACTAGTTTTCTTTCTTAGGAATCATATGAATAGTGGTATGTGATTAGGACCTAGAAATGTACCCAAAGTGCATGATTTAGTGTCTACATTTACCCCCACTTTATGTTGTTGAGTGAATACTTGATAACATAAAGTAGATAAGAGATGTGTACTTGATAACCATGTAGATTGATGGCGAAAGTGTGCCGAGGAGACAAGAAAAATGTGTGGAGTGATAAAAATGAAGTGTGGAAGCTAAGCTAGGAAAGAGGAAGTGACCCTATGGGTGAAAAGCGTAATGAGTTACACCATGTTGTGTTTTTACCTATTTGTCATTGTCTTGATGCTTGATGAATGATTGCTTCTTGTTATGTATTAAGGATAAACCGCAAAAAAGAAGAATGAAAGAGTAGTTAAAGTCATGTATATGTGAAAAATTTGATCCAAATATGTAAAAAGTATGTAAAAATGTGAAAAAGTAGTAAAAGGAACATGTACACCTAATCTGTGATGAGTGAAAAGGATAAAAAGTTTCTGAAAATGTTGTAGAAGAATGAGTTTTTGGGAAATCTCACGTGCCAAGAACGAGTTTTTGGGTGATCTCATGCCAAGTGTGAGATTTTTTGGGTGATCTCACGCCATAACAAAAGAAGTGTTGGGGAGAAAGGTCTAGTGTTATTCTCTAACCCTGACTACTTCCTGACGATTTATACACCACTACAGATGGTGTGATCTTGTTTTGTTCAGTTCGATCTAATGCAAATAGAAAAATGAGATAACATGCATGTTGATTGTTAGAGGAATGTGCTTGTTGTTGTGTAAATTCTTTGTGTAAACTACTGAAAATTGTGCCAATGAGAAAGTAATTATAACTTCCCCCTAGTCATAGTGCACCCCAAGAAAGGTCAAGAGCGCCCATATGCTCATGTGTCTGGGTCAAGCTGGGCGTTGGCGTTTGCGTTGTGTTAATCACCCAAGTCAATCATTTATGAGCCCTTTCTATATTGTAGACTGTGTTGTTCATGTATTGTGTGGGTCTGAATCCATCGACTTTGTGTATTGTTGAATGGGGTGATTGTTTCACCCAATGTATGCCCCCTCGTTTGGGGTGTATGTGGCGTCATTTGGGAGGATGTAGACCAAAGGAGAGGACCATACATTGATCTGAAATTGATGGGTTTGTAGGGGAGGGAATTTTCTTGGTAGAAACCAAGGCACATGCAAACAAATGTGGCTAAAAACATGTGTTAATGCAATCAAGACAAATACACATATAGAAGACAAAGTGTAAGCTAGTAAGTAAAAGAAGACAATGTGGAAAACGAAAAGTGGGTTTCAAACATGGGACATCACCCATAATGTCATAAGACAATTAGGTTTGAAGCAACCAAAGCATACACGCAATGAACAAACAAGGCATAGATCAAAGCCCACAAATAATGGAAAATAGTAATAAACAAAGTAAGACAACCGTGGAGGCAAATAGTTCCTTCAAAGTAAATGTTGCACATGAAGTACTGTTAACATGTTAGAAAGGTAAAAAGTATGTAAAGATGTGTATGTATCGATAAAGTAGTGTGCTAGTAAGAATAATAAGTTATATAAAATGAAACAATAGACACTGTGATGTGTATAAAGTAGATGCCCCTAGGAGCCATTGTGGAACCATTGGTAAGAGGTACAATGTCAAGCATTCGTGCTTTACATGTAGAGATCTGTAGAAATTTGCATTTAAAACTAGAGGAAAGTGAACGCGCATGTGTATATAGAAAAGATAATGACATACTAAATATCGACTAGTATAGTAAACAAAGTGTACATGTGAGTATAAGTAAGCAAGAAAAATGTGCAACCAAGATATGCAACATGTTGTGAGTGTGAATGGAATGGAATGCAAAGTGAATATGATAGGAGCAGCATGCCCCTCGAGTGGATGTGTATGAGATGAGTTTCATTTATAAATGCCCCCTCACCAGTCAAGAATGAACCATAAAATAAAAGTGCGTCATCGAGAAATGGTTTAATTTTTTTCGTTAGAAAGATAAATCGATGAAGCATATAGTGTGAAGTGTGAATGAGTGTGGTGAGGTTCATTTCAGATTTAGACCCTCAACAATCAAGTATGAACCATGGAACTAGAGTGCGTCATAGGGAAGTGTGTTGTGTGACAATGTGATGCAAGAAAGATGTGTCATGAATGTGTCGAGTGTGAAATGTGTCATGTGTATGATGTGAGGTTCATGAATGTAGGAGCCCTCAACAGTTAAGTGTGAACCGTAGCACAAGAGTGTGTCATTGGGTAATGATAATACAAGTGTATCAAGATGTGTAGAATGCGTGTGAAATACTAAATGTGTAGCCTAAAGCTAGATAATAGAAAGAAGAGATGACCGAGAATGTTAGGAGGGGAAAGATAAGTGTGATGCCCCCTAAGTGTATGAAGTGAAGAAGAATCAAGTAACATCGTCTAAAAGATCATTGTTGTCATGGTTGAAGTCAAAAGGAGACGCGTCGAGACATGGTAAGTGACAGTGAGGTTGATCACGCAAAGAGCCATTATGACACAAATTGTACATGCCCATTGCATATTTTTCGTTAGTGAAAGGTGGTAATATACATCCATGTGCATACCATTGAATAAGATTTTGGGAATAATTTGGGAAATGAATCATTACAAATAAAAACAAAACGAAGGGCATGGGAATGAAATGTCAATATGATTCTAAAATTTGGTATGAGTTTGCAAAATAATATTTTTGTTATATTATTCATATGAAACTTACATATTTATAAGAGTTATATGAGCTCCTATTTTCATGGAGTCTCAACAACTCATCCTCCGAAATAGGTTGGTTGGTTCAACTATTCAACCACTAACCCATTCATGTACAAACTATATATATTATTGTTACAACAATAATATATTAACTAATATACATATGAAGCACTAATAAAGAATTCCTAACATTCCCCCTTAGTGCGAACATGGGGAAAACGTCCATGCTACATTGCACCTGATTTCACGATCATGTGATTTTCCTTTGGATTATCACAAACCAAAAGTTGGTTTTCCATCGGTTAACCAAAAACCAAGAGTAAGGTGGTTTTCCAGTGGTTGACCACAAACCAAAGGGGTGAAGGTTTTCAAATGGTTTACCTACAACCATATCGTGATGTGTCAGTGCATTCTTCGACTCTCATCATAGTTTCTCTTTAGGAGATTACATATTAGAATCCATCATAGTGCAAACATATCATTCCACGCATAAAAAAAATCGACCCACAAAGGTGTGAAGTTCCATAACACATTATTCGAAAACATCACACCTGAAAAATGCAAACTAAAAAACATGTCACCACATCATATGTGTGGCATTGTCGTAAAAGTGGACCGATGAGAGGTCACCAATTGTCCTCCATCCTCCATGTATCGTCCACCTCCACCAATTATTGCTTCTACTTTAGTGGAATATGACCATGAAGCTCAAAAACATGTCTTAAATAGACGCTTGATTCAATGCGAAAATGCGTCCATAAGGCAAATCATTTTTAGGACTTTTATAATGACTCGAGAGTTTTGACAACAAAAGATATTTGACTTTTATTTTTGACTATTTTTTACTTTGACAATAATATACTCAATAACTCAATAATTTTAATGACACAAATATGACTCACAATGACATTGATGAAAAGATATTAATGATGTCACATTTCTTGTAAGAAGACAAAGATGACTAAACTTATAAAGAATAATGATTAACAATTTTAGTAGTCGTAAATACCTAGTTTATAAAAATGGCACATTTATACCTTAACATTACAAACATGTAAAGGGGGATTAAGCCTTAGCAAACTAGGCGATTACTAGGTGCCAATCGTTAGGGGTGCCCTGAATCTAAAAAATTTCTTTTTGTCAGTTAATTTTAGAACTTAATTTTAAAATAATTTATCTGAATACTTAATATTGATCAACCCATTTATAGATATTATTGTATAGTAACATAAATTTCACGCATACACATAAAAAAGTTTTGTAATATTTTTCCAAGTAAAAGAAAATATCACATATTTATAAGCACATATGTTTTTTTGGTATTGTTACCCATTCTTTGATGTAGCTCTAGATTATGTAGGTGTGTAATTTGTTCTAGAAAAAGGTTAATGTATTTTTTATAATGTTGTTGGTGTATCTAGTAGAGGTGAGTATAATTAAAGGAAAAAAGTATTTAATTTTCTATTCTTAATTTTGTGGGGAAAATTTCTATTATTTTGTTATGGAGGAATCCGTAGGCCTAGTCCAAATACGACTCTTCACAAAACCATGGGAGCTACATAAACGTTTTTGTTTCTTTGGAAAAAATGGTGCTTTATTTCAGGATAGAGTTCATGTCACCTACTTGATAAGGCTAAATTAGACTTGTAAGAAGCCTTGTATAAAATATTGTATTTTTGCATTCTGAGCAATGATTAAATTTTTCCATCCATAGTATATTTTTCATCCTTCTGTGATAATTTAATAATATATTTTTATTATTATTTTATTATGACCATGATGTAAATTTAAAAATACAAAAATATAGACATATTTTATTTATTTACTTTATGGAAAAAAATATTAAATAAATTTTTTTGAGGAGGGCGCCCACTCAATCTATTGCTTAGGGCGCTCCCGATTTTAATTCGGCCCTATTTGAAACATGACACTTATTTAAGTAAAACAAATTAATACCATATCTCGAATGATTCACGAGACTTTAACAAATTATTCTCTACGAAGAATAAAACTAAATGACTGACTTAATTCACAAAAAAAAAAAACCGACCTATAAGGATGCTTTGAGAAAGTGTTTTGAATCGATCCTCATAAACCAATGACTTCGGTTTCTCAAGCCGCCTCCATATATGTGTCATATAACTTCGAGACGTTATGCATTGTGAGTAATAGTTAGAGTTCACCACAAATATTAACACGATTTCCAACGAGAAGAATGAACAAACAGAATCTGTCTTTCACGCATAATGAGCTCCGAGTCACCTGTAAATGCTCCACACCAGATCTTCTCTCACGTAGATCTAACTGCTTTGAGTTGATTTGGTAGAAGTAGAGTCAACACACCCGACACAAATATCTTACGAGAGAATAGACGTTGATATTTTGTGGGCGATCAGACTGTAAGTAACATGCACGGTGAGCTCCTTCCCAATGAAGAACACTTTACTGAATTCACAAATCTTGTTATATAACAGAATCATAGACGTCGTTTCAATCTGAACTTGCACTTTGTATGGTAAAATACAGTCTTAAAATGCATGTGGAGTGAAGTAGGAAATTCGTGGAAGGAGATGTGAACAGGACTTGATTTTGAATCCACAGATTAGAGACTTTATAATTAACAAGGAAATGCAGTCTGCCGGCATGCAAGATCACAAACGCAGTCACAGACTCTGAATGTGGTTCCAAGCATGAATGAAACAAAATGCCAATACATGCAAAAGAAATCGACATAGATACGAAACTAATCCATCACATAGATAGGGGTGAAGTACAATACAACTACCCCTTTAAAAAATATACTTCCATAAGAATGAGGATCAGACACGGCTCGATACCAAATCTAATGGGGTCCGCATTTGCAAAAAAAATCTACAAAATAATAATTTTTGTTATATTATTCATATGGAAACCTACATATTTATAAGAGTTATATGAGCTCCTATTTTCATGGAGTCTCAAGAACTCATCTCTCAGAAATAGGTTGGTTGGTTCAACTATTCCAACACTAACCCATTCACGTATTGAAACTATGTATATTATTGTTATAACAATAATATATTAACTAACATACATATGAAGCACTAATAAAGAATTCCTAACAATGATGAGGATCTAAAGTGTTGTCAATATAGTCAAGCCACGACTGCCCAAGAGTAAGTAGAGAAGTGTGCGTAATAAAGTGATAGAAGGAAAACATGAAGGCCATAAGCAACAATAATACGAACATATCCATGATAGAGATGGGGTGAATGGGGTAGGGGGAGAAGATCATCGAGTGTGAATCTGAGCTGAGCCAAGCCATCATATGTGCAAATAGTGTCAAAGCAAGTGGGATCGAATGGAATGTGTGGCTAATAAGCATTATTCATGAAAAAAGTACATGTGAAAGGAGGGATCACATATTCAAGTTGATCACGAGAAGACAATGAAGGTGGTATGACGTCCGATGTATGGACATACCCTCAATAAAGCACCATAACATTAATAGAAGGAGGGGGTGATATTGAAATGAATGGAATAACATTTAATGCACAAATGGTTCCTTCAAGTGGAGGCAAGTTGTCTGGATAGTCTGTGGGTCATGGATCAACAACAAGATGCATAGTAGTAGAATTCAGAATAGGTAATGCAGTGGTTGGATCTAGGTGGCAATATTGGAATGGGTTACTATCAATGGGAATTGTATATTCAAATCCCTCATGTAAGAATTTAGCATACATGTGAACTGTAGAAGGAACTGTTTGCATTTTGTGAAGCCATGACCTACCGAGTAAGCAATTATATGGAATTGGGATATCAATAACAAAGAATATTGTAAGAACCATTTTTGGCCCAACTGTGATAGGTAAAGCAATAGTTCCTATGCATGGATGCATAGTAGAATCATATGGAAGAGAAATAGATGTTGGGTTAAGATTAGCTAAGGAAAGGCCTATATTATGAATGAATGATAAAGTACAAATATTGAGCTCAAATCCATTATCGAATAAAGTGTGCTTGATACCCATGTTATTGATGCATATGCATATATATAAGGGAGGATCATTGTCATAAACAGAAAGATCGACAACTATATCAGATGGAAAAGTAAGTTATTGAGAAAATGCATCTACAAATGTCTGATATACTATGTTTGGATGAGTAGTAGAAGGAATGTGAGTATTAGCCAAGAGAGTAATGATTTTAGCTTGACAATCGAGGATTAACTAGCAAGAAATCATGAATGGATATATCCATGATGAGAGGATGAAATAAGTGATGAAATGAAGACCCAAGAGTGTTCGAATGAGATGGGTTCACTAAATGATTTAACAAATATTGAAATTTGTAAAACCCTAATTGTAGAGTCACAACGAAATGATAAGAAATAAAGTACATATCTAACCTAAACAATAAGCTAGATAAAAATGAAACCCTAGGTGCAAGAGAGGGAATGAGAGACTTAGCTGATTTTATAACAAATCTCGAAGTGTGTTGAAATGGAAAACTATTGAACCGGAGGAAGAAACTATCATAGTTGTAAACATAAATTTACTGAGTCAGCGAATAAAAGTTTGGATTGGGGTGCCTAGATCTGGGTTAGGGGCACTTAGGCACCAAAGACCTTCTTTATCTACACATGTGACTGCGAAAATACTTAGAAAATGATTTTTGTTGTGTCACACGAGTGTCACTAACCTTCATTGTTAGTCGACTTGTATGTCACACTGTATCTGCAGAAATCACCTGTAACTCATAAAATAAACGATCCCCTAAAAAAACCCCAAAACGCATTAAATCCTAAAAGAAAAATATTCAAATCAAAGGGAGTCATACCGCCCCAACGGTCACCTAACAAAGTGAACTTACGACTGAGTGTTGCACTACATCTCAGACTCCATGTAGTTCCTCGTGTGTGTGTGAAATATTTTGCCCTAGGTGGCTCTTGTGCAAGATGTACTTGATAGTGAGCAATAACTAGATGTAGCAATGTAGATAGATGTGTGGATGTCAAAATGAACTTCCCCTCTATGCGTGTATGCAGAAAATGCAATCTCTTATCCCTTGAGTGAGTGCTAGATGGATGCTTTGATGCTCTTAAAATGCCTTTGGATGCAACCTTAGGTGATGATAATAGATGCTTAGATTGGTGGACAATTCCGTGGACATAAAACCCGAAATTCAGGACGATCGCGATTGCGGTTCCGAATTATAAAAAAAGTAGTCCCGTGAGTCCTCATTTTCCCCATTTTTCATTTCAAACCGTGATTTCTCCTAGATGTTTTTCACTGGAGCTTTGAATACCACCTCAAAATTGCTCATCAGACTTCTGGATCGCGATAGATTCAACCATGCCGCCAAGACGAGGAGGTAAGCCCCCGATTTTAATCATTTTTTTGCATTTTAGGTTTTTTTTTTTTGCATTTTCATGGGTTTTTTGAAATGTTTGTTTATGTATACAATTTTCTTGTTTTTTTTTCTGGGGTTGGTTGGCAAGCTCAAAATCATGCAAACCATCAAAACATTCCTCAAAACATTCCTCAAAAAACATTCCTCAAAACCTCCTCCAAACATAGATCCGCTCTCTGTGGCTCCTCTTTGTCCCCACGAACCAAAGAACACAAGATAATATCGTTGGAAGAATCCGAGAAAATAAAATTGTCATTGAGAACCTTATTCAGACTATAAGACAAAATCATGCCACAAATCCATCCCGCATGACTTTAGCCAACACATTGCAAACATTGATTGGTGAAGTCGACTCCGCAACCAACCAAATACATAGATGGAATACCTTTAGAGGTGATTGTAGGTGGTGGTATGTGGATAAATTATCCCATGCGGCCGTAAAAGACAAAAAAATTGGAAAAGACCTCATTTGTGCATTATTTACTGACCCGAGAACCAATGCCCCCCCTGAGTACTTACTTGCAAATGGTTCCCAATCCATTGGTGCCATGATGACGAATCAAAAACAATTTTTGGGACCGATGGTGGATGGTTTTTGATTATCCACCATGCAACAACAATGAGGTTCCTCTCTATTTTTTGAAGAAATTATATTATGAGTTCGTGCTTAATGAGGTCCCGAATTATTTTGACTTTTCTAACTTTTTTGGTCGAGGAGGTGGCTCTGCACAGAGTAGACCTAGTGCACGCGTAGGTCAACCAAGGATCCCCCATGCCCCAAAACCCCCACTGCCTTCAGTTATCCCTCCTACAGTGAAGGAGGTTGTGGAGATTGACACACTGCATGCATTGAGGGAGCTCACTGACACTCTGACCCAACATAGTGACCAGATTGCATCTGGTGATGTTGGTGGAGGTGCTACAGTTCTAGCGCACCACACCACTGTGGATCATGTGGTGCCGTATGCACTGAGTGAGACATCATTTGCTGGTTCACATGATTTCTTTTCTATAGATGAGATGTTGGGGGATGTTTTTGGAACTGGTGCCACTGATATTGGTCTTTCACAGGTAAATTTCAAATAAATAAATAATATATATATATATATATATATATACAATAGTTTAATTCATGTTTGAGATTTTAATATATATGTATTTGATTGTACGTCATGTACATACATGTAAAAACTAATTTTTTATTTTATTTTAAATAGCAAGAGCCGGTGAAGGAAACATCCAAGCGTCGACATGCATGCTTCTACTACATCATAGTCATTTGGGCGTGTTTCAAACGTAAGTTTCAAGTTGTACAAACTTACATTTTTAATTTCATTTGATTGCACTAGATTATTATTATAATGTTTCACGTGTATGTTGTACATATTAATATGTTTGTCTTTTATACACAGGAGCCTCAGTGGGTCATCATCTGCTCTGGGAACTAAGGCTACTGGCACGCCTCACATGAGTTTTACGCAGGTTAGTTTCTCTTTACACTTTGTTTCTAATTGTGGAAGTTCACGTGGATTACATGCTTTGGACCTCTGTTATGTGGTGCAGTCATGTAGATTTTAATATTGATTTGTACATGTTTTTTGTATAGCTTATGACTGCCAGAGAGACTCCTCCATATATGCAGACTGTGGAGGGCTGTAGAGATACATCGCCATACAAGATCTCGCAGATCCACTAATTGAGGTACAATTTTTCAAATTTGTTAAATTTTGAGGTTCATTATTTCTTATTACTTAAATCTACAATATCAAATTTTTGTATGTATGTGAAATATTTAATTTGAAAATTAATTATTTGTATGTAGCTTACCCTCGTGAGTCTATTGTTGTCCCTGTGATGTCAACGACAAATTGATAGGGATCATGACATTGTGGTAAGATTTCACATGCATTTTAACTAAATTGTACAAGTTTCTAAATTTTGAATGTATTTTAAAATTTTGGGTGTTAAAAACTTGTTGTTTATGAATGTGTAGGTTAGGTTGCAGACCTGCTTAGAGACGCCTAGGACCACATGGATGAAATCCGTAGTGGCATCTCCCTCCACTACATCCCCAGGTCGTGGACGTGCTACTTCTAGCAGGGCGAAGAGAGGGAAGATGTTTCATGAGTAGATTCATAGTCCACCTGGATGTACATAGATATATATATGGGCCATCTGGTCCTAGTGAACATGTTTCTTCATATAGTCCATTGTATATATATATAGCCTTTTATGACCGCATGTGGTCCTATATGTATGACACACTTAGTTTGAGATGTACACATGTTATGAACTTACATATTTTTAGAGACGTGCGTCTGGAGCACACTTTGTTTGATTCTTATATATCCATGTGTGTTGGTTTTCATAACGATATTACTTCTATATGTTTGATTCGATTTCATTGCATGTATGATATCCTTCTATGTATGTTTTCATAACCATTTATTAGTTCTAGATATGTATGTTTGATTTAAAATTAAAAAACCATGTCCCGGAGCACTACATGGTACAATTGTTAAGCAAACCTATTCCATTAAGCAAAACCATGCTAGGTGAACTACAAAAGGGCAATACGTAATTACTTTTTTTTCTTTTAAAGCTAACACTCATCTGTTGCATATCAACTAATGCGAACATTGATAGAAATAAGTGAGGTAGAGTTCATCTTGAACTATATGAATATAACGTTACTTATGGTGCAACATTGCATGGTACAATTGTTAAGAAATTAAGGGAAGCATTTACATTGTTTTAGAGAAATTAAGGGAATCAATAGATGTACACACCTTATCTCTTTATAATTTGGTGCTATATGCCAATCAACTAAGAAGTTAAACATTCAATTTGATTATCGTTTAAAGTAGATTCACTTCTCTCTTTCATTTTCATTGTTTGTCTCTTTCTTCTTGGACTTACCATCCTCTCTTTCCTTTTATTTGCTTGTATGTATTCAAGACTTCTTTCTTTCTCCTTCTTATTTTTCCATTGTTCACTCTTTTTTCTCTTGACTTGTCTCTTGTTGCTTTGAATATCCTGTCATAAATATCTCCTCAAGCCTTTGTATTTCCTCATGTACAACAAGTATTCACTCTCTCCTTCACTTTCTTCATTTATTGATCACAACCATTACATGCTTGCCTCAAACTGAAATTTGACCTTTTCTCGCCACTTTCCTCTTGTTTCCCATTTCATATTGAATGAGTACCTATTTATTCTCTAAGCATTTCATTTTGCACTTCCTTTCTCCTCCATTATTCTTCTTTCATGCTATGTTCTCCATTATGAGAATTCTTTTCTCTTCTTCATGTTTCTCGTGCATGGAAACTATTTTCCTCTTATTCCTTCATAGGCTCTCACTTATTTGTTTCCTTCACTTCTTTTAGCATGCTTCATAAGTGACTTGATTGGCCACTTCACTCTCCTTCTAAAATTCCATCCAAATATGCAAACTTGAAGCTACTTGCCTTAGCATTTTATTGATAATCTTATTCATATGTTCACATTCTCACCATACTATTAGAAACAATGAATAAATGCATTTCATTCCTTTAACATGACTTACCTTTACTCACCACTTTTCACTAGTTCTTGCTTCACTAGCAATTATGGCTCATTTAATTTCAACTCCATTTAGTATTCTTGACCTATATTCAAATACTTAATCCACTATTAGAATAACAAGGGAATGCTTTATTCTTGTGAATCTTCAAAGCATGATAATTAGGGTATTAGATACCCATTAAGGGATGAAAAGTATGTAAAAAGTTTCAAGGTAGCCAAGAGCATGACCATATTACAATGCAAACATAATGAGCATGTAAGCACATAGCTGGGGAAGCAGAGGATGGAGAGAGATCACCACAACAACATAGCTCAAGAGAGAAAAGCAAGGATAGTGATGAAGCACCTAAGAGGACAAGAGGCAAGTCCAAAGAGAACAAGAGAGATGGAAGGTAAACAAGTGACATTGAATGTTTTGAGTCCTAGGAAATGAACGGAGGCGAGGAGTGAGAAGTCATGCCTCAGGATGTCGTGGCACCAAACCAATATGCCAACACATTTGGTGGCTAGGTGAATGCTAGAGGAGGTGGTGTTTTGGTGTGTGACAAGGTCGTTGCTTGCTCGGCTACTTCTGCTTCGTTGGGCGTAGTCCCTTAAGAGCTCTAAGACCAAAATATCATTCAACTTCGACGGGTGACTACTCGACTCTCGGCACCTAGAGATGTCTCATCGATCCAACACCCTCACGTAGGGACCCTCTACAATAGCCTCTCTCATTTTTTCCTTCTCAGATTCGGTGCTCTCGCTGCCCTATTGTTTGCAAATGCGTGAAATAGTGTAGTTTGAGCCAGTGTAAGGTTATCAAATGCTATATTTTGCAAACGGTGGGTCGTGACACCAAACCGAATGCACCGAACATCTGGGTGGCTAGGTGAATGCTAGAGGAGGTGGTGTTTTGGTGTGTGACAAGGTCGTTGCTTCTGGGCTACTTTGTTCGGGCGTAGTCCCTTAAGAGCCCTGAGACCAAAATATCATTCAACTTCGACGGGTGACTACTCGGACTCCGTGGCACCTAGAGATGTCTTGTCTGATCCAAACACCGGTGTAGGGACCCTCTACAATAGCCTCTCTCAAGTTTTTTCCTTCTCATATTGGTGCTCTCGCTGCCCTATTGTTTGCAAACGCGTGAAATAGTGCAGTTTGAGCCAGTGTAAGGTTGTCAAACGCTATATTTTGCAAACGGTGGGTCGTGGCACCAAACCAAATGTGCCCACATCTAGGTGGCTAGGTGAATGCTAGAGGAGGTGGTTTTTTGGTGCGTGACAAGGTTGTTGCTTCTGGGCTACTTGTTGGGCGTAGTCCCTTAAGAGCCCTGAGACCAAAATATCGCATTCAACTTCGACGGTGACTACTCGGACTCCGTGGCACCTAGAGATGTCTCATCTAATCTAAAACCTCAGCGTAGGGACCCTCTACAATAGCCTCTCTCAGTTTTTTTCCTTCTCATATCGGTGCTCTCGCTGCCCTATTGTTTGCAAACGCGTGAAATATAGTGTGTTTGAGCCAATGTAAGGTCACAAATGCTATATTTTGCAAACGGTGGGTCGTGGCACCAAACCGACTACACCAACACATCTAGGTGGCTAAGTGAACACTAGAGGAGGTGGTTTTTTGGTGCGTGACAAGGTCGTTGCTTCCGGCTACTTCGTTCGGGCGTAGTCCCTTAAGAGCCCTGAGACCAAAATATCGTTCAACTTCGACGGGTGACTGAGACTCACGTGGCACCTAGAGATGTCTCGTCTAATCCAAAACCTCCTCGGGTGTAGGACCCTCTACAATAGCCTCTCTCGCTTTTTTCCTTCTCATATCGGTGCTCTGCTTGCCCTATTTTTTGCAAACATGTGAAATAGTGCGGTTTGAGCCAATGTAAGGTGTCACAAACGATATATTTTGCAAACGGTGGGTCGTGGCACCAAATGAACCGAATGTGCCGACATGTCTGGGTGGCTAGGTGAATGCTAGAGGAGGTTTTTTGATGTGCGACAAGGTCGTTGCTTCGGGCTACTTTGTTCGGGCGTAGTCCCTTAAGAGCCCTGAGACCAAAATATCATTCAACTTCGACGGGTGACTACTCGGACTCGTGGCACCTAGAGATGTCTCATCTAATCTAACACCTGGCATAGGGACCCTCTACAATAGCCTCTCTCGGTTTTTTCCTTCTCATATCGGTGCTCTCGCTGCCCTATTGTTTGCAAACGCGTGAAATAGTGCAGTTTGAGCCAGTGTAAGGTTGTCAAACGCTATATTTTGCAAACGGTGGGTCGTGGCACCAAACCAAATGTGCCGACATGTCCAGGTGGCTAGGTGAATGCTAGAGGAGGTGGTGTTTTTGGTGCGTGACAAGGTCGTTGCTTCCGGGCTACTTGTTCGGGCGTAGTCCCTTAAGAGCCCTGAGACCAAAATATCGTTCAACTTCGACGGTGACTACTCGGACTCCGTGGCACCTAGAGATGTCTCATCTGATCCAACACCTCAGTGTAGGGACCCTCTACAATAGCCTCTCTTAGTTTTTTCCTTCCCAGATCGGTGCTCTCGCTGCCCTATTGTTTGCAAATGCGTGAAATAGTGCAGTTTGAGCCAGTGTAAGGTTGTCAAATGCTATATTTTGCAAACGGTGGGTCGTGGCACCAAACCGATTGTGCACACACATAGGTATGGTCTTGTAAACACTTGGGGAGGAGTTTTTTGGTTCTCTAAGCACCAGGTGCTTCTGGGCTACCTCCTCCGAGCCAAGAACCCCCTCCATGGGTACATAAATCGTTGTTAATTGCTTCTCTTTTCTTGTAAAACAATGAAAGCTTCTCTTAGCTTCTTTGAGAATTTAAAATTATCTACTAACAGTGCAACCACGTGAAGGTGGAAGCTTTTCTGGCACCACTAACCTGAACATAAAAGTGTTAGTCAAAGAAATTTAAGTTTCAAATCAAAACCATACTAGATATATACAAAATACACAAATTTAAAATAAAATATATGAACTTAAATCTATCTAACTAAAAAATTTATATATATCAAAGAAATTATATATACTAGACATGAGCATTGTAAATTCATTCCAATGAACCATCAGGATCGGATCTACTCTGAATAGTGGACAAGATTGCTTCATGATCTGACTCTCGAACCTTCCAAAGAATCTTGTTATTAGGCCTTCCTCGATATCTATACAGAGTTGAATATTTGTCGCTAGAACTAGATGCGAATATAAGAGTATTTTCCTGTGTGTCTCAAAGTCTTCAAACACCCAAACAAAGGAGTTTTTTAATGGATACCATCAAAGCCAAGTTCCAGTAACTACCACTGACCCTGTAGGATACTCAATATCTTCGCCATCTATAATAGGAGAAGTCAACTTCTTTCTTTCCTCGATGCAACGACATAAGAAATAGTTTGTTCCTTCTTCATTGTCTTCTGTCGCAATAACTGCAAACACATGTCCCTAAAAAAAAAAGGTTGAACAACTCAAATTTAAATTACATATTAAAATTTCAATGGACATAACTCAATACAAAAATTAAATAAATAACCATAAATACCTTGTCACACCAAAATCAAAATTTCGTCAAAGTCCTTGGATGTTGCAACTTCATCTACAGAAACAAGTCGTAATGCTTGTGGAGGTTGATAACTAGGAAGCGGAGTTAGAGGCCTACAAATCCATCCATCCACCCATTCTTGTGAATCACACTCAAACAGTGACAAATTGATACAAGATGCACAAAAACATGTCAACTTTCTTGTCCATATGGCCCACGAAGTAGTGTCTGAGCTACAAAATGAGTGCATATCACTGGACCCAGTGAGTGTCATACAATCCTCATAGTTAGCAATTTGTTGTTCCTCTATCAACCAAAAATATCTCATGAACTGTGGAATTTTCTTGAGAACCTCGGGCCATGTTGTCAATACACCATTCCACTATGCTCTTTGCATCTTTTAATTTAGCACCATCTTTGTACTTCAACTCTTCTCTTGCAAGAGCTCTTTTCACACATGCCCCTACACCATCATGCTCTCCTTTTCCATGTCCAGCCTCAGTGAAACTCCAAATATGTTGCACACCCATCTTGACGTGCATTCTGCTCATCCAATAAAACATTCGTGCATTCTTAAACTGAGACGTGTAATTATCTGACCATATATAATGTTGTTTGAAGTGGATGTCCCTATCAGACAAGTTTCCATAAAATAACTGGAAACACCCTTGCACAAATTCAAGTAGAATGAGTACGATCATCACTGATATAAAAGTGGTACTCTCTTAAATTTTTTTGATCATTCTCTGTACTATATCAGAGAATGTAGAAATGCTATATGCACAAAAATGGCAACTTGTACTGAGTTGTAATATTGCGATTGAACCTCCATTTGTGGTTGTAATGTGTAATTCTCTGCAAAATTGACCACTGAAACAATAGTACCAATAGGAAATGTGTCCTTGCATATCTTGAACTATTCATCCAACCATCGAGCTCTATGTGTATGCCTAGCATACTCATAAACAATTTCATCCTTAAATTTTCTCAAAAATTAGAAAATAGGCATTTGTTCTGTAACTAGCTCACACCGTTTAGACTCTTTTCCATCTTTCAACTGGTATGCAACTGATTTATATTTATCAAACTCAACTAAATTATGTCCTATTGTACCTTCAATTTTCTCATGGATGTAACTTTCCAATTTAGGTAATCCGCCGCATGTACTACAACTTCCATCTAAACAATCATGACTATAAAAAAATTGTCCAACTTCTTTTTCACAAAATATAGTAGGAATGAAATCCCTGGAAGATATTGGTGGAACTTGAACACCACATTCGATAACATAGTTTCATAATGAAAATAGAACGAATACGTAAAAATTTAGCATAATGCATCGCAAATTCAACATGTTGCCTACAACAACAAGTGGTGCGAGCGTGGTTGATTTTCACATAGAATGGTTTCAACATTTCAAAAAAATGTTGACTAATTTTAATTTCCAGATTCTCTTGTTCAAACTTACGAAAAAATTGAGTTTGAGTCATATCTAAGAAATGCTTTGGATGTGGTTCACGATTAGTAGAACCAACTCTCCATTTTATAACATCTCTTGTATTAGGTGAAACTCTAGTGTTATCATGCCAAAATTGAATAACAACTTCTCTTATAGCATCAAAATTATTTTTGTCCTTACGCGGTGCTCTAGTAGAAAATGCCCAAAAATCGGCGTTATTGAGTGATTGAAGGATATTACGTCTTTCAATTGCTTTCATTAGAGTTTTTTGATTAACTTGCAACATTCGACTTGTTTGCGTAATCAAACGTTGTTTTTTTATTGATTCACTTACAACACTAGTAAGCAAGTACACGACGCACAATATTACTATCCCTACTGTGTCTCTTGACACCAACAATGTGATATGCATCATGAAGGTTTTCAACAATTGTAGAGGTTTGACCACGTATATTAGATGTTATCAATCCTAAGGTGTTTAATGTAGGTCTCATTTTAATCAATTTCATCAAACTAACCAACAACTGACATCTTTGGGAATCATTTAAAATTTCAAAATGATTATCCCAAATTTCAGTGGCTTTTCTTTTGATTTTTCATTTAGAAAGTTTTTTCAGACATTGGTTTCAAAATGTTTTCATCAATTTCAATAAAAAAATTAGGTTTCTTACGTAAAATCCTAGGAGGTGTTTTTGTCAAATTTTACCTATCTATAGTTTCAACATGAATTTCCTTATTCACATTTTCATTGTCTCCTTCAATTTCAACATTTGCTACATCATGAGTATTTAATTCTTCTTCAACATTGACAGTAAAAACATCTTCATCACGAGTATTTAATTCAACTTCAACATTGACAGTAGAAACATTACCTGGTTCTTCATTGCTTACAATAGTTGGGGTTGAAGATGAACCTCTTCTTGATTCACGAAGATTCCGCATTCGCTCAACATTTTGAATTTTGTTGGCCTCTAATTTCGTTTGGTGTTTTTTACTTAATGACTTCCTTTTTGACTTTGTTTCTTGTCTCCCATGATGTTTTGCTTCCGGTGATAAGAAAATGCGTAGAAAAAGATAGAATTTCACAGTAATTCATATGGTAAGGTCAGAGAGTAAAAATCACATGGTAATTCAGACATTGGGATGTGTGTAAATATGATTTATGAACCATGAGCATGCTTTATAAACCGCGATCGTGGTTTCTAAAGCGCTCATGGTTTGTGTTAAAAACCATGATCGCGCTTTATAAAATCGATCGCGGATCTATCTGCCAACCCTAAGCCTCGGGAAATCTTTGTTTTTCCCCAACCAAAGCTATGGAAGGTCATTATGAAGTGTAAAAGGTCAAAAACCTCAAATTTGCTCTTCCAAAGACTTGAACCATGCTAAAAAACTAAAAACATTTCACAAAAATGGTGCCATCACGTAGGGGAGATTGTTAGCTTCGTAGAAATATTGATTTTAAAGTGAATAGAATAAGATAAATATCATTTTATAATTTTTTATTAACAATAGGTTTTTAAGACATATTTTCCCGTGAATGTTCATGTCTACGTTTAAGACTGTAACTTTTGTTTCGCTTATCAAAATGTGATAAAACTTATACCATCCCAAGCGTGGACAAATTCTATACACGTTAAAAAAAAAAAAAAATTATTTCGATATTTTTTGATATAGTTATGGCGGGCAAATGGAAAGCGCTCCGTTTTCTAAATATTTTCAGACCACTTTCACGGAAAAAATCATTAAAAAAAATTGCTAAAAAAATACAAAATAAAATCCATCCCAAGATAGACAACTACATCTAACTTTTCACCAAATGAAAAAAAAATAACAAGATTTGGTCATCCAAATCGCGGGCAAACGGACTACAATCTTATAAGTTTTTTTAAAAAAAAAAAAAAACCAAGTCATATAATTTTAAGTGTTTAATATAGCTAAACTTGTCCATTTTTTTAAAAAAATTAGTATTTTAGAAACTAGATTCGGATGCTACGATTCATATTTATATATATTTTTTCTAATTTTGAATGCGCGTATTGCTAATAATCCCTACAAGTTGAGATTTCATTGTTTTTTGCAATATGACGTCCACAGATGACCCCATTTTTGTCCAGGGGTGAGACCATAAGGATTAGGTTAAGATTATAGTATGGTCTTAACCGAGTTGTATAGTCCCACATAAAAGTCAATAAAAGTCAAATAGTAAATTGAGAAAGCCAAATATCTTTGTGACATGACACAAAAACATATGAAAGATTCATGTAACTAAAAACTAGAAGATGATCAAGCAATATAAGAGTAAAAAAGGACTTGTGCCACTAAGATTTAATTTCATTGTTTAAGACCCATATATATATATAACGCTTTCTAAAAACATGATGTGATAATGATTTCATGCTAATTTTGGTGTCCAAAGTATCATATTTGTAATGTTGAATATAATAAAATGATAAGAAAGCCCATGCCCCCATACCGTAGCGAAATTATGCTTAAGATATATAGTGGCAAAAGGAATTAAATACTCAAACCCTCATATTCTGTAACAAAATGTTGTAGAACCTACACCGAACTATGTAATATGTTTCTAAATTTATGTTATAAACTTGTTATTGTCTGTGAGAATCGAGAAATTTGTAGTTTGTCAAAAATATACCCCACGATGAAAATTTCCATCCTAGACCATAACATGTAGTGGTTTTGTCCTTGTATGTAATATGTTCCTATTTTTAGTTGATTATGTTCTTAACTATTTGTACCCTATGTCATTTTGTAACCAAAGTTTGAATTATGTCGGTGTGCTTGATGTGCATAAATATCAATGTAATAAACCTCACTTAATTTTCCCTCTCTTTAAGGTGAGTAAGATGTGCGAGATATAATTCTCACCTCAAAATGAATTATGTGTATCCATGTCAAATGTATTTAATATTCAACATTGGATCAAATGGAGGGCTACTATAGGTGGTCACCATTAAGATCTTGTTCTGTAAAAGTGTGCATGGTAAAAACCATGACATAAAGAGAGGGATAGAGAGAAAACAAGAAAGAAGCACAAAGAAAATCAAGCATATAAGTTCATAGCAATGTTGTATGTTTTGTAATCATTTTTGAATTTAGGACTATCTTCTCGCATCAAAATATTGTTGGATTAAAATTTATTCACCACCATTGGAATACTAGAAGAAGTAGGTGCTCTAAATCACTATCGACTCTTTAGGTGGGTTTTGTAAAATTTATTCAAAATATATGGGTACAAATGTCGTCTTTGTGCAAATGTTGATTAACTTGGAGCAAAGTGGTCCCTTTTCTCGAGTCATTTGTTTGAAACTTGATGGGAAAGATCTAGTCCAACTAATCGAATATGAGGTTTTGATCAAGCTATCAAGTGTTGACATGAAAAAGGATATATTGTTACCCTAAGGGGTTAAGAATACACCAATTTCTCATTCTTCCCATCCTTTCGTTGACAACCACACAAAAATATTGGAGGCTAGGACAACTCAATAATCTTATACTAAAATGGTATGGCAAAGGAATAAATTTTTGGCTATGGAAGTGGAAGGGCTATCATAATCTACTAAGGATACTCCTTCAAAACCTTTGGAGATTAAGATCTAAACTCAAATGATATAGGTTTTTGAGGGAGGAATGAATGTCACCAACCTAACGGTCTTAAATGAGACTTCTCTCGACTAAGGAATATTAATTAATGCATCAATCCTTAGTGAATTATTCCATGGAGTTTAATTCCAAGCTTATAGGGGCTAACTTTGAACAAGTTTTAGAACTCAAAGACTTAAGGGTTTGCAGAGATGCTTTCAAATCAAATTTAGTTAGGATCGTGTTTTTAACAAAAAGTATGATATAAGTGCTCTTAGGTCGATGGTGATAGAGCAGAGGAAGGAAAGAATAAACCCTAAGCTATACGTGTCTCAAACTAAGTTGGAAAGGCTAGATCTACCCTTTGCTTCTCTTAAAGGTAAGAAAAGAGGAAGAAAATCATTGATAAAAAATTAACATACGAATTCGTGGAAGCTATTAAAGTGGTTTGTTTTTTTTGGAATATTAGAGGAATCATTACATATTACAATTTAGCGTAGTCTCTACCAGCCTTAGTTAACTTTAACCTGGTGTGAGGAGGGGACCACTAGGTGCTCAAGTTTCATACCATCTCTATTCAGTTGAAGCCTTGGTTTCATGCCTACCTTCGCATAACCGGTGCACACTTCATATCACCTTATACAACTGGTGCACACTTAGGGACGTCGGTCGGACTACTCCAGCAACACCTCTGTAAGTTGTTGTTTACTTAGGGACATTGGTTTGACTACAACAACATTTAGGGACATCTACGACTATTCCTTTTCCAGAGGGCATGTCAATGGGAGTTGAACCTGGACCTCCTCTTAGTAAACCCGAACTTTACCAATCAACTAAGATCCCATTGATTATTTAAAAATGGTGGTAGAAGTGTTTCTACCACCTAACGAAGAATTTTAATGTAAATTTGGGGTAATAAGCCCCTAATCATGCTTCCATATGATATTTATGATATTCATTTTTAGGGGAGTTGTGGTAGCATTATGATATTAAAATACTTAAGGGAGGTTGATGTGGTTACTTTTAGTGATGTCAATAAAATATTATTACTCCTCTACCTTAAATAAGGTGACGAGTTGGGCATGTGAGAGGAGTCTTGTGGGATTTCTTTTTAAATCCTACTTAAGATGTAAAAAGATGAGGTTTTTTTATAAGACTCAAATCATAGTTTCCTTGATGCAATTTTTTTGTTCTATTTTATTTCTAGAAGGTGATTACATGTTGGTAAGATTTGCTAAGTTTTTATGGGAAAAGTGAGGAGAAGTGAGCCAAAGGCACATGCATATGTGAAGAAATCGTTGGAGGTTTTTAGAGTATTTATAAATGAAAGGTGGCTTACCTTCTTTGAGAAGTCGTGTGGTTTTGATGAAGCCATTAAAATAGAGTTTTGCAAATCTTTGTAAGGTGAGAAGGTAGTGGTGAAGGGATCGACATTAATAGTGAATGAATAAACCCTCTCTCGAGTCATAGGATTACCTAGTATGGGTAATAAATGATACGTGGATAAAACAAGGATTGGTAAACTTCTGAAATTTCCGTAACTTGGGGAAGATGTTGAGGATATAGGTAGGGAATTTTGAGAACTTCTTTTCCATTAATATGGCCTTTGGTTTGAATATATAATTAAGTATGTGATTTTGAGGGTCATTTTTCTTTACTTTTTGGCTACCATTTTTTTCTTTTGTCCCATCTCAAGCATGGTTTGTTGATGAACATTCCTTTCTTTATGCTTAAAATTATGGAAAAATTATTGTGGAAGTTCATAAAGGAAATATTATTGTTCTCCCCATCATGGTTTGTTTAAATTGCTTATTTTGGAGGAAATAGATAAAATGAAAGTTTATTGGGATAATTTATGTTTTGGGATTATTTTTTCCCCTTAAATAGGGAACCTTGTATCCGCACAAAGAAGAGGAAATTATAAGGTAATAAAAACATGTTGACAAAGGGGGAAAATAATTTGAAATGGGTAAACAAAATGGGGTGTAGGATGAAGGTTTAATTACTAAATTAGGGGTGACATAATTGTTATTGAAATAGGAGCATGACGTTTCTCTCCCTACAAATTATTCCTCCAATGGAGTTTAGACTAGGAGGGTTATAAGCAAATTTTCTAGTATATGTGAGGGGTGTAAGGGTTCCTTGTTGGGAAATCTGGACGGGAAACAAAAAAGTTTCAAAACATATTTGGGACGAGATGGAGTCATAGGTTTCGGAAGAATCCTGCAAGGCTACCAGGGGGAGATGAAAATAAAGATTAAGAAATTGTAATTGATAATGAAGGAAGAATAAGAAAAAAAAGGTGAGAGTTAGAAGATGACGAGGTAGAAATAAGGTGGCAGAGAACTTCCCTGACTTAGTTGGTCATTTTGTGAAGAAGATCCTTAAATACATGCCACCTCCTAGGGTGTATGGCATTGTTTTGAAGGAAAACTAGTTAAAATTCCTTCTAGAAAGGACTATCCGAAATAAACTCCAATCCTTACTTCTCCCGCTATGTTCTCTGTGAGCTTGAGCACACATATTAAATTAATTCAATACAAAACATTTATCCTATATTATAATAAAAATAAATAGCAAAAACACATAAATTTAACATGTAAAACCCAAAGGGTAAAAACCACAAAGTGTAAACTCGATAAGATTTCCATTAAATAGAAACAAGGTTTTTATAGTCTAGTAAAACTCCATTCACCTCACTCCTCTCCATCAAGCTAATTCACCCATGTGAATTCCATTGAATATATTTTTTCACCTGACCCCATAGGTCAATTTAAATAATTTAACAGGTGTGACTTCTCGAAGCACCCCAACTTTTCATAATTGATTTATAAAAATTAATTAAACCATAAACATAGAGTTTATATTAAATAAATTAAAATATAAATATTCTAATTTATTTAATTATAAACTATAGTTTATATAACTAGAACACTTAATATTAATGTTCTAACACTCCCCCTTAATATTAAGTGGGGATCATATGCCAAAGTTACCTGTTTATACAACAAGATTTACAATCCTTAAACCATAGTTAAGGTTTAGGCTAGCATATCACTTTTGAAGGATTTATACACCTTCATCATGTTAAACTTACCTTTTGGTACAAAAGGATTTAATCCATAAATCAGAAGTTATGATTTAGGCTAAGCATGATTTGTGAGACTACATCTCATAGTTTCTCATGGAAAATCTATACCAACATCTCTAGGAGCCTTTTATAAAGTAAGGACCTCCTTTACAACATGATGCAACATTATTGGACTACACAATAAACTTAGAGTTATAAGTTTACTAAGATCATAAAAATATCTTTTACAATGCTTTAAATTTGGAGCATAAGTATAGAGGTGAAGGAGAAAACATAAGGCCATCATGTATGACTTTGACATATTGATTGAAAAGTAGATGGTATAACTTCCATAACATGAATCCAAGGGTGTCCTAAGAGGAGATTGTAATGAAGAGCATTATCCATAATATGAAATATAGTTAGGTAGTTTATAAGGGCATCTAAAGTGATTTTTCTAAGTGTAGATCATAATACATTATCAAAGCCTTGAACAATAGTAGTAGTCCTATCAATTGCATTCATTGAGATACCCATTTGTTGGAGCAAAGAGGTAGGGCAAACATTCAAACCAGATCCACTATTGGTAAAAATTGCTTAATTAGAAATTGTTAAATTCATGTGGTAATGAGTAATGGTGGACATTGACTCGCAATATGCTTATGCAGAATCTTAGTGGGACTAAAAGTAATAACCTTGTCATGCAATCTTAAATGTGCCCATAATAGATTGAAGGTGGAATGTTGAGTATCATTGGATAAAATAGTAGATTGTAATGCCTCATATAAGATGTCCTTGTAAACAAGTGCCTTTTTAAGTAATTCTACAATATATATTTTAGTTGGTGTATTATTCAATTGATCCAATATATTGAACCTTTAAGTGAAGTATTGGGATTAGTGATGGGAGTAGAGGGTGGTGGAGGTAAAGGTCAATTGCTCTAGGATAAGCTTATGATGAGTAAAGGGCAAAATAGAAGAATGTATACAAGCTCTTAGATGCCTCGCAAGTAATAGGAATGACCTCATATT
Organism: Taxus wallichiana var. yunnanensis; assembly: GCA_018340775.1. Lineage (NCBI taxonomy): Eukaryota > Viridiplantae > Streptophyta > Pinopsida > Cupressales > Taxaceae > Taxus > Taxus wallichiana. Next base: position 497,240,094 of record CM031242.1, on the reverse strand, counting down.
GTACATCAATGTAAGTAGGAGGTGGTTGAGGTTGAGCTAAAAACATTTAGGATTGATAGGTGGGTTATATCTCATAAGCCAAGTATGGACATGAACCCGATTAAAGGGATGGTAGCCCATATCAATATGAGGGAATGAAAATGTTAGATGAGGTAAACATGGGAATTATATTTATGTATATAGGCTTTTGTCACTTTAGTTTCGCATTAAAGCCAACCTATAGTATATGAACTGACCCATAAAGATTTCAAATTGAAAAAGTAATCTGTTGGGTGGTTGGGAACAAAGCTGTCGGCATTAGACCGAACAATTGGATGGTTTGGTCCCGGATAAACAATCTCATAAATGCGATCGGTGAGATTCTGCAGTTATGGGAATGATGTGTGCAAGGAATATGCTACTTTGGACTAATGCAAGTAGCTCTGTGAGTGACATAGCAGCGTGAACAGGAAGCAAGTCATGCAAAAGAGGTAAAAATATGTCACCTAGACTTGGAATGTGTGCGGTGCAAAGCCAATATTGTCATTGCCAAATCTAAGTTGCTAGAGTCTCCACGTAGATGCGAAGTTGATGCCAAGTTAAGGTGTTAAGGTTATGGTCCTCGAAATGTTTCCTCGGGATGTTAGAACGACACACCTTACTATCCAACATATGAATTTTACAACCCTTTTAATTTGATCAGGGCGTTATTATAAAAACAATATTTAAGTATCGGAAAAATTGTAATATCGAGATTTTTAACGGTATAAATACAGAGTCTGCTCCTAATTCTTTGCTGTTGGCATTTTACATTTGCAGCGAAGCGCAAGCGAGAGGTTACAGACGAAAGGTATGCACAATTTCATTTCTTTTACCAGCTTGTTTCGCCGCATTTAAATTTTCTTTTTACCCTTAGTGACTACGGATCTGAAAAATTCGGTCTTCTTTATTTGCATTTAAACCTTTTTCATTAGATCGATTTGTATGACATCCAGATGAATGTTCAACAATGGGTTCATAGATCGTGTAAAACTGGCGAATTCACTTTGGGATGGTAGCGTTTCTTTGGAATGTCTCTAAATTATCGGCACCAAACCGTAACCCTAGTTTTAAAAATATTTTGGGGTTAAAGCAGTGTATTTTCTTTATAATTATTTTACTTAATGAAGACAACTCTTTTGGAGAAAACCGTGTAAAACTGGTGAATTCACCTAACATGGCAGTATTTCTTGAAATATCGCTCAATCCGGGCACCAAACCCTTGCCGTAGTTTTTTTGCATAAGTAATTGTATTTTCTTTTTAATTGTTTTCTTTTCGCTAAAGGCAAGTTTTGGAGAAAGTGTGCGAAGAGAAGAATGCCATTTATGTTTCGGATGTCCTGCAAAACCCATCTTCAATGACCTTCGTCTCTCTACACACTTTTCTTCTCAAAATATCGAGACAATATGATGTCCCAACTGGACAGGCATAGGCGACCTGCATATAACACAGTTGCATTATTATTGAAGCTTGGCCTGTGAGTTTTAAACCATTCACTATGGTAATTTGCCTGGCTTACCTCTCGAGCTAGCTGTTGGACTATTTTTCCTTATTTTTCCATTGGTCAAGAGGATTATAGAATCCTCAACCATGGGATGCAATAAGGGCCCCACGCCTAGGGCGCATTACTATGCATGCTCTTTTATGCTTGTAGTATTTATCAGATGACAGAAGCATGTCCAGTGGTTATCATTTTGGTAGCACTTCATTTTTACCACTCAGTTGCACCTGTTGGACAGACTTTTTTCTCTTATATTTATTTTTGCTGAAGGTATCTGGGGTTAAGGGATCCTAGACTGCGAACATTTGTTGGCGAGATTCCAAGTTCGAGTTGGTGTTATCTAACCAAACTACGAAAAGAAAAATATAGGGAAATCTCCATTGTTTAGCTCCAACTCCCAGCATAAATACCACTACTACAAATGTAGCAAAAATAAAATCTAGTGGCTTTCATCATTTATCCATCACATTCTTTATTCTTTTACCATTCTTGTCTATTTGATTCAATTATGATAAGGCACTTAAAATCTGTATTATTCCAGCCGTAAACATTACATTGCAATAGCCTATTAAATAGGCAAGTCTATAGCTACAATAAATTTCCTATAGAATGGAACAATAATAACCTCTAATCCTCTAAAGACAAGCCTCCTATAAACAGAGGCACGGAAATAGCCTTAACAAATAAAACAAACAAACAAGCCATAATACAAGTTTAGTCATTATATCAGCTGGTTGCTCAGAGGTAGGACAATAATAAAGACATATGTCTTCATTATTAACCAATTGTCGGATGTAGTGATGGTGAACTTCAATGTGCTTTGTCCTGGCATGAAAATTGGATTCTTCACCATCTTTAGTACACTTGGTTGTCACAGAAGATAGGTGTAGGTGTTGATGATTCAAGTTGAAGATCCTCCAATACTGATTGAATCCACATCAATTCTCTACCTGCACTAACCACTGCTTTGTACTCAGTCAACCTCAATAGAAGACAATGCAACTGTACTTTGAAGCTTACTCTGCCATGAAAATACTCTTGAACCAAGAGTGAAAATATAACCTGTTGTAGATTTTCTAGAATCAACTGATCCTACCCAATCTGAATCAATATACCCTGTTAGCTCAAAATCAATCAGTTTGTTTATATAGAATGCCAAAGTCAAGAGTTCCTTTGACATATCTAAGAACTTATTTTGCAGCTTGCCAATGTTCTTCATGTGGTTTAGCCATGAAGCGAGAAAGATAACTTACTGCAAAACATAAATTTGGTCTAGTAGTAGTAAGATAAATCAAACTACCTACTAATTGTCGATACACTATTTCATTGACAGTGGTGAATCAATGTTAGTTGAGAGTTTTGTCCCAACTTCCATAGGTGTAGCTGTTGGATTACAATCATACATTTTGAATTTTTCTAACAAGGATTTGGCATATTTTGTTTGGGATACAAAAATTGTATAACCAAAATTGTAGCATTGCCAAAATTCTACACCTAGACAATATTGAAGCAGTCCTAGATCAGTCATTTCAAACACAAAACAAATGTCAACTTTCACCTGTTTAATCAAGTCATTACTACTTCCGGTGATGGCAAGATCATCAACATAGACAACTAGAACCACTATGTCATCACCAACCAATTTAACATAGAGAGTAGATTTTGCATCACATCTTTTAAAACCAGACTCTAAGATATTTATCAATTTTGAAATACCAGGCTCGAGGAGCCTGCTTAAGTCCATACAAGGACTTCACTAACTTGCAAACCAGATGCTCTTTCCCAGGAATTTAAAATCCCTTGTGGTTGTACCATGTACACCTCTTCCTCTAAGTCCCCATTTAGAAAAGCACTTTTCACATCCATTTGAAATACCTTGCCAACCAAACTGAGCAACAATAGATATAACCATTTTGAATGTTACCATTTTGTTGTAGGAGCAAATGTTTCTTCATAATCTACCCCCTCTTCTTGTGCATAACCCTTTGCAACAAGACGAGCTTTATACTTATCTAAGGAACCATCGACTTACATTTCACTTTGTAAATCCATTTGCAACCAATGGATTTCTTACTGGGGGTAACTCTGACAACACCCAAGTTCCATTTTTCATTAGAGCATCATACTCCACCTTCATGGCAGATTCCCATTTAAGATTTCCTTTAGCATCTGCATAAGTAGTTGGCTCAAAAATTTGTGAAACAACTGAATTGAGAGAAAAGTTTACCTTCTCAAGATTTTTTGCTCTTGTTTCCTAGATCTTGGTGGATCTACCTTCCAATGATTTTGGAAGCTCATCTTGCCGAACATCTGCAAGTGTGCTATAGTACCACTTTGGCCTTTTATGTTGACTAGTTGGATCATTGTTTGTTTCACTAGGTCCTTCCTATGGAGCTAGACTTCTCTGGTGTTTGCCTTTTTAAGTCATGTTCCATTTTAGTACTAAACTTGATTCACAATCATCATTAGGAATCCAAATATTACTAGTATTAGTAGGTGTACCATCTTTTGAGAAATATGAGATTTTCTCATCTATTGTCACATCTCTACTTATAACAACCTTATTTGTAGAGATATCTAGTAATCTATATGCTTTGGATTTCTCACTATAGCCCACAAACATGTACTTTTTACTTTTAGCATCTAAACCACTCTTTTTTCTTTAGGAATTAATGCTAAAGAAATACAACCAAAAATATGGAAATCACTTACATCAGCTTTCTACTGACCATGCTTCTTCAAGAGTGATATCTTGCACAACTTTACATGGACTTCTATTCAAGATGTACATTGTAGTATTTACAACTTTTGCCCAATACGAAAAAAGGTACATTTCTGCTTTGCACCATACATCGTGCCATCTCCATAATAGTCCTGTTCCTCCTTTCCACTACTCCATTTTGTTGTGGAGTGTAAGGAGTGGTATATCTGTCGGTGTATACCTTCCTTTGTGCAGTAGTCATTGAATTGCTTGGAGACAAACTCTCCACCATTGTTTGACCTAAAGGCCTTGACCTTTTTACCTGTATGATTTTCAACCAATGTTTTCCATGCAACAAAATTAGCAAAACACTCTGATTTCTTCTTAAGAAAATACACCCACATTTTTCGAGAGAAATCATCAACTATCAACAAGAAATAAAGCACCAGATACAATGTTAGTTTTCATAGGACCATGAAGATTTGCATGTACCAAATCTAACACACATTTTGCCCTCCATGCTTTACTAATAGGAAATGGTTTTCTGACTATTTACCCAACTGACACCCTTCACAAACATTTTGATTTTCTTGAATAGATGGGAGTCCATGCACCATTTTATTTTTACTCAACATGTTTAAATACTGGTAACTCAAATGACCATATCTTGCATGCCATAGAGTACTAAACTGCTCAATTGTTGCTAAAGCATATTGTTCTATTGATTTAGGATCTACAAGTTTGTATAGACCCCTTTCCCTTATACCAACAACAACAAGCTTATCATTGAGTGTAGTGACATTACATTTGTTTCCTTCAAACTTAACTACAATTGTTTGTTTTTGGTAATTTCATTGATGGACAAAAGGTTTTTATTCATATTTGGTACATATCTGACATTATTAAATGTATATTTGTACTCATTGTTCAAAATGATTTGTACATCCCCACATCCCTTAATGTCATGTGTCCATCCATCACCTAAGGAAACAATTTCATTACTACTATTATCCTCAATGAAGTTTACATACCAATCTCGATGACATGTGTAGTGTCGTGAAGCTCTGAGTCAAAGTACCAAGTGCGAGACTCACTGGATTGGTCATGTGATGTTGCAAAGGCAAATTCAATAGATGTCTCTTCTCTTCTTCTTTTGCAATATTAGCATGTCTAGATTTCTTGTTTGAATTAGCCATATCATCTTTTCTCTTTCTACAATCTTTCTTAAAATGACTTGGTTGCTTGCAATAAAAACACTTCCATTTTGATTTCTTGGAATCACTTACATTGCTCTTTGAAGAATCTTTGTTTGCTGACCATTTTCCCTTGCCTTTTGTCCTCACCATAAAAGCACTTTCTGTAGCCATTGATGTCGAGGAAGCTGCATGAGTTTGCCTTCTCTCCTTTTGCATGAGAAGTGTAGACAACTTCTCAAAATCAATCTTCTGTGTTTCGCAATCATATGCAATGACTCAACAAATGAGTCAAATGATGTTGGCAGGTTTTGTAGTACCAAAGCAATCAAATCTTGCTCATCTAGGCTTTTCCATTGCTTTCAGCTGATCACAAATGTCCTTCAACTATAACAAGAATTCAGAGACCGAACCACCCTCCTGCATTTTAGTGGAAAATAACAAAATTTTCAAGTACAATACCCTACCAGCTTCTGAAGCCTGGTACTTAGATGTTAGACTTTTCCACAAATCTGAAGCACTAGTTGCATTTCTAACTTCAGGAATCAAATTGTCAGCCACTGAAAGTTTTAGCAACATCAATGCTTCTCTATGATGCTTATCATAGTTATTAAGTTCATCAATTGAAAGTTCATCATTATTTGGTCTTTTTTCTTTGCCAAGTATATTTGATCAAGATTCCGATACTCACATATTGTAAGTATCTTATGACTCCACAAACTAAAGTTTTTGCCTGTCAATTTTTGAGAATCTGGCAACAAGTGTTGTAAACCAGCCATTTGACCTAGTTTTTCATAATGAAAACAATTAAATTGGAAAAACTATAATGGATTTTACAAAATTTTTTTTTTGCTCACTGATTCTACCCTAAAACTGGACAACGCTGCCAGTTTTCAAAAAAACTCTTTACCATTTGTGAAATTTAAAATTTTTTCTTTAAAATTGCCTAAAAAATAAAAAACAATTAAAATCTCAAGATTTACAACTCGTTTACAAAAATTTCTTTTGTGCTGACAAGGACACCAAACCGGACAACTGTGCAAATTTTCAAGGTTTCTATTCTTCACGGTTTTCTGTAGGTGGAATCAATGGCCTTCCAGGTAGACTTTAGAGGCAAAAATGTCAATTTTATAAGGTTTGAACTATACAAAAATAGTTTTTTTGCCGTAGATTTTATAAAACAATTAAACTATGACTTAAATATAATCTGTTATCAACCAATGAAAATCAACCTGTACCTTCTTCAAATAAATGTGCTCAACTCTGCTCATGGAAATTGGCTGCTCCCACACTTGTGCCTGGACACCAGGCTTTGATAAAATTGCAGGCTTTGATACGATTGCAGAATTCTGTACAAAATTGATAATTCCAGAGCTGTCACAGAAAGGCATTCAAGCAATACATGGCCTGCTAAACTCAAACGAAGCCCAATCCAAGATTGCCAAAATCCTTCTCGCCTCCACTGCCGTGTGTCTGGTTTGAACCCAAAAATTAAAGTTACAAAGTTATCACAGTATTTGGCTGTTCAGGCGATGCAATATAGCCACCCAAGCATTGACCACTCCATGTATCACTTCTTGGAAATTTAACAGCTATGACGTATCACACAGAATTTAACCCTCACGCAGTAATGCCTTAGCAAGTCTCAGATGCCAACCTCCAAGCTGGTTTCAAAGCACTTCAGGCGTTTTATTCTCACTCTTCTCCAGGCAAGAATTCCTTGCTTCTATTTAAACTCTTCCTCTCACCTCAAGGCTTACCAAGAAAAATTTACTCATATGCATTCAAGCAATTGACCTGGCTCTCCCAAGCTCTCTAAACCAAAAGCTCTGATACCATAAAATCTGTATTATTCCAGCCGTAAACATTACATTGTAATAGCCTATTAAATAGGCAAGACTATAGCTACAACAAATTTCCTATAGAATAGGAACAATAATAACCTCTATCCTATACAAGGCTAAAGACAAGCCTACGACCAACAACATAAACAAAGGCATGGAAATAGGCCTTAACAAATAAACAAACTAAGCCCATAACCAAATACAATAATATAATATTATTGCCTAAATATTCTAAAGCTTTATTGCCATGAAGGGAAAAGGATGAGTATAGACCATCTAATCCAACTTCTCCACTCCCCTATTTGTGGCTAGTTCTTCTGCCATGTTTCCTGTCCTCTTAATATGAGATGTTGAAATTGTCTGTTTCCATATCAATTTCCTGAATGATATTGTTTATTTGCTATTCATTGTACTTTCCCTTTTTGACTGCTTTTATAACTAGCATCAAGTCCTCTTCCTTTTGAATTTCCCCCGCCTTTCCTTAGCCATTCTCATTCCCTGTAAGAGAGCTATTACTTTTACTTTATTATTTGTAACCAGTCTCACATGAACTGAAAACATTAACGAGATTGTCCATCATCACCCCTTGCAGCTCCATCAAAATTGAGCTCATTCCAATCTCAAGGAGGTTTCTTCCACACATCTTTAGGTTTTCATTAGCATATTCCCTCCAAAACCAGTATTGGGTATATTAATTAGCTTCAGTCTTTTCAGAACTCTCGTCATTTACAAAGCTTATTTGATCTGGGCTTCCTTGTATTGGCCAATTTTGATATTGAAGCCTTTCTATTCTCACATATCCTCTACACTGGATTTTCCTTTTCCTTTTCCTTTAAAATTCTGGAGTTTCTTTCGAGCCATGGATTACAAATCATATTGGCTGGACTTATTGTCTGGGTGGCCTTAGAAATTCCATGCGGAAGACTTCTTGGCCTTGCCAATAGTCATTGTCAAATGTTCTATGCTATTGACAATGAAAAATAAATGATCCCCATTTTCTAAGCTACTCTTGCATAATGACATCTTTAAGGGCCTTGAAATCTATTACGGGCGAGAGGATCACATGTCAGTGCCTTACTTGAAATAGCTAACCATAGAAAGGAATTTGCCTTTGGAAGTTCATGTTCGAGCCACACATTCTTGGCTGACATTGCCTTTTCATATGTTTCTTTAACTGAGTTGTCTCCTGATTTGGCCTTTATAAGATGATCATTCCCCAGCATTCGAAGGGGGTTATCTTTTAAAGTATATTTCAGAATAGGAATTTTATCTCTATTAAAGAGATGGGGCTATTTCAAATACTTACATACATTTTCAGATCATAGTTACCAAGTCTGGAATCCAGATCCATTTGGGAGGGCAAAAAAATCTGAAAATCCAGAATTCTTGAAAAACTTTGGAAAAATTCGGTGTGAAATATATGCGTATTATATATGAGCACAATTTTTAAATATGCAAAAATTGACAAATACAAAGAAAAACATTAGTAACATATTCTACAATGTTAATATAGTAAATATTAAATAATATATGAGTGTTGGGTGTCTTTTTATTGCATAAAAACTATTTTTTGGAAAATCAGGGCCGGCATGGCTGAACTTATCCAGTCTGGCTGTAGAATCTGGATCCAGCAGGATTTGGTAACAAAATTTTCTTCTTTTAATTATATGAGATAATTTTTAACCTTGTTGCCCCAAGTCCTTTTTGTATAGACCTTAAGATCGAGAAAAGCTCTTCAATTTGAGCCAAAGGAGTTGATCTTATCTAGGTATTGTCCAATGTCTTGTCGACCTCCCTTACATTACATCTCAGGTCCTCTTTTATTAAGGGGACACACCTAAAAAAATCCATGGTTGAGAATTGTATGGAAGAGGCACCAAAGTGAAAACTAACCTATGTAGCTTCTTGGCTGTCAAAATATTAACCTCTAACCACCTTGTTTTAAAGCTTGTCCTTTACTTTATATACACTCCATAACATATTTGCTCCCAAATCTAAATTCATTACCTTCATGGTTCTCGATCCCAAACTTCCATTTAGCTTTGGTTGGCATATGTTTTTCAGGCTACCACTTTATTTTTTCTTTTTAATTCTGTCCCAGTCCACAAAATTCTTTTGTGATCCTGTAAGATCTTCAACTATATTATTTGGTGCTTGTAATAAAGGCATAATGTATATTAGAGCTGCTTGTAGGCAACCTATTATTAATTAATTTTTTTACCTATGGTAAGCCATTTTCTTTTCTATGACATTTTTGCCATTTTCTCTATATATAAACTAATGTTAATTTTTTTTTAGTTAATTTCTATTTTGGTAACTTTTTGGTTAGATGTTAGGACACAGACTTATCTTGTCAAATTCATGTGAGATTTGTAACTGGCCTTGTCTATTGCGGTATGATGTGGCGGCATTTTTACTTAATTGTCTCCTAGGATTTGAACCCGAGGTTATGCTATGAGATCCCAATTGATGAAGTATCTAGTTTGTTTGGATCCTACTGCATTCATTTTTCTATTTTTCCTTGAGATGGAACCAAATGAGGATGAATTTGTGATAATTGTTTTTGTGTTCTTGGTAAACTTAGGTGACGATATGGGTTGCTTTTTTTTTGTTGCAGGGTAATCTTGTACCACATTTTAAAGATTAGTAAACTTGGTCACGCTTGAATGTATTCAACATCCTCACAACACACTCTTGTCACACATCCACTAGAGTTATGGGACACCTTCTTGTGGTGATTGAGATTTGAGTGTCGGGTAATGTTCTGATGAGTAGCCCCCATTGCACCACAGCCCCTTGGAGTAGTTTTGAGATGATTGCTGCCACACATTAGTTATAGGGTTTATTGATTCTCTTGAAATGTTATATTTCTGTTGGTGTGAATTGTCACCTGTACCCATTTGTGTTTCTATTGTCCTCTCCGTCTTTGATTATTTGGTAACATGCATGTAGTAATTTTGATCTTTACCAGATGTTATTTGTATTTTATGTAAGGTTTTCAATTCAATAGGAAAAATAAATGAGCTGCACAGGCTTTCATTTGTGTTTTTGTATGCTCTCTCAGGTGTTCAATTCAAAAAAAAAGATGACTGAGCCACCATTTACGCCAAGGGAGAAAATATACAACAAGCAAAAATACTTCCAAAATGTTCACAAGCACACGTACCTGAAGGGACCGTATGATAAGATCACCTCTGTGGCTATTCCGATTGCACTGGCAGTTACAGCAATTTCTATGATTGTATGCTTTTTCTTTGGACCATCTTAAGTTTTTTCTGTTCTACATGGAAAGTGCAATTTAATTATTTGTTTTTGGATTAAACCAGATTTGTTAAATTTTCCTGTAATATTATAAAACTAGCCCTTGTTCTGAATTTTGGAGACTCCAATGTGAGCATTTTGTTGTTTACATGAGGGTTTGAGATTCTTCCTTATAATTACCTTGTAATGTATAGGGACTGGCACACATTATTATAAATTGACTAATAAATACAAGTGGCTACCATGATAGTCTCTTCTGCGACTGCTAGGAGATGTAAAATGTGGGTGCTGAAGGTTTTGCTTGTGCCTTATAAATGTACTTTGTTATACATGGAAGTTATAATTGAGGTGTTCATTACTTTTCTAGAGCTTGAAATTGCCTCTTGTAAAAGAGACAGTGTAGCTTGAAATTGCCTCTTGTAAAAGAGACAGTGTAGTGGTGTCCTTTTTAATCTCTTAGATGTAGCGGTCTTTGTTATGGTATAACTATACTTGATTAGTTCATTGTGATAAAAACAAAGGCAACTTGTAGGATTCAAATGACTACCCCATTTTTGGTCTTATAAATATATTCTTATTTGTTCCATGCACTTTCTAATTTCTTATCCTTACAGAATTGCGACATGATGTCAATAACATTTTACAATAGAAAGAAATGGATCTATCTTGTTCTTTATATGCAATTTAGATCAATTAAGATACTAAAAGCTGATTTTTGTATTTTTAAAGCATTCACACTAATACAGATGAATTTATGATAGAAGTCACTTGAGAATTTGCATTAGAAACTTAATTCTTTCTAAACTGAACCAGAACTGTTTTGAAGACTGTGCAGCCATAAATTTAGTAGTTTCAGCTGTTTTCTAGCATTTGTCAAGACTAGTTTGGATGATGGAAGTCCACATAGAATGATTGAAAATTACTATCAGCCCTATCAATCCTTGCCCTAACAAAGCTCAGACTGTAACAGTTTATTATAAAGCAAAATCTGATGTTTATGAATATAAAACAGGCTGGAATTTAACACAGAAATCTGCAGATTTACGTGACTGTGTACAGCACTATAAAACCTTCTAAAATCACTGAAAAATAGTTATTTGGACTTCCAGAAATCAGTACAATTGATGATAATGAAATTCAGACCTGAGATGCGTCAAAGACATTGAAAACCAGCCACATAGTGGGTCGTATTTACACAGAAAATACAATGACACTGCTGCGATGAATTCTTCAATCCTTTATTGGCAAAAACTCCTTAACTGCTGCTGGAAAATACTGAAATTCTATAAGCTCTATGGAAGATCCAGTGTAGAAAAATTCCTCCTAATCTCCAAGAGGGTTTTCGTCCTCTAGAGGCAATATACTAAGGGTTTTCGTCCTTAGAATATTTTAATACAAAAGCACCTGGCTTAAGATCAGATTCAGAAATGATAAATGATTACAATGGTGCTCTACCCAAGCCGCCCCTCTCCTTTTTATAGGAAAAATATTACAAAATGACCTTTTCATCATCCAATGAGAAAAGAGTGCCAAAATACCCTAAAAGTATACCCAAACCTAGGCGCACTTCCTCCTTGGATAAATAAACATTAAGTAATGTTTTATTATTTTCCCTAAGGTCTATTTGGCCTCCCATGCCAAGTCGCACTTTTCTTGGGAAGAGTGATAACTTTTATCCTTTCTAAACTTACTTTCCTTCCTTTGTCCAAGTCGCATTTTCTTGCCTAGGGATGACAAACATAGCATGGGTCTCTTTCTACTCTCCCTAGAAAGGATACAACATAATATTAGACCCAATGCTCCTATTTAGAGATTACAAATTTATTATTAAGTCAAATAAATTAATACAAGTGCTTAATTAATTTTATAACTAGTTTTTTGCACTTTGTAAAATAATGTCCATTGGGACTTAAGTCACCTTATGTTTTTCCTTTGGCCGTCGGGTTGACGAAATGGGCCAAAGGTCTTCGATTGGGAAAAGGGGACATTACATATCACTTCTACTATAAAGGTCTTGATTGGGAAAAGGGGACATTACATATCACTTCTACTATGTTAGAGACCAAAACAATGGAGATGCCTATGAATGTTTTTTCATTAGTTGTATTGAGGCTTATGGTTTTTTCTTGCCTCGGGCTGAAGGAGGCTTTTGGAAGTTCTTTCACATTGTTGAGGGAAGGTAGGAAGGCTCAATCTTTGTTGGCTGTTGTGAATTTTACCTAAGGTTCTTTTAGTTGCCTCTTGTTATTTCTAGTTTTTTCCTATTTGACACAGGGAAAGACTTTGAGAGGGTTCTAGCATGCAAAATTCCCTTCATGCCATTCCACTGAATTATAATTGTTATACATGACTTTAGAGGGTTCTAGAGAGAGAGAGAGAGAGAGAGAGAGAGAGAGAGAGACATTTGAATGTGAACTGCTAGTACACATTATTAGGGGAATGGTTCTAAAGCAAATGCCATTTAATTACTAAGCAATGTTTTGACTTCAAAGGGCTCACTTGCTCGTCCTTCTCCCAGACACCGACATTCCAGACTCTCCACAGTTTCAGCTACAAGACACAAGCATATTGCCAGCTACTTCCAGTCGGCCTCGGATGCTAGGTGATAGGGTCGGAGATGGGGCTTTTCCGCCCCCCTCTTCTTCGGCTCCATCCATCTGCACTCTTGTGGCCATTGTGGCCCTTGCTTCTCCTTTTTCTTTCCTTTCTCTTCTCTCTCTCTCTCTTGTTGTTCGGATGACCCTTTCGGGTCTCCCTGCTGGTTCTTTTGGCATTGTATTGTGCAGTCCCATTGACCTACTTTTGTGGTCATTTGTTGGACATTAATATAATTATCTTATCTTATCTATCTTATAATAGTATTAATAAGTTGCCCCTAGATGATGAATTGACTTGGCCCAACTTACAATGTGAATATTGAGAGGGAATGGGCACCAAAATCCTCACATATGAATACATGAAATGATAATATATGCATATTGAATGTGTATATTGAGAGCAAATGAGCACCAAATCCTCACACTCCTGAACCTCAATCCCATTGTTTGATATATGCTTATCGAATGTGAATATTGAGAGTGAATTGTCCCAAAATCCTTGCATCTGAATACATGATATGAGACCCCTACATTCTTTTGTGTTCAAGACCAAGGTGAGCACAAGCAAAGTTTCTTTCCTTGTCAATCCAATATTGCTAAATCATGAGGAGAGGATCATTGAGTAAATGGTAAGGAAATGGAAGCTATAGGAGACAAAAACAGAATGCCGAAGTCTCTTTTCATTCTTCTTTCCTTTTTTGGTTAGCAAAGGACAAAAATATCTACTTAGTCATGCTCATGCAAAAGAAAGATCTCTGTTTTTATTTCTAACCACATCAGTATGTGTTAAACAGTTCCAATATGACATTGAACAGCATGAAATCTTGTGAAAGGGAAGCTTTGTGTTAAGAAATAAAAAAGTTTTAAAAGTTGTTTTTCTTTCTGTCTGCTTGAATGGTTGTCTTATGCCATCACTGTAGCTGATCCAAAAGGTACTTGTAGTGTCACGGCCCACAGTCTTTTTAAGGGTCTTCTAAATGAATTTTTGAAGTGAGGGCCGCATACCATGGCATATTTGGATGATGGAAAATGAGGGCACGATCCAATCCCTTCTGCATCTTGTTCGGCTAAACTCATAACAGTGCACATACCGTGGCTTATTTATATGATGGAAAATGAGGTGCAATCACATCCCTTCTGCATCTTCTCCAGATAAACTCATAACCGCGTGGATACAACAGACACAGAATGGAGATGAGAATAAACCAGACTGCCATGGCGAGCATGAAAATGAGTTGGTTGTGAAGTATAAAATAAATCTGATGTGGGCAATTGAATTTGCCAAATTTCTGACAATTTTATGACCGTTCAGAAATTGCAATTTTATATTTAATCTGTTAAATCTGCAAATGTGCTTATTACTTGGGTGTTATCTTTTGTAGTTTTGTGTTGTCTCATACTGAAAAATTATACATCAATCATATTTTTTTTCTACGGTTCACATATAATGTATGAAACAGGTTTTTTTAATATATCTTGTGTTTTTGTCTCTGAGATATACTTGTTTCTGTTTCTATATCCCAATTTAGTTTCTGTTTCTACATCCCAATTTAGTTCTAATTTTGAAAATTACAAAATTGTGTAGTATTTAGTTGTGTTTTTACAGAGTTTATATCTTTTGAAGCATTATCTGAGGAAACTTTTGTTTTATTTTCTGCAGGGTCGTGGCATTTACAATTTGTCTCATGGAGTAGGAAAGAAAGAATGATAAATTTGTCACCATGGGTTTTGTAAGGCAAGTCAATGGTCATGGACAAAGGATAAGTCATTCATTTGTGTCTTCTGTACTCGGAAGATTTTGACAATGATTTTAAAACATTGAGTAAAATTGGATAAGAAAAATAAATTATTTTTCCTTGCACGTCTTTATAACTTGTTATTATGTGTTTTTGTCCCTGCCTGAGACTAGTGTTAGAAGACCAGAAAGAATGATTTATTGGAATATTTCACTTCTTTTGATTTGGATCCCATATTTTTGATGGGCGGCTAGTGGCACTGCCTTATTTTGCTTTGGATCCCATATTTTGATGGGCAGTTTGTGGCAATGTCTCTTTGGTTGTATTTCTGATTCTTTACACTGAAATTCTAAATGAAATCCAAGGGATACTAATAAAGCTTAAGATGCTTTCAGTCAGCTAGATTAATTTTTTACTTGTAAACAAATGGCTGCAGTGTTCTTAAATCTTCTACCTTCTGTAATAAAATTACACTTACATGCATTTGTGGATCATTTGATTATAGATTTTTGTTCCAATTTTATTCCAAATCAAATGAAATAGTATAAACGTTGTACTATGACTTTGGGAAGGGTTTTGTTTATTTTTCTTCCGACAGGATATGTTATCTCCTCGTTAACCCATAAACCGTTGTTTTGTTGAAAAGAATAGGTTTGTTCTTATCAAGGCCTTTTATGTTTTCTATATTATGGAATTGTTCATTCCGGTTCTCACGGGCATTTCAAATTAGGTATATTTTTGGTTTTTAAGTAGGATGTTGGAATTCTTGATGTAGGGTATACCTTTTACAACAGTACTAATAAGTTTCTTGTATGAATACACGGACAATGTTAGTCATGCCTGGTTGATTGAGATTACTGTCCTAATTAATAGACTATTTCATTGAAATCAGGACCTTTTTGTCATGAACTACGGTCTTGGAATTTGTTCGGAAGTAATTTGCATTGGTTTTAAAGTAGGGTGTTGGAATTCTTGAGGTAGGGAATACCTTTGACGACGGTACTGGGTGTTTCTTGTCTTGTATGGATGTAAGGACAATGGTAATCATGTTTGGTTGATTGAGATCAGTGGCCCCAATTAATATCTTGGTTCGAAATCAAAACTTTTGTCCTGAACTAGGGTCATGGAATTTGGCAGGAAGCTTTTGCATTGACCTAATTGCTAGCTCAATAATTTCTGGTTCATTGAAATCAGGGTCTCTAATTAATTTTGGGACCTATTCTTTGAGTTGCTATTACTCTCAAAATCTTTGGGGATATCAACTGAAATCCCTTAGTGGTGTTTGTAGACTTTGAAACTACAAAGAGTTACATAATTGAGTAGCGCATATTATATGTGTTGCCCCAAGTTTCTGGGAGGGAATAAAAGATGGGATTGTGGAAACAAAACCCATTGCCCCAAGTTTCTGGGAGGGAGTGAAAGACGGGGATTGTGGAAACAAAATCCAACAAACTTTGTTTTTTGTGTAGAAGCCAAATACAAGGATTCAAAAAGGCAGTGAATTCTGAAATCGAAGTTATTCTAGGGTTTGTAAAACTTCTTTATGACATGAAAATAATTCCATCATTGGCAGCAAGGCCCAAGCATCTAGAATAATCCTACAATAATATTTGGTAACGTGAAAAGGAACCATATGATTAAAACTACAATCGCATGTGTACAATGCAATGTGAACGCCGAACGGTATATGTTATTTGTTTTAGAGGGATAATTATTATTTTTGTAGTTGATTTTGTTTAAACTATGGGTGATTGATTTTGTAAGTGTAGAAATATAGATGAACCACTTCATTTAAAAAGCACAAACATGAGGTCTAACCCTTAAAACAATTCTAAATGCAAAAAAGTGATATAATGTACAAAGCTTTGGATACAAATAACTTAATGTAGCCAAATTCTGAACAGACTCAATATATTGTAAATAAATTGAACTCAAAAGAAAATAGATTTCCTTCTTGGTTATTGAATCATGAATTACAATGTTTCGTAAATAGGAAAACAACTCTTAACTCGAGTTGCGAAGCAAACTCTAACTAACTTTGACTAAATCTACTATAGATGGTGGAAATTACTATTTTTTTTTACTAAAACTTAGTTTACTAAAACATATTTGTTGCTATTCTTAGTAAGTTCTTCTATGCTTAAATTAGAGGAATTGCCAATCTTACTAAAATGCATTTAAGAGAGTAACATTAATTAATGCCCTAAAATAGGAAAAAATTGAATTACAAATTAAATCTAATTTTTGGATGGTGGTATTCAGACCTGAAAATGTGTCGAAACATGCTCCAAAGGGGCTGGTTGATCGTCCACATGCGTTAGTCTCGTTGAAACAAGTGGTTTAAAAAAAAGGACCCAATCAGACACTCGGAGCACATTTATAACATTTTCAAGTTCTTGCTAATTTTAGCGCATCACAACTATAAATTGTATGGTTCTTTTTCGACATTTTAAAACTATAGGTATTTGTGTGCAAATATAATGAAGAAGACATTAAAAATGCATTGTTGGTTTACATAAAGAAGCGAACAACATTAAAAAGGAAAAATTGAACATGTATGTTGAAAAGTGTAATTTTGTAAGTTTAGAAATATACACGAACCATTTCATTTAAAGGTATCATGTCTTCATTTCAAACTTAGAAATTTGTACATATGCATTTACAAATCTCATATTATGAGTGGTAGCATTTTGGATGGTGGAATTCAACCATGAATAAAATGTGTGTAAACATGCTCAATTGGTAGTGTTTTGTTGAAAGGTTTAGTCTCGTTGAAACAAGTGGTTTAAAAAAACGGACCCAATTGTCACACTCGGAGCACACGTTATGAAACATTTTTCAAGTTATTGCTAATTTTAGCGCATCACAACTATAAATTGTATGGTTTAGATTCGTTTTCGAAATTTTAAAACTATAGGTATTTGTGTGCAAATATAATGAAGAAGACATTAAAAATGCGTTGTTGGTTTACATAAAGAAGCGAGCAACATTAAAAAGGAAAAATTGAACATGTATGTTGAAAAGTGTAATTTTGTAAGTGTAGAAATATAGACGAACCACTTCATTTAAAGGTATCATGTTTTCATTTCAAACTTACAAATTTGTACATATACATTTACAAATCTCATATCATGAGTGGTAGCATTTCATGGACTATTTTATTTGAACTTAACATGAATACACAAAGATTTTATGTATGTAGATTTTATATCACAGTGGTAAGATTTGTGGCCAATTTTTTCATTGTAAACATGCACATTTGATACCGTTTTGGATAGTTACTTACTTTTGGGTAATTGTGTTAGTGTTGCATCGGTTGTTTTGTTGGTCTTTTGTTGAAAAAACTTTTTTGTACACTCGATAAGGTGTGTGATTGATAGTGGTAGTTTAAGAATGGGGTTGATGAAACATTACATTGAAATGTTGTATAAAAGGAGTACATTTAAATTTGTTGCAATTTGTATATAAAAAGTTACAAATCTTATATCACAAATGCTCGATTAAACATGTATACATAAAGACCTATGTATAGTTGAAGAATCATATCATGAATGGTAGCCTTTTATGGGCAATTTTATGCATCGCAAACATGAATACATTTGATACCCCTTGAACGACAATGCCCCCTATGATAGAAGAAGTGTTGAGTAGTAGTAGTGGAGGTGTTATAAAAGTAGAGTGTAGTATTTATGACGGGTTGAGTGATAGTAGTCTTGCTTCCCCATTTTCTTGCTCCAATGTGTTGGTACATGCGCCATTTTGAGTACCTTTGAATGAAAAAAGAGGTGAAATACATAGATTTACAATAAGCAATGGAACTTTGGAGAACGTATGTGAATGTCGACATTTACCGCCTTTTTGGTTCTAAAGTCGCTCAAAGGGTTGCTCTATACAAAGTAAGTCCCTATGAATTGTGGATAGTTAATCCCCGTGCCATTTTAAACGGCAATTGTCTTTGATTCCCTCTAAAATAGGGGTATTAGAATATGTAACAGGTTGGAGGGATCTCAACATGGGCCATCATTATCATGGTGACAACAACAAATTAAGGCAAGGGCTTTGGTGGTGGCGTTGATGCGTTGTAGACAATGTTGGCGATTGTTCCGTAGCACCATTTATGAGTCCTATTCAATCCATAAATTTACAATAAGCATGATTTTTTGTTTGACAACAAAACTTTGTGTTCCAATTGATCATCATCGAGGTCTCCTCATCAAGTGCGGGGACGCCTGCTATTTGAAGATGGGACATGGAAAGAGGGCGATCAAAACGCTCAATGCCTTTAACATCTCAAGGTTATGGGAGTCCACAAGATCGTTTTTGCAAAAAACGTTAAAGTGCGAATAAAATGTTGAGCTCTTATTGAGTTAGGTGTGTGTTTGTGCGAGAGATTAAGAGTTCCCAATCCTCAATTATAGGGGTTGAATCTCGCATGTGTATAGTAGTTAAATAAAATTCAATTAGAAAAACCATACATTTATATGCATTGGTTGTTCAAATTTTGTTTGAATTAAATATTGTTTACAATATAATGGAAGACTAAAATCCCGAGATTTCCAAAGGGTTGCTTTGTAGGAATTACTTGCATAAAGAGGTCAATTTCTAATCACAAAAACCAGAAACTGGTAATTGCGATGAGAAACAATAACAACAACATAGGAGGATGATTGATTTATTCCCAAATTTTATATATGTTTTTGAGTGTGGGAAAACTTTAGATTAAAATATCCTATTATTCAATTATGATGTACAAGCAACTTTAATAGCCGATGAAACTCATTTCATCAATAGAACATATTCTATATGTTTTGAAGCGACTCTTGAAAAAATGATAATGCATGGCCTTAAATTTAGTGCTTGGGATTATTTTTTGGAATATAGAGATTTCTTTCATTGCATGGATTGTGGGTGCGGAGATGTTCAATGTCGAAACACCATTGGTAGGGGGAGTGATAATTAGGAGAGGTGAGGAGATGTGGTTGATCTTTCGCCGTGAATGAATTCCAAATTTTATTTATCGAAATGATTTTTGAAATCTTTCCTTGAAATATCAATCTTAGTGGGAGGTAGAAGGGTTTTGTTTCTAAATGGTGTAGTATGGTATCAAGAGCTAGTTGTTGTTCAAGACAAAGGAAGTGTGGAAGATGGTGGTGTCACCAAGGGCTGCATGTTGGTGTTAATTGTGTCTAGCTTTTCTCTCTCGATGAATGATTAACCAATGGCAATTGTTGACAAATTATCTGCAAATCATGTAAACATAATTCACCCAATATGGACAACAATTATTATGTATGTCAAATTCTCGTTTAGGGAAACATTTCAAGATTGTCAAGACCGTGTTGTTTCTCGATGTGAAGAAGTTGTGTGAAGACTTGCCATTCTTGTAATGGTTCGTTTGATCATCGCATTCAACCTTGGAGTCGAACTAACATAAAGCATGTCATGTGGATGGTGGTAGTGCATAGGAAACATGCCACCATTCTCCACATAGTTGTGAATGAGCCACATCCGAGTCCTAAGTGTCATTGAGGTCATTGAGTTTGATCCAAATTCGGAGGTAATATTTATGAAAGGCTTGTATAAAAGGAGTTCGACCAACATAAAAGGTCATATGACGTTGAATCTTGAGATGGGACATCCACAAATCTTGGGTGGACCGAAGAATTGCTCGAGTCGATCGCAATTTCCATTTATCACCACCCGGTTATTGTTGTAGCTCTAATCTTGAGCAACTTGAATAAGTGGTAGGTGTTCCATGGTTGTAGGGCGAACTCTCTATGCATCTAAGAAAGTGGTTGTTTCTTGTACATCGATGTCACTTTCAATGACATGTCTCAAGATTTGTTTTCCAACATTTAATGATATGGTAAAAAACCATGTGGAAGCACATAACAAGTGGTATTTTTTCCGCATGTGTAATGTTTCTTGTGTACTTATGTCATGTTCAACAACGCTTTCGTGAGCATTTTGTGGATTGCGATGTGTGCTAGAGAATCTGAATGGACTAGGCATCTCTTGAAAATTTGGATAACATTTGGTGATAGGTTTCTGAACGTTGCTCTACTTTTGAAGCATATTTTACAATATACTTAAGAACTATATCCAGGGGAAAGTATCGGTTGGCAATTGACATTTACTCTCCGTATGGATATCATAGTTTGATTGTGGATTTTAGTTTATCATCGTTTCTCAAAGGGGGTACTTAATTTTACCATCACATTCAATGAGCAAGGATCAAAGTAGGTTGCTCGGCCTAGGGTGGGTTGTACCTACACTGCAGATGTGATTGCTTTCTACGATGTCTGCTCTAAACATTTTGTGTGGCATTGAACACGATTAAGTAGTCCCCCAAGTCATTATCATGGTCGCTTCTTTCAACAAAACGATGTGATCTCACTTTGCAAGGGCCGTGGCGTGATAAAGATTCGTGGGGCGCTATAACCCATGTAGGCCTTGTGAATTTTGGGACTTAAAAGGCAATTTCTAAGCATGAGCAATTCCACAAGTTCCCTAAAGTAGGATATTGGAGCATGCAAATGGTAAATGCTAAGAAGGCAAGCATAAGAGGATTCATTGCAACCATTAAGGTTGACAATCACAGGCAGTAAGCGCTACAGAGAAAATCTAAGAAGATGAAATGAAAAAAGTGCAGGAAGGCTCATAATGAAGATGGGACATAAAAGAGAGACTCAACATCAGAAAGAGCAACTTGTGCCTGAACTGAGAGAAGAAAAAACTGGTTAAAGGATGTGGAACACCATACTGAACCACAAAAATTTAAAGGGGAATAGGAATGTACAAGTCTGAATTGGCAGTGTTGTTGTTATTAAAGATTGAAAGAGTTTTTGCGCCAGGAAAGAACTAAGCTCTGAATCTGATCTCTGCTCTCTACAACCTTATTAGTAGTTAAATACAATTCAATTAGCAACCAACCATACATTCATATGCAATTGTTAGTTCAAATTTCATAGTTTGAATTATAAAGCAATAATATCAACAAAAATAAAACTCCGAGATTTGATCCCTGCTTCTGCAACTCTTTAAGCAACTACGATTACATTAGTGAGAGTCCATTTCTAATCACAAATTCACAGAAACTCTCTTTAAGTAAAAGAAATGAGAAACAATAACAACAACATAGAAGTAAATGAATTTCAAGTGCTAGAAGCTATATATAAAGGAATTTGATTGTATGCTTCATTAAAGTTAAAATATATATAGATTAAATCAATCAGTGATCCAAAATCCTACTTGGAAATCTGGCAAAATCACACTCAAAGAGAATCCTTGATTACATTATTACATTCATGGCTCATGATGTACAATGCAAAATAATAGATACAAAATAGGAATAAGCTTAAAATAATAAAGATCAAAAGTATTGTAAATTGAAAACATTGCAGCAGAATAGGAGGTCACAAATTTGCAATTAAATTTAGTGCTTGAGATTATTTTTCTGGCAACAGAAGATTTCTTTCATTCCACTTCTTGGCGATTACATTTGAAAAATTAAGCCTACATATCAATGATAAGTTCCACTGATGCTACTCATTCACCTTAAGTAGCATGAAGTCATAATTACTTATAGTTTAAGGATGAGGTGTTATAATTGCTTATCTTTCTACTCAATAATCAATATTTTAATTTATGGTAAAAAGGTTTGAAATCTTTCCTCTGCATGATCAGAGAAAAGGAAAGTAGAGAATAGGATGCCCAAGTTCAAATCTAGGCTGCATAGGAATACTTCAGTAGGAGACAAAAATGGGTTCCATAGGCTACTTGATCCCAGTGACCCTGTGGTTACACCTAATCACATGGGAAATCACCAAGGGCACCTTTAAAGATGATCTAAATCATAGGAAAAGTAAAACCCAACGAGGTTGGAATGAATGATTTGACTCCTCAATGTGGCAATTGTTGACAAATGATGTTTCAATCGACATATATTAATGTAACCTTAATTCGCCCAATACTTGTGGACAACAATATTATGGGTGAGGCACCATAGAATTACAATTACGTAGTCAGTAGGGAACCTAGGATGACAAGCTTTACAAGATTTAACGGGATGAATACCATCATTTCGTTTGAGAAAACCACGGTTATGGATGACACCTGCATCACCCAAACCTTTGTGTCACGATGTGATAAGGGGTATGTGGAAATTGTTGACAAATGATGTTTCAATCGGCAGAGTTGAAGGATATGGGAATGACCACCAATGTACACGTGGATGGTGATGATTGTATAGGATTGTCAACATCTTTGAAACTTCAATCATTGCCATCCACATTCTAAAGGGTGTCAGAATGAGCCACATCCGATTCTAATACAAAACGCCTTTGGTGTAATTATTTTCAATCCTTACAGTGAGTGAGCCACCCCTATTCTAATAGGGAACGATTTGGGTGTAATAATTTGGGAACGACGGATAGATAACCGTAACACTTTGAATTGAAAATATTACATTTAACCAACCCATGGGGGTGCATGTGAATTTTGTCTCAGTGCATGTTACATGGAAATTAAAATGGTATCTCGGGCCTTGTTTCATCCAAACCACCCACTTCCAACTATGTTTACAATCCTACAACAACAACAAAGATGAAAACATTCTCCATACCAATCTTGATCCTCGTGCCATTAATCACATATGCCAATGCAAGAACTACCATAAAATTCTCTTGTGATCCTCACAGGGATGCTACCAAATCATACTAATCTTCTGCAACACTCTCCACGCCAAAAAAACCATGTGGAAGACATCATATGTAGATACTTCGCTAATAACTTGACATTAGAGAAAAAGCAATACTCCCTATCACATAAGTTAAACATGATGACAGACATGCATAGAAAGAATGGGTATACCTCCATATGAATGGTGGTCGAAATCCTTGCATAGAACTGCACTGAATGGACCAGGCATCTGCTTCAACGACACCATAAAGGTGGCCACCACTTTCCCCAAGTCATTCTCATCGTCGCTTCTTTCAACGAAACGATGTGATCTCACAGTTTCTATAATAAATACAAGTGCAATAGAACTTCTCAGGGGTGACCCAAGTAGGCCTTGTGAATTTTGGGATTGGTGTAGAAATTCATCATGTATTGCTCGTTTCGTTGATGAAGCAATTGTTGAAAACAAATCCGGTGGATCAAGTAAGTTCATACCGGTCTAAACGACCATGCGTGGTGATGCTATCATGCTCTCTCCATTCGATGGAAGAGGAAAGGAAACTGCAAACCAGTCATACGAGGGCATATCGTACAAGCGTGGTGTTGTGGAAGACTACACGGGTTTTGGATGCGTTATAGTGACCAATATTTAACAAAATCTAAAAAACAAAACTTAAAAATAGCAAACCCATATGCAACATGCAAAATTGGAAAAATAAAATTGTTAAAAATAACAAATCTACAAAAATAGCAAAAAAAGCCCTCACCACGATCATATAATTCGACATAGTCCCGTGAATGTCCGCAAAGGCCTTTCCCATAGGGAGAACGCTTCGACATAACAAGAAAAATCCTTGCTTTGAAGAGAGTAGACTATAATTCTAGGTATTTGGTTTAACTTGGTGAAAAGAAAAATCATAAAAGCAAGGACAAACTCTTGAGGGAGAGTGGTAAATAATGGAAGGCAACACAACATCATAACTCTTGTTTAGATTCAATATATTGAATCTTTGAGTGTTATCACATATATACAATGATTATATTATAATTTTTGAAATAAAATTAAAAAAACTGTTGACAACCGAGATGTTTGGTATTTTCCTTCAAAGTAGGCTCAATGACACTGCACGTATAGCATATCTCACCATGTCCTTAGGCCCGTTGTACATGACGAATGTGCTTATGGGGATTGATGGCATGTCCTCATCCAAGTATGTGTCCATCAGAAAACCCCACAATATGTTTTTATCTTTGTAAAGTGGTATTCTAAAATAGTGCCATTATTTGGGTCAAATTTGCATCACAGGAAATTGACATTTATTTTGATGTTTTCGATCGTGTTTCTTTCGAGGAATTTACATCATGGATGTGATGTAATCTGCGATGCAAACTTGACGTGATTTTTTTAATCATGTCTCATTTGTGTCTCACTTGTGTCACTTTTCCATTACCTTTTGCACCAAGTTTGTGTCGCTAATTTCATTTGGTAAATTAATATCATATAATGTAAAAGTGACACAAAATTTGTTCAATAAATTAAACAAAATGTATATCAAATAATTATATTACATTAATGTTAAATATATAAAAGATGGGTGTGTCGAGATGTTTCAAGATGGGGGCCAAAAACCACAAGCACGTATGAAGGTAGTAATGAGCGATGCGCACCATATTTACTAAAATGATTCATAAGTATAAGCTTATATTTTAGTAAATATAACAAACTAGGGTTATTATGCTCGAGACAAAATTGGTCTCAGAATCGTAAGAGGTAAAGTCTAGAAGATAGTTTTTCAAAATTCAATCAAACTATTCATTTTTGTTTTTCAAGATTTCATGGTTGGACCTAAAGCTTTTAAGGTGTATTAATTTGAATTGGTGTTTGTTTTGAAAAAAACATATAGTAGTTTTGTAGGTTTTGGGGTCTTCTAAATTGTTGGTTACATTTGTTTGAGTTTTGGATGTGTAAAAATTAGAGTTTACAAACACCACAACTTCCAAAGATAATGCCACTTGCTTGAATATATTGACTCATGATTTTTCCCACGAGCATGGAGGTGAAGCCTTAATGTCATCATGGAATTAGGGTAGCTTCATATTATGTATGAGTGATATGTAAACTTCTACTTTGGAAATTCACAAAATCACAATAATTTGTTGTTTTACTTTCTCTTTGGAAAATGATAGATTTGATGAAGATTAGAGCCTTAAAGACTGATTAAATAGTGTTTAGAAAAAATTGTAGAGAAATACTAAAAGAATTTGACACACAACACATGAATTTTACACCCGGAAACCCCCAATTTTGAGGGAAAACCAGTCGGGAAGGGCAACCACTCTTGCTTCCCACTTGTATTGGCCAATAATCAAATTTTACAGATTACAATAAGTATGAAAAGAAGCAACAATGTAAACATTCTCTCGAATTACTTTCTTGCTCTGTTTTCTTACACCTTGTAAGGCGCATAATTCCACTCTGAAGCACTAAAAAATTTCTTCTCACTTGCTCTCATATAATTAATACTTTGCTTCTTGATCTCTTTGGATCTTCCGAATGCCAAATCCCTTTCTCCTTCATGCTTTTATAGCTTTCCCACGTCATCCTGTGCATTGGAGGATGTGAAGGGACACAAGATAGGAAGAGATAAGGCCAGATGGTTCAAATTTGAACGTTTCCGCGTCTTTTTAATTTTTCTGCCAAAAGTGACATGATCTCCGCCCCTCCATGTGGCAACGGTTCTATAACCGCCACTATGCACGCAGATTTTACAAGCGGCGGTTCTATTAAAAAGCGACAGATGGAACCTTTGTTTTCCTTATTTTCTTTGTTTTTCTTTCAAAAGGTTGATAGAAATGATGAAGTGGTGTGGGCAATGCTTATTTTCTTATGGATCAATGAGTACATATTTACAAACATGGGACTATCTCGAAAAGTCAATTTATATAGATAGGGCCAACTAGAGAAGTGGATCTTAACTATCTCAAGTGATTCACTACACTTTTCTCATATAGAGATAAACGCCCTACCCCTCCTCAAATTGGTACCGAGTTTGAACGTTTGTCCATGCTTCATCGATTGGAAGGAGACTACTTTGAGACACGTAGACGTAAGGGTAGGGCTAGTTACTAGTTACTTATAAATAAGGTGGGAGGTGGGGTAGGTGATCTTATATATATATATCTCTGTGTGTATGTGTGGCCTTTATCTAAGTGCACTTCTTACCTCTACCTTGCTGGCATCTTTGAGGATTACGGTTGTGTTATAATCCCATTGTGAGATGTGGTTGAGTTTGTTAAGGGGGAAATAGTAGTTATTAGGATCAACATTGACATAACAAATTTCTTAGTTTTTTTGAAGATTTTTTTCGAGTGAGATTCTTTGTTGAGATGTGTAGTGGGATAGAGATGGTAAGGAGTGTTTGCACTTTATTGATCACTCTATTTATCCATTTTCGGTTCCTAGTTTATCTTAGTCAAATCTTCCAAATATGAGGTTTGACATGGCTATCTTTTCGTGGGTTCCTTGGAGGTGGGGTGGGATCTTCATTTTTTCTAGATTTAATTTGTGTGGTGGGATTGAAGAGAACGTACAGTTGATTGTAAGGAGAATCAATTCCAGGAAATACCTCATTATGAAGTGCATGGTTTACAAAGTCAAGTGGAAGATTCCACCTTGGATTTGTTGTGATTGTTAGTTGATCTATGTGGGTGGGGGCCAAGTGTTTTTGTTCAAGTCAACTTGGGTTGGCCTTCATTGTTAGAATGAGATGGAGGGAATGAAGTATGATGGAGACGCTATATCAATGTAAATTTTAGTGGCCAATCTTCGTTAATTCATGAATATTTGGGTTTTTGAAATTTGGAATTGGCTAATATTGAGGGGTTAGGATACTTACTATTTCGCCAAAATATTTTAGGTACAAGTTAATTTTTTCGGTTGATTCGCCTAGTGTTTATAGTAATAGTCAAATTTTTATATTCAAATTGCCTTCACCACATGCAAAAGAGAAAATTGCTACCAGTTGGTAGCTTAATGCTACTAGCCAACAATTGCTACTAGCTAACAACATTTCCTTTCAATTCGTGGCATCCACCAAGATTTCGAAATTCATTTATAGAAATTCGCCTAGTAATATCTATGGTTACTTTTTAGGAGGGGTCTTATAAATTACCATGGCTCGCATATATCTTCATTTCAATATGGTTTGCCTTATTTTTTGGGTGATTCATTTACTCCGGGGTATATTCCATGTTGGTTAACCATATCTTAATTGTTTTGGTTATCTCTTGAAGACTAGATTTTGGGTAGGTTTATGTTGGAAGTTTGTTCCTTGATTTTAGTTTTTTCAACCTATTATGTGTTCTAGTAAGGTAGGCCATTAGTGGTTGTAGAGGATATTGACATGTCATACATGCTTTTGCTACTTTGAATGAAGATCCCTCTGTTAGAGTAGTATTTCCACTTGGCTTGTTAAATTATCATTGCCCATGCTTGATTTTCTCTTATTACACCTCATGTTTCTCTTTGTGCCATGGTGTCATATCTTCAAAGACTCATCCACTTGCTCATCAAATATGTTTTTTTCATGTTTTTTCCCATTTGCAAGTGCAAAAATAACACATTTTAAATTTTCATTTCCTTAAAATGTATTATTGTAACAAACAAAGCATAAATAAAATTTGGTTTCAATTTGGGCTAAGGTGACAACTATACCTATGTCACAAGAGCGTAAAGGGGTAGATTCACATAGTTGTACATGATCTGAACAATATTCCTAAATTTCAATAATAAATACCCTTGGTTAGGTTACCATATATTATCCACAGTCTCATATATTATTGGGAAATAAGTGCAAAAATGTCTTTGTTCTTCAAGTAATGGAATTTAGTGAATTGGTATGGGTCCAAAACTTATAACTACTTACCCCATGCCTAATGTACTTACAATCTCTTCTATACTTCCATGAAAGAAATATTTTAGGCCATACTTGTACTACATTAATTATATGGACATAAAATATGTATCAAAATAACATGAAGAATAGATATAATTTACTACTCAATTAAAGGAAAGGCTTACCCATGACAAAAAGAAAAATGCAACTGGAAAGCATTCTGCAAAACAAATGTCAAAAATTTAATAGTTAATCAATTTTAGGGTTGTAAATTAGATTTTTGAAATATAGCAAGATAAAAAGGAAATTTATAGTGTCCATTGACAAGTAGATATAACACAATGAAAAACCATAGAGGAGGATTTGAAAAATTATATGCACCTCAATAGTAAGATAAACAAATCAGTTTACTTAAATAAAATTAATATTCAATAGAATACCTTATGGAGATCACAATAATGAAGTCATTTCCAATTATCTTTAAAAATATATATTTTTTTTTGAAATGGGGATCGATGCAAATATAAGTGTATCATACTAAGTTATTCATTGATTAATTGATAAGAGTAAGCAATACATATTTTTATTTACCTTCAAGGGGTTTATTTGGTTTATAGCTTCCATAAAGGCCACATAGGAAGTTCCATGTCTCATAAATTTCTTGTAACATTTGTGGGGTGCGTGGGTTTTGAAAGTAAATAGAACATAGGACATTCACTATGCGAACTTAAACATGAGTGAGGATATAGTCATTGTGACCATGTAGAAAATCGTCAACAATAAATACATCGCATGGAAATTTTATTTATTGGATTCTATGAAAGATATTGCTAAAATATGGGTGAGAAACACAAATGCATACTTGTTATAAAGAAAAATCACATTTTTTCATATGGTTACGTAACATAGCTAGAAAATATAATTTCATTTGTAACATCATAATGCTATAATATTTCCATTTAACTACCTCTCCCAAAATAGATAGATACACAACTAATAAGTGAGTGTCATTGAGATCCAGAATGTCTAGATATATACTAAGTCATAATGCCATGAGATAACATACACCAATATATGCAATGTCCTTTACCAAGGTAAATGTAATGTTTCAATGTTAACCATATTGACTCAAAATAGAAACATATATGTGAAAGACTAGTTGAAAACACTAGTCAATCAACTATTGTATGGTTCTCTTTAAGATAATGAAGAGGCCCACAAAGTGGCATGATCTTAAAGCCTTTTCTATACCATATATGGTTCTTATGTGGAAATATCCTTGAGAAAAACTTTGTCACTTATTGAAAAGTGACGATTAATACATTTGAAATCATCTCATATCGTTTCCCTCTCTGTCCTATAGAAGCGGTGAGGCATAGGTAGTGACCTGAAAGCTATTTGTTGTTTTGGTGCCTTCTAAGAGCGGAAGGAAGTTTTTTCTTCGTATTGGGTTTTCTTTGCTTGAACACATCTTTTAACTTATGTATGTAGTGATATATTTTGACATTTGAAACAATGATTGTAGAATTTTATCTTCCTTCTTTGTTATTAGTTGCAATATACGTTGATTTATCTTTGATGGTTGTAGTCTTGAGGTAATGCTTATTGTTTGTTGTCAATGCATCTTTTCCTGCCATCTTGGGTTTATGGAATTACTCAAATCTTCTTTGAGTGTCTTGATATATAGTGATAACTTGAATCCATTCTGCATTAGGGTGCACAGGTCTTAAAATAATTTAGAATGAGTCACTTTTCATTGTCTTTAATCCTAAAATGAATTATTTTTAATTGAATATCAAGTATCACTATGATTGTTGTGAGAACTATCAAGAAAAAAATTCTTGCATTACTTGCTTGAATTTGTCTCATACTTGGACTAATTTAGAACCTTAACAATGTTGGTGGATAGTTTTTTGAAATCATAGAAATGTTTTGTCTACCATCTTTATGGAGAACAAAATTTTGTCATTTTTTTACCAATGAGTTTTGCAAAGAATGCTAATAAACTCTTTCAAATAATGGTGCACTCCATCACTGTAGGTCTAACATGACATACCTTGTTATACACCCAAATAGAAGATTAAATCATTTAGTACTATAAGAGAATAGATGGATTATCATAGAATAGACATGGATGACAAATAGGTGTTCTTAACAAGGATTTTATTTTTCAAAAAAAAAAACACCTCAACCAAATGTGGTGTCACAAAATTCCATCATTGATGGGTATGAAAAAATGAGATTATTGAAAAGGCATTGGAGGATTTTAAACAAATGTAATTACTTGGTGTAAAACCCAACTCGACAACCTTTGCTAGCATACTCCTAACAAGTACAAAAATGAGAGTTTTTTAAAAGACTATGGATATCCATCAAAGAATACTTGAAAGTGGACTATTGGCATATGTTATTGTTACAATACCCTTATAGCTAAGTATACCAAGTTTTTAAACATACACCTTCCAATTGCGTCTTCCAAAAAGGTTCCAAGGCCTTTTCAACAAAACCCATTTGTGCATATCATGCAATCAATGTATTCCATGAGGCCAATACATGTTGGTTGCATTTAGTAAAACAAGAGCAATGCTTCATGAGGATGTGTGCAAATTTATCGCCCCCTTTTGTTTTGCTCACAACATAGTTAGGAAAAAGAGACAAAAGCAACAAATATTGAAACGAATCTCCTTGTAAGCTATTACGCTAGATGCAATATGGCTATGAGTGGAGGAATAAAAAAGACGCATGGATGTAGTTGGAATCGAAGTCCACAACATAGTCCGTGGTTTTTTTATGTATGAGACATATCACATAAATAATCATAGAGAATTTATGCAAAGTTGGAGGAATTATCTTGGGATATGAAGGAATCGAGTATAAATAGGGGTTTTCCACATGCTATATTTTCAACTGAGGTAACTCATTTCAAAAAAAAATTAGACCCCTTCAAAATTTTAGCCCTAAGAGGAAAAATAAATTTAAACATTGACATATTTCTTTTAAGAAATAATTAAACATTCTCATGCCAACGTATTTTGTAACTCATGTGTAATTGCTAGTATATAAATTGTTTTAAGTCCAATGTCTTACATTCATCCTCCTCAACGTTAAGATCCTTACAAAACCAAATTAGGTTGTCAAATTATTAGAAGTTTTTTCCTTTGATAGAACAAAAATATCTCTTTTATTCTAAATTTATGGTTTCAACAATGTCAACGTCCATGTCTTCTCCGGTCTCAAAATAAAAAACATCAAATACAAGGTTTGGGGCCAAATTCTCACACAAACTTGAACAATAATGTATATTCTTGTATTCCCTTAACCCTATACCTATTCTTAAAAATATTAATCTTGTAGTTTGAATCAACCATTATCACGTTCTAATTTATTTGATATGGAGTACCTACAATTGTAACCAATTATTGTGGATGAAAGTCATGGACCCTATCATATGTACACTCCTTCCATCATTTGGCTCACTAACTGATCCATGATTATAATGTCCTAAGCATCAATGTTTCTCACTACATCCAATTTATTAAGAAGCCATCATCTTACATCCTTGTGTTGAATAAAGCTATAGTCATGCTAAACTCTTCCATGAGATTCTTAAGTTTTAGTTTGAAATAGTCTCCACCCTATTAAGATGGTGATTTTGGAGTTTTTTTTGGGAGCGGTGGGCTCCTCATTGGGCAATGAAGAGTATCCCATCACCGCGACATTAAATTTAAGATTGAAATGGCTATGTGACAGTCAAATAGATGTAAAATTTTTGATGTTATTAATTGTTTATAACTAGACATTATAATACTCCACCCACACACATATATACACGTGTATATAGGAAACGTGTATGGGTACGAAACGTGGAAACACCGATTTTCAAACAAACCTTGGGTATGAAATGTCTGTAATATATATATATATATGTATGTATGTATGTATGTATGTATGTATATATATATTGGTGTGGCATATTTAGTAGATGAAGTTAATATTTATATTTTTAGCATTTTGATGTGGCATATGGAAATATCTTACTTGGTAGTTTTTGTATGTGTTGGGTGTGGCCAAGAGGGGTCATAACGGGGCTATCCAAACACCACCTTATCCGAGGCTTCGAGGGCGAAGAACCCTACCTAAATTTTTACCGTCGTAGACATCATTCATTTAAGAAGGTTGGATGAGTATATAACAAATATTTTTACATTGTAAGCAAACTTTGAATTAATGGAGTTATTTTTATAAAACCTATTGTCACTTTCTATCAATTGAATAATCATAACAATTCTTTTTTTTTAAAAATATAGTAAAACATTCAAAACATCCATCCTAGGGTTAACTAGAGAGATCTTAGTGTTTGTACATTTCACAAACACTTGGAAAACATCCTTATTTCTACAATTTGACTTATGAAATTCCATGAAAATGATCAAATAATAATTTTTAGGTATGTACATGAATTAAGAATGATTACTATATGCATGTTAAAGAACCTACGACAACTAACAAAGAATTTAACACCAAGAAAATCCTAGCCCAATTCTTTAATCAAATACATCAAGGTAAAACATAAAAAGAAGTTAATGAACTTACAAAAAACATTAAAAACAAAGAATGCAAACCTCATTTCATAATTTGATGCACTTTCAATATGTACATATTTCCTTCTAAGCCAAATGCAAGCCACACATGATCAAAAATGTTTGATAAAAGGAAGAGGTATGCTCAAAATGGCCTAAAGGCCATGTTTGAATCTTCTCTTACTACTTTTAACAACCAAGAGGGTTTCTCAATTTTCGCAAGCCTTCCTATAATAGAAATGCTCTCTTGAGTATGGGTACAAGATGTACAAGATTGTAAATGTGTGTATTGGTAGGAAGGTACTAGGTTGCTTATATAACTTTCTAATTTGGGAGAAGCATACATCCTAGAGAATGTGGGACAATGGAGATGTAGAATTAGGAGTGAATAAACACATTTAGAAGAGATTAAATAGGAACTAATGACCCATGGGAGTTGGGAAGATTTACTTAATCGATTGGGATTAATTAATAGACCATGTTTATCTTATAGAAACAATTTCAAGATGATTTCAAGGGAAATAATGGTATTAAGGGGTTTGAGAAGGGGATTTAATTAATAAGAGGGTTTATTAATTAAATAATAGATTGTGAAAGGGGTGATTAATTAATTAAAAAAAGATTTTAACTAGTGAAGTGACATTAATTGGCATCTAGGATGGGTGGAAAGTTAGATAATTAACAAAAGGCAACAAATTATAATGTGATGATGGAAAGAAGATGATTAGTGCAATTTTAATATTAACATCAGACGATCGAAATTAGATGTCTACATTTTTCCCTCTTTGATGTGGTGTAGTGCGAGCGACGTCGTTTCAAAGATTTAGTAGACAATTTTATTTTTTATGGGTAGAATAAAAATTAGTAGGATGAACGATGCGCCCTTGAACGTCGATGGGGTGATAGAAAAAGGCGATGGACACTTGAAAAGAATAGAAAAAGGACCACGATGGAATAAAAACCCATCACGGTGGCCAACAATCCATCGCGGCGGTTGAAACCATCATGACAAGGGCTATATATAGGGAAGGAGGGTAAAAATAAGTCATTTTCACCATCTCGGCCTACCAAAAATAGCTCTAGACGATCACAATGAGTAGAGATGATGACACCCGAGTTTTTTCATCGCGCAAA
Organism: Taxus wallichiana var. yunnanensis; assembly: GCA_018340775.1. Taxonomy (NCBI): domain Eukaryota; kingdom Viridiplantae; phylum Streptophyta; class Pinopsida; order Cupressales; family Taxaceae; genus Taxus; species Taxus wallichiana. The sequence continues at coordinate 497,205,954 of CM031242.1, read as the reverse complement.
GTGAGTTTTTTCATTTCTAGATATGCTTTATATCGCATGAAGGTGTTTTTTATGTTTCATATGTATAGATTAGTTACTTCATTTCTTATTATATCACCTACTTGTCATACCTTGGTAGAGTAGAGAAAGGAATGGGTTAGTTAGAGCAAGTGTTAGTTAGAATGGGGAATTAGTTAGTTAGAGTGGATATGGATTGATGTGATGAGGTTTGGAAAGATCGATCAGATTGTAGCTTGCATCTTGTTACATCTTGGAAATACCTTTTATTTGATGTAAGCATACAAAAAAGTAAAATGACATGAAAATCCATAATATTGAGATTTGTAAGATGCTATAGGATCGACTCAAAGAAAAATACATAAGAAATGCAATATGATGAATTAAAAAACAAGTAACTAAACAAAAAAACAAGTACAAACAAATACACTCAAACAAGAAAATGCGAGAGAATGTGTACAACGTTTTTGTTATCCAACTTTAGTATCTAAACATTTGAGTTATAAAAAAGGGTTAAGATGATGCCCCAAGTGAGAATATGCATGAAGGAATGAATGGAGGACATGGAAGTCCCAAGAAAAATAAACATGTACTATGAAAGCGCTTCGAGCAATGATATATACTTGGAAGACAAACATAACAAACAAGCAAGCTTGTTGATGAAAGAAGATCATAAGATGATTCACATGTCATGTGCTGTTAGAACTAGTAAGCACTGAAGTAGGATGTTTTTAGTGTTTTTGTGTTAGACACTATTTTTGGGTTTTGTGTTACGTTTTGCAATGTGTTTGTAATTTCCTAGTTTTACCATGTTTTTGGATTTTCTAGGTTTTCCAAATGGAGTTTTTAGGGATTTTTTGATGTTTTTGGATTTTCTAGGTTTTACGAATGTTTAGGATTTCCTAGGTTTAATAAAACTATATACATAAGAGTAGAGCACTAATATGCCCCGGTGAGAGGTGAGAATAAAAATGGAAAATTACCATGCATATATACAAGAATAGGACAAGCCGAATCAAGGCCAAGAAGTAAAATTTCAATAAGATTATGAATGTAAGCCAATGAAAAGATAAGAAAGAGTGACCATGCCCCAAGTATGAGGTCATGTTGTTTTATGATGGATATGATGGGATTGGGAGGTTTCAACCTTGTTGTTTCCACAAAGGAACTTGATAGTTATTTGAAAAGATATCTTGGCACATCTTTGTGGTCATGTTGTTTTATGATGGAGATGATGGGATTAGGTGGTTTCGACCCTGTATGCATGTTAAGAACCTAAGATATATGCATGCATATTGTTGGTGAGAAATTTTTCAGTTGGGAAAATTAGGTGTTCCACCAATATTCATGGGGATATGCCCTTTGTATTGAATGACCCAACTCCCATTATTGAATGAAAACTAATATAACCCTATCTATTACTGTCGGTTGGCTAAAAGGGCCATAGATCACACAAGAACACTCCACTAAACATGTGGAAAAGTGCTTGTAAGTGGTACACGGGAGGAAGTCATAGTGATGAGGGGGAAAGGAGAGAAATTAGGAAAGGAAGGTTACTACCGTGAGTAGGCCAATTGCAGAGTTCACACCCAATAACTCAGAGTAGTTCAATATTCAATATAGAAGAAAGAAAAAATGAATCTAGTAGGACCAATGAATGTAAAACACAAAGTTTTTGGATTCATCTATCAAGGAAACAAATTTCCTCTCAACACCATATAAGATCACTATGCTTGCAAAGTGCATAAAAGAGAGAAGTAGAGGAAACATAAGATGCCTATAACAACTATGCTTATAACATCAATGATGAGAGGAAACCATGCACACAAAGTTGCACACATTCATGCATCTTGAAAGGTAGAAAACTCCTTCCTTGATTGACATTTACACAAGTTGTACAATGCAAGGGAAAAGAAGAAAGCATGCAAGAGAAATGTAGATTTATTTCATGTATATTGATGACACAAAGTCCAACAACATATCACAATCCACTATTGCTACAAAGTACAAAATTTTTCAGATCCTTTGGAATGGAGAAGCCATCCCAATTTATAGAAATGTGAATTGAATCTTTGCCTACCCCCACATGAATCTTCGTGGTCTCATTCAACTCATGAATTTTCACCTTCCTAGGAAGTGAGAAATAAGTTCCTTTTTATAAATCAAAGGGAATTTTACAATGTAACTTTATAAAGTCACTTAAGTGAATGAGATGAAATACAATGATTACACCCAATGAAGAATTAGAAAGGGGAGAGAAGGAAGAGGGAGAAATAGAGAAGAAGGGAGATGCTATCATATTTGATGAAGAGGCTCCCTACGATGAAGAACTTGCTAATGATGATCACCGCCTCTCGCATGATGCATAGACACCCTGGGCCATGAAATGAGTGTTTAGAAACATTGTTCCAAGACTTCCTAATGTGATCTCGGGATGAACATAGGAAATGCTCATGACGATCCTCCTTGATACTTGAGTGATGAACTCCTTAACTCATTGAACTCACCCCGACCAACTACCTTCGAATCACCCAACTCCCGAGTGACGAAGATGAATTCACCTTCCGCGCCTTGAGATGCTTTGCTACACTTTTGAACATGATTAAACTCAAGAGGATGCTTCCAGATCCTCGTGAAATTATCATTCCTCAGTTTGAGCCATGAGGTCATCTTATCGTCTCGTGGAGAGTCCAAAAAGTAGAATGATGAGTGAAAATAAGGTCATTTGTAACTTTTTGTACTCACAATTGAATTTTCTATTTTTAGAATGTGAGACCATGACTTGCTATTTTGGGGCATTTCACCTATTTTGCTCCAATTTCACCTTTCGAACCTCCTGGAACATTCCATCCTCTTCCATCGCAGAGGCATTGCTATTTTTAGCACATTTATATTTTTAGCAGGTTGCTTTTTGGGGACTTACTATTTTGGGAAAGTTGTTATTTTTGCCTTGCTTTCCATTTTACATCTTCTTTGATTGTTCTGAGTGCTCAATATTGAAATTTAGGAGACTTGCTATTTTTAGCATGTGGGAGAGCATAGGATATTCTATTTTTAGTAAGTGTCAAAAATGGCCTCGGTTTTATAACAGAATGCTATTTTTGGATTTGTCACTTCGTTGTAATCTCGTGCTCCAATTTTTAGTGCGTTTCGCTCATTGGAAAGCTCAAAAATAAAAGTCTAAAAATTTCTTCGTGAAGCTTCAAACATGAAGCTACCATGAAACCATTAATAGAGTCTGAGATTTTTGATAGTTTCTTTTTCCACCTCCAATTGCAATGAAATCAACTCCATCAGGATAGGTTTTTCTCTTGGATTTCGTGTTCACAATTTTAGCTTCACCCACTTTTCGGATTGATGGGAAATATGAGGAAGAGGAAGCTAGGGAACAAATTTTGATTTTGTTTCCATTAATAATATGAAGAATATTTGCATTTTCTATTTTTTTCATCTTGGAGGTGTTTGGGAGGAAGAGATGGGGCCAAAATTTCAAGGGCATTCGATTCACGGTTCATGAGTTATGAATGTTTCTTCGTTTCTTGGTCATGGAAACTTCTGGAAAAAATGGCCATGGTGTCAGAAAGAAAAGAAAGGGTTTATAGGATGTTGTAGCAATGGAGTATGGAAAATTAATGAGGGAAGCAATGTTGAAGGAAAGAAAATGGTAAGAATGGAAGAGATGAAGAAATTCGCAACAAGGGTTTTCGTGTGTGTGTGTAGGTAGAAGTGGAAACAACAAGAAGCAACAATAAAAGATTAAAATTTGAAAATTTATTCAATAAGAGTAGGATCACACTTTTTATCCCAAACATCCCAAACATTTGAGATGGTTGGTGCAAAAAAGTGCAACCCCGTCCCAATGGTCCATATGTCAACGCACGATTTGCCAAGGTGAAAGGGAGGGGGCTTGGAAAAAGCTCTTCTTCGGGAATGTGGGTGACCAGGGGGATTATTTGGGGGCTAGGGAGTTTTGTGTCCCTATTTTCCCAAATTTTTGGGACGGTTGGTGCACAAAAGTGCACCACCACCTGGGAGTGACATGTGTCCACATGAAAATTTGGCTAACTCCTCAACCTTACCTGGAGATAAAATTGACGTTTCCCACACTTATTTATATGAAATTTATTGGAATTTACCTTTTGAACACAATGGAGGTTTCTCATACCTTTATTCTTCCCGAAACCTCCTAAAAAATAGGATTTTCTTTGGGCTCAAAGGTTGTGCATGCTGAAATTAGGTTGTGGGAAGAATTGCTTGAGTCTTGTGAAAAATGTAAGACCACCATCCTCTAGAGCGCTAAATAATATTTCTGAAAATATATTTTTGACTTACAAATCTTCACGGAGCTCCCATAATCACTTCCCTAAGCTTAGGGTTTTTGCACTACAAGGTGCTTCGCCTCAAGGACCCGCTTTTGCTGAAATTGTTCCAAAACCTGAAACTTATCGAGAATATTCCACAATTAGTTACACAACATTCTTATCTCTCTGATACTCCTCCTTGATAAGTTTTATCCTTTCATTCCATTCTCAAGGGTACGTATCATCCTTAGGAAGACTAGAGAATGACCTTTCTTAAGCTTCTCAAAGAGTTTGTCTTGAAGGGTCTTGACTTGGAACTGCTTGAATGGAATTGATATCCCTAAATTACCTATGAACATGATGAAACAACACATTGGAATACTCTAAAGGATGGGATATGAGTGATACAAAGTTTAGAATGATCTGGAGAAGGGTTTGGGATGAACTTTAAGTAAAAATTTTCATAGTAGGGTATGGTTGTCATGCTTTTCAAGTTTGAATTTTTCTCTTGAAAAAACTCATGACAACACATATGTATGCCATATATATGCATGTTAAAGAAATGAAGCTAACTAACAATGGATTTAACACAAAGTAAATCTTGGCCTAATTCTTTAATCAAATACATCAAGATAAAGCATGAAAATAAGTTAATGAACTTGACCAAATGTTAAATAAAATGCAAATATCCTTTCGTAATTAGATGCACTTTCTATATGTATATATTTCCTTCTAAGCCAAAAAAAGCCACACATTATCAAGGATGTTTGATAAAAGGAAGAGGTCTCCTCAAAATGGCATAAAGGCCATGTTTGAATCTTCTCTTATTACTTTTAGCAAGTAAGGGGGTTTCTCAATTTGGCAAGCCTTCCTATAATAGAAATTCTCTCTTGAGTAATATGTATCTAATGTCTTATAAGAACATGGTGTTTAAAGGTGTATATTGGTAGGAACATACTAGGTTGCTTTTATAGATTTCCAATTTGGGAGAATCATACATCCTAGTGAATGTGGGATAAAGGAGATGTAAAATTAGGAGTGGATAAACATGTTTATAAGAGATTAATGAACCATGGGAGTTAAGGAAGGTTTAATTAATTAATCGGGATTAATTAATAGGCCATGTGTGGCTTGTCGAAGCCATTTAGGGATGATTTGGAAAGAAATTAGTGGAATTTGAGGGGTTTGAAAGGGGGATTTAATTAATAAGATGGTTTATTAATTAAATACAAGATTGTGAAAGGGTAATTAATTAATAATGGGTAATTAATCAATTAAAAGGGGATTTTAACTAATAAAGCGATGTTAATTGACATCAGGAATGGGAAAAAACTAATTAACTAACGAGATATTGTTAATTAATCGAGAGGATGGTGAATATTAGATAATTAGAGAAAAATTACTAATTATAACATGTTGATGGGAAGAAGATAATTAGTGCAATTTTAGTATTAAAATTTCCCGGTGGAAAATATGTGTCTACATTTTCCCCTCTTTGATGTGGCATAGCACAAGTGACGCCATTTCAAAATATAGTAAACAATTTTATTTTGTATAGGTAGAATAAAAATTAGTAGGATGGATAATGCCCCCTCGAGCATGATGGGGTGATAGGAGAGGGTGATTGACACTTAAAAAGAAGAGAAAATGCTCACAGTGGAAGGAAAACCCATCACGGTGGTCAAAACCATCATGACAAGGGCTATCTATAGGGAGGGAGGGGTATAAATAAATCATTTTTACCACCATGTCTCAGTAGGTTAGAAGAAATGGAAAAGGTTAGTTAGAGGGAATGCTAGTTAGAATGGGAAGTGAGATAGATGATGGTGTAGGATGGGTGGGTGTGACAAGTAGGGGGATGGTAAACCATGTTATAGCTTACACACCTAAGATCAACTTGGGAATACCTTTTATTATATGTAAGCAACAACAAAAGGTAGAATTACATGAGAAGCCATAATAGTGAGATTTGTAAGATGCTATAAGATTGACTCAAAGAAAAATACATAAGCAATGGAATATGATAAAGTAAACAAACAAGAAACTAAACAAACAAACAAGTACAAGCAAATACACTCAAACAAGCAATGTTTAAGAGAATGTATCAATGTTTTTATTTTCCAAATTTACTTCCCAAATGTTGTAGTTATATAAAAAGGGTTAATATGATGCCCCAAGTGAGGATACATACAAGGGAATGAATGGAGGATGTAGAAGTCTTGAGAAAAGAAAACATACACTATGAAATTACCTTGAGAAATGATATATGTCGGAAGATAGACATAGTAAGAAAACAAGATTATTGATGAAATAAGACCACAAGATGATCCACATGTCTTGCACTAGAAATAGCAAGCACTGAAGTAGGATGTTTTGTAGTATAGATTTTGATTTTTAGTGCTTTTACATTAGACATTGTTTTTGGGTTTTCAGATTTTGTGAATGTTTTTGGATTTTCTAGGTTTTATGAATGTTTTTAAATTTTCTAATTTTTCCAAATGTTTAGGATTTTCTCAATTTTTTGAAAATGTGCACATAAGAACAACACATCAAGATGCCCCCAATGAGAGGTGAGAGTATATAAGGGAAAATTACCACACAAATATACAAGAATAGGATAATCGTGGATTAAGGCCAAAAGGATAAGTTCAATAAGATTACAAACTCAAGCCATGGAAAAGATAGGAAGGAGTGGTCATGCCCCCAAGTACGAGGTGCTTGTGAACAATAGAATCCTCCCATGGTGCCAAACTATTTTTCACCAAAGGACATACACAAGGTGTCATAATTGTGTGGTATCAGTGACATGTTACTTTTGGTAGTAGGATGCCCCAACATAATGTGTGACACACAAAAATATGGCCAAGAAACAAATGATAAAAAGAGGTACAAGATTGTTTATTGAAATGGGGACAAATTTTCCCCAAACATGGTAAAAATCCAATTTATACACATGAATATTATGAATGAAGAAGAAGAAAAGTGTGAATGTTATGGATGGATATGGAAAATGTAGCTAGAATATTGGTGATGAAAAGTGATGAGCCAAAGGCAAAAATTGTGAAAAAATATGGACTAAAGAAAGAGTTTGAATAAGGTCCATACAACACTTGGTAACATACTAGTCATATTGCTCATCGAGATCCAATGTGTGCGTGTGAAAATTAATTACTTCTTGAAGTGAAGATTTAATAGGCAATAAATGAAGAAAACTAACCAATGTGTATGAATGATTAATTTTGATACTTTATTGGTGAATGGAGGGTGGAAGGATATCTATACATTGCTCTGCTTCCAAACAAGGATCCATAGCCATGATGGAGATGTATCTGATTCTAGTCATAACATTTGCTTTACTACCAACCGAGCTTCCATAGCCCCAATAAAGATACTGGAAATAACCCTAGAGAGAGTATATATATATATATATATATTGATTTGCTTTTTATTTTTGACTTTTTTTTTTTCTTTTTTTCTCTTGAAAATTATTTCAGCTTTATTGATTGTTTTGATAAAGGGTTAAGAACCACTAATGTATTGATGGAACAACGTGAAAGTGATTGTGCTAACGAAATTGGTTAGTGTCAACAAATACACCCAAAGATCTTTGCAACAAGTTTATTAAATGTATGATAGTGATAGGATCTATAAGAGGTCATTCGTTCTTTAATTTACCAAGGTAATGAAAGACCAAGGTCAAATGAATACAATAGATATCAATGCCACGCAATGAGTGCTAATAGAATAATCAAAATATCATTGAAGGGATGAAAATGATGGGTGATTTGTAGAGGAATGAAAGAAAGGAAAGAACATCCATGTGTATGCAATACCTTATTGCAATGTTTGATGTTTGTATTTTTGATTTTCTTGCAATGTTTTAATTTTTTTGGATTTTTGACCTTGTGCGAAGGGAAAACTGCAAAGGGAGAAGACTTGCTCTAGTGTCAAGGGAGACAATGAAAATGGATGAAATGGGGATATATAGGAGTAAAAATGGGATGGAGGAAAAATATCCATGATAGAGTGGGAAGAATAGGATATGATGGATTGGGATTTGGACCAACAATGTCACTCCTTGTGATAGGACCCAACAACAATGTTTGCAATTTCTTTGATGAGGGATACTAGGAGTTTTTGCTTATCAACAATGATATTGGCTCCAATATTGATGATCGTGGTGAGATCATACTCGATAAGTGATTTAGACTTGTCTTGTAATTTGTATTGTGTGTGTGGGAGCTTGAGTTCCCTATCCATAGATTTTTGCACTTTTCACCATACTTGGCATTTGCATTTGTTTTGATTTTTGAATCACGTTTGAGTTTTGGATTTGTGGTTGGATTTATTTTGAGATTTGGAGTTCCTTGGATTTTTTATTTTAGTTTGATGAAGAAACTATTTGTGCTTCATATAAGCTAATGTGTGATTCCATTGGTCCCAAGAAATGTGGGAAGAAAGTGGATGTTTAGGATTAATGAGAGGATTATTAGGGATGATGATGGGCTTGTCATAATTGTTAAGAGAGGTATGATATGATGGATGGATAGGATATGACACAAGGATTGATAGTAATAGGAGAGTAGGAGTTGGCTCGATGATAGAGTGTGATGGGCTCGTAGGAGGTGGCCCAAGGATAGAAGGTAATGAGCTAGTAAGAGGTGGCCTAGGGATTGAATATGATGGGTGAGTAAGATGGGGACCAAGGAGAGATGGTAATGGGCTAGTATGAGGTGGCCCAAGGATTTATTGTGATTTAAGGGATGTGATATGTAAGGGATGATTGGGTGATGAGAGGTTCGGAGATGGATCATAGATGGTCCTAGTCATTTCACCATGTAATGTGAAATGGGATGATGGGAGGATAAAAGGAGGTCCTTTTTGGTTAATGATAGAGGGTTGATTTGAAGGAAGAGGTCCAATAAGTGTTTGGGATTTAGAAGTTGTTTTATGATGGAGATGATGGGATTGGGTGGTTTTGACCTTGTTGTTTCCACAAAGGAACTTGATAGTTCTTTGAAAAGATATCTTGGCACATATTTTTTGTCAATTGTTTGATGTGGACAAAAACATCAATATTTAGAGGATTGGTGAGGATAAAATAAGGCATGGTTGAAATGTATTGAAGGCCGAAGAGATATTGAATTTGGATTGGTAGATGGAGATGAATCAAGGGAAAAATGAAGATTACCGGATCAATATGTTTTAGGAGTTGAATTAGAGGTGGTGGATTGGGATGGATCATGGGACATATTAGGTTTAAATTTGGGATATATTGGTATTGGATTACTTAGAAGATGATTTAGTGTAGATAGAAGAATGGATTCTTGTGGATTGGATCATGACACATGGGTTGAATTGGATGTTTGAGTAGAGGATTTTGGATTGACATGGATTTTTAATGAGGGAAGATGTAGGTTGGGTGAATAATTATTTTCTAGGATACATTCAATTGGGTGAGACTCAGGGGTCTTATAATCAATGGTTTGCAAATGTAATTGATTAGGTGATGAAGGTTGGTTAGTGAGAGGTTGATTTAAGAAAATCTAAATAAATTAAATCTAATATTGTGGATTAACTAATGTATAAATGATAAAATTCAAAAATTACGTAAGAAAAGCGAGATGTAAAATATGAAACCCTAAGCAAGAGATAGAGAAAAGATGACTTAGCTGATATCTATGCAATATGGAACTGATCGGATAGGGAGAAGTGATGAACAACGTCGGGAAGAGTGTTGTAACTACTCACTACAAATTCTAAGATGCATGGATGAGGCCCGAAATGAGTTCTTGTGATAGGAAAGGGTGCCCGGGTGTTGGAAACTACTTCTATGTGCTGGTGACTACGCAGAGATCATGATCTCGACCTTTGATGTGCCTTAAAGGTGTTGTAGTTATTCCCTATTGGTCACTTGATGGTCACTCCTTGATCGCCGAGGGCACCTGTAACCTGCAAAAGAAAAGTTCACGTGCACAAGCCCACACACCACATCAAACCTAAAAATAAAAATGTATAATGAGAGTCGATAGACCCCGATGGTCACCCTAAGAGTGAAATTACAACCAAGCTCGCACCACATCTCATAATCCATGTATTTCTTATGAGTTTGTGTATAAATTGTGCCCTAGGATTTCCTAGTGTAAGTTGCACTTGATAGCAAGATAGATCTAGAAATTTCTATCATGTGTGAATGGAATAAAATGAACTTCCCCTTCATATGATGTGTATAAGAACATGCAACCCTTATCCCTTGGAGATGCTATATGGATGCTTTGAAGTGCTTTAATGCCTTTGGATGCAAGCTTAGGTGATGATAATAATGCTTAGTACTTGGTCCTTGATTTTGAACACAATGTATTTTATGATTCCCTTGTTTGAATTTCTTAAACCCGGAAGGATCATAAGTTGAAAAATGCCCAAAATATAAAAGAGACCAAAAATAAGTGAGTAAGGTAAAAAGGGTCGGGGGTGCTCGAGGGGGACAAGAGTGCCATTGTCCCCCTAGGCTAGGCATTGGTGAATCCATTATATAGATAAGTAAAGTTATGACTGGGTTGTAGGGTGTGTAAGACCAACTAGGAAATAAAAGACAAAAAGCCAAATATAGTTAACCACTAGTTTTTCTTAGGAATCATGTAAATGCTAGTGTGATTTTAGGACTTAGATATGTACCCAAGTGCATGATTTTGTGTTTATATTTGCCATAACTTTATGTTGTTGAGTGAATATGATAACATAAAGTAGATAAGTGCATACTTTATGATCCTGTAGAAGGTGTAGTGAATAATGTGCCAAAGTGGACAAGTCAAAGTGGGAATGACCAAAAAATGAAGCATGTAAACTAAGAAAGAAAAGTGACCCTAGGGGTGAAGTGTATGCATAAATATGTTTCGCTACTATCTATGTTTGATGAAGTAAGTTAATTCTTGTTGCGTATTAAAGACATACACAAAAGATGAGTGTAAGAGTAGTCAAAGTCCTATTTATGAAAATGTAAAGTACGCATAATTATGTAAAAGTGTGTAAATGTAGTAGTAAAAAACACTTGATGTAAAAGAGTGTAAAGGATAAAAATGTGTCATGAAATTTTGTGAAAAACAGTTTTTAGGCGATCTCACGCAATGCGAGTTTTTGGCGATCTCACACCAAGTGCAAGTTTTTTTAGGCAATCTCATGCCAAAGGTGAGTTTTTGGGTGATCTCACACCAAGAGAAAGTGTTGGGAAGAGAGATATAGTGTTACTCTTCTTCCATGACTCTTCACGATAAACACCACCGTAGATGGTACGTTCGATTTATTTCATTTGTCTCAATTAGTTCCAATTTGCAAACAAGATGATTGTAGGAGATAACATTTTGTATCCGAAGGTTTGCACATATAATGTAAAAATAATGAACTACTATAAATATGCTTTAATGAAAAATTATTTGTATCTTCCCCAAGACATTAAGCCAATGGAATCCCAAAGCGTTACTACGATAAGATGTTGGAGCCAAGTCGATTTTGGGCCATTCTATGACTATGTTTATGTGTCATTTTTGACTGTGCGCATGATTCTAAAATTTAGTATAACCGTAGGGGTGATTTTTTCACCAATGTATGCCCCCTCATGCATCCAAAAAATTTAGGAGTGTGCGACCAAAAATAGAGGACCGATCTTTGAGTTGAACTATATACCTTTAGGGGGTAGGGGATGTATGGTAGAAACCAAGGCACATGAACTAATAAGAACATGTGTTAGTAGAAAAGCAACAAACATGCAATAGATTACAATGTAACAAAAAGTGTGCAAACAAGATAGACCACGAAAAATGGGTTTCGTACATGAGACATCGTCACAATGTCACAAGCCAATCAAGAAAAGCGGCCAAAAACATACAATGATCATACAAGATGATTAACTAAAATGTGAATATTCTAGTGTAATCTAATGCTATAGGAGTAGTAAAATAACTAAATAAATGAAGTAATAAAATACTGAAATAATACCCAAGAAATATAAGTAATGAAATATGAAACCCTAATGTGCAAAGAGGATTAAGAAGGCCTTAGCTGATTCAATGATGTCATAGGTCCGTGTCAGTAGTGGAGAAAAAATGAATAGGAGGAAGAAACCATCGCACATGAGCCTAAGAAAATGTAGATTCAAGCTTTTAAGTAGAATGGGGTTTCGTGAAAAGGATATGGGTGCTTGGGATGGCTTTGACTGAGATATGGGTGCACCTTGGTTTGTGGAAATAGCTTGGGAACCTCCTCTAAAGTGCTGTTAGTTCTTTTCTTGTGTTCACTTCCGATTGAGTGAATGTCATTGTGTGATCTCTGAAGCACTGGTAAACTTGCAATAGAAGAATCACCTGTAAAACCCTAGAAAAAACATCAAAACCCTAAAAAAGAATGATACATATGAAGGTGTCAGAATGTCCTTAACTACCAAATGGATGGACTTATCACTGAGCATTACACTACATCTCAAACCCAATGTAGTTCTAGGTGTGTGTGTGAAATTGTGCCCTAGATTCTCTTGTGCATGTCACACTTTGTGAGTAGTGATCCATAGGTAGATGTAGAATGTAAGTAATGTGTGCATGGAATAGAATAGAACTTCCCTCCTCTGAAGTGTGATGCAGAAAACCAACCTTTTACCCTTGTGATGGAGCTAGATAGATGCAAATGGAGCAATATAAGCCTTGATGGATGCAATCTTAGGTGGTGATAGTAGTTGCTTAGTGCTTGGTCCATCATTATGGTCACATAACTTTATATTTATATGGTTCTCTTGCATTTAATTTCATAATTAACCATGAAAATGCCAACCACCAAAAGTATAAGAATCTCTAATGGCTAGAAAGTGCCCAAAAAGTGAGAGGAAAAAGGATCAGGGGCAGAGGCGCCAAGGCATCCTGGGAGGGTGCCCTAGTCGAAATAGGGAAAATGGAGTATGAAAGTAAAAACCGGGAAAGTATGAGTACAAGATCTAAAGTAACAACAAAAACAATACAAAGTGGCCAAAGACATGGGTTTATTATTAATATTTTCACTTGAGAACCATATGAATAGCAGTATAAGACTGAGACTAAATAATTACCCAAAGTGTGTGCTTTTGTGTCTACATTTTCCCCCACTTTATGTTGGTGAGAAAAATGCTCGGTAACATAAACTAGATAGAGATGTGTACTTGATATCCATGTAGAGTGATGTAGAAAATGTGCCAAGGGACTAGACAAAACGTGGAGTGACAAAAAGGTGGTGCGTGGAGATCGAAGATGTAAAAGTGTAAAAAGTGATGAAAATGAACCTAGGGCGGAAATGCATGTGTACATGCTGTAGTAATTGTTTTTACCCTCAATACCCCTTTCTAATTCCCAAGCACGCCGACCTATCACCCAACATACATTGGGTGCTCACCGAGGCTCACGTGGGTGTCGAGCCCCTCCTTTATGTGAGCTTTACAAGAGAGTCTTGCCATTAATGGAGGATTATTTATAGAAACAAAAGTACATGTATCTAATTAAAAGGCAGAATAATATATAACATAACATACTACACATCAATGCATCAAAAAAGGTAAATAAACATTGTATGAAGCACAAGGAACCCAATCTGAGTCATGAAAAGCCAAATAACATGATGGTTTACACCCATAAACAAGATGTACATAATAGATCCATGTATATTGATTTAAAAGAGTTTATAGTAGCCACACTACATTCAAAAGGGTCATATTAGAACATATACATTAAATGATAGAGATCCAACCCCTCCAAACTAATTTGATCAAAGATCCTAACTATTATTTCCCCATTGTAACCCTTGTTACAGACCCCAAAACCCATACATATGCTTAACGATATCCTTTACAACCCTCTAGATCAAAACCTCTAAACCCTAACATCACAAGCTTCAAACCCTTAGCATTACCTAACATTCTGCAACACCTCATTACCCTCCTTCTTCTCTTAGCACTCCCATACCCTCTAGCACCTTCGCACTACCTTCTCCTCTTTTGTTTTTGTCCCAAGCACTCCTTTAAATAGGATCAATGTCCACCACCATGAATTCTCTCATGAGAAAATCATGTGCCAAGTGTCAATGTGGTCCTCCATAGGCAAATTCTTATCCTCTTTGCAAAACCTTCCACTAACTATAATGATGCCTCTAGGAATATTCCCTACGTGGAATATCCTTTTCTTGGCCTCCAAGGTTCCATGCTAGCACCTTATCCACTTATCACACCTAGTCGGGTCCTCACATTTTTCCTCAAGTGACTCATGATGCCAAATATGGCTAAGTCCTTTAAACCCTTGTTCTTCCCTCCCTTGCACTACCCGGTTTCACTTAAACCCTTTTCCCTCGCGCACTTTTCCCGAGTGCCCTTCTATTGTCCTGGGTCCCGTACGCATGCCTCTTAGTACTTAGCAAATATTTAGGGTCCAACATCACCCCACACTACGCGTGTTATTCATCCTCGGAAACATTCTGATCCTTCAAAGAATAAAGAATAGTGGAATTAAAATAATTTAAATAAAGAATGGAAGAATATGCTACTACTATTGCATGAGGAGTGGGAACTCCTTCTTCATGGATGCCTCAATCTTCTCCCAAACATCTACTTCTCCCTACACCTACTGAAGTAGGTCACCCACCAATGCACTTACTTCATCAAAACTTAGTTCATCACTCTTAGCTTTCAATGTATCTACAATGCTTCCCAGTTGCTTGCTAAGATTGCCTAGCACATCCATCCTGCGAGTGACTTGGGGTATAGTTCCTTTAGCCTATTCTTAATCGAACCCCACAAGGTTTCGATTGCTTCCAAACTTCTTCTCAACTTTGTCTAGGATCTTATCACACTCCACCCTATTGCCTTTGTTCTTTTCCCTGAAAATTTTTCAGATCTGCCTCATGTGTAGCAACCAATATGTTTGCTACCCTATCTCTATCGGCACAATTTTCATACACGACTTTGGCCATCTGCATGATGGTCTTTACTACGGAAAGGATCTCGGAGTACCGAGTCATTATCTCCCTAATCTTAAATTTTTCTTCCTCCTTTTGGTGTGCCATCACCTCTTCTGCCGACTCTAATGCAAGTGAACGCCTTTCCATGGTGAGGATGTGTCATGTCTTCCAAGCAAAGGCAAGGTTGACTCATATTTCGCTCGTGCGGGGCTAGGTCTGGGTGTTTCAGGATAATGACATCTAAAATGGCCTCTATCTTCTTGTAAAATTCAGTGCACATTCGCCTTTTCATCCCTCGGTTTGGGACTTAACTATGTACGTACAAATAAATTCCTTCTATTTTATCTCCTTGTCCCTCTCAATGATCTCCTCATTCTTTTTCTCAAGCTCCTCCTCCAAGACCCTTATTCTATCATTTTTTCTGAAGAGTCTTTCTTCCATCTCCACCGATACTTTATTGAGTGCATTAAAAACTTGCTCATCTAACAATTGCTGGGAATTTATAAGAGGGTTTATTCCCTTAGCATCTAGTGTCTTCATCAATGCATCATGATTTACCTGAACTCAAGCTCATCAACATGGTACTCAAAAGCCCAGGATAGCATTTTCCTCATGCATGGGTACACACCCTCTTCATCAAAAGAATACCAAGTGAGGAGTTGGTCTATGTGCACTGTAATTTTGAAGCATGTACGTAATACCTTCTTGGATCATTAATATAAGTCATATCATGTTCCTATGCTGCTATTGTGCCCTTCCCACCTATGCGTACTACCATTGGGAAGCTTACTACTAAGCTGGGGTCTCCACCCATGCTCCCATACTCCTTTCCTACACTTGTGCTCTCTTTAGTTTCCTTCAACACTTCTTCGGTGCTTCACTCTACTTCTTGCTCCACTAACTGATTGGATAATACATGCCACCTCCCTCTCTACATAGTGTTATCTATGCTCCTTAGTCAAGGTTGGGGTCTTATGATCTTTCATGTTTACTTCCTCACTCCCCCTTATCATGAGCACCTTCCTTGTTCTCATCCCTCTCTTCATTTCCTTCTTCATTTGACTCATGTACATTATACATAGGATGATTTTGAGCCTCACCACACTCTTCATCATCTTCATCACCCTTGTCAAGCCTTCCATGCTTTATGTTTTCCCGAGTTTGACCCCTTTGCTTCTTCCTTACTGGTGACTCCAATATAGGGACTTTTTTTTCTTCTCTCTCGGGTGACTCTTCTCTTACCGGTGACTCTTCCTTCTATGGAGAATCTTTTCTAATGGGAGATTTATTTCGGTGGAGGAAAATACTTGTGTGCCTGTGCCCGACTCTATGTTCCCCTACTATCTATACTTGCTTTGTGTGCTTGATGCCTTTTTCTCAGGAGCCTCCTCTCTTTCTCTTTTCCTTGGCACAACCTTTTTCCTCATGGTGGGGTCCTTAGGAATGGAGACATCATCTTCAACATAAGCACCTTTTTCATACTTAGGCCTTAGGTGCAAATACACCCTCACTATTTTCCTCCCTGCAACAGAAATTTATTGGTTTTAACATGTGCATGTCATGGGAGACATAATTCTCCACATAGGCATGCTTCTTGGGGTATATTAACTCTTTCACAACTCATGATAATATTGATCTACTGCACTTAGATCAATCTTGATTTTCTTGGCCTCTTTGAATTGATTGACCCGACCTAGAAGTACTTTTCCATGAAGGAGAAAGAAAACTTATACCAAGGACTCTTGGTGCCATCTATCAAAGTAAATCTACCAATACAAAAATGATGGTATGAAGAAAACTCAGCCCCTCCTTTCACTAATGAAGGAATTTTCTTGAGTATTCTCCATTCAACCCCTAATGTGTCACGCATCCGCTTATACCACTTTTCCAGGCGTGCCTTATGAGCGGTTGTCATGGTGTCACAATTATACTATTCAAACCTCTTGGTGGGGAGGGGGGTATTCCCAAACAAAATTATCCAGCCCATTAGACACTCCAATCTCTGAAAAGACAATGGTGAGGAGGACATTACCAAACATGATCTTCTCTTTGTCACACACACGATGTTTATAATATCCTCTGTAATAAAAGCTAAGAGGTTATAGATGGTCCCCTCTGAGATCTTGTGGCATACATTCAACCAGCCTTGTTGATCTATGTCCATCTCTCTTCCCATTCAACTTTATGACCAAGTGCGTGACCATCCTCATCATAAGGTCAATGATTGTAGAAATGTCAAAGTAACATGAACCCTTCTTGTAGTCATAAGCTTCAATGGTCTTCTTAATGGCTTCTTTGTCTTCCAAATCACCATCTAATGATTCTCCTTCATAGATAAGGCCGGTGAACATAGAAATCAGTTGGGGGTTATGCACATCCTTTGACCTAAAAAATAGAAGTGGTCTTCATGCATGCATGACATCAACCATTGGTATAGTTGCTTAGGCTTTCGAAATAAGACAACTCATAGAGTTGCAACAACCCATCCTTCTTCATTTTTACCTTCACTTCATCATCATATATAGGCATTCCATCTGGTGTCCTCTTATCTATAGGGAAAACCAAATCTAGTGTCATCTCATTTTCTATAGTGCTCATTTGATGATTGTAATCACTTACAACCATCTTTTTGATATGAGACACCCATTCCTTACTAAGTAAAATACATCGTCCGGCACGTGCATTTGTGCGTACCATTATTCATTAAAATAGTAGAAATGGCTTGTTTTCCTTTGTCCTTTCCCTTCTTCAGTGAAAATTTTTCTACTTTCCTTGGTGTCATTCCTTTGTCATGTGCTTAAAACTTCTTCCTCTTCTTGGTCCGACTCGCTCAACTTCGTGTCTCCACTCCTTTTACAAAAATTCCTCCAAATCCCATGCCTTAGCTTTGCAACCCTAACTTGGAAATCCCTTTTTCCACAAAATGACGTAACACCCACAAGATCCTTCCACACAACATTCTCCTCTTACACCCGTGTACTCCATTCCAATCTAGTTCACTTATTAGCTATGAAATATTCTCAAACCTTCTTTGCAAGGATGCCCTAGTTCATGAGAGATCTTTGATAACTTAAAACTCAAGGTAAATAATAATGCACCCGAGCTTCTATTTATAACTTTTTTCTTTTCTCGTAATAAATTCCATGCCACCTACCAACGTACTTTCACAATAAAGGTGGATTTTTCCAACGCCAACCTTCAATGCTTTTCCTCCATGCTCAATCCTACGTGAAACAATTCAACAACCTTCAAGCATGCAAAACCCTTACTAACCATAGATCCTTATGTATGCACTTACAACACCAAAGGAATTCTTCCTCTATGTCCTAATCTTGGTTCTTGACATCACCTACCTCATGTTGTTTCGCACTTTTCATTCTTGTACGTGGTTTCTATAAATCCTTTTGACACCATCCTTCCCTCATGTTCACCTCTTCTACGTGCGATCTTCCAATCCACATGTTTTTGATTTTTCAACCTGGGCCATCAACAACCATAGCTTCCAACACTTGTCACATCACTCCACCCCACACAAAAATGGATGCACGGTCCTCTGCGCATAGAATCTTTTTAAAATAATAAGTGGCTACCAATGCACAAATGTGCACAAAAAAAATAACATCAACTAGACAAAACAACAAGAAAGGGAAACACAAAGAAAGGAAACTACATTAAAGAAAATCCTAGGCTAACTGGAAATACTACCTTATTTACAAACATAAAGAAGACTTATTTATAGTAGGGCTTCAACCTACTCCCATTGAAATGGCATGACAACCATGTTCCATCCAACACTTATAATTGATAAGCACTTGAATCAAGTATATAGGATACAATGTACAAGCACAACCAATGGAATTTGAATTTCCCAGGATGGCACAGAAACTTGGAATCGTACAAGAGAACCATTTGCCCAACCTCAAACTACTTTTTCTTGATTTTTCTATCATGTCATGCATTCTGCCTAGATTTTTATGTTTTCTAACTCCAGGAGCAATATCCCCCTCTCATCCAACTGCATCAACTTGTTAACCCTCTCCTCAAGCACTTGTTCATCACCTAAACCTCTCGTGTGCACTATACACAATAGTGGTAACATGAATTCAACAAGTAACACAACTTCTACGCACCAAACACCAATTGAAAGGTGTGGCCTTGTTCAATCTCTTATAAGTAGTTTGATATGACCATAACACATCAGAAACTTTATCATCCCAATCCTTTCTTCCCACATCAAAAATCTTGGTCAACGTGTGATTCAAAATTTTGTTAAATGCATCAAAGCACTCCCACTAGCTTGTGGGTGATAAGGGGTAGTTTGTGATGGGCCACCATGAATTCATCCAATAAAATTGTAATTGTCTCATTCAAGAAATGAGTACCCCTATCACTTATTAAGCTAAATGGGCATCACATACCTATTGATTATATTTTCCCACAAGAACCTAACCATTGTTGCCATTGTGCAATCCCTGTAGTGCCACTTCTACCCACCTTTTAAGGTAATCTATGTATGTAATGATATAACATGAACTTGTCCTTCACGTTACTAGAGAAATAGGACCTATGAAGTCAATTTCCCATTTCTCAAATGACCCCGCATCGACAATCGATCTTAATGGAATTTCATCTATTTTCCTAGTTTACCAAGGTGCCGACATTGGTCACAAGTCTTAAAATACTCGATATAATCTTTATAAACTATTTCCCACAAAAATCCCGCTAGAGGATCTTGTGCACGGTCGTATTCCCCACATAATGTCCTCTTACAACTCTACCATGAGCCTCTTCCATGATTACAGTGTGCTCATGCTCAAGCACACACCGATGCAAAACCTCATCGCGACCTAGCTTGTATAAGTCTCCACTAATTAACATGTAGGGTGTGACACATATGACTAATTGCTTCCTTTCCAAAGTCTTCATTCCCTTCGGCGCCACACTCATTTTGAGAAATACAACAATATCTTCCAAGTCAAAGGGTGTGCACTACAATATTAATAGTTGTGCATCTGACATTATATCCTCAATGCTCTACACTTCCTCTCCTGAGTCAATCCTTGATAAATGGTAAGGCCCCAAATTACTCTTACCCAGTTTTACAACAACCGTAAAATCAAACTCTTTGACAATAGGACCCACCTTCATGTGCACCCTCGCAAGATGGGATTGTTCACCTAATTACTTTAATTCCATGTGGTCCATGTAAAAGATAAAAGGCGTCACTAGAAAATACAACCTAAATTTTGCAAGCAGCGCATAGATCATCGATAATGCCTCGCACTGTGGTAGTATAATTTTGTTTTGCTAGGGTTAGTTTCCTACTAGCAAAGCACAAGGGATGGTCAATAATACCCTCTCTCAGGTTTTACTAAGATTTCTCCAATCGCCATCCTGAAGCATCAACATGTACATGGAATGGCTTATCCTAAGAGGGAAAGCGTAATATGGGCGCGATGATAAGCCTATTCTTTAATTTTTCAAATGCCATCTGCTGCACCTCTCCCTAATGAAATGTACTTTTGTGCTTCAAAAAATTGACCAATGGCACGACTATCTTCACATTCTCCTTAATAAATTTTTGGTAATACCTCATGTGCCCAAGGAATCGCACACCATGCTCTAGTTGGTAGGCTCCCCCAATCCCATAATAATAGATAACTTTGGTAGGATCCACCAACAAGCCTTCTTTACATATGATATGTCCCAACAGGTGCCAAATGGAGTAGAAAAAACACATTTCTTAATGTTAAGAGATATAATCAACTACTGGCATCTCTCAAACATCAGCCTCGATTGTCACAATGGTCCCTCATGAATCCATATACTATCCAAAGGTCATCCAGGTAGACTTGTAGAAATTTATGGATGCATCTAAAATGCTTGAACCATAATGCACGAAAACAAAATAGGTGTGCTCTTCATCAAAAAAGCATGACCGTATAGGATAAAATTCACATTCGGTGGTGAAGGTTGTATTTTCTTGGTCCTCCTTTACAAATCTAACTTGATGATATCTTGAGAATCCATTTGTGAAAGAATAGATCTCTCACCCATCTACTCCTTCCAGATCTCTTTAGTGAAGGGGTTAGAAAAGGATCAATACACACACCGCATTAAAATCCCTATAATCAATGCAAATCCTTATCCTCCCATCATTCTTAATTTTGATGACCATTAGACTTATCCACTATGATTCCTCAATATCCTCAATGATGCCTAATGTGATCATCTTATCAATCTCCTCCTTGAATTTGACGTGTAGATTTAGATTCATTCGATAAGGTATCTTCCAAATTAGGTGCACACCTTCCTTTAACTTGATCTTCATTTCTCCCAAGGAGTGGTGAACTCCTTTAAGATCATGGTACCTGTGACGCCGGAAGCGACAAGCGAGCGTGGGAATCTACAAGTGACTCTTCCGCGTACCCGACCTCCCGAGGTCGTGCCGAGACAGCCGGTGGGGATGGAATATAGGTGGGACATGACAAACTAGTTAGGCAATCTAATGTCTTCGACACGCACTAATGGAATTTGCGAATCTAAGGCAAAGAAGGCCCTTCTAACTTGGACTGGTGTGATAGATCGATCGGCAAGGATGACTGCTCGAAGGCTCCAATCAATATCGAGCTCTGGCGTGATTCGATCTATGGGTTGGAATACGTGGGAAATGACCTGGGATAGTTTCGTGTATTTCTCCTGATAAGGTCATATAGTGAATGGTAAAGTAGTCACTCTATGGACGGTTCTCTGGCCTAGTTCAGAATTCTCTAGCTTTGTTAGTCATGTTGTGTCCAGTAAGGATAATTGTTGGATAATGATAGGTGGAAGTGGGGTAGATCTGGAATACCAGCCAAAGTGCGTGAGGCTAGTGTCTATGTCTAATTCTCTGATGGATTCGTTAGGCTGCGGGATTTGTGGGTCACAACCATAGATTCTTGGTTGTTGTGGTCCTATTATGGTCATACGCGAGATCAAGTCCTGATCCCTAGTATCCAATAATCATACGCTTTCTCAGCTTCTATATTTAGAATCAATAGTTGTGTGATTTTCTCATAATATCCTACGGGCGTTTCTCGCAACTTGGATTCTTAAACCGGTATCTATGTCTCGTGAGAATGTCTCCCGCTCCTGCAAGTTGTGGAATTAAAGGATCACACCCGAATGTTTGTTCTCTTTCGAATCCTTCATACCATGTGGATATTTTTCTTAGTGCAACCTATAGTTTGGCTGACTTGACCAAAATGTATATGCTTGGTCGTCTTCTATGTTTAATCCTCTTAACTGAGATCTGACTTGCTGGAAATCTGTTGTTGTTTGGAAGACTTGTATCCTAAGGTTCTGGTCAATATCAGTTATTGCCACTATGAGATTGGAATGAGGCACGATTGGCTCGAAAATGTATTCCCGGGCTCCTAGGTCCCGTAATTGTCATGCAAAAGCAAAGTAATAAAACAAACTATAATAAAGTGAAATCTAAGTATATTTCTAGCATATATGACTTCTTTTTGTATTTTCTGATGATTTAAATGAATTTAAGAAAGCAACTATTTAAAATATTTAGAATTGACAACTAAACTAATAATTTAAAACAAACAAAATAGCCGAGTATAGCTATTTGTTTGTGCAATTTGTATATCTATTCTAAACAATGAAATAACTAATCTATTTGTGAGATTCTCGATCCTACCTCAGAAGTGAGGAGTGAATCATAGTTTCTCAGAAACTATCAATCCCCACAGCTTCCCTGGTAATATCGAGAATGAAATTAA
This sequence comes from Taxus wallichiana var. yunnanensis, assembly GCA_018340775.1. Lineage (NCBI taxonomy): Eukaryota > Viridiplantae > Streptophyta > Pinopsida > Cupressales > Taxaceae > Taxus > Taxus wallichiana. Next base: position 497,182,922 of record CM031242.1, on the reverse strand, counting down.
CTGAAATAAAGCGATTGACTACTCTGTTTGATATGATTCTAACTAGAACTTTGAAAATTAAAACCTGGATTCCGCAGTAAGCAGAGGTGAATCCGATGGTGTGTGTGATCTTGTCCCCAAGCATGATCTCTTCGTTCTTTGTGTTCACGTAGATCCGTAAAAGCGTGTAATGCTTGCATCAACAGAATAGGTGTTTGGAACAGTGGACAACCTTCGTAATGCGATAGAATAGAACGCGGATAGGAGAGGGATAGCGCAAGAGTACAGAGCTTGGCTTATGCAATTCCTAGCGGGATCTACCGCGAATCGTGCAACAAAATGCGTCCAGAACCTGAAACTATCCTGTATGAAGAGCAAAACCTGCAACTTTAATGGCTTCCTAAGCTATTCTACTCTAATGGATTAGATAAAACAGCAACACTATTTGCACAAGTTGGATATGTGGCTTACCAACAGCTAGTCAATGCAAACTAAGCATGTAATGAACTAAACTAAGGAATTAAAGCAAACCAATGACCATAAAGACCGAACATGAGAAGATTGGAGTAAAAATGGTGGCCCTTTGCTTGAGCACAAGCCATGCATTTATAAGAATTCAATCACCCCCCAAATCAAAATCAAACTGAACTCCTAAACAATAAACAAAGGAAAAACACTATTCCAGGGGACCAAAAACATAAATGCATGCTCAAGTCGGCAAGAAAAGCTGGTGAAACGTGATATTTCACGCGAGTTACGTCAAAGAACATTCTACGGGAAAACGCAAGACAGACCGCCGCTCCGAGTAGGGCGGCGTTATAGGACCGCCGCCCGATCGTGGCGGTTTGCCATCAAGATCAAAAGGGGCAAGGAAAGAAGAAAAGGGGGAAAACAAAGCACGCGGGGACAAGGTGGGGTATGCGGGATGTTAACGCATGTTTGAGGAGCTCTTTCTGGATCCCGAACACCTTGCGGAGAGACCTGTATCATCATTGGGGCATTTATTACACCGTTCCGCAAAGGCAAGATTTTACAATTTTGGGTACGTACAAGACCCATGTGGAAACAAATCCTAAAATTCATGCAAACAGATCAATAATCCTGAAACCTCTATTTTTGTCCAAGAATATCCAATAGTAGCTTTCTTAGGTTCTCGCCTTTGAACCAATGTTAACCTTCTTGGTTTTCAGGGGTTCATGGTAGGCACATGCTTTCTCATTAGCACTATCCATAACCTCATGTGAACGAAAAAATGGTGGCCTTTTGCTTGAGCACAAGCCATGCATTTATAAGAATTCAATCACCCCCCAAATCAAAATCAAACTGAACTCCTAAACAATAAACAAAGGAAAAACACTATTCCAGGGGACCAAAAACATAAATGCATGCTCAAGTCGGCAAGAAAAGCTGGTGAAACGTGATATTTCACGCGGGTTACGTCAAAGAACATTCTCGGAAAACGCAAGACAGACCGCCGCTCTGGCAGTATGGCGGCATACAGGGACCGCCGCCATGATCGTGGCGGCGGTTTCACATCAAGATCAAAAGGGGCAAGGAAAGAAGAAAAAGGGGGAAAAAGCACGTGGGGATAAGGCGGGTATCTCGGGATGTTAATGCATGTTTGAGGATCTCTTTCTGGATCCCGAACACCTTGCGGAGAGACCTATATCATCATTGGGGCATTTATTACACCGTTCCGCAGTGCAGTACCTTACAATTTTGGGTACGTACATATTGCCCCCTCAGAGAAGCGTTTTAGCCATGAAGAGGCATAAAACGGTGGGTCCGAGTATGGCAGTCCCGAAATGGGGAGTTAGAAGTTATACCTTACTCGTCCGTGTGTTGAAATGACGCCATCCGAAATTCCCGCTACCTGCAAAATGAAAAGAGAGCTCAAGTGCAGATAGATACAATAACTTGGAAAATAAACGCTAAAGCAATAGGGAATGAGGACGTACCATTCGTGCGGGGATAGAAACTTACCTCTATCAGCGCTCCAAACCTGTGAAAAAGGTATTTAAAACGAATCAGGGCGCTATATATATGAAAGTGGGCCCATTTTCCTATTCATTTGCGCGAGTCGATTTGATTGATTTTGAGCTCTGGGACCCACGGTGACGGTTTCTCGCGTGAATAGAGTCAAAACGTCCGCAGTGAGATCGTGAGCATGCCTCCACGCGCGGAACACCGCCCTGCCAGATCACAGGTTGGTTTTCTTCAATTTTGTATTTTTCCCTCTTTAAATTTGAAATGGCAAATTCTTTGCAATGGGGGGGTTATTTTTGAAAATGCTAGGTTCAAAAGGTCCACCTAGGGGGGGCGCCTACTGGGTAGGCTCCATTTTTAGGTTAAATGGTCATTTTTTACATGTTTTAGGCTTTTTAAGGTTAAAAACCCGCGCGGGTTTTCAGACCGCGACCGCCGCCCTGGCCAGGGCGGCGGTTACACGACCGCCGCCTTCAAGGCGGCGGTTACAAAACCGCCTCCCTGCTCAGGGCGGCGGTTTTGCACAGAATGCAAAAGAACTTGATTTTGAGATTGCACTTGTATTTTCTTGCACTTCTATGCGTTTTTATGACTCTCTTGGTATTATTCAGATACTAACTTGCCCTGTTTTGTGTGTTTTTGGGTGTATGCAAGCGAGGGAGGAGTATATCAGATGGAGCCGAGAGAGAGAGTGTGATTGGCTTTCGGGGGTATTGGATGCCCTTTCTCAGGATGAGGAGGATACATTACAGAGGGCCGGCATATTGCGTATATCACGCGTGCCCCATGTCACACCATCCAGTCACATACTTTGTGACTTATTTTCATATTGGGATGCAGATCGGAACACTTTCCGACTGCCAGGGGTCCGTGGTGAGTGGACCATCACTTTGGAGGACGCCTACCGTATCCTGGGGGTCCCGATCATCGGGAGGAGACTCATACTGGAGACGGCAGGGTCCCGAGCACAGTATCGCACGGTGGGCAAGCGTGCTATATGGGAGATGCAGTTTATCTCGACGGGGTCAAAGAAGGGAGTGAGAGTTCGATCCATTCCTTCTTTTCCCATCCCCGTATTTTGACAAAGTTATCATGGGGATCCTTGCCTCGAGGCTGATCGGGACAAGGGAGGGATACTTTACTATACCGCCGGCCCCATCATTGCAAGCAGATAGAGGGGCATGGCCGGATATACGCCTGGGCACGATATTCCTGGGACCACCTACCATGATTTATACGGTGGTAGGTCCGTCTGCTGTGGACAAGCTTTGAGCCACCCTACTCTAGTCATGAGTTGGGTGTATGAGCGTTTTATCCCTTATGGTAGAGGTGTGGAGGTGGCAGATCCGGGCTGTGAGGGCAGCCAGATGGACAGATATGTCGGTGCTTAGAGCACCTCACCAGCCAGTTGCCTCTCTTACTACAGCAGACATGGAGGTGACACCGTACCAGCTTATGGCCGGTATATGGGGAGAGGAGACTCTTACATTGATTTCTTGCTCCACCACAGGGCAGCTCATCGACCGTGTGGGACGGGTGGAGGTACATCCTTTCGGCAGGGTTCCTCAGCAGTTTGGCCTACCATATATGGGCATGCTTCCCCCAGTGGCGCCAGTCTATAGATCAGTCCGCGAGGCTAGAGGGGGGCCTAGAGGCCGTGGTTGGACAGTGATTACTCCTGGCACTCCCATTGCAGCCAGGAGGATAGTTCGGGCTAGAGGGAGAGCTGGTGCGCCTCGGGCACCTTTGCTTCAGATTGCTGCGGGTCCTGCTCACAGCAGCGATGACCCCATAGATATTGACTCCGATTCTGAGGAGTTTACAGAGGGAGGATCGGAGGAGCAGACGGATGACAGTGATCCTGAGTGGTATGACACTCAGGACATCATGCAGGCAGAGAGGGCCGAGCAGAGTGCAGAGAGAGAGACTCTAGTTTCAGAGGAGCCACTCTCCCAGGGCCATGGTGGAGAGGATGAGTCCGTTGCGGGGCGTCATGTTGCTCCCACTACAGGAGCAGCCCCTCAGTCGGCAGCGGCATCTGCGGCGGGTGCTGGCCCTAGCGACCCATCTTGGAGGCCCGGTGATCCGAGTAAGTTATCCTTTCTTCCTTTCAATGCTTGTTTAGTTTAGGATTTGTTTTAATTGCTATTTCTCCTTGTGTTTTGATCTTGTATCTTTTAGTCTCTTGCCTAGTTTCTAATTCGTTTTTTCTTCTTTGTTTGTAGAGACTGTTGATGAGTGGCGGGATCTAATCCGCAGGGTATGCACTGATTCCCTGATGATCCCTATGGATAGGACCCGCAAGTCATGAGCTGTCCGAGATGCCGGGAGCCCTCAAGCAGCTCGGCAGAGGCATACCGACGTCTTCGCTCCCATTTGGCACGTGGCCAGGATGGTGTCGACTCTTCATACAGAGTTGGCGAGGCTATAGGACAGCCGAGCCTTATGAGGAGTCATTCTCATGGCGAGACCGTAGCTGCCGCCTGGGACCCCGAGCCTCCGTGCATTCGTGAGCGCCGGCGAGCCTGAGCCCTGAAAGCGAGGTGCGCACCTTCTGAGGGGTCGCGTAGGGGTTGAGAGACCACTGGCTCCTATGTATTTTGTGCTATAGATTCTTTTGTATATCACGGGCTCTTTGAGTGTTTTGACCATGCCTAGAGCATGATGGCATTGTATATAAACATTGATTATTTATATATATGCATTCGTTTTTGGATCAAAACTTGTCACTTATGTTTTCCTTTCTATTTCCAACTGCTTTGTGTATACTACGATGTATGTTTATATGCCTTTTTAGAATGTATGCAATGGTGAACAAATGACGCAAATGTTTGCTTTCTTTTTGTGTTTCATGATGCTGATACGTGATACTATGGATATATTGTGATCTTGAATCTTAGCTTCTGTGAGCAATTTGGATACCTCATGTTTGTTTTGGCAAAGTGATGAAAATAACCAGTATGATGAACAGATTAACTTGCCCCACTCCTAACTCCACGCAACTAGTAAGATGCGAGGGCTCATCACCAAGAGCCAAGAAGGGTGCAAGTTATGAAATATGGTGAAATGATAGTGATGAAAGACAGACGAAGCTTTGGTGGAACCAAATTGAAAACTACAAGCTTACTCTACCTGAATGACTTCATAGTTTTGGATGCAACTTGCTTTGCGGTTTATCTAGACTTAGACCCGTAGATGGCCACATAGTAGACAAAATCTGGATTTTTAGGATTTTAACTCTCTTGGAATTTTGAACATCTGATTCATTCGTTTTTGACTCAAAGTTTGAATAGTTTGTTTATGACCTTTTAATGTTTGCATTGTCAAGAGGACCCCCTACACTTTGCCCCATGCTACCTGTAAGAAGCATGGGTTTATCACCGTGGGCAAGGCATAAAGTAGTAAGGGCATTTCCATCCTTTCCCAACCCTACGTCACTAGTATGAGACGCAAGCTCATCACCGAAGGTGGTGGGGCAAGGAAATGTGTAAAAATAAATTTTTTTGTTTTAATCACTTTTTGACTTGTCTTTTTGAGTAAAATGTCAAGATATGCTTATTTCCAAAGAGATGTGAACATGGGATAAATGTGACACCATGAAGCTTCTAGAAATGACCATAGGCAAGACACCTATCCTAAGAAGAAATCAAAGTGAGAACAAACTTATAGATCTTGGTATGGTTACCGTTAGGACTTCGTCATGTCTGATTTTATTTGATAAAAGATTCTGAAATGATTGATGATATCGTGAAAATGGAGAGATATTATTAGAAAGTTTTGTGCCAACAACATCATGAGTTTGTAATGAATTGCTTTGAGAATAGACTCCTTGATCACAATCTGTGTAAGAAACGAATGGACAAAATGATCCTAATTATATGAAAATGCAATGTAGATAGCTATATAGGTAGCATTAGCTGCTTATGCGTAGAAACGTTTGAGGTGCAGGGAATTGACTGTTTCGCCAAACTCCTCGCCTTCTAACGTACATAAGAGGTATGCACCATTTCCATAGTCCTTCATGACTCGGTATGGGCCCAACCATTTGGGCCGGAATTTCCTTCCTTCGCCGGTCTTCTTATCGATCCGGCTGTCTAGTCTTAGAACTAGATCACCTTCGTATATGTCACGTTCATAGACCTTCTTGTTATACTGCCGGCACATCCGGTCAGCGTAGACTCTATGTCGCTGTTCAGCATCTAACCTGGTTTCATCTAGGCTTTCTAGTTGGGAAAGACGCGCTTCTCTGTAAGCGTCTTCATCCAGAACTCCTTGTAATGAAATGCGAAGACTAGGTATTTCAACCTCGAGTGGGAGAACTGCTTCTGCCCCAAATACCAGCGAGAAAGGAGTTGCTCCCGTTGGTGTTCTTATTGAGGTTCGGTGGGCCCATAAGGCCGGGTATAACTTTAAATGCCAATCTCGCTTGTTTTCTTTTACCGTTTTAAGGAGAATGGCTTTCAGTGTTTTATTTGTTGCTTCAGCCTGTCCGTTGGCTTGGGGATAATACAAGGAAGCCGTATGATGGCTTATCTTAAATTTATTGCATAGCTCACGAACCTCTTCATTCTTAAAAGAAGTTCCATTATCGGAGATAATGATTTGCGGATCTTTGTACTTGCAAATGATTTGGTTTAAAATGAACTTAGCGATTACAGAACCAGGTACAATAGTAAGAGGCATGGCCTCCACCCATTTGGTAAAATATTCAATGGCCATGATTATAAAATTATGGTTGTCTGTGGATGAGGGAGAGAATTTCCCTATTAAGTCTAGACCCCATGTAGAAAAGGGCCATGGAGTTGCGATTGGTTGTAGAGCTTGTGCCGGCATGTGGATCTCATGAGAGAATTCTTGACATTTATGACACTTGCGTGCAAACTCTATCGCGTCACGTTCTAGAGTGGGCCAGAAATAGCCCATTCGATGTATTTTTCGAGCGGTGGCATGGCCACCGAAGTGGCCTCCACATATACCGCTGTGGGATTCATGGAGAATCCTCTTGGACTCTTCTGTGTCAACACACCTTAAGAGCATTCCATCGAATGCTTTTCGATAGAGCACCTGCTCTATAATGACATATTTAGCTACGATTATGCGTAACCGCCTTCTTTGTTGCGGTGTAACTGCCTCCGGGTACGTATGGTCCATGATATAATTAACGATGTCAGTGTACCAAGGACACTCAGAGATAGCGGGTCGTGTTTCAATGTAGTATACGCATTCATCTGGAAAGTCTAAATCTACTAGATCACCTCCGTCTAATGGGTTGTCAGCTAACCAATCCATGATGATTTGTCCTTTAACCGATTTCTGATTTACAAATGTTAATTCGAACTCTCCCATTAAGGTTATAAAACGTCCAGCCTTTTTAGACAAGGAACCTTGTGTGAGAAAAGTCCGTAAATGGTCTGTTTTTACCATGACCTTCGTTTCTTGATTCAACATATAATGTCTTAGGTGTTTAGTAGCAAAGACTATGGCAAGGCATTCTCGTTCTGCCTGTGTATAGCATGTTTCATAGTCGAGCAGTGTTCGGCTAATGAAATAAATCACACGTTCTCTCTTGTTATCATCTTCTTGGGCCAACATGCAAGCTAACGAGACATCGGTAGTCTCGTGAGTACAAAATTAATGGGCGATCTAGCTTAGATGGCATTAGTGTGGGTGGTGATAGCAAGAAACGCTTAACTGCATCAAAAGCTTCATTGCAATCTTCGGTCCAATCAATGTTGTAGTCTTTCTTGAGTAAATTGTTGATTGGATGAATGGCGAAGCTTAAATCCGGGATGAATCTTCGGATTGCACCTAGCTTTCCGAGAAATGACCTGATTCCAGATTCGTCCGAAGGTGGAACCATTTCGAGGACAGCCCGAATTTTGGTTGGGTCCACATCTATTCCCCGTGACGATATGATGTAACCTAGGAGTTTTCCTCCTGTTACACCAAAGACGCATTTCTCTGGATTTAGTGTGACTCCGTATTTTATTAGGCGTGAAAGAATGACGCGGAGTACTTCCGGATGGTCACAACGCTTCTTGGCTTTGGCCAATAAGTCATCCACATAAGATTCCACGATCTTATGAATTAGATCGTGAAATATGTATGTCATAGCCCGCTGGTAGGTAGCACCGGCATTCTTGAGACCGAATGGCATAACAACGTAGCAATAGGTTCCCCAAGGAGTTATGAACGTGGTTTTAGCTTGATCTTGCTCGGATATTCTGATTTGGTTGTATCCCGAGAATCCATCCATGAGAGACAAGAGTTCAAAACCAGCCTGTTGCATCAACGATAACGCCTCATGGATGGTAATGGGAAATCGTCTTTAGGACACGCTTTGTTGATGTCTCGGAAATCTATGCAAATGCGTATCTTTCCGTTCTTCTTGAGAATGGGAACGATGTTAGATACCCATTGGGAGTAGTCAACTGGCTTGATGAATCCTACCTGAAGGAGTTTTATTACTTCCTCTTTTACCATGAGAGCTACTTTGGGCTTCATGGGTCTTGATTTTTGTTTAATTGGCTTTGCATCTGATCTAGTGACGAGGTTGTGCACCGCAATGTGGGGCGCGACTCCCGTCATCTCCTTGTAATTAAATGCAAATGCCTTCTGATGCTCTTTGAGGATCCTTGTATGTATTTCCACTTCTTCTGGTGTTAACGAAGATCCTAATTTTAAAATTCTCGGCTCATCTTCTGTCCCGATGTTGACATCGATTGTTTCTTCGATCAAAGAGGCGTTACCCTCTTCGAACTCAGGTGGTGCTGGAGGTAAATCTAGATCATCCCCGTTTCTTATTGCATATATGCTAGGCTCCGTTTGTGAGGGAAGATCCGTTACGGGATTTCCGAAGTAGGAAGACGAATGCGGAATCAAGGATAAATCTAGCATGTGATAGGAGAGATGTAGTGCTGCATAGGCATTTAAGTAATCCAAAGTAGCCACATCATTTCCAACATGGTCTAGGATGGTAGATTCACTTCTGCTTGAAAGAGGATTTGTCATTGTTTTTACCAAGGGTTTGTCACGAATGGATACTGTGAAGTGAGTATCTTTTAACTCATTGCTTGGAGTAAAACGTGATGCTGAGGTTGCTATTGAATCGGCGAGAAGATTTTTCTCTCGGGGAATTGCTTCAATGGATATAAAGTTAAACGCCTTGCTTAAATCTAATACAACATTTTTGTAGAGTTGCAAATGTTCGGCTTTAGTTTCATATACTTCAGAAACTTGGTTTGTCACTAATTGCGAGTCTCCCAGGACTCTGATGTTATCAATACCAATTCTTTTGGCTAAGGTAAGGCCAAGGAGGAGGGCTTCGTACTCAGCGCCGTTGTTTGTACATTCAAAGTTTAATTTAAAAGCGAATGGGAGGACTTTCTCCTCGGGCGAAGTAAGAATTATACCTGCCCCGCTCCATAACGACATTTAGCTCCATCGAAATGGAGAGTCCAATACTTAGCCGGGAGTATAGATGTTGGGGCATCTGTTGCATTTGCGCACTCTACTTCTACCATACAGAGATCCTATCTTTGTGCAAGGAACCAACACACCTAGGAAAATCCCATGCCATGAATCAAATGGTAAGAACATGGGTGAATCTTGTTCTATCAACTCAACGATTTTCGCAGTAGTCCCTAATGATATCTTTGTTTCTTTAGTTTTACCTTTAGGGGTTGGAATTGTTTTGGATATGCTGGTAGTTTCAAGATCCGTTGGAGGTACCAACTTTTCCTCTCGCTTTGGGTCAGAGGGTTTATTAAGTCGGTTGGTTGGAAGTTCAAATTCTGAGTGCACCCCTGGTCTTTTCTTTAAATCAGCTAGGTGCAAATCAAAACTTTTTGGATCGCCTTTGGCTACAAAAACCTTTTCTAGATGCAAGAATCTTACTTCTTGAAATAAAGTAGAAGGGATTGCCTTCATTCGATGTATCCAAGGTCACCGAGGATCATATTATAGTTAGTTTCCGATCTATAATATAAAACTCAGTCAAGATGGTTTTGGGCCCTAAGGTGACCGGCAGTATTATAGTTCCTATCGAAGTGGCTTTAAGGCTATCATAGTGTTGGTCCGAAAATCTGTCGCGCGGACAGATCTATGGATAGACGAGCCAACAGTGTTGCAGGGCTTAGCCCCTCTTTGAGACAGCAAAGTGAAACTGGTTTATTGCTATTTCTACTAGCAGGAACCTATGCAAGTCTCACAGATTCTACCTTCGGGGTTGGGATCTCATCCCGGTAGAGTATTCCAGGCTGCGAAAAGAAAGGAATGAAAGAGGGAGAAGAGAAAGAACAGATCCGAAGGGAGAAAAGAAATGAATTCCAAAGCAGAAAGGTCAGAAGATTTATGTTTTTAGTTTGGTAGTAAACAGAGCCAAACCTACTTGCATAAATAAACAAAGCAATACTGATAAACAAATGACGGAAAAGTAGATATGAATCTAACAGATTAAACACATATAGATCTAACGTAAGGAAGATCTAATGTATAACACAGCTATTGAGCACAAAGTCTGAATAATTGTATTACTGTTCTTTTCTGTTACAAGAAAGCTCAAAGTCTTTCTCTCCTCACTTCTATTTCTATCTGAAAAATGTTCACCTTTGAATACAACAAGTATTCTCATATTTATAGAAGATGAGGGAGAGAGAAGGCAAAATGGAGCCAACCACTTATTTACAAAGATATTTACAAAATATCCAAAAGTCATGTTGACTTTGACAACTTTGATGGATGACATCATCCCATGATGCAACATGGATGATGTCATCATTTGTGCCAACTTACTTCAGATATTACGGAAAGAAAGTCGGAGAATAGAGAGAGAAGAAGAAGAAGAAGAAGAAGAAGAAGAAGAAGCTACTCATCATCATCATCCTGCGGCCGAAAAGGGGTTGCCTGTTTCTGATGCTGTTCAGGTGATGATATGTGGAACTGAGCGCGGTATTCCAAAAACTTGCTGATCATTGGCCCAAACTGATCCTGTGATGGATCCTGTGCCGCTTCACCGCTGCCGCAAGTTTCCCGCTCATCTATGAGCTTTTCCGGGAGTTTGGAATAATCTTTCTCCGCCTCGATAAGGAACCCGATGAAGTCCCTACAGGCCAGTAGGTTGTTGATAGATTCAGTGTCGAACGTGACTTCTGGCCCTATCCCTTGAGAAGCTATCTCCTTGAAAACCCGGATAGTATCATCAGCTGATCTCAAGGTGAGGGAAGGAGTGAGCAACCCTGGAGTCATAGATAGAACAATTTTCTCCATTTGATGCATTGCATCTAGGGCCTCTTCCTTCACCTTGTCTATCTTTTCCAAAACGAATTCTAGCTGATCTATCCGATAGTCCAAAGTGGACATAGTTTTGTTGAGGGCCCTGGATGGTCAAGACTCGAACTTGACTGATCTTGATCGAACAAATAACATTTGTTGGAAGGTCTCGTGCTGGAGTCTAGCATGCTCTAACTCTTCTGATATTGGGCCTGCCAATGTTTGGAGTTCCTTGTTCGCCTTCTCGATGTTCAGGTATAAACTGATATATTCGGCGATTACTTTTTCACTATCTTTGATGATCTGGCTCCTCCAAGCAGAAACAGCCATACCTTGCTCGCCAATCTTTGAATACTCATTGATCTTCTCCCGACCGAGCAAATTTCAGAGTTTCTCAAGCGGCAGTTGTGGGAGGTGCACTTCCCATCTTTTGTAAGGCCTGAAGCAGGTATTTATTCTGCTCCTTCAGTAGCCTTTTCTCCTCTTTTGTTTCCTGAAGCTTCTTGCAGAGTGCATCCACTGCGGAAAGAGCTTCCCCCTGGAGACTTTCTGAGGATGTCCCCATTGTGACTTGGGTCACGGTGAAATCTGTTGGAGACAGATCTTCTTTCTCTTTGAGGGGGTTGGGGTATGCTATTTCCATGACTCTCTCACCTGCAGCGCTCTTTGAGAAGCGTGTAACCGGCTTGTGCTTCTTCACTCCTTTATTTCGGAATGATCGAAAAGTCCATCGGAGCGATGGGGACTTTCCTCTTTGTTGGCTCACCCGAGAGATCCAAGCTGGTCCTATAGAAGAAGGACCGAGAGAGGGGGAGGCAAAGAACGGTAGAAGAGGGGAAAACGTGGAGACACGTGCGGCGTGGCATTGAAAGAACAAGCCAAGAAATGTCCACGGAGGGAGGGAAACCGCAACCGCAGAAGACATAGGAAGGGAAGGGAGCTCGGAGATGAGGGAAGAAATGGAAGAAGACAAATCAGCGAGGGAGGAGAAGATAGATGAAGAGGCGGGGGAAAGAGTAGAAGAAGGGGCAGAGGACACAACCAAAGGAGTGGTTGCTTGAGTCACTCGAAGAGGGGAAGGAAGAGAAGAAGAAGGGATGAAGGGACCTCCGAAGTCACAGAATGACGACGCCGACATCCTGGGTGGATGGGCGTATAGGACTATCCTCTGTCAATTCTTTCTCTGGCGAATCCAGAGTTATTACTTGTTCAGGCTCTGAAGGAAGAGGACTTTCAGGGGCTTCCTCCTGAATGGTGCTAGGTTCACCTTCGGCACCTTTACCTTTCAGCAGCTTCTTTGACCTCGGAGGTGCGTTGCCCAAAGGGGAAGTTGTGAAATCTACCCCGAGGTAGATTAGTCCGTTCATGCGGCACCAATGCTCTGTTCTCCGCATAGTCTCCTTGACCCTCTCCTCAATTGTTTGAGGAGCCTTCAATGTCGATGTAAAACCGGGAAGGGCCAATCATCCCCTTCGTGTCATTATACACTTTGTCTACTTCGTCTTCCGTGGTTTGGAAGCCTTTGGGGACAATGGCCACTCCGTATTGGATGATTTCCGTTAATGCCAAGCGAGAGTGATCCTTTCTTCTGAGTTCCACCTCATGGAGAACGTCAATGTAAATATCCTCAATTTGAGGGACATGGATCGGATCAAGCTTAGCCCTTGGCAGGCAGCTCCTAGGATCGAAGGTAGGCCTGGCTGGGAAGTCATGTTTCAAATTTAGCAATTCCAGCTCTGCGAACATTTCCTTCGCCTTGTGATAGGAGGAGCATGTGTACCGGCCCACTGTGAGGGGGAAAGGAGTTCCGCCCTTCTTTCTTTTGAGGCACTTTTCATGGTATGTGACCAGCTGCCTTGATAACTCCAGTAGAATCAACTTTGGTCCAGCATACCTTGGTAGCCTGGTTGGCTCTCCCAAAAAGTTGACAGCCCTTAGATAGGTGAACGTGGGAAATTGGGTGAACAAGGCTCCCCATTTCTCTGTGACTGCCACTATGTTCTTTGTCGTCCGGCTATGAGTCATGTTGGGCCTCAGCAGGCAGATGACGTGATAGAAGAATGCATCGTTAACTTTGGCAAATTGAGGGATACTATTCTCCAGCCTCAGCTCTGGATAGTAATCAAATATCTTGGCTTGAGGCCACACTCCACTTCGGTTGAGCCCTGGGTAATCCCTTGCCGATGCTGCAGCATAGACTACATAGGAGTTCATATGGAACACTCCCGTTGTGGCGAACTGTTGTAGCTGCTCAGAGATGGTGCTGCTGATTATTTCACCCCAGCAAAAGCGCTGATCGGGCAAATTCTTATTCATTGTTTCTAGGTACCGCAGCATCCACTTATGGAAATAGTGGGCATCTGAAAGCCCGAAGACTCTGCTCAGGAAGGTGATAGAATCACTGAGTTCCTCTGAGAAATCACTTCGGTGGATAGTCTGAGGCCACCGGGTCACTACCTTCTTATTCTTTAGGTAGACCTCATTCATTAACTGCATGCACTGGCCTTCGTTGTCTTCCCAGGCCTTGATGCATTCTTGTTGGCTAACAGCCACGTAGTTCCGGTGGTGAGGGATGCCAAGCATCAACTCAAAATGACGGGCAGTGAGGTTTATGACTACCTCGCCCTTGCTGTTCTCGACACATCTTGTGTCCTTGTTGAAAGATTGCGCAACTACCATCATGAACTCATTGTTCACAGCGCTGACAGGGATTCCTCCGGCAAAGTGCAGGGCACTGCCTATTAGCTTGTCCATCCATGGACTTCTTGTAACCTTCTGAGTTCTAACCCAGAACTCATCCATGTCAATGTGACCCAACTCTGAGTCCCTGACATCCATACTGCACTCAGCCTGTGATTCGGGCATTTTGACCCTTTGATATTTGTATTTCATTTCTTCTTCTGTCAGTTTAGCCTTTCCTCTTGGTTTGGTGGGTTTCTTGCCTTGACGTAGACATGTGTTCTTTCGAACTCAGTTGCTGATCTGCATGAAGAAGAAGTGAGACCCAATCCAAAAAGGTTGAATTAGTCATTTGATCTTCCATTGGAAAGCTAGCAGAAGAAAGAGTTAGAGATTTAAAGGCTCAGGGCGCGGGAAAAATGCAACTGACAGGCCAAATAGATAAGGCGCACAGAAAAGGAATGTCGCAGAGGTTAAACTGGCGCCAAAGGCGCATGGCGCATGGATGAAGCAGGTTGCATTTTATAGCAGGGCGCACAGGAAATGCGTGTTACATTGGGGTTCGGTGCGTCTTTTGGCGCATGGAAAGATTGTGTAACATGGACAAATGATGCGCCAAAGGAATATAGCGCGGCGCATGGAGGATTTACACAACATCATGTTACTGCAATGGAGGGCGCGCCCGCGCCTTTGTAATCTTTATACTTGCGCGCAGAAGGCTTGTGTTGCATGAAAGCTGAGTGCGCCCTTTGGCGCATGAAAACATTATGTAGCATGGAGAATAGGTGCGCCAAAGGTTTAAAGGAGGCGCAGGTTTTAAGCTTGTAACAGGCAAAAAGGGTGCGCTTAGGGGCGCATGAATTTCAACTGCAGCAGGATGGAAAGGTGCGCCATTTGGCGCGGACCTTGAGTATGTTGCATGGCGGGTAGATGCGCCAAAGGGCGCGATTGCATTAAGTGCAACATGACGCGCCAGTGCGCCATGGAAAATACACTTGATCACTCAATATAACTGATTCTTATTTCCTTCAAAGGATGCTTGGTGCAACAGGGTTTTTATAAAAGATCCAGCAGACCAAGAAATTACAAAACAGCCCCCCTTTTTTCCAACAAATCCGGAAAGAGGGAGAGGAAGGGGGAAGGAAAAGAAGAAAGGGAGACGGGAAACCAGGCAGCACAGGGGGGAAGCTAGCCTAAACATAAACATACTTCGATGAAAACCGTCCAGCAAGCAAGCGCACAACAAAACCGGACAAAAAACAAGCTCAAAGAACAGAAAACATAAAACAGGGAAGGGGAAGAACCTCTTACCTTAAAATTATAGCGAAAATTCCTTGAGCGGGTCCACAATACGATGAAAGTGACAGAGCAGGGGCTGACAAGTCCAGAAATATCACGTGCTTCGAAAATAGGAATGAAAATGACATGGGCGCGCACTGATATTTATAGGAAAACCTGTCATTAATGCGCCACCAACCTTTGAAATGGCGCATGAAAACTGCTGTCGACAGAGGAAAGCGTGCGCCCTTTGGCGCATGGAAGGAATTGTCAACAGAAGAATGAGCGCGCCTTTGGCGCACCAAAACTTGGTGTTGCATATATATAATACGTGCGCCCTTTGGCGCACCAAAAAGTGACTCAACATCCTTTGGCGCACCGAAAGGAGTGACAACATGGAAAACCATGCGCCAAAGGCTTTTAAGGGGGCGCACCAAAACTTGGTGTTACAAGGAAAATCCATGCGCCCAGCCAAAAAAGGCTCGAAAAGACTAAGTTCAAAAACTAGATTTCCCGGGGAGGGATTTTGCAATGTTTCGAACGCGAGGGATCCCTAACGAGGGATCGAAACAAAATTTTCGGTATGGTTATCGGTAAAATTGCCCTTGTCAATTTTACGGGATAACACATAGCCTCTCAAGGTATTTCGTGTAGTGGAACAGTTTGTTTCTCCATATCCAAGTTTTTGGAGGAAAGAGAAAGGGACTATGTTAACTGCGGCCCCATCATCAACCATTTCCCATTTTACATAGTTATTATAAACCCACACTTGCAAGTGTAAGGCTGGGTCACCTCGGCGTGCGATCTCAGCATCTGTGGGCATTTTACTTATTTCGAAGATGAATTCGACATCCTTGTCCGGCTGCCCCGGAGGGTGGATATCAAAATCTACGTGATTTACTTGTGTTTCAGGAGGTGGAGTGATGTTAATTAGATGGCCTAGACCTAATGCTTCTAAAAGAGCAGCTCTGTGAGGGGGAGAGTTCTTTAGTAAGTCCAAAAATGAAATGTGTGAGAAGGTCTTTGTTAGGTCACTAATTAAATCATAGGCACCGATGGGTTTTTCAACTATTTGCTGACTCTTATCTGTCTCTGGCAGATGACTTGGGCTTGGTTGAGAGAAATACTCTCGTGTTCTTGTTATAGCTTCGATAGGTAGTTCAACGTCTAATTCTACCAAACTGACTATCTTGGGTCTCGGTTGAGCTCCCAACTGTGGCGCAACTGACGGATTTAATGAAGTCGAGGCTTCATGATCATTGTTTCCCGTCACTGCTCCTTTGTTTGTTCGGTTGGATTCAGCCTATTGCTGTCATGATTTGGGAGCGGATCATTAAAGATCTTGAGGGGAGCATTCTGAGGAGAAACTGCCCCTGCGAGAGTATTTGGTGATGATGAGACGGGATCCGCCAAAAACAGGTCTGTGAAGAACTGTCTTTGTTCTTCTGGCAAGCGTTGCATAAATTTATTGTAGTCACGGCACGCTCTAAAGTATCGTGACCCGAATTTTATGGAAACCACAATAAGAATTGGGGTGTAATTCCCGCTTTTGTTGGTTTGGTGTGTATTGTGGCCTAAAATTCCGATCAAACTGTTGCTATTAGGACCAAAGTTTTGGAATTGTTGTTTCTGGTTTTGACTTTGGTTTTGGTAACCAAATGAGTTTTGGCTTGGCCCTTGTATGGGATTTCACCGTTGTTGTTGTTGTTGTTGTGGATGGTTAAAATCCACTGTATTGATTGTCGGGGTAAAGTTGTTGTTTCGTTGGTTGTTTGTTTGTAACGGAGCATTAACAACATTTACCCTCTTGGGCTGGTTGGTTACCCCATCCGTTGTTACCCCATGATTTTTGTTAAGGATTTTGGGTCCTTGATTGACATTTGTGGTAGTTGTAGTGTTTTGAGTGGAGGTGATTAACCTCCCGTTTGTTCCATATGTCTTACGACCACTATCTATCGCTGCTTGATCTATTCGCAGAGCGCTCTCAAGTACTTCATCATAAGTCCTTAGTGGGAACTTCTGGACTTCTTCCTTCACTTCTCTACTGAGAGAATGAAGGAATAAATCGCATAGTTCCATCTGATCCATGTTTGGAGCGCTTGCTGATGAATAAAGAACTGTACGCCACCTCTGGATGAAATGGGCGACAGATTCGTTGTGTTCTTGTTTGATATGCAAGAATTCCCTGATTCCTGTTCTTAACAGTTTGTTCATGTCGAAGGCTTTGATGAACTCTGACACGAGTTGTTTAAATGAATGTATGGAAGCCTCAGGTATTCTATAATACCAATCGAGAGCGATGCCTTCCAAGGTTTTGGGAAATATTTTAGCAACCACCCCATCCCAAGGGAGTAATTCTCGTATGGCTGTAGCGTAAGCTTTGATATGTGCGTTTGGATCTCCCTCACCCTTGAACTTGGGCAAATCAGGGAGAGGTCTTGGAAGCATGATGCTTCGTATGGTGAAATCTAAGGGTTCCTTTAGGTATTCTGAATAAGTCCCTATCGCATAGCTTTCGACCATTGATGGTGTTTGCTGAGGGAGTGGTGGTGGGATAGGTTGTTGATACTGGTGTAAGCGCACGTGTTGGGAGGGCATAGGGAGGTCCCTGCGTTTGAGCAAACATGCCGGGAGAGGAGAACATATCTCCTTGTGGTGATTTAGAGTATATGTTTAAGTAGGACGGGGTATTGTCAAGGAACGGACTGTTCGACACTAGACCGGGAGGAATAGTGTTAGAGATGATAGGCCTTGTTGGCGTTTGTTGTGGATATTGAGGAGGCATGCCTAACGTGCCTACTCCCGTAAGGAGATCTACCTGGCCAGAGTGGTATGGAGGATTGGAACTTCTTGTTTGTATGAACGGAGAATTTTGACTTGCTTGAGCCAGTTCTAACCCTCTCACTCTTTCTACTAACGTTGAAATGACTTCATTTGGTGAAGTCACGGTATTTTTCCTGAGCGGCGTTTGTTGTATACCTTGGTGTTGTAAAGGTACGTGATATCCTGTCATAAACTGATCGCTATCTTGCCAAGTTTCTCCCGAGAATATTTCCGTATGCAAAGGGCATAGAGGTATTTTCTTGAAAAGAGATTTCAGTTGTATTTGTAAACCTCCTATAGATGGGTACATTCCCAGGAGCGTTGTTCACTCCTAGGATAACGTGTTGGTGTCCATCATCTAAGACCAGGTATGGATCTGATTGCCTACTAATTTTGGTCGAGTAGCATTTGAGGAGATGAACGATTCTCTCGGTAAACGTCATATTGTTTGAACTCAAGGCTCTGCTCGAGGGGGTTGATCTAACTCCCTCGGTTTGAAAAGATGAACTATATCTCGATTCTTGGGGTTTGTGTTGACAACCGATTAGTTGAATAGTTGTCACCCCATACCGAGAGCGAGGGTGATGATTGCCTATTTCGTTGGGTGTAGTATGCCTCAAGACCCGTGAGGGGTGCCATATGCGTCGAATCCCGACATATTCGGGGGGTATATGAATACCCGCAGAATAATGGGAAGGAGCGAAGGTGATTTATGAAAAATTTAATGAAGCGGTTCTAAGAAGGCGTACTAAAGTGAAAGTGTAATACTATGACTCCAGACAAGAAAGTAGGTAGTTTATGTCAGTTTTACTAATGTTTGTTTCACGTCAGGTTCACCAATTTTGTACGCCGGAAAAGCGACAAGTGAGCGTGGGAATCTACAAGTGACTCTTCCGCGTACCCGACCTCCCGAGGTCGTGCCGAGACAGCCGGTGGGGATGGAATATAGGTGGGACACAGACAAACTAGTTAGGCAATCTAATGTCTTCGACACGCACTAATGGAATTTGTGAATCTAAGGCAAAGAAGGCCCTTCTAACTTGGACTGGTGTGATAGATCGATCGGCAAGGATGATCGCTCAAGGATCCAATCAATATCGAGCTCTGGCGTGATTCGATCTATGGGTTGCGGAATACGTGGGAAATGACCTGGGATAGTTTCGTGTATTTCTCCTGATAAGGTCATATAGTGAATGGTAAAGTAGTCACTCTATGGACGGTTCTCTGGCCTAGTCCAGAATTCTCTAGCTTTGTTAGCTATTGTGTCCAGTAAGGATAATTGTTGGATAATGATAGGTGGAAGTGGGGTAGACTGGAATACCAGTGTGCGTAGGCTAGTGTCCATGTCTAATTCTCTGATGGATTCGTTAGGCTACGGGATTTGTGGGTCACAACCATAGATTCTTGGTTGTTGTGGTCCTGTTATGGTCATACGCGAGATCAAGTCCTGATCCCTAGTATCCAATAATCATACGCTTTCTCAGCTTCTATATTTAGAATCAATAGTTGTGTGATTTTCTCATAATATCCTACGGGCGTTCTCGCAACTTGGATTCTTAAACCGGTATCTATGTCTGTGAGGGTGTCTCCTGCGTCTGGTTGTGGAATTAAAGGATCACACCCGAATGTTTGTTCTCTTTCGAATCCTTCTACAGTCATGTGGATATTTTTCTTAGTGCAACCTGTAGTTTGGCTGACTTGACCAAAATGTATATGCTTGGTCGTCTTCTATGTTTAATCCTCTTAACTGAGATCTGACTTGCTGGAAATCTGTTGTTGTTTGGAAGACTTGTATCCTAAGGTTCTGGTCAATATCAGTTATTGCCGCTATGAGATTGGGCTGAGGCACGATTGGCTCGAAAATGTATTCCCTGGGCTCCCTAGGTCCCGTAATTGTCATGCAAAAGCAGTAATAAAACAAACTATAATAAAGTGAAATCTAAGTATATTTCTAGCATATATGACTTCTTTTTGTATTTTCTGATGATTTAAATGAATTTAAGAAAGTAGCTATTTAAAATATTTAGAATTGACAACTAAACTAATAATTTAAAACAAACAAAATAGCCGAGTATAGCTATTTGTTTGTGCAATTTGTATATCTATTCTAAACAATGAAATAACTAATCTATTTGTGAGATTCTCGATCCTACCTCAGAAGTGAGGAGTGAATCATAGTTTCTCAGAAACTATCAATCCCCACAGCCTTCCTGGTAATATCGAGAATGAAATTAACTGAAATAAAGTGATTGACTACTCTGTTTGATATGATTCTAACTAGAACTTTGAAAGTTAAAACCTGGATTCCGCAGAACAGTGGCGAATCCACTTATCATGCAACAAAATGCATCCAGAACCTGAAACTATCCTGTATGAAGAGCAAAACCTGCAACTTTAATGGCTTCCTAAGCTATTCTACTCTAATGGATTAGATAAAACAACAACACTGTTTGCACAAGTTGGATATGTGGCTTACCAACAGCTAGTCAATGCAAACTAAGCATGTAATGAACTAAACTAAGGAATTAAAGCAAACTAACAGACCACAACACTGAAAATGAGAAGATTGGAGTAAAAATGGTGGCCCTTTGCTTGAGCACAAGCCATGCATTTATAAGAATTCAATCACCCCCCAAATCAAAATCAAACTGAACTCCTAAACAATAAACAAAGGAAAAACACTATTCCAGGGGACCAAAAACATAAATGCATGCTCAAGTCGGCAAGAAAAGCTGGTGAAACGTGATATTTCACGCGAGTTACGTCAAAGAACATTCTGGAAAACGCGCACAGGACCGCCGCTCTGAGCAGGGCGGCGGTTACAGGACCGCCGCCCTGATCAGGGCGGCGGTTTCGTCACTGAAGATCAAAAGGGGCAAGGAAAGAAGAAAAAGGGGGAAAACAAAGCACGCGGGGACAAGGCGGGGTATGCGGGATGTTAACGCATGTTTGAGGAGCTCTTTCTGGATCCCGAACACCTTGCGGAGAGACCTATATCATCATTGGGGCATTTATTACACCGCTCAAGCTTGATGCAAGACCTTACAATTTTGGGTACGTACAGTACCCATGTGGAAACAAATCCTAAAATTCATGCAACAGATCAATAATCCTTGAAACCTCTATTTTTGTCCAAAGAATATCCAATAGTAGCTTTCTTAGGTTCTCGCCTTTGAACCAATGTTAACCTTCTTGGTTTTCAGTGTTCATGGTAGGCACATGCTTGCTCATCAAAGCACTATCCATAACCTCGTGTGAACGAAAAAATGGTTAACATCTAAGTTTTCCACCTCTTCACCATCTATCATGTAGACCAATTTTCCTTTCTCCTTTTCCATGCATGTGTGCTCAAGAT
The DNA here is from genome assembly GCA_018340775.1 of Taxus wallichiana var. yunnanensis. NCBI lineage: Eukaryota > Viridiplantae > Streptophyta > Pinopsida > Cupressales > Taxaceae > Taxus > Taxus wallichiana. The sequence continues at coordinate 497,161,552 of CM031242.1, read as the reverse complement.
GTACCTCCTCTGATTCTTCCTCATCGAAGCACACTTCCAAACTAGGTTCATCCAAGCTCGAATACTCTATCCTCTGCCATGGCACTATCTCCCATAGTTAGGTCTTTGAACAACCTATAACGTCTCAGTCATCGATGGTTTAGTACTGATACTTGAAATCTTGAAGGAGATCAACCGTCAACTCCTGCAAGTTTCTTGTTTGATGACGCAACTATGAATGAATGTACCATGCATGTGTATAACCTTGTAAGGTGGAGTAAAGATTATGCACCCATAAATATGGAGGCAAGGCTTCCACACCTTCCATCTAGGCCTTCTCACATGCCTAGACATGAAATGAGGTAGGTTCCTTCCCATGATAATCTTGTATAACAATAGGTGCATTACTTTGGAGAAACCTAATATAGAACGTAATTCTCACCTCACACTACTCTAGAAGGTTATTGTGATGGGTCACCCACCAACATGGTGTGGTATTGAGAAAATTATAGATAAACATAATTCTCCTTTCGATCTCACATCTCCACTAGGTCTCCATTTCTCGCAAGAAAACATCGAGTTGGATCCCCCAGGTGTAACTAGGAAATTGTTTTCTTCCCAAGAACTTGAATGAGCGTGTCTTTGTTAATCTCATCACAACACTTCTTAACTGTATTCCTACTAATTCATATGTCCCATGCACCCAATTGTCACATGCCACACTAGTTGTATCACTTATAGATTGAGTGTCTTCCCACTGAATAACACCTTCTTTTGTTGGTTGCACAACCTCAGGGTCTCTGATAGTGCACACATAGATTCTGTCTAGGTCTTCTTCTCCCAAGGGCTTAGTATAGGGCGTTGACTTTCCATCCATCAAAGGAATGATAACACGTTTCTCCTTGTTCTCAAAACTTATATACCCCTTATTGAAATGTAAGTCAACATTGTTCTTATAGCACCAGGGGCACCCGAAAGAACGTTGAAATTTTTCCACCTCAAAGCAAGTGCTAAGACTTCAAAATATGTAGTGAATTTTTCCCCTTGGATAGTGATAGAAACATCCTTTAAAACACTAATGGGTATTGCCTTTGTCTTATTAGCCATATAGAACACATTTGAAGACGATTGTAATGGAGGTCTTACCACTTGATTCCATGCGTCTAGGGTGAGAACATTAACTTCCACACCTGTGTCAATCAAAATATTAATTAAGAGACATCCATCAATAATCGCATTCAAGGTAATCTCCTTATCATATTTAAGGTGTGAGGAGGTAGGTTAACATGCGAAACCCGCCTCTCGCACTCTCCTCCGACACTTAGTACTTTTCCCCTCAACCAATCTCCTAATAAAGGAATGATATTATCTTATCTAAGCAATCAAATACTTCCCGAATTCATCTATATCCTTTCGTGGAGCCTCGGTGCTCTTCTTCCGATCTAACTACCGCGATTTCTCCTTAAGGCAATTGGATATCTCCTTGTAGGCTTCGAATAACATCCATGGTTTCTTGATAAACTTCCTTCGATGTATAGGGTTCTAATACTTCCCATGTACCACTTCTTCTCTTGTAATCAACGCAGTCTCTACTTTGGTATCTCCCTAACATGTGCAACCTCGCTCGCTTCGTCACCAATACAGTTCTAATTTTGGTGATGTGCCACGCTTGTCATCCATTATTGATCAACACAATTTATGCTCACCATTCCAACACCCTTATCCTTTCGCTGATTTTGGATCATGTGTTTAAACAATTATGGGAATTCCTCATTCTTGTGATTTTTCCCACACTAAGAGCACTTGGATCAAATAAGGACACTCACATTTGTAATGTTATGTAGATCCATAGTTATAGCAGGTTCCACGAGGGAATTCACTCTTTCCACCCCGTGATTTCCATGACCTCTAAATCCTCCTCGAAAGCCTCTACCTTGACCTCCTCCATCCGCACACCCTTCATAATGATGACCATCATCCTTGGAGCTAATGGAAATGCTGGTCTGGTGCACACCAATATCAATGGCATCATATATCTGGTCAATCAATCTACAATCCTTAGTGTCATGAGTAGTAGAGGTGCAAATTTTACAATAGAAAGACTCATTCTTACAGATCGTGCACCTGCAAGAGAGTAGAAACCTACTTGCATCATGATCTCGCATAAAATCTCACGGTCTAACGTCATCACATGTACCGACCTCCGAGGATAATTTTCCTTTTATGCCTTTCTACCTCACAATCCATACAACATAACCCACTATGAGTCTCATGAGCCGAGTTTGCAGACAATTTCTCTAGCTACTTTGCCATTACAAAAATTTGGGCTTCTAGGAACATGCTAACTCCTGTATCAATGCTTCATACTACCTTAGCATGAGAGGTAGCCTCCAAGGCCTCTCGTGGATATGAGAAAATATTCTATGAAAGTACCCCCTAAACGGTGTGATTAGTCCTCGATGAACTACCGAACATGCGAGAAGGGTGAATGTAATAAGATAACTTAGATACGAGACTCTTGAAACATGTGTCATACTCCCGCACACTCTCCAAAATTCATGATGAATTTACTTCAACCCGCTAATGATTTTTTGTTCAAACTCGGTATGTGGAACTCTACCAAAAAGGCATTACGCAACATAATGTAATCCACCATTTTTGGAGTGGGTCTTACTTGCTTTGTACTAGCTATGTGCGCGTCCTTAGAACATGGTTTCAAATTGACTTGCCTTCCGCTCTGGGGCAATGATTCCTTTCATGCGCCATAGTAACTCACACATGTTTACATGTTTCATGACATCCTCAATGCCCTTATAATCATGTAAGTGGAGCGACATCTCATAAAACACTTGTTGATGGTGTTATGGACCTTATTTGCTAGATCTAGGTGTTTCACCACTTTCTTTATGTTTTTCGAACGTGACGTGAAAAATATAAGGGTAGGGGCCAAGTAGGAATACATGTTGTGTTGGTTTGGAGGTTGATGCGTGCGTGCTAACTTCTCGTTCAATGCCGATGTGAGAGATTCATTTTGGTTGGGAGGAACTACCTGAAATAGAAAACAAGACCACCAAAGAAGAGTTAAACAATATATGACAAAGTGGACTGCCTAGCATATGCTAGATCCGGGAAGTGTGATACTCCCTAGAAGGCTATCAATCCACTTCTTTATAAAACAAATATGAAATAACTTAAATAGGTACATAAATGAATCTAGTGTTAGTATTCTCGATTTGGGTACCTCGAGATCACTATCAATGTCAATCGATTAACTATTAAAACTATGCGGGTCAAGGTCTTGAGTCGGGTTGCGCAGGTTGGTTAGGTGGTCTCTGGAGTCAAAAACATGGTCTTAACAGGGTTGGATGAGGTGTTTGGGTTGTTTTGATAGGTGGTGTGGTTTGCTGGATTACAAGATTGGAAAACACAAAGACCGACGCCGATCGAGGAATGACCGATCACGGTTAGGCCAAACCGATGAGCGGTTATGTTAGGTTGTGAAGATTGTTTTCATGTGGGAAAGTGTTGAAGATTGTACACTAAGAGTCTATGTACACTTTCCGTAGTTGTCTCACAGGGTTCATGGGCGCAGCCTTCGAGATTTTTTTGGCCTTAAAACGTGCCGATATACCGGAAACTTGATTTTCTCATATGGATGGGATTTTGACCCATAGGTTTATAGGATGGTTTTGGCCCATGGTTTTGTAAAACTGATTAAGCAGTTGTCTACTTATATGGTTTTATGCATATGGTAGGTATAATGTAACATTGCGAGATGTGTTTTGAATTTGGGTGTGAATTTATAGAGTTTGTTGAGCATAGCTCCAAACAGATCTGGGTATTGTATTGAGAGAGAGCGATGGCTTTAAATAAAATATGAGAAAGTGATTCTTGGTGGACGTAGCCCAAATTGGGTGAACCATGTTAAATACTATCTCTTTGTGTTGTGTTATTTTATTCGCAATTTTTTTTTGAGATATGTAATATTTTTGCAAATTATTTTATACTATGTGCGATTACGTGAGGGATTATTTCGCATATTTTATCCCTTATTTCCTAACAATTGATATCGAGCCTAATTTGGTTTTAAAGTGTTGAATTGGGAAATTTTATCTTGAGTGGGAGCTATGGCGAGATGATGGAAGATCTAGGGTTGATAAATTCAACGGGAAAAATTTCAGTCTTTGGAAGATGTAGATGAAAGATTACTCTTTATAAGAAGGATCTTTATATTCTACTTCTCGAGAAGGTGAACAAACCCTCAAGCATGACATATGCGGAATGGAGTTTTTTGATAGGAAGGCACTTGGGACAATCCGGTTATGTCTTGATTCTTTGGTATTATTTAATGTTTCAAAGGAAAAGACTACAAAAGAACTGATGGATGCATTAGGGAAGTTGTATGAAAAACCCTCTGCCTCTAATAAGATATTTTTAATGAAAAAGTTGTTTAATATGAAGATGTCTAAGAATGGTTCAGTAGTAGATCATTTAAATGATTTTAATACAGTTGTAAATATGCTAGCTTTAGCTCAGATTCAATAGAATTTGATGAAGAAGTTAGGGATTTATTAGTTCTATTCTCTTTATGGAGAGTTGGAATAGCTTGGTAATGGTGGTAAGCAACTCGATTCTACTAACTCAAAGTTGAAGTTTGAGGATTTTGTAGGGGTGATTATAAGTGAGGAAATGTGAAGAAAAATCTCGGGAAATCTTTTACTCGTGAGGAATGCTTTGAAAGTGGAAACTAGAGGGAGACAGAAGAATAGAGGAATCCACAGAAAATCAAAGGATCGGGAAAGGTCAAAATCCAAAAGCAAGATAGTATGCTAGCACTGTGGAAAGTTTGGGCATGCAAAGAAGGACTGTTGGGAACTTTGGGACAAGAAGAAACAAAAGGAAGAAAACAAGGAAGACAAATGTGGTAATGGGTAATGTATGTCAGGATGCTTTGATTCTTTCTTTGCATAATATTATTAAATCTTGGGTTTTAGATTCGGGGCTTCTTTCCATGCTACTCCACATAGGCATTATTTTGTTGATTATGTTCAAGGAGATTTTGGGCATGTTTTTCTTGGTGATGATGAGCCTTGAAGCATAGTTGGAAAAGGTTCTATTTAGGTTAAGATGTAGAATGAGAATACTTGGATATTGAAGGATGTCATACATGTGCCTACATTAAGACAAAATTTGATATGGCAGGGTAGTTGGGAAGTGATGGTTGTATTGTGATATTTATAGTGGACTCTTGGAAGGTTACCAAGGGTGCTCTTGTGGTGGCAAGAGGTAAGAAGGTTGGAACCTTGTATTTAACCACTTATAACACTAATGTTTGTAATCTTGTGGCTTCAGAAGTAGATACAACATTGTGGCACTATAGGCTTGGTCATATGAGCCATAAGGGCATGGAAATCATAAAGAAGGATTTTCATAGATATACAGAAACATGTTTGGAGTTTTGTGAGGACTGCATATATGGAAAATAAGTGAGTAAGGTTTCTCAAGGTTGGACCTATAAAGAAAGAGAGTAAGTTAGAGCTGGTGCATTATGATGTGTGGGGGTTAGCTCAAGTATCATCTCTTGGGGGTTCAAGTTATTATGTTACTTTTATTGATGATGCAAAAAAGAAAGTTTGGGTTTATTGTATTAGAAACAAATCTTGATGTATTTGAAACTTTTGTTAAATGGAAAGCCTTAGTAGAGAATGAAACAAGTCTTAAGCTAAAATGTCTCAGGTCAGATAATGGAGGGGAGTATTGTAGTAATGAATTTGATGATTATTGTTCTAAGAATGGAATCCATAGGAAAAATATGGTTCTAAGAACTCCACAACAGAATGGGGTGTTAGAAATGATGAACAGAACAATAATGGAACGTGCTAGGAGCATGAGGTTACATGCAGGACTACCTCTTTTTTTTGGTAGAAGTGGTGAGTACAACTATGTACTTGATAAATAGAGGACCCTCAAGTGCCTTGGATGGAGGCATACCTGAGGAGGCTTGGTATGGTAAGAAAGTTGATTATTCATTTCTTAGAGTATTTGGATGTGAGGTGTTTGTCCATATAGACAAGGATGATAAGACCAAGCTAGAGGCTAAATTAGAAAAATGTACTTTCATTGGTTATGGTGGTGATGAATTTGGATATAAATGTTGGAGTATTAAGGAAAATAAAATCATTCGATCTAGGGATGTGGTATTTAATGAGAAAGTCATGTATAAGTAGTAGTTGTAGGAAAACAAGGAAGAATCCAAGAAATAATATGTAGTGGTAGAGGATCTTCCGGATGGGAAAGTGACACATGAATCAGTTCAGGAACCTCCTCAACAAGAACCCAAACTCCTATATTGAGGATGTCTTCTAGGGTAAGAAGAGAACTTGAACATTTTTCTCCTTCTCTTTATTATTTATTACTCATTGATAGTGGAGAGCCGAGATATTTGATGAAGCAATGTAGGTAGATGCCAGGAAGAAGTGGGAGCAAGCCATGGATGAGGAGCATCAAGATCTCATGGATAACATGGGATTTGGTGAAGATACCCGAAGGAAAAAGAGCATTATAGAACAAGTGGGTGTTCAAAGTCAAAGAGGAAAAAGGAGGAAAGAAAAGATACAAGGTCCTAGTTGGTGGTAAAAGGGTTTGCAGAGAAAAAGGTATAGATTTTGATGAGATATTTTTTCTCTTGTAGTAAAAATGACTTCTATTAGAACTGTTCTAGGAATAGTTACAGCAAGAAGACTTGCACTTAGAACAACTTGATGTAAAGACTATCATTTCTCCATGGTGATTGGAGGAGGAACTATATATGCAGAAAACAGAGGGATATGAGGTCAAAGGTAAAGAGGAGATGGTGTGTAAAATAAAGAAGAAATTGTATGAATTAAAACAAGCTCCATGTCAAATGTATAAGAAATTTGATAGCTTCATGATGGAGCAAGGTTATATTAGATGTCATTATGACCATTGTGTGTATAAAAAGAAATTTGAGGATGGTAGTTATATTATCCTTTGTCTATATGTGGATGACATATTGGTTGCAGGTAAAAACATGCAGGAAATAAAAGTACTCAAGAAGCAACTAAGTGAATCCTTTCTATGAAGGATTTGGGGGCAAGCAAAACAAATCCTTGGTATGAGGATATCTTGGGATAGGAAGGAATGGAAGTTGACTTTATCTCATGAAGATTACATTAAGAAGGTCTTAGAGAGGTTTAATATGCAGGATGTTAAACCGGTTGGGACTCCTTTGGCAGGCCATTTCAAGTTATCAAAGGAGTAGTGTCCCAAGATAGTCAAGAGAGAAACCATATGTCCAAGGTACCTTACTCATTAGCGGTTCATAGTTTGATGTATGCCATGGTGTGCACAGGCTTGATATTTCCCATGTAGTGGGAGTGATGAGTAGATTTATGAGTGATCTAGGTAGAGATCACTGACAGGCAAGAAAGTGGATCCTTCGGTATTTGAGAGGGACCATGGGGAAAATTTTTGTGCTATAATAGATCGAGACCACTTTTTGTGGTTACGTAGATCAAGATATGATTGGATATGTAGAAAACAGAGGAGGAGCATGACATGTTATGTTTACACTGTAGGTGGGACAATAGTGAGCTAGATTTCATGACTATAGAAGCTAGTGGCTTTTTCAAACCATAGAGGCTGAGTATGTTGCTGCCACAGAGGGCAAAAAAATAAATGATTTGGTTACAACAATTTCTTGAGGATTTGGGGCATAAGTTGAAGGAAGGAAAGATGCATAGTGATAGTTAGAGTGCTATACACCTAGCTAAGAACTCTACTTTCCACTCTAGGATGAAGCATATACTGATTAAGGTACCATTTCATTAGGATAACTTTGGAGGAAGAGAAGTTGAAGCTAGAGAAGATTCATACCAGTCAAAATCCTATAGACATGATGACCAAGGTGGTCACAAGGAAAAACTCGAAGTTGTGTTAAACTTTGGTTGGTCTTCACAAAAACTAGTGAAGGGTTGAGAAGCTTGCTCAGAGGAAAACTAGTCTCCAAGTGGGAGATTGTTATGTTATGGAGCCTATTTTCATGTGAGAAAGTGTTGAAGACTATACACTAAGAGTATTGTACACTTTCCATAGTTTTCTTGCTGGGGTTGGTTGGCGTAGCCCCGAGAATTTTTTTGGCCTTAAAACGTGCCCGATATATTGGGAAATGTGTTTTTCTCATATGGGTGGGATTTTGACCCATAGGTTTATGGGATGGTTTTGGCCCATGGTTTTAATACCCATGCTTTAATGGGGTTTGAGATGAGGTTAGATAGAGATAATAGAGGATATAATGAGGTATGTGGGGATCTTGGGAACACTCAAAAATATACAAAGGTTGGGTATTGGTGGTTTTATGGTGTGGGTGAAGGAATGATTGGGTTTATAGGAAAGTAAATGGTAGAAGAATGAGGGTGCAAGTGGAAACTAATAACAACAATAGAAGAACCTAATAGACTAAAGTGGAAATAGATGATGTAGGTAAAAGTGTACTTACTGGTGTTACATGTCCAATGGCTATGTGGTGATGATGATTGGTTGGTGGGATGGAGCTTGGTGCAGTAGTGATGCTTCCGGAATGTCACCGTGAGTGCAATGCTTCTGGATCTATCCTGGTGTTGGCTATGGATGTCTGTAGGTGTGAAAAGGCTCTGGTTCTTGCTTGCATGTAGTTCTCTTCTCGTCTCCTTGATCTTAGAATGTGCCAACCCAAAAACAAGGTTCTAAGGTGAATAAATGGTAACCAACGATGGTTTTTGGGTTGACCGGCATCGGTTTAGGGATGACCGACGTCGGTTAAGGTGGGATTCCCTAGGTTTACTAAAAATGGTAGATCTCCCATCATTTGGATCAGAGTTCATTCCTTTATCCATGGATCAGAATGGACGTTACATTTTTATGAGTGGGAAGGTGGTTAGAGGAATAATAGGCCTTGATTTTTAGGTTTGGACCAAGTCTTATTCATTTATGGAAACATGCTATGAATAGGTCTATGGTGAGGTGTCTGAGGTGTCTAGGTGAGGTGTCTATTCATTTAATTAAAGTAATTAAATTAATAATGGGGTGAGGATGGGTATTAATTTAATTATAAATAATTAAATTAATGTTAATGTAGGGTATAAGGGTCATGGTTAGGTGAATGTGTTTAAGTTGGTTCTTCGAAAGGGGACCAAGGGGAGTGTGACCCAATTTTGGTGTCTACATTTTTCCCTTTTTTTGTGTGGCTTGTATTGGTAAGTGACACTGACAAAAATAGGAAATGGTTGTGTTGAGTGTAAGTGAAGGTGGTGTTGCCCCAAGTGTGGGTGAAGGTAACCCCCCTCAAACTAGGAACCGATGAGGTGAGAGACGGAAGGTGAGTGGTTTGATAAAATGAGGAGGTGGGAAAATGAAGATCAGTGGGTACATTGGGTAAAGGGAAAAGGTCAAATCAGGTAAATAGGTAAATGGGTCAAGGTCAAAGGTAGTGGCAAGTTGAACACACACACATTGGAAACTATGTGCAACATGGTACTAGGGTGAGAAGCTTTCAAACTTTACATCGGCTAAGGTCGATAGGTCTATCCAAATAGGGTTGAAGTGAGTCTAGTATCCAAGGTATAGGATATGGTGTGGAAACACAATAGAGGTCAGGTGTAGGAATGTTTAGGTATGTTCCGGTACACCAAAGGTCGAGTCAAGGATAAACAACATGGATAATAGGAAAGTGTAAGGTCGGTAGGCCAAACAACATGGGTAACCATCGCAAGGTACAATGAGCATGGAGGGTCAAAGGTCACTAAAAGTGGTTCAGGTCAAGGTATATAGGTAATGACATGGGTAAGGCCAAGGTATAGGTAAAATAACAACTCCTAAGACACAACAAAGGTAATGTAGGGGTAGGTGGGGTTTGTAGGTTTGGTTTAATGGGGGTCTGTGATGATAAAAAGGTGTGTGTTGGCATGAATGGGGGGGAAAAAAAGGAAGTTTTAGCAAGGAAAAAAGTTAGTAGGGTGGACCGATGTTGGTTAGAGGGTGAATGATGTCGGTTGGCTAGGGCACAAAGAGGACCGACATCGGTCAAGTCGGGGTGGGTTTATAAAACCAAAATTTATATATTTTTAGAATCATTGTTGTATTGTACCATTGGAGAAAATGATAGAGTTGTGTGACTTTTTGGTGCTTTTTGAGAGGAAAGGATAGGGCATACTTACTCGAGGAGGTGGAGAGATCTGATTGGTGAGAGGAGCTAGGTAGATGGGTCCATGAGATCGGGGGGGGATTTATTTGATTGGTGGAGAGATTTGAGGTAGATTTTGGCATGGTGGAGGTGGGAGAGGGGTCGGGTGGACCACCAATGCAGTGGCCAGATGTGCCTCCATGGAGATGGACACCATGATGAGGTAAGATTCACTCCCATTCCTTGTTGGTTAGGTGATTTGGTTTGTAGAAATCGGGTTTGGGTAGAAGTGGGTTTGGGGGGGAATTAAATTTGAATTTGGGAAGAAAATGGGTGAAATAGGAATGTATGAGGTGTAATTAGGTGAATGAAGGTGGGGGAGGGGTTGAGGGGGATTTGGGTAGGAATGGGTGGGTAGTTAGGGGAAATGGGGAATTTGAGAGGAATAGGGTAGGGTTTTCATGGATTTTCACCATGATAGTGACCGACATGTTGGTCAAGGGTTGGCCGATCGTTGGTGGGAGTTAGTTGAGCATGGGTCATCATGGATGGGGTGACCAATGCCATTTTTGGGAGACGGTGTGCTCAGCTAAGGAGAACCGATGTTGGTCGTCATTGAGAGAAAAATGGGCTAGGAGATGAGTAAGGGTGGTTGGGTGAGATAGGAAGGTAATGTTGAATGAAAATAGGCAAGGGTAATAGTTATAGGTGGGGGTCAAGGGTGAATGTGGGTATGGTCAAGGTTTAATAATGTGATGGTTTGTTGGATGTAGGTGAGGGACCAGTTATGGATGTGCATGATAGGGTACCTCCCCTATTAGTAGTAGTAGTATGTGGGAGCATGACAATGGAGGAGTGGAAACATGTGGCCGAGGTAGGCCTGATCAGGGTTAGATGCTACCACATGTAGTCCGGGAGCCTGAGTTTGATGGTCACCCTCATCGACAGATGGGATTTGGTGACCAACACATTCCATTTACCGACATGTGAGATGACCATCACCTTGGAGGATGTGTATAGGATCCTATGGCTACGATAGTAGGGATGCATGTGTATTTGATTTCTTTAGAGGCATCTGAGGAGATGATGCTGACAATGTTTGGTGGGTTGGTAGAGTTGAGGTTCCATAGCACCAACATGAGTTATGGAGATATGTACCGAGCCCATCCGGAGGAGATGAGGTTAGTAGTTCTGATGATGGAGGTAGTGTGTTGTTTTTGCACTACAGATGTAGAGGGTGGGAGATTCCCATGATCATTGATGGGGTTTCATGATATGATGATATGATGGAGGACAGGACCTAGTTTTCCTGGGCACCAACCTTCTTGGTGTAGTTGTATAGAGAGTTGTGGGCCTATGGGTGATTAGTGGTTCAGCCTATGTTGCACCTTCTACTACATTATTGGGCATATGAGCACATCATGTGTGTGTGTCATCCAGAGGCATGCCCCGACTTGATGCATTTGAGCCAAGTTTTGTGTGGGTGGGTTATAGGTGATGGGTACCTGTGATTGGAGAGCACCGAGCTGCTAGGGCTACACATGATGTAGCCTATTAAGCATTTACTAGAGGGGTTGTTCATGTGGACATCATTTGGAGGCCCTATGTTGGCTTTCCCTTCATATAGACAGATGGCCATGGAGTTGGATGGATTACAGCTAGTGAGATGGATAGAGGGATGTCATGTTGGTGAGCATGAGATGATCCCCATAGATAGGGTTAGGAGATAGTTGGGATTGCCCCAGGATATACCTCCACCATTTCCAGTACATGAGGGACAACGTGGAGAGGCCTATGGAGAGGCCTACCACTACCATCACAAGGCCTGCAGTGCCTATAGGGAGGAGGAGTAGGTGGTAGACTGGTGGATTGATGATGTAGAGAGTTATGATAGGTATAAAATAGTGGTGGGAAGCACAACTATGAGTAGTACCACCGAGGCTGGGGCAGCTAGACTTGGCCACCATCACAGTTTAGAGAGATGCCCTATAGGGGTAGGTGGTGACTCTGGTCACATAGTTGGGGATAGTGCAAGGATAATGATGGGGTCAAGAGGCACAAGTTTGCCACATTACATGCACATAGGTTATAGGGTTGCATAGGGTGGCCAGTTGGCCACTACACATAGCATATTGTGGCCCTATAGCCAGTACAGTATGGCACAAGAACCCCACAAAGCTCAAGGAAAGTACTACACATAGCTCAGGGGACAAGGTCCCATTTTTAGACAGGTAGGGGGGATAGGGTCCCTTTATAGGCAGAAAGCACAAGGACAAGGACATGGTCCCTTATTATAAGTACCGATGGGATAGGGTCCCTGGAGAGAGACAGGCACGTGGTCAGAGGCCGATGGCTCCACCACATAGATAGTACCTATGGCTAGGTTTAGGGATGCCTTAGGAGAGGCATGATATTATCAGGATCACTTGATGGCTTCAGGATAGATGTCCCCTCCTATGTAGAGTATAGAGCACAACAGGCCTCGAGTGAGAGGACCAGAGTCTCACACACATAGTGTGGAGAGTACAAGGGGTCGTGAGCCCAGAGATAGGTCAAGGGAGGCACTAGTGTGATGGAGGCTAGCTCAGGTGAGGGGCCATCAGAGGTTAGACCGAGGCCTATGATGGGTGGTGAGATGCTAGGGGACAGAGGAGGAGAGTAGAGGAGGAGGAGAGAGAGAGGAGGAGGATATCGAGGGGGAGAGGATATGGAGAGTGATGAGATGAGGATATTTTTTGTGGATATATATATGATTGTGAGATGTACATATATTTTTTTGATTTTTTTTTTTGATATATATAGCCTATGTGTGAATGAGAGTGAGGATGTACATGAGATTTTTTGAGATTTTTGATGATATACCAGCCTGTGTGCTGAAGATGGTGAGGATGTACATGAGATTTTTTGAGATACTTGCATTTATTTTTATATCCATGTACACATGTATGTATACATAGATTTTGATTTATATGATGATGATGGTATTTATAGTATGGATGGTGTATTTTTTTAATTTATATTATTATGTGTGTATGTGATGGAAACTAGGTGGATTAGGCATGATGGAGTTAGGTGATTAGGCATGATGGAGTAGGTGTTTAGGCATGTTGAGTTAGAAGTAATTTAGGCATGATGGATGATAAGTTAGGTTGGTTTAGGCATGATGGTTTAGGCATTTAGAGTTAGGTGAGTTGAGTTTAGGCATGGTAGGGAGTTAGTGGTTGGTTTAGGCATTGGAGTTAGGTTGATTTAGGCATGATGGGTTAGTTTAGGTTGTTTGGTTGATTTAGGCATGATTGAGTTAGGTTGATTTAGGCATGACTGAGTTAGGTTGGTTTATTTGATTTAATGTCCAAGTTGATTTAGGTAATATGGGGGAAAATGGTGATGTATATACATGTTATGGTTTTAAATTTCCAAATATGTGCTATAATGGAAATGTGAAATGATAAATGAATGATTTGATGATGTGGTAAAAATGTGTATTAATTGATGCTTGTTTGGTTTAATTTCTAGTTATTAATATAAAATGGAAACTAACTAAGGTAGAATGTGAATAGGAAAGTGAAAGGGGGAATTGGTTAGGGTAAAGAGTGGTCGAGCTAACCTCCAAGGGCCCCATGCCCTCAAAGTGCTGCCTACATAGCCCTGGTGAAAAGGGGCCTCAAGCCGATGTAGTTCTCCCATAAGCTAGGGAAGATTATGATGAAGTAGAGGAATGGGTTGGTAGGTGTTAGGCATGGTTGAATGTAGGTCATGTAGGTCATAGGCATGATTTAGGTTAGGTAGGCATGGTTGAGTTTAGGTCATAGGCATGGTTGAGTTGTTTTAAATATAGGTGTGATGATCTGGTCTGTATAGGATAATCAATAAGTAATGAGGAAGGTGAATGGTAAGAGGTGGAAAAAGAGATGCTTAATTGATAAGGACCCTAATGAGTCTACCATACCCAGATGGGCTTATGAACGTAAGACCCTAAAGGTGTTGCATAATGGACTATTCTAAGGGTGAAGAAAGTCACATAATCATGAAATGTCACGTGGTTGTGGCAAGTCCCTTGAGTAGAGGAAATTAGGATGAAAAGGAAATGAGGTGAGAATGGGTGGTTTAGCGTAACTTAGTGTATGAAAACATGTTTTTCTTAGCAAGAAACCTAGGATAAAAAATAGGCAAGTCCATGATGAAAATTTCATCATTTTTTTTTTTTTTTTTTTATTTTTTTGTATTTTTAATAGACTGATCAATGTGGGAAGTCTATATGGGATGAGTATATTATCTCCTTGAGGTCTTCATGAAGTTGATGATGGGAAGCTTCTAGATATTTTTATTGTATTTTTGAAATGACTTTATATAGTTGTCCTTCAAGGGAGCAGTCTATTTATAGTGGTGGAAATAGAGTGAAGAGATGTCCCTTTTGAGGGAGTCATCTTTTACTGGAAGTTTGACTCAAGGAGTTGAATCCCATTTTTTTTTGGATTTTTAAGTCATGGACAAGACTATAGAGGAAGATTAGGTTCTTGTTTAGAAGAAAAAACCATAACACACAGAGGTTAACTATGAAAGAGGTGGTTTTGAGTGATGAATGACCATGGGATTCCACCTTGAAGAAGATGAAAAGTATCCATGAGAATCATGCTATGAGTAGAGCCATGGTACTCATATTGAAGATAAGGATGAAAGGTGATGGGTAATCACATGATTCTTGTTTAGTCATGGATCCTCAAAATGGGTAATATGGAAGGTGTGAAAATGCTCAAGGGATGAGTGATCAACTGAAATAAAGTGATATAGGACTTGATGTCAACAATAAAATGGTCAAAGATGTAAGGCATTGAGGGGCTCAGGTTTGGGTTTACCTTTGAGTGAAGACAAATGATAAGCACCTGATCCATAGGCATGGGTAATGATATAGGGTCCAAGCCAATTAGGAGAAAATTTTCCCCACTTACTTTTCTCTTCTTTGGTTACATGTTGATTTTCTTTCAGGATGAGGTCACCGACCCTGAAAAGGTTCATTCATGAACACATTTTTCATAGGCACGTTTGATATTTTTGGTAGATTTGGAGATGGTCAAGAGCATTGAGATGGTGTTCATCTAATAACTCAAGTTGTGCCAAATGATCTTGGTGAAAGTCATCATCGTTGAGCATGTCTTGTAGTGAGATGCAGAGAGATGGAATCTAGACTTTGAGAGGTAAGACAACCCTCGGTACCATAGACTAGAGAAAAGGTGTGGTAGTAGTTGAAGTGTGAATACTAGTGTGATAAGCCCACAAGGTGAAAGGAATGTGTGTATGCCAATCCTTCCAATATCATTGACTACTTTCATAAGAATTTTGTTCAAGGTTTTATTGGTCGATTTGGCTTGGCCATTGGTTTGTGGGTAATAAGGTGATGAGAAACTGAGTTGGATGCCAAAAGTGCATCACATAGTTTGTGTAGGGTTTTGTTTTTGAATTGCTTTCCATTATCAGTGATGAGGTGGTGAGGAACACCAAAGTGAAAAATGATGTGATGGTTGATGAATTCACATATTTTCTTAGCTTTTGTAGAAATGAGGGGAATGGCCTCTACCCATTTAGTGTAATATTTAGTAGTGGTTATGATCCATTGGTGGCATTGTGAAGAATGGGGATTGATCTCACCGACAAGATCCAAACCCCATTGAGAGAAAGGCCAAAGGTCTCATGTGTGATATAAGGCATGACTAGGTGTGTGATGGAGATTTGCATGTTGTTGGCATTTCACACAACATTTGACATAATCACAACAATCATGGTTTAAGGTTGGCCAATAATAGCCAAGGTAAAGAATGCATTTTGTGATAGCTAAACCACTAAAGTGGCCTCCACAAATTCCATCGTGAACTTCCTTAATGGTGTAGGGAATTTCAGAACTTGTAAGGCATCGTAAGAGAATACCATCAAATTGCTTATAAAGAAGACCACCCATGATGACATAATGAGAGACACTTTTAAGAAAGGCACGTTGTCCATTATGAGTGAGATCGGTGGGTAGAATGGAAAGGGAAAGATAGTCTGCATATTGCTTATACCAAAGGTCACGTGGGTTAGGTGCAATGGTTCCGATGGAGTAGACTTCACGAGGTAAATAAGAGGGTGATTGTAGCCTTTGTATTGTGACAAATATTTTAGAGTCAGTAGGGTGAAGCAGGTATCTGAGAAGCCAAAGCAGGCCATGGTATCACAAATTTATTGGTAGAATGTGGGGTGGTTTGAAGTTCATAAGTGGTCAAAGGTGGTCAAAAGTATATCTACGTGATGTTTATACTTTTGAAGTATCTCATTACGAACACTGGTATATACCATTGACTTGGTTTATAACAGTTGGGAATCACCAAAGATATTGATGGACTTAACATCCAAGGCATAAAGCATCCTA
This sequence comes from Taxus wallichiana var. yunnanensis, assembly GCA_018340775.1. Classification (NCBI taxonomy): domain Eukaryota; kingdom Viridiplantae; phylum Streptophyta; class Pinopsida; order Cupressales; family Taxaceae; genus Taxus; species Taxus wallichiana. The sequence goes on along the minus strand of CM031242.1, from coordinate 497,144,990 downwards.
GAGGCCCAATATGAGTGCTTCATATTCAAAATATTGTTTGTACAATCAAAATCGAGTTTGAAAGACAAAGGCATAGGTTCACCATCAAGAGGAATGAGGATAACACCAGCCCCACCCCCCGCTATGACACTTGGAGCCATCGAAGAAGAGTGTCATTTGGTAAGTGGGTTCATCTAAGGAGAGGGTAGTTATGGATTCATCTGGGAAATCAAAGTTAGAGGGTTGATTCTGGAAAGGGGGGTCATCGCTAGTTGGTCATGATAGCTTGGCCCTTGATGGATTTTTGATGAATGAATTTGAGGTCAAGGGAAAGAAGCATAAGCCAATGTGTGACACATTGATGTTGATAGGGTTTGGCATACATATAGTGTAAGGGGTCAAGTATTGGTAATAATGAAGGTTTTGTGGTTGAGTAGGTAATGGTGGAGTTTGGTGGAAATGAAAACTAAGGCTAGGAAGATTTTTTTGGCATGGGTATATCTAGTTTGTAGTCCAGAAGGGTATGAACTTATGTAATAAACCACTTTCTCTCTGGTGTTGGTCATCATGATGAGTGAGCATGACACCTAAAGAATGGTCAGTGGGAAATATATAGGAAAAAGGGTTGGTCATCTTTAGGAGGAATGAGCACTGGTGGTTGAAGGAGGTATTTTTTAAGGCTTCAAAGGCTTTATGGCATTCATCATCCCATTTGAATGAAACATCTTTCTTGAGAAGATGATGAAATGGTTGACAATGGTTGGAAAGCTATGAGATAAAATGATGAATGGATTACAACTTTCCTTGTAGGCTTCAAAGTTGATGGAGATTAGTAGGTGGAGGCATTTCTAGAATAGCCTTGACTTTAGTAGGATCGACTTCTATGCCATGCAAAGAAATGATGAAACCCAAGTTTTTCTAGAAAGTACCACAAAGATGCACTTCTTTGGTTGAAGATGAACACAATACTTGATGAGGTGGTCAAAGATGACCTTAAGGATGGGTAGGTGTTTGGTTTGATGTTTGGATTTGGCAAGAAGATCATCTACGTAATCTTCCAATATGTGATGCATGATGTCATGGAAGATGTAAGTCATGGCTCATTGGTATGTAGCCAAATTTTTAAGGCCAAAAGGCATGACCGAGATAGTAGAAAAAGTCCCCAAGGGGTGATGAAGGTAGTCTTGTGTTGATCTTCTGGAGCTAGTAATATTTGATTGTAACCCGAGAAACCATCCATGAGTGATAGCATTTCATGGCCATGGTGAGATCAACTAGTTGGTCAATGCCTGGTAGGGGAAATCATCTTTGGGACAAGCTAGGTTGAGGTCATGGAAGTCCATGCAAATGTGGAGTCCCCCTATCACCTTTGTGATAAGAATGATGTTAGAAATCCATTGGGGATAGTCAATGGGTAGGATGAAGGAAACTGAGAGAAGGTGCTTGAAGCTCTTCTTTGACTAAAAGAGCAATGAGGATGCATTTTCCGTAGCTTTTGTTTGATGGGTTTGGCATCAAGAATGGTTATGATATTGTGTACCATGATTTTTGGGTCAATACGGGCATATCGGCATAGGACCAGGAAAAAGCATTGCTATGGTCCCGAAGGAAAGAAGTAAAAGCTTTCTTTTTAGTAGCATCTAAAGATTGGCCTATCTTTAGAATGTGTGGGTCATCTTGAGTGTTAATGTTGATTTCAATGGTTGATTCATTCAACATGGTTTGTCTCTAGAAGGTAATGACCGATGAATATAAGAATCTTCCACACCTAGGTAGGTGAGGATGGACTCATCATCCGACATTGAATGACATTAATAGAAGGTGTATCATCATCGATCATGTCAAGATACAAGGAATGGGAGAGAAGAGGGAGCCTCGCCATCATGTTGATAGGTTAGAGGTCCCAGAGAAATGGTGTTTACAAAAAAAAAAGTTAGGAGGAATAGATTGGGATCTATGGACTCGTGGGGAAGATGGTGATGTGGGTGAATGAGGTGGGGAAGGTTTTTCTTCCTGAATGAGGTCGATGTGAGCCTTCTTGGGAGGTGGTGCATCAAATCCAATGCCACTATGGTCATTGTGTTTATGAGTGGTGTAGGAAATAATAGTATGGTGGCCCTGTTCATAAAAACCGAAGCCAAATCCTTTCCATGTGCACCGGTGGAGGAAAGTGTGAGTGAAGTGGTGGTTAGTGAGGGAGTGTAGGTTAGATGAAAATGGTTGTGTTTGGGATGGAGGTTGGGTTTATAAGTGGTGATATCAAGTCCCCCATATGTTAGATTAGTGCGAAGGTGGGGAGGACCATAAGGAAAACCTCACCTACGTGGTAGTCATAACTAGGGTGTTGACGTAGGTTTCCATACTCTTGTGGAGTGAGGAACGTGTCGATGTTGTATAGGTGGTACTCCCCAGAGTGAGGCATTAAAAAACACCCTCTAAGGGATCAAGTGGTCGATATGTGGGTAGCGGGGATAGACAACTCGCTAGATGATGGGGAAGCAGGTGAGTTAGTAGTAGAGGTTGTGGTGGTGGTAGGGATAATAGGGTTAGATGTGTGAGAGGTGGTAGTAGTCTTGGTGGAGGGGCTTGTGGATGAAGGTGAAGTAGGGGTAATGACAGATGCCTTGACTGGGAAAAGTACATCATTGGGCTGGTACAACATGTTATAAGTCTTGAAAGGTGATGGGTCATCTGAATGGTGTAGTTATGTCCCTCGTGTTCAAATTTGAGGCAATGGTGTAAAGTTGAAGGGACACAACCCATGGCATGGATCCAAGGTCGGTCAAGAAAGCAACAAGTTATACTGGAACTCTCCTTCTAGGACATGTAGAATAGTTTTGGGATAGTGTGGGGACCTACACGGACATGGAGAATGATGGTACCTAGGGTAGAGGTCATGGCATCATTAAAGGAGTGGCAGCATAACTAGGTTACCATGCATGCAATTGGTAAGTATGTGCATTTGGTTGTATGCATGGGAAGAGATGATGTTAATACTAGCACCACCATCGATCATAACATGTATGCATATATTATCGATGTGGATGGAGATGAAAAGAGTGGGATCGGGGTCCTCAGACTGGAAGGGAGTGATCTCTTCATCGAAAAAAGTTGAGGGTGGCTACTTGGTGAGTAGGTGAAGGTGTAGAGGAAGGTGAAAACTTAGTGAGAGAGGCCATGTGATGAGGGGTAATGATGGAGGCTATGGGCATGGGGTCATTTGGTAAAACCTCAATAGATTGAAGGACCTCCATGAGGGCTTGATGATGTGACTCAGAGGTTTGGATGAGGTCATATAAAGACATTTTGAGGGAGGATTGGTGTAATTGTTTTAGCATTGTGTGATGTGTGACCCCATTGGAAATAGGATATGCGGGACCTCGAATGGTGACTTTGGGTGTGGGTGTAGATGGTATGTGGGGTATAGGGTTGGTTGATGGGCTAGCCACCTTTTCTTTTCCCTTGTCTTTTTGAGTGTGGGTGGTAACGTGAACCATGTTAATTTGAGGGGAGGTGGATGAAGAGGGTGTGTCATGAAAGGTATAATGCATGAGGGGAAAAATCCTAGTGGGGGATAAGATCCTTGTGAAATGAGTAGGGTGCATTGGCATTTGGGTGGTGGTTTGGCCAACTCTCTTATATGGACCATGTTGATCTCAAATTTTGGGGGTGGATAAAAGGGTTGTGGGGGTGGAGATATTGGTCATTGAGTGGGTAATGGATGAAGATTTGGGGAGATTGGTGAAGGTGGAGTGGGGTCCTCATCCAGAAGATCATCATCATCAAAATTATGTTTAGGAGGAAAAGTTGGATAAGAATGGTCTTCAAGGCCTTATAATTTTCAACATCATGTCTTGACACATGATGATAGGCACAAATCTTGGTCTCATCAAACCCTTTTGGTTTGGGTTTGAGAGGATCATAAGGTTGAAGTGGTGGTAATGTGATGATGAGAAGTCTCTAAGAGATTGGTTAAAATCTTAGCGTAGGACCCCGCTAATGGATCACAATGAGAGGTGAGTGTGGGTTTGGGTACAAGTGTGGCTGATTGTGGAGGAAGAGGCTTTTAGAGGGGGAATGGGTTGGTCCACTAGTTTGGTATGTGGAGTAGTCTTAGGTCTTGTGGGCATCTATTTGGATAAAGGAGGGGTAGAAGAGCTGGTGATGGAAGGTTTGATTGGTTTGACTACTCTATTGGAGGGTAGCAGATTCTTATCTTTAGGTTGCATCCTCTTGGGTAAAGGTGACATGGGAGTATGGGATGTAGAGGGAAAAGTAGATGGTGGAAGAGGATGGGTTACCCATGGGGGAAACCAAATAGTGGTGGAGGTGGTTGGTAGAGGTTGGGTAGAAGGTGTGAGTGGAAGAGAGATGAATGTCATGGGTAGTGAAGAAGTTATGGAAGGTAGTGGTGGTATGGGTGGTAAGAAGGTCACGGGTGATGGTGGGGGTTGTGTGGATCACTTGGGTATATTAGAGGTCATGATGATGAGGAGGTGGGCTTGTGCATTCTTGGTTTTCCGGTGGAAGAAGGTTGTTTGGCAAGGTTGAGGGGTGAGGTCCTAGGATGGATGGAAGGGGTGAAGGTGATAATGTGGTAGGTGAGGTTGGTGTATGAGGCCTAGGAGGTTGGGTCTTCTTTTTAGGGGCGGAATAAGTTTAGTGTTGGTTTGGGAAGATGTGGCTAAATCTAATTTGATGGGTGGGTGAGTAAGGTTTGATGTGGCATGACCCCTAAGGTAGTGATGGGTTTAGGTAAGGGAGATGATATAGGTGTGGGTAGGTGTTTGGGTGTAGATGTATGTTGGGTTGTGGGAGAGGTGTGTGTTGGGTTGTGGGTGATGACATGGAAGGTGTTCCAATAGCCATGGTTGTGTTTGGTTTGGTCACTTGAAACACTTTTGGATAGATTGTGGAGGTGTCGGTGAGTGACAACTGCATTTGGGTTGAAGCAGGAAGTAGAAGATGTCCCCAAAGTAAGGCTCTATCAACATAGTCCAGGTGATCGACCAAGTGTGAAAATGGTACTACTTTGTAAGTGGGGTCGATGTGGATCGAGTAGAAATCCCCGTAAAATGTGTTTGAGAAATAGGGAAATGGCTAGCTTCAGACTCTGTGGGTAAGAGAGCCAAAAGTAGATCAACAGGATCTTGGAGGTCCGATGGAGAATGGTCATCTAAAGGAAATGGTGTTTCTACAGGATCCTCTATGGGTAGAGGAGATGATGGGCTAGATGAGGTGGACTCTCCTTGTGATGGTGTAGGGAGTGGACATGTGTCCCCTATGAGTAGGAGAGGTGCTACTAATGACTACTCGGTAATTTGAGGGGCAAAGGGGTGGAGTGCTAATTATGGGCTCTTCCACGGGTGAAGGAGAAATGAAGGGGGTTCCTCTATGGGTGGAGGAGTAGATGAAATAGGTTCCTGTGTAGGTAGGGGAGTTTGGGATAAGATTTCATCTATGGAAGGAACATGGGGAAATTGGAAGCAATTGGTATGTCATCAAAAATAGTGTGGACCTCCCGGACATTGCTATCATTGGTTGAAGTGTCACCAGTTTGGTTGGAAGATGGGGCATGATTAGGGAATGGTTTTTGAAGATATGTAGGTTTTGGTTAGTGGGTGCATTTGGGTTATCCAAGACTAGATCTCCATTGTCTAACATTTCTTGGATGATATTCTTGAAGGTGATGTAGTTACCATCGCTATGACCTTTTACATGATGATAGTTACAAAATTCATGTTCTTTATACCACGTGGGCATTGGGGTGATCAGGGTCAAAACCAAGTGTGTGGTTTTATAGGTGGAAGGGTAATGGCACCAACCTTAATAAGATTTTCCAAAATAGAAGAATAAGGTTCCCTATTGGGGTATACTTTCATTGTTCTCATCTGAACTGGAAAGCTTGGATGGGAGAGAGATTAGAAGAAGGTTTGGCTTGGTTTGATGGGTGAGAGGGTCCAGCCTTGAGAACTATGGACATTGGAAGATCCTTTGGGTTTTGAATAGTTTTTTGGGGTTTGAAGATGAAGAAGCATCATTTGATTTGAACGTGATGTTCTTGTTACGTAGCTGAATTTTCTTTTCTTCGATAGCATGAATCTCAATTTTCATGCCATGGTGAATGCCTCGTCAAAGGTGTGAAAGGTCTGCACCTGTAGGTTGGTGAAATGTGTCTAGTGCAAGCCCAGGTAAACAAACTCTATGAGCTCAATTTGAGGTAATTGAAATGTGAGTTGGTTAATTAGGCTGCGCCAATGAGTGACAAAGTCAATGATAGACTCATCATCATCATACTATGTCGTGTGGAGTAAAGATCAGTCATGGTGACTTTCTTGACAATGTTGATTGAGAAGTGGTCTAAGAAGGCTTGGGCTACTTGATTAAATGAGTAGATGGAATGTCTGGGTAGCCCACTGTACCAGTCTAATGCAGGTCCTATGAGGGACATCGGGAAGGTTCGTAGGAGTAAAGCGTCATCATGGGTGATCAGGTAACACCCATGTTTGAAAAAGACCACAAAATGTTGTTGCATGGGTCTTCTTTACTATTGAAGTGGTTGAATTTTGGCATTTCCCAATGTATAGGGTATGGGTGAATAGGAATGGATGGATGAATGGGCTCATTATAGATTTCATCGTAGGTGAGAGAATTGTGTGAGCCGGAAACCGATGCTTCTAGTGTCTGCATCCTTTCCATCATTAATTTGATGAGGTCATTGGTAGGTTGTGATGGAAGGGCACCTCCTGTGGTGTAAGAGGGATATACTGAACATGTGATGTGGGTGGCATTCTAGTGTATATGGTGCCGAATAGGAAGGTTGAGAATAGGGGATCGACATAGAGGGCATATATCCTAGAATGAATGATGGATGAGATAGGGGTTGTTGATAATATGTATATGTAGGTGGGGTAGTCGAAGTGACTCTAGTAGTGATTGGGGGAAGAGACTATGGGATGGAGAGGACAAGATTCTAGAATGGGGTAGGGGTCACCGACACCATGGGTGGTTGTGTTGTAAATTGGTATATGTGAGATAATGGGTGTGGATGGGGTTATGGTCTGGGTGGTCAATGAAGGAACAAAATATACTACATGTGTGATTGATGTTGCAGATGCAATGGTCATAGTGGGTATGGGGCCTAGCTATGAAAACCACTAGGGGTAAAGTAGGTGAAGGTAATGCTGAACTAGTAGGGGCTGATGTAGAAGTGGGGATAAGGGTAGGAGAGATGGATATGGGCATGCCATATATCAATTGACCTGAGGAGTCCGGGTGGAAGAGTGGGAAAGGTAGAATTGTAAGGCTATGGGATTCTGATCGAGGAGTCATGTGAACTCCTCATCACCTATGGAAATGGTGGTAGGTAGGGTTGGATCCATGGGTGATAGGAGAAGGGTGGTGAAGGACTAGGTGGGAGTGGTTGATGACTAGCATGGAATATAAGAGTGTTAGCTTGGTTGTGAGTCAACACCATGTGAATGAATGTATATCAGGTGATGTTGTATCCTCACGAGATGACAAAAAGTAGTAGGAATGAGAAAAATAGGTGTTTGTAGGTGGATTTGGGTAATGTATCAAGTTGAGAATCAGCACATAGGGTAACCGATGCCTAGTTAAGGATGACCGATGATGGTTTAGGGGTAACCGAGGTTAGTTACTATGAGAAAAGAATAGTTTTACCAAAAAGGTAAAAAAATGATGAATGTCAGATAGGTAAGTTGTATGATGACCATTTATCAGAATACAGAGTATAGAGACTCAAAAAACTCAAAATAGTGAAGAAGATGAAATAGGTGTCCTTTGGGAAAGTTAACCAAAAGGAAAGGAACCGATGGTGGTTAGGTAAAACCGATGATGGTGAGGTGTAAACCGATGCCATGGATAAACCGATGTCTAGTTACTATGAAAATTTGAAGAATGTAGGAAAATAGATTGTTGTGAACTGAGATCAGATGAATGATCAACCCAAAAGTCTGGAGATGATATAATGAGGTCCTGACACACTCAGAAGAAGTCAGAATACTCCAACTGTGATTGTGGAGTGTGCAAGGAAAAAGAATGGAAAATGGAGAAACGTATCCTCACACCTCAAAATGCACGTCAATCAAATGCTAAAAACACATGTATCCAACAAGTGATTTTAATGTGTTGAGCTTATGCTATTTAGAAGACTGACTCATGAATTTAGAGTAGAGTTTTTGGTGAGGAAGGTTTCCTACGAAGAAGGATATCTAAAAGGAGAGGTTTCAGGTTATGTTATGGTGGGGGTGGGCCATCCTCTGAGGTAATGACTGGACAGAAGTAACCAACTGGGTGCCCACTGTCAATCCATTGATCATGTGTGATCATTGACAACTTCTTCCGAGTGAGATGTTGTTTAAGAAGATGTGTATTTTTCAATTTTGTGTAGTTTGGTAGAAGAAGAAGAAAGAGAGTGCTTTTCTATGATTCTTTGTGTCAACCATCAGCTGGGCATGACTTCCAAGCATATAGGTTGCCCTCATTTTAATGTGAGCTAAATGCAACATACAAGGATGAAATGCAACTGATTTTAAACCCAAATCGACAAATTACGTTTGATGAAGAAAATGATGAACATGTAGGAACGTGCTCTTTCACTACTTATGTGAATGCAAGAAAGAAGAAATGGTTCATTTTAAGCACTAGAAAATAGATGTTGTTTTAGACAATTAGAAGAAGAGAGTATTACCAGGAAAGAGATTTAGTGTGAATACATTTAGAAAATAAACAAACACACAATCTTTACCTAGGAATGAAGAAAATGCAAGGAACCCCGGATGGGTCCCACCGGGCATGCCAAAATGTTTCACCATTTTCTTTACATTTTTGGAATGTGATGAAATAGATAAGGGTAAGGGCAAGGAGGAATACCTATTGTGTTGGTTTGGAGGTTGATGCATGTGTTTGACTTCTCAATCCAATGCTGACTATGAGAGCTTCCTTTTGGCTAGGAGGAACTACCTATGAAATAGAAAACAAGACCACCAAAGAAGAGTTAAACAATATATGATAGTGGACTACCTAGCATATGCTAGATCCTGGGAAGTGTGATACTCCCTAGAAGGTTATCAATCCACTATTTTATAAAAAAAATATGAAATAACTGAAATACATACATAAATGAATCTAGTGCTAGTATTCTGATTTGGGTACCTCAGATCACTATCAAGCGTCAATCGATTAAATATTAAAACTATGTGGGTCAAGGTCTTCAGGTCAGGTTGTAGGTTGGTCAGTGGTGGTTGCAGGTCACAGACAAGGTCTTAGTAGGGTTGGGTGAGGTGTTTGGGTTGTTTTTGATAGGTGGGTGGTTGTTGGTTTACATAGTATTGGAAAAACACAGAGACCGGCATTGGTCGAGGTATGACCGATCACGGTTAGTATGAAACAATGCAATGATGGTTATGGGTAACCAAGCATCGGTAGAGGTGGGATGATAAGATTCACTAAGATTTTCTAATGGGGTTTGAGCTGAGGTTAGATAGAGATAATAGAGGATATAACGAGGTATGTGGGGATCTTGGGAACACTCAGAAATATACAAAGGTTGGGTATTGGTGGTTTTATGGTGTGGGTGAAGGAATGATTGGGTTTTTTGTCTTGGTTCTTGTGTACAAGTGTTTCTACAATTTAGCTAAATTTAAAGCAAGAAAATACCACCTAGAAATAGTTTCCTAATCTAGCTAAAAATAAGAAATGTGCACCATCATGATGAAGAAATGAGAAATTCCTACCCTTAACATTAATAACTTTGAAATGATCAAAATATAATGTACTTTAATGAATTCTATTCTTCTAATTGCCTAATTTAACATTAAAATGAACCTAAGTAGTTTAATGGAAATCAAATTATATTTGCTTGCTTTGATCCTTCAATGGATGCTTGGGTGTGAGGCTTAGCTCTTCAAGAATGGAGGATGGAGATCTCAAGAATGACAAAAGGCTATTAGTATGAAACTATGTGCTTACTTTTGTCTCTTGAGAGATTTAGGTGTAAGTGTAGAAGTAGAGGGAGGGTTGTTTATATAGCCCAAAGGATAAATGATTCAACACATCCTCATGAATGTGGGACTAATGGAGATGTAGAGTTAGTTATGGATAAGGGGGGTTTAGATGGGGTTGAGTTAACTTTAGGAGGGTTTAGTTTGTCCTCAAGTGGCTCATGTGGATAAAGGGGGTGTATTAATTAATCAAAATGATTAATTAATACATGTGCAATATTTTATAAGCTTTTAGATGTATTTTAGTGTGATTTGGACTATTAGGAAGGGATTAAACCAATTAAATAGTGATTTATTGATTTAATGAGAAGGAGGCTAATTAATTAATAGTAATTAATTAGACTAGATAGAAGGTGTTGATTAACGAAGGGTTGTTAATTATGGTATGTGTTGGATATGCGACTTAATTAATTAGCGTATTGTAATTAATTAACATCAATGGAAGAGAAGATGAGTGCTATTGACAATATGTCATCAATTTGCAGAAAGGAGATAATTAGTGCAATTTAAGTATTTAAATTGCTGGGTGTAATTATAGGTGTCTACATTTGCCCCTCTTTGGGGTGGCGTAAGTGACACCACTTCAAAGATAGTATACGAAAGAAAATTTTGAAGGGATAGAAGAAAAATTAGTAGGAGGGAGAGATGCCCCCTCGAGTGTTGATGGGGTGATGAAGGAAGCCATTCGACGATCGAAAAAGGTGAGAGATAGGTAGAAGAATGGGGAAGAGGTAGGATGCCCTGAGAGAGAAAATTAGGGGTGACAGGAAGTGATGTAGAAGAAATAGGGAGGAGAGAAGAGCTTAGCCTCTAAATTTGCGGTATTTGGAACAAATTTGATGTCATCATATTACCATAGAACTACATCATCACCCTTATGAAAAATATAAGCATATGACAAAGGTAGAATGACACGAAAAGCCATACTATGAACAATTGTCCATTGCTGAAAACACCGACTCCACGCAACATACAATAATGCCATGTGCAATACAAGAAGGAAACAAGCTCATTTAACAGGGAAAACAAGTACGAACGCACATATCTAACCCAACAACGGTCGAGACAGCTTGTAAAAATGTTTTGTTATTAGTGTCAAGAGATCCATAAGTTCATGATTGACGACAAGGGTTAAAAATGATGCCCCGAGCAAGGATACATGTAAGGGGAAATGACAATGGACATGGGGTCCATGAAAAGTGTTTGTGCGCAACGAAACAACACCAGGCAACGAAAGTGCCCCAGAGTACAGACGAAGCAAGCAGCTAGCTTTGTGAATGGTTGTGAATCTAGTGATCCATGAGTCGTATTAATCGGGGAAGATGTGAGACAAACCAATAGGATATGGAGAAAATACCATGCGCAAGACACAAGTTTCAGCCAAAATAAGCAAGTTACCATTTTTGTAGGTTTTTTACTTTTTAGGATTTTTGAAAAATTTGCCTTGTTTTTGGATTTTTGATATATATATTACTTTTATTGTTTTTGCTTTCCGAACCGTGGTGAATAGTAGAAGAAAGTAGAAAAAGAAATGAAGGGCCTAGGGGCAACAAAAAGTGCCCTAGGTGGAAGAACGAAGAAACAAATGACAAATAATGTCCTTTCAAAGTGGAAAAATTAAGGAAAAAAATAATTATTTACAAAAGTGTGGAGAAGAATACAAATCGCCAAGGAGCAATAAAATTGTCCAAGGGAGAAGAAAGGGGTATCGAACAACAAAAATGCCCCAATACGGTGAAAAATAAGAGAAAATAATTATTTAATAAAAATAATTATTCTACAAAGAACAAAGGAAAAATCGTGGTCGAAACGGACTCCCGACCCCCGATGGTGAAAAACAAGTTAATATACCCCACCAAGGGGTAAAAACATCACAACCAATTCATTTTAACTGATTAGTTTAGAAAATTTACCGTGAGGCTCTGACACTGAGGAGAACCATGGTGATCGCACGAGACCGTTTGAGGCACGCAGATGTACTGGGGTACCATGGCACGTAAACGACGACCCTTTGTAAGTATCAAAACCTTGCTTGTTAATTTTTGTCATTAATGGATTAATTTTGGCTTTTAGCACCGTGAAGTCGCGTTAAGCGCGCGCTAATGCGTGCACATGTGTCGGATAGGGCACACATGTGTCTTTTTGGGGGCACATGCATATTTTTGGGGCACGTGTGCCCAAAACGTAGACGCGCACATGTGTTGACACGTAAAACACACACCCACGTGCACACGCACACACAAGCACATGTGCGCACATGCGCACACATGGGAAATGGGGTGCACAAGCAAAAAGCATGGCACATGCACAAATAGGGAAAGTGTACACACGGAGGCATATGCGCGCAAGCGCAAGCACCCCATGTGTGGTGCACATGCCAAAAACAACGCACAGCACACCCAAAAGAGGGCGCAAGCACTAGAAGACACATGCACACAAGTGCAGGCACTAGAAATGTGGTGCACACGCCAAAAAGGGTGCGCAGGTGCCCTAGATAGGCAAAAAGATAGGAAAGTGTCCAAAAACATGACACTAAGAAGAATTTTTAGGATTTTTTGGGTTAACCCTAAAAGATGAGATAAATTGCTAGAAGAAATGCTAGGAACTAATGAGCGACATGTTATTTTGCGAGAGACGGCTACGAGCTTTTACATATGTGGAAGTGACATACCCAGACATTACGAGTTAAAGGGTGTTATGTGCTTACGTGACCGAAGTGAGCCATGGCGATACTACTTGAGGTGGTGGGGCTAGGCCCCGTGTCTTGGATGCCGTCTATCGTACTAGATCACATCCTTTTGATTGCATTAGCCGAGTGATGGCATAGCGAGAGTCAGTGTTTCAGACTGCCGACAGGAGAGATGACTGTCACTATTGAGGACGTATGGTAGATTCTTCACATGCCGATGATGGGCACCTTGATTGAGTACAACTCTGATGCAGGGTTGATTAGAGTAGCTTGCAGTGCCTTGTTTGGTGTTGATGATATCCCACACGATGGGATGACTATAGCATTGCACGAGTGCATCTCTAACCCCACATTGCATCGGGGGCCTCTCTACATCATGGCTCTTATCAGTGGGTTCCTACTCACTGATAAGACAGGGACTTCATTCCCGAGAGGACTTTTACCGTTGGTTCATGGTATCTACAGCGGTGAGAGAGATATTCTCGGGGCAATGCATACTAGCCCACCTATACTGGGATTTACACTTGATTACATATCATGGTCGAAGACACAGTGGGTCTAGCCTCATTATTACAGAGATATGGTCATGGGATCATATTGCGATCGGACACCTTCAGGCCCTTTCCATGTCCGAGATCCTGAGGAGCCATCATACATGGTCTGGGTAGCAACTGGTGGGGATGTACGTGGCCATCTTGGAAATCTATTTAGATATAGGTGAGAGTTTGATGAGTTGGCATGATAGACATCATCGGCACCATACATGTGCATTTCCATGGGCTGAGAGGATGCGGCGAGCTCAAGCATGTGCCGGTGGAGCTCTTTCTCATTAGAAGTCGCAATTACATCATGGAGTATCAGAGACCGAGTAGAAAGGTGCGGCGATAGCTTGGTAGGTGCAGGGGTCCCCTAGCAGGATATCTAACATGCACACAGGGATTCGAGAGGTGGATCATGGGGCCTCGTGTACCTGGGTGGCCCAAGCTAGGGTGATTTTCACATAGGTGGTCCCATAGGTATGGGACCTATTATGATAAGTGAGAGATCCCGAGACCACAACTGACTATGCCACTTGGTATGCTACAGTATTACCTCGGCGTCTTACCATCCTAGAGTAGGCTTGGGCAGCAGGAATTCTCCCACCTGTAGAGATATGGCACGGTGCAGAGCACACGGTGACGACAGTGGCACAGGGGCCAGATCCAAAGGATCCCTTTGATGGCATCCCACATGATGGGCAGGGTGCCCCATAGGCACAGGGATCTAGGCCATATGGCCTAAGTATAGAAGCGAGTGTAGCCATCTAGAGACAGTGGTCTTCAAGTAGGGACATGTCGTCAGAGCACCTCGTGTGGACCACCCTAAGGAACACATAGCCTCTAGCCAAAGTGGCATAGTTGATGCCACAATACAACTACATAATAGCATAAAGAAGCCATAGCCGAGAGAGACGTGACCAGAGCATAGAGAGTCGAGACTCGAGGCGGTGTGTGACCCTACGTAGCAGAGAGAGATGAGGCCCGAGCTCATATTGTTACCTTACTTTTAAAGTGGGATTAGGCTCAGCCCAAGCTGGCCCAGAGATGATAGAGTAGCATGGCGGAGCCAGATTCGGGAGACAATGGCATAGGGGGCTCGAGCATCGAGCCTCCTTCATCATCCCCCAGTGAGTGTGGATGGTTGTTGCACAAAGAGACCATGTATACGCATGATCACATGAACTATTAGCACAGAGGGACTAGGCCCGTGTCGAGTCAGAGACCATGACTACAGAGAGAGACCGAGAGGTTGTTGCCTCTAGACAAGCCAAGGCAGACTTGGGCCGAGTGATAAAGCAGCAAGACACTACTCTTCAGCAGCACTTTCCTTCTCTGAGATGCCGACTTGATACGGGATGCCACTAGGCTTGGTGGTGAGGCCCTATTTTATAGGATTGCTTATTACAGAGTGGTTCCACTAGAGTAGCGAGTAGAATCGCCATAGGTTAGATAGGGTCGAGTGCATCAGGATCTTGATCACAGAGATCAAGCCATTCTACCGTATTTGTGAGATAGCTTCTACTAGAGCATCTAGTGAGACCAGCACCATCCCACCTCTAGTGTTTCATCGACCGGAGGATAGATCGGGAGCCCCAAAGTGAGGGCAAGAGCTATGGTTGAGATTCAAATTCTTTTTTGTACAGATTATTTATATGTATGCCTCTTATGAAGGATGATTTTTGATGTACAACCTTGTATACATGTATTTTGATGATGCCTCATGATGAAGGCTTGATTCTTTCTGATACATGCCCTTTTTTGATGGCATTGTGTATCGATGATGTATTATATTGAGTACCGATCTGGATAGTGTATATTTGTATAGACATTTGTAGCATCTTTGTACGCCTCAGCTGAAGGATTTTTTTGATATAGAGCACTGATTTGCATCCATTTTTGATATAGATGTATATTGACACACATGTATATATGAGGATTACTTTGTTTTGGCTCAGATACACATGGTTATGAGATGATGTACTTTATTGTTTTTGTGTCCTGATGCATGTGACATGAGTGGGATAATTTTATGATGTGAAATACCCTTTTCAGAAATTACTCTATGTTGATTCTCATTGCGTGCTATGTTTTTTGATTCAGCACTTATGGATGCATTGTGACACGAGTGGGCATATTCTATGATGTGAAATACCCTTTTCAGAAATTACTCTATGTTAATTCTCAGTGCACATTGCATTTTTGATTCAACACTTATGGATGCGTTATCTAATTTTGTACTTTGTATGTATCTAATTTCAATGTTTTGATGTATACATGTGTTGTGGATGTTAGATGATAGATCCTTAGATGATATCAAATGCATTGCTCATGTGTTAGTGTAGATGTATATGGACGGATGATATGATGATATTGGTGTGGGGGATAGATTTTTGATCATGCGCAACCCCTCTTGCCCCCATTGATGATACGATATGTGATGATTAGCTTAGCATACATGCATGATGTAAAACTTAGCATTTTTTTTATATATGATGTATAGATGATGTTATATGTGATGATACCGATGGTAATGTGATGTGAATGATAACAAAATAGAGCACATGCAATAAACACAACTAAATGCTAACAAAGAATATCAATAATTAATGCAATGCACCATGATTCACCATGCTTTATTAACATATAACAAACACAACCAAATTATTAAGAAAGAACATAATGAATTAACACATTACATCATGATTTCCCAAGATTCACTAGCATGCAAAAACATACCACAATATGCACAAGCAAGAATAAATATAATCTAAGCAAGAAAAGATGAATCCTAACAAAGTACGCCCAAGCAACAAACAACCCAAAAAGTAGAAACACAAAATAACTATACAAGCAACAAGCAAAGCAAGGAACAAGACAATGCAAGTAAATGTTTTTTTGTAAGATATGTTTTTATGCACCAATTTTCTATTGTTTAGGGTTTTGTGAAACAATTTTCTATTGTTTTTGATGTTTTGTGAAACAATTTTCTATTTTTAGGTTTTTGCAAACAATTTTCTATTGTTTTTGTGTTTTGTGAAACAATTTTCTATTGTTTAGGTTTTTTTGCGAAACAATTTTCTATTGTTTAGGTTTTCTAACAATTTTCCAGAGCTATGTGCAGTAACCAAAGAGGGTGGATGCCCCGGTGTTAGATGGGGAATATACAGGGCAGAAGCCACGGGTTTATGAACAAGAAGGTGAAGATGTTGAATTTCCCCAGTAAGATGGGAAATAACGAAAGACCATACCCCTTATAGACGAATAAAAGAAGGCAAAGCCAGATCAAGGCTAGACAAGATAGTGTGCAATAAGGAATCTCGAGGGAAAAACTAGGTATAGGCCAAAGAATAATACCCTCATGATGCAGGATTTTGTGAATAACGAATCCTCCCGAGGCACCGTAAATTGGTTTTCACCCAAGGAGCAGATCTAAAGTGCCACAATGATGCGTGCTTTTCACTAGTGGACGACTTGTTTTCTCTTTTTCTTTTTCTAATTTTTTTTTGAATTTTTGATTTTTTAACTTCCTTGTGCCATGTTTAAGCATATAGCCACTTAAGATGCGTGGTGTTCATGGGATCCCAAAGCTCATCACCATTGGGGTGAGCTAGTTTGTATCGCCCCGTGCCATCTTGGGAAACTATAACATAGGGTCCCAACCAATGTGGTTCAAACTTCCCTTTCTTTTCTCGCTTTGCTCGGTGTTGAACCGGTTCTCCTTCATGACTAAATCACCAACCTCAATCTGACGAGGATGATTCTCTTGTTGTAGTTTCTAGAGACTCGTGTTGATACACTTTCAGTGATTAAGAGAGTGAATGTGCCTCTCATCCGAGGAGCTCTAACTCAAATCTTGCCACTCGATAATCTTCATCCTTATCCAGATAGTCTCAAAGAGAAATTCTCGGGGATGGGATTTCGATCTCTAAAGGGATGATAGATTCCATCCCGAACACTAGGGAATATGGTGTCGCACCCATAGGAGTGCAAATGGATGTTCGGTAAGCCCAAAGGGCTGGATGGATTTGTAGGTGCTAGTTACGACCTGTTTTGCTAACCATATTCTCCATTATCCTTACCAAAGTCTTGTTTGTTGCCTCAGCTTGTCCATTACCCTAAGGGTAATATGGCGTGGACCATTTTAACCTGATTTGGAACCGTTGGCAAAGAACTTTCATAGTTTTGTTCTTAAATGACTTCCTATTATTTGTAACAATGGCTGAGGGAATACCATATCAGCAAATGATGTGATTCATGATAAATTTAGAAATCTATGCTCCCGTGACATAGGTTAAAGGGACAGCCCCCACCCATTTTGTAAAGTATTATGCAAGTGGTGATGATATGTGTATGACCATTAGATGAGGTAGGAGTAAGTTTTCCTATTAAATCAAGTCCCCACTTGGAGAATGGCCATGAGGTAGTGATAGGTTACAGGCTTGGTTGTGATGGAGCATGGATGAAATTTCCATACTTTTGGAAAAGTACACATTTTCTAACATAATTGCAACAATCAGCCTTCCACGGTAGGCCAATAGTAACCTACTCTCAACAGTTTCTTAGCCAAGACCATTCCGTTTGTATGTGCTCCGCACACCCCTTCGTGTACTTCTTTGATTACTTGGATTGACTCCGTCACATCCAAACAACGTAATAGATTCCCATCGTAGCCACGATGATAAAGTGTACCTTCTAAAAGGGTGTAGTGGGCTATCTAGAAAATCAGGATTTGATTTTGAGCGGGAGATATCGGGAGGGAATGTGCAATCTTTAAGATAGGTAAAAATGGGTTCGTACCAAGGGGAATGGGGAGCAACAACCTCATAAGCTAGGTAAGATTCTGGCATGTCATACGTGGGATGGCGTAGATTTTCTAAGAAGAATGACATATCATTATTCCCCAGAGGAATATGAAGCATAGACCCCACCGTTGCCATGGCATCCACCGATCCGTTTCAGGTGCTCTTGGGATTTGCTCAAAGGTGATGCATACAAAATACTCTTTTAGAGTTTCCACTAACTTTTTGTAAGGTATGAGCTTGTCATCCTTAACCTTTTATTCATCATTAACCCTGTTTGATGATTAATCGTGAATCACCCACATCCTTCGACATGATGAACATTCCACTTGATAGCTAGCTTCATCCCCGCAATGAGTGCCTCATATTTTGTAATGTTGTTTGTGCAAGGAAGCCAGGAGAAAAGCTGCGGTATAGGATCGCCAGGGAGGAGTAATAAGGACCACTCCGCATCTCGAACCATGAAACGTAAAGGATCCATAAAAATGTATCTGCCATATGAAAGATTCTTCAATGTAGAGTAAGGAGGTATATAACAGATCCAGTTCAAAGGTTCCGTGGTTTGCAAAGTGCTTCCGCAAATTTAGCTGGTCGGCAAGTACTTGTCCTTTAACCGATTTTTGATGGACAAATTCTATGTCAAACTCACTAAGTAGAATGATCCAATTAGCCATTCTACCTATGAGGGTGGGTTTGGAAAATAAATACTTGAGTGGGTCAACCTTGGATATTAGCTTGGTCTTAGTATTTAGCAGTAATGGAAACATTTTTGAAAAGTAAAAACAATGGCCAAGCAAGCTTTTTCAAATTGAGGATAATTAAGCTCATAGGAAATAAGGGTGTGACTCGGATATAGTACACCACTTTCTCCTTATGGCCAAGGTCATATTGGGTGAGAAGCGCACCAATAGCAAATTACGTGGTGGAAATATAGAGCAAGAGAGGTTCCCCAGGAGTGGGAGGCATGAGGACAGGTGGATTAGCCAAGTACTGTTTAAGTAAAGAAAAGGATTGCTATTGCTAAGGTCCCCAGGATGAAAGCAACGTCATTTTTAAGAAAGTGGGTGAATGAGTGACATTTATCTATAAGCTGGGAGATGAAGTGGCGAACGGCTTGAATTTTACCCTATAAGCTACGTAGTTGCTTGATATTCTTAGGTGGAGGCATTTCAGTGATAGCAGACACTTTAGCAAGGTCTACCTCAATACCTCATCTTGACACAATGAATCCAATAGTTTCCCTGATAGCACACCGAAGACACACTTCTTTGGATTCAGCTTGACTTTGTATTCATGCAAGCGTTCAAATATATGCTGCAAAATGACAGGATGATCCTCTCTTGTTTTGGACTTTCCCAGGATGTCATCCACGTAGTCTTCCATGATATCATGAATCATATCATGAAAAATCACTGTCATTTCCTGCTGATAAGTTGCTCCTGCATTTTTGAGGCCAAATGGCATCACTTGATAGCAGAAGGTGCCCCAAGGAGTCATAAAAGCTGTTTTGTGTTGGTCTTCTTTAGCAATCTTGATTTTATTATATCCTAAAAATCCATCCATGAGTGATAGCATTTAGTACCCTGTTGTTGAGTCAACAATCATGTCAATGTTGGGCAACATAAAATCATCTTTAGGGAAATATTTATTGATGCCCCTAAAATGCATCTGCGCATTTAGATACCTCTAGGTTTTTTTCCGGATAGAACACCTGTTTGATATCCATTCGAATAATCAATTGGCCCGATGAATCCTGCTATGAGCAATCTTTCCAACTCTTCTTTAACCAACATGGCCACTCTTGGGTACATCTTTCAGAGATTATGTTTGATAGGCTTGGCGTATGCGTGCTGACTAGGTTGTGCACGACCAAGGTCGAGATCTAAACCGGCATGTCTTTATAAGACCGTGTGAACACATCAATAAACTCTCGCAACAACATAGTGAATGTATTTTATTCTCTAGCCGAGAGTGATGCTCCCAATTTTACTATCTTGGGATCTTCTTCGGTGCAATATCGACATCAATGGTTTCTTCGACTAGCAATTTTGATAAGTCCTCCATACGTGTAGGATCGGGAGGTAGGTTGAGATATTCATCCAAGGATGTCTCCACAAGATTTTCATCCTTGGCGTGATCACTTTGTTTGTCCTTTGATTTTCTTATTTGTTTGTCACCCGATTGCCTCAAAGAGGTTTTCACCGTGTGACTTGGACTTCGATTTTTTTGAGGCTTTTCTTTAAAAATTTTACCCTCTCTTTTCTTTAAATTTTCACGACCACGAAGTTTAGCCTCCTCGCCGAAGTAGGCGCAGTGTCTAAGTCAATAAAGGAACCTTTCTTGTGATCTCCAATGGGAATTGTATCCCTTATGCCCATGAATTTCGTGTGATAGCCTCATCATTCTCAAATAAATCTAGTGGCATGTGACGTTATTGGTCCCATTCAACAAGGGAAGGGTATACAAGGTCAAGGGTTGGTTTTGTGGGGGTTATGGTTAGGACAATGTTGTTCATGAAAAGGTTCGTGGAGGTGAGATCCTCATATTGGCTACAATGGGAATCCGTATCGTATCCAGATAGTCGAGCTATCCTCACGCTTTGAACAATTGGGGTGTGCTCCATAAGGGTGAATCCCAATGCCGTATCTTTTGTTTTGAAGTGTGGAAGAGGGACTGGTTCTCTTTGTCCTTGTTCGTTCCTCCCACATCCTAAGCATTTGTAGCCCATGGAGTACATCATTCTACTAGATTTTTCATATTCGGGGTTGATAATAGGATGGCCGAGTATCCTCGGGGACCTAAGTCAGTAGGTGGATCAAGCAATTTCTCCTCGGCCTAACAAGCCTCCCGATAGGAACAACCGAGTGAGTGTGTTCCTCTTTAGGTCATCGAAGTGGTAGTTGGGTCGACCTCTAGTCTTGGGAAACAATGAGAGGTCTCGAAACCAAGAGCACTTGTTGTACATTATACTCCCCTGACCATATTCAAGGATTTTCATCTCCCATGAATCAAATAGAAATGTTGAAGTAGACATGCCATGAGCGCAAGAACTAAGAGAATCTAAATCCACATGGGATTCCATGGCCTCAGACTGGAGAGGGACAACTATATCTATGGAGGGACATGCATATGTACCCTTTCGTGCAAAGCTATTGAGAACTCTATAATGAGCAAAGGGCTCTGGAATCTCCTCAGTATTGTAACATTATGTCCCTCATGCTTCAACTTAATGCATTGATACAATGTTGATGGCATGGCTCGCATGGCATGAATCCATGGTCGACCTAGAAGCATGTTATATGGAAGTTCCAATTCTAGGACATGAAACTTTGTCTAATGGCAAGTGGGACCCACCTCCATGGGCAGCGTGATGGTGCCTTGCGGCTCCCTTTCCACGTTGTCATAAGCGGTGATAGTGATAATATGGGACTAAAGATCTTCCTTTGTATGTCCCAACCTGTTTGACCAACTTAAGCGTGTAAATGTTCAACCAGATCCATTATCCACAAGCACTCGTTTAATCTTCCTACAGTAACAACTACCTCAATGTATAAGGGAAGATTATGTCTTTGGATTCTTAGGAGGGATTTCCCTATGGTTGAAAGTGAGATGTTCACACTGGTGTGATGTTTGCCACCGTGGCTTGAAGGTGTGCATGATAGACTTCTAAAGGCACTCCCTACCCTTGAAGATTTTGATACGAGAATGTATTTATGAACATTAGATATCTTCTTGAAGATCTAAGATCGAAATCTTAGCGAGATGTATTTTCAAGTTATTCTAAAAGGTTATATTTCTTGGTTTTGGGGTCGATGGAGAAGTTTCCGGAATCACGAGGTGGGCATGCCTTGTTACCATGCAAGACAATACTTTCCCTTGATCCGGATGGTATTGACATGGCCAACAGAGAGCGAATACATCCAATAAGTGTCTCTTTTGGTGTACAAGTAATTCGTGGCTTTATAAGTTTGGGATGAATCCCCAATCCGGCTTTGTCTTTCTCGCCTTATCTTGCTTGGGAATGGTTCTTTGTATATCCCCATTTTCTCGTTAGGTGTTTGTGTTTTTCTAGGGTTATCCACCTCTATCTCCCCGTTGTCAATGAGGTCCCGAATATAATGCGAAAGCTGTAGACATTTTTCCTGTCTTATGTCCTTTGACGCGACGCATCTCACAATATTCATGCTCCTTGTACCATGAAGGTTTTGGAGCATTGTTGTCAAATGGTTGCATTGTAGGATAGGTCATCATGTGGGACACATCCAATTGTTTTAGTATGACTGACAAAGGTTCATTGAGAGAGGTGAATGTTCTTCACTTTGGTGGTGGTTGAATTGGGCCCTTGGTCAGTTTAAAAGGTTGACTAGTTTGGATTGTTTGAACACGTTTGGAATTAGTGATTCCGTCTCCCGCACATTTTTGTTTTTGTTAAAGATCTGCAGATTTTCCATGGGTTTGAAACTTTGGTTGTCTCTAGATTGGGTTTTGAGGTGCCTTTGGTAATGAGAGCCTTTTCTATCCGAATCCCTTTCTTGATAACCTCCTCAAAAGTATGAACACAATGCATTTGGATGTGGAAAGCTATATCCGGGTTGAGATTGGGAATGAAAATACTAACCAGTTGCTTTTCAGGGAAAGCACAAGGGAAGTGACTAGCTATCCCTCTCCACCTTTGGAGGAAGCTAGCGAAAGTCTCATTTGGGTGTTACTTTGTGCCACATAAGTCTGCCATGGTGACATCACTCTCTATGTTATACGAGAAGTGACACACAAATCTTTCTGCCAATTCTAGTGAGGTGAAAATTGATCCTCGTGGTAAGCATGTAAACCATTCCAAGGCTTGACCTCCGAGACTCTTGGGAAAAAGTCCGATGAGGTAATTGTCACTCTAAGACACCTGTTGACATGCCATGTAGAAATCTTTAACATGATCCCATGGATCTTCTTTCCCTTTATATTTGTCAAACTTTGGCATATCAAATTTCTTTGGAAAGGGTTGAAGGGTCATTGTCTTGTCAAAAGGATAGGGGCATAATTATTTGTATTGATATTTTCTAATGCTCCCTATATTGCTCCCTATAGTGCATCACTTTCATAGACTGCACTTCTTGTGCGAGTAATTTTTCTTTAGTGGGAGAAGTGGGGATGTATACACGATGGTACCACTGTGTCTTCTTCTCCTTGGTTTTCTCGATGGAGTTCTTTGATCTTAACCTTAGGCCTCGATTTTGAACGTTCTTGTTTGCATCTTTTACGTACATGGGAAGTAAGAAAAGCTAGTTGTCGACTTAGGTTACTAATTTGCTATTAGATTGTGACTTGGTTTGTAGCTTCTTCTTCTAAAGATTCCTCCTCCTCATATTGTGGAGGTTCTTCACCCATCTCATGTTCTATCTTGTTTCTTTGTGGCACTTTGATAAAGGGTATTCTATGCCCTACCACTTTATCATTCTCTGCATAAGAAGTGGAAGCATGTCCGCCTGTTAAAATATATTCCATATTGATAAGGGGATGTTCTTCCTCAGTAGCGTCATTTGTAGGTAGTATTGTTTCATTCTCGGTGGGAAATTTGGCCCCTAATTCTATGACCTGTGCCAACACTCTATCTTTGTTTCTAAGAAGAAATTCATCTAGTAGAGTGGGGTCAAAATCGAAGTCTGCTTGTGGAGATTCTAATTCATTTCCACTATGATCGACCATCTCTTCGTTTCTTTTCTATAGAAAACAACGGTCCTAGGTCATGTCCAATGAAGGGGTTTGACCCTTGTATGTTAGAGGTTTCCCAAGCTTGTGCTTGTTGTTCCTTGTATGTCTATTTATTTAATCCTAGACGTGTTTTAGGAGCCATGTTTTTGTGAGAGTTTCACTAGGGTAAGTTGTAAATGTGTTCAAGGCTTAATGACCACCCCTAAGTGAAATGCAAGCTATATTTGTTAAGAGTATGAATAAGTCAAAAATGTGAGAATACCAATGTGAAAGAGTGATAAATCACCAATGACACAAGCTTTTGGTACCAAAACCCGTTTAAATGATGTACCTCCTAGACTACATTTTAAAAAGTAGTTTCGTGTCACAAGATGATTAGCAAGATGTTTTCACTTATGCCAAGTTCAAGGGAATGAACAAAACATAAGTAAATACAAGAAGTCAATGCGACCTCCCAATCAAGATATATGATGAGCGAGCTCAAACTCGATTAAGACCTATATCTCAAAAAGTGCCAATTACAATTTACTGAATGACACAACAATATCACCAAGATATGTTAACCCACTTTAGAAAGTGAAGTATGGATATCAAGGTGTTATTGATATAACACACACAAATGGTAACACCTAGCACTCTTTGAAATCGATGTAATAATAGAACCAAACCAAAATCTCAAAGTATAGCTAGGAATAGTTAAAAATGTATGCATCGTAACCTTACAATATAGATATTTATGTCGAGTTTACAAGAAACAAGACGTAAATATCGAAATTGTAGTTATACGATACAAACAAGTTAACTCTTCTAAAGAAGTTCGCGGTGATGAACCACACCTAACTACAATGACGATCTTGACATGGGTATCAAGATCACAATGGCTACCAATGACGAGAATACGCCTCCGCACACTTTATACGTTTAACTTACCCAACCACAAACATGGATGGGCGTAAACGGACATAAAAGTGACAGAAACAATCGATTGGTAACACAAAGGTAGTCACCCTTCTTCTGATCAACAAAGTGTCAAAAGAATGTGAAGGAAGCAAATAAAAAAGGATGAAAAATGCTGGCTTCACTTCAGCAGAGTTTTGCCTCGCCCTAAGGCAAGTAAAAACTAGGTGAAAGTAACACG
The DNA here is from genome assembly GCA_018340775.1 of Taxus wallichiana var. yunnanensis. Classification (NCBI taxonomy): domain Eukaryota; kingdom Viridiplantae; phylum Streptophyta; class Pinopsida; order Cupressales; family Taxaceae; genus Taxus; species Taxus wallichiana. The sequence continues at coordinate 497,120,115 of CM031242.1, read as the reverse complement.
TCACACGTTTCTCAATGAAAATATGGTTCACAACTCAACACTATTTTAGAATGGTCAAAGTGGGCTCCTAGCCAAAGTATATCTTCCTAGGTGGTTCTCTTGTCCTAGGTGCTACAAAGATTATCCATGAGCGGGATGATTTACCCAAAAAGTCGCAATGACTAGTTTGGGAGTATCTCGACTTTTCCCCCTTCAAGCACAGTGGACAATACATACATCCAAATGTGTACTTAAAAGGGTCGCATAGGGAAAAATTGTAACTCTATCTCACAAAGGATTTACTAGTCAAATAGGTAGTGCAGAGCACTTCCCATTTCATCCACAAGGTTCCCTCTTGCGTGGACTACTTTGGGGTTCCTGGAACCACCCCCATTGTTATAGCTTAAGGCGTTATGCCAAAGGGGTTATGTTCAGTTGAGTGGAGAGGGACGTAACCTTTTCCGAAACCTGCAATATAGTGTTATGAATATGTTGTTTGTTTTATCTTGTTTAATTAGATGTTGTTTGCTTGAACACCGTTTGACAACCTATATAACAATTGTATTAGTAGTTTTCTAATTTTGTTTCAATTCCTCTGTTCTTTGACAAGCGATGGTGTTTTGGTCCTATATGACAATTTTTAGTAGTTTTCCATCAAAAGAGAAGGCATCATTTCTGATTCTCTAGATCGTCCAAGGACGCCTTAAGAGAAGAGCATACGTGATTGCCTTCAAAATCCAAAAAATATCAAATGGAAAAAACACTTTAATTCAACTATGCCAAATTAACCAATTCCAACTCAAATACTCCTAACAATCTCAAAGCATCAAAAGGACTTAAGAATCATTTATGATTCCCAAGATTGTCCCAAGGGACGCGAGGGAAGAGCATATGCGATCCTTATTCCTATAAGTAAACAATGCAAAATATTACCTAATCAAATACAAACATGTAAAAACAACCTGTAAAGACAAATATATGATTAGATAAACCTGCAAGAATGTTAGCACATTAACACCTTAATTTAAAAAAATGCAAAAGGACACTGCGCCCTTTTTTCAGCTCCGCGCGGGTTAGGGTGTATAAGCTACTCAAGGTTATTTCGGCTCATAGTGTACCTGCGCCACCCGAGAGATGTGTGTGCCACGAAAATAGTGCTATGCGCCACTAAAACAGTGCCTATGCCACTATGTGGAATTTTTGGATTTATTAAGTGCATACACCACCAAAGAGGTGTGTGCGCCACAAAAACAACATATGCGCTACTATGAGAAAAAAGACAGAACAACCGCATTACTAGAAAAATGTGCCTGCACCACTAAAATAGTATGTGCACCCTGGTTAGGGCATGTGCGCCGATCTGATAGGTTTTAGTATGCAGTGAAGGTACAAAGTATGAAATGACATCTATGCCTAGGGCTAGTGTACCTATGCGCTGTTGGTTAGGGTGTGTGTGCCAAGGTTAGCGCGCATGCGCCAGGGGTCAGCAGACAGAGTGAAAGGTTTTAACAAAGGCACCTGCACTACCAAAGAGACGTGCGCGCCACAAAACTATACTTGCACCACAAAAATCGTGCATGCACCCCTAAAATCATGTCTGCAGCGCTTAATTGCAATCAAAATACGGTAGCAAACACAAGAAAACTCACAATATCTCAAATTTTGACAAGTTAGCTTAAGAATGGAAATAACCCATTAAAATTATGGCTATGAACATGAAGTTACACATATCAAATGAGTAAAAATTCCAAGAAAATGGACATTAAATACTACATGTGTATATCAAAAGTTAGCCAATACAATGAATCTTAAACTAAAATGCCATGGGACTAAGGGTCCCACCAGGTGTGCCAAATGTGTACAAGTGTTTCTACAATTTAGCTAAATTTAAAGCAAGAAACTACCACCTAGAAATAGTTTCCTAACCTAGCTAAAAATGAGAAATGTGCACCATCATGATGAAGAAATGAGCAAGTCCTACCCTTAACATTAATAACTTTGAAATGATCAAAACATAATGTAAATTAATGAACTCTATTCTTCTAATTGCCTAATTTAACATTAAAATGAACCTAAGTAGTTCAATGGCAATCAAATTATATTTGCTTGCTTTGATCCTTCAATGGATGCTTGGGTGTGAGGCTTAGCTCTTCAAGAATGGAGGATGGAGATCTCAAGAATGACAAAAGGCTATTAGTATGAAACTATGTGCTTACTTTTGTCTCTTGAGAGATTTAGGTGTAAGTGTAGAAGTAGAGGGAGGGTTATTTATATAGCCCAAAGGATAAACGATTCAACACATCCTCATGAATGTGGGACTAATGGAGATGTAGAGTTAGTTATGGATAAGGGGGGTTTAGATGGGGTTGAGTTAACTTTAGAAGGGTTTAGTTTGTCCTCAAGTGGCTCATGTGGATAAAGGGGGTGTATTAATTAATCAAGATGATTAATTAATACACATGCAAGCTTTTATAAGCTTTTAGATGGATTTTAGTGTGATTTGGACTATTAGGAAGGGATTAAACCAATTAAATAGTGATTTATTGATTTAATGAGAAGGGAGGCTAATTAATTAATAATAATTAATTAGACTAGATAGAAGGTGTTGATTAACGAAGGGTCGTTAATTAGGGTATGTGTTGGATAGGTGACTTAATTAATTAGCGTAATGTAATCAATTAACGAAAATGGAATAGAAGATGAGTGCTATTGATAATATGTCATCAATTTGCAGAAAGGAGATAATTAGCACAATTTAAGTATTTAAATTGCTCGGGCGTAATTATAGGTGTCTACAATGTTGGCTATGGATGTCCTGTAGGTGTGAAAAGGCTCGGTTCTGCTTGCATCGGTTCTCTTCTTGTCCCTTGATCTCGAATGTGCCAACTCAAAAAAAAGGTTCTAAGGTGAATAAATGGTAATCGGCAAATAGCCTGTTCGGGTTGGTGGCATTGGTTTAGGGATGATTGGCATCGGTTAAGGTGGGATTCCCTAGGTTTACTAAAAATGGAAGATCTCCCATCCTTTGGATCAGGTTCGCTCCTTTATACGTGGATCGAAGCAGACGTTACGTTTTTATGAGCAAGAAGGTGGTTAGAGGAATAATAGGCCTTGATTTTTTGGTTTGTACAATTCTTATTCATTTATGGAAACATGCTATGAATAGGTATATGATGAGGTGTCTATTAATTTAATTAAAGTAATTAGATTAATAATGGGGTGAGGATGGTATTAATTTAATTTAATTATAAATAATTAAATTAATGTTAATGTAGGGTATGAGGGTCATGGTTAGGTGAATGTGTTTAAGTGGTTCTTAGAAAGGGGATGAAGGGAGTGTAACCTAATTTTGGTGTCTACATTTTTCCCCTTTTTGTTGCGTAGCTTGTGTGTGTAAATGATTGCCCTGACTAAAATAGGAAATGGTTGTGTTGAGTGTAAGTGAGGGTGGTGTTTCCCCAAGTGTGGGTGAAGGTAACCCCCCTCAAACTAGGAACCAATGAGGTGAGAGATAGAAGCGGTGAGTGGTTTGATAAAATGAGGAGGTGGGAAAATGAAGATCAGTGGGTACATTGGGTAAAGGTAAAAGGTCAAATTGGGTAAATAGGTAAATGGGTCAGGGTCAAAGGTAGTGGCAGTTAAACATACGCACACATTGGAAATTATGGCATGGTATGAGGGTGTGAATCTTTCAAACTTTACGTTGGCTAAGGTCGGCATGTCTATGAAAACAAGGTTGAAGTGAGTCTGATATCCAAGGTATAGGATATGGTGTGGAAACACAACAGAGGTTAGGTGCATGAACATTTAGGTATGTTCCAAAGACATCAAAGGTCAGTCAAGGTCACTAAAAGTGGTTTAGGTCAAGGTAGATAGGTAACGACATGGGTAAGGCCAAGGTATAGGTAAAATAACAACTCCTAAGACACAAAAAAAGGTAATGTAGGTGTAGGTGGGGTGTGTAGGTTTGGTTCAATGGGGTTTGTGATGATAAAAAGGTGTGTTTGTGTGAATGGGGGTAGGAAAAAGTTAGTTTTAGCAAGGCCAAATAGTTAGCAGGTGGTAGTAGTCGATGCTTAGTTAGAGGGTGACCGACATCGGTTAGCTAGGGCACAAAGAGGATTGGTGTCGATCAAAGTTGGGGTGGGTTTATAAAACCAAAAATTCCATATTAGTCGGAGTCGGGGTGTCGATCGTCAGTCGGTTAGGACAAGTTAGAGGCACATGCTTTGCCACATTGCAAGCATAGGTTACAGGGTTGTAGGGCCAGTTGACCACTACACATGCACAAATTATGGCCCTACAAGCCGGAGTACGGGGAAAAGGCACCCGCACAAAGCTTAGGGACAAGTACCCACATAGGCTCAGGGACAAGGTCCCATTTTATAGATAGGGGTGTGACAGGATAGGCACAAGGACATGGTCCCTTTTACAGTACCAACGGGACAGGCTCTCGAGAGGCAGTGCAAGGTCAAAGGCGATGGCTCCATCACGACAATACCTATTACTAGGTTCGGGATGCCTTAGGAGAGGCACGATATTATCAGGATCACTTGATGGCTTCAGAGGATAGATGTCCCCTCTTATGCAGAGTATAGAGCACAAGTAAGCCTCGAGTGAGAGGACCAGGTCTCACACTCACAGTGTGGAGAGTATAGGGGGTCGGTGAGCCCCGTGACAGATCGGTGAGAGGCAACCAAGGCGCATAGGAAAGCTCATGGTGAGGGGCCATCAGAGGTTAGACCGAGGCCTACAACAGGTGGTGAGGTGGTTGTTGGGTGCCACACGAGAGCAATAGAGAAGGAGTCAGGAGAGACATGCTCAGACATCTAATGGGTAGATGATTGATATCATCATTCACTAGCATTGTGATTGTTTTTGATATATACACATTTACTTGCGTGCCGATTATAGTGAGGATGTACATGAGAGTTTTGGATTTTTTTATATGATACAACATGTGTCTTTGAAGATATTGAGACACTGTATTTGAGATATTTGTATGGATTTGGCATCTGAGTATACATTGTATGGACACACATATTTTGATGATGATATATAGAGATGGTGATGTTTATGGTATGATGTTAGGTTGATGTGTGTATTGTTTTATGATTTGTACATATGATGGAAACTAGGTACTTTAGGCATGATGGATTCGAGTTGGTTTTGGGCATGGATGAGGTTAGGTCATAGGCATGGTGGAGTCAAGTTGGTTTAGGTATGGATGAAGTTAGGTAAATCGAGGCATGGTTAAGTCTAGGTAAAGTAGGCATTGTTGAGTCTATGTGAATTAGGCATGGTTGAGTCTAGGTAAATTAGGCATGGTTGAGTCTAGGTGAATTAGGCATGGTTGAGTTAGGTTGATTTAGGCATGGTGGAGTTAGGTTGATTTAGGCATGATTGATTCAGGTTGGTTTAGGCATGGTGGAGTCAGGTTGGTTTAGGCATGATTGAGTTAGGTTGGTTTAGGCATGATTTAATGTCCAAGTTGTAGGTAACATGGGGGACAAATGGTGATGTATATACAAGTTATGGATTAAATTCCCAAATATTTTCTATATGTGGAAATATGAAATGATAAATTGGTGATTTGATGATGTGGTAAAAATGTGTATTAATTGATGCTTGTTTGGTTTAATTTCCTAGTTATTAATATAAAATGGAAACTAAATAAGGTAAAATATGAATAAGAAAGTGGAAAGGTGGAATTGGTTAGGGTAAAGAGTGGCTGAGCTAACCTCCGAGGGCCCCATGCCCTCGAAGTGATGTATATGCTTGAGAGCCATTCATTCAACTCTACTCTGGGAACATAAGAATGTCTTGTAGAGTTCATGATATAGGTTCTCCTCCACCCATTTTCATGCATCAAACTCAAATCTAGTACCGAACCTCTAAGAAAACTCATCCTCTGTGCTTTTAAGCCGAGTCTTGACACTTGTCCAAGGTTAGGACGCTCCGTCATTACACATCATTTTCACAATAACTTCAAAAATAGGTCATGACAACGGAACCAAAATGTAGTCATATTTTTACCCTCAATACCCATTTCTAAACCCAAGTGTGCTGGCCTATCACCCAACATATGCGGGGTTCTCACTCGAGGTGCGCATGGTGCAAGCTCCTCATGTATGTGAGATTTGCAAGAGAGTTCCACCATTAAAGGAGGATTATTTATAGAAAAATAAGTACATGCATCTAATTAAAAGGAAAATGATATAACTAACAGATCTACACATCAATGCATCAAAAAAGGTAAATAAACATTATATGAAGCACAAGGAACCAGATCTGAGTCATGACAAGCCAAATAATATGAGGGTTTACACCCATAAACAAGATGTACACCATATATGCATGTATATTGATTTAAAAGAGTTTCTAGTAGCCATACTACATTCAAAAGGGCCATCTTAGATTATATACATCAAATGTCGAGATCCAACCCCTCCAAACTAATATGATAAGAGATCCTAACTATGCTTTCCCCTTGTAACCCTTGTTATAGACCCCAACACCCATACGTATGCTTAATGATATTCTTTACAACCCTCTAGCATCAAGAACTCTAAACCCTAACATCATGAGCTATAAACCCTTAGCATTACCTAACATTTCTGCAACACCTCATTACCCTCCTTCTTCTCTTAGCACTCTCATACCCTCTAGCGCCTTCGCACTACCTTCTCCCTCCTTATGTTTTTGTCCCAAGCACTCCTTTAAATAGGATCAATGTCCACCGCCATGACTTATCTCATGAGAAGATCAGCGCCTAAGTGTCAATGTGGTCCTCCATAGGTGAATGATTATCCTCTTTGTAAAACCTTCCACTAACTATAATGATGCCTTTGGGAATATTCCCTACATGGAATATCCTTTTCTTGGCCTCCAAGGTTCTAGGCGGCACCTTATCCACTTATCACGCCTAGTTGGGTCCTCATGTTTTTCCTCAAGTGACTCAATGATACCAAATATGGCTAAGTCCTTTAAACCCTTGTTTTACCTCCCACACGTGCCTTAGTTTCACTTAAACCCTTTTCTTGCACGCTTTTCCCTGAGTTCCCTTCTATTGTTTGGTCCTATGCATACGCCTCTTAGTACTTAGCAATATTTAGTGTCCAATAGATGCCAATGTGTGTGGTGTATCTGCGTGGTTAGTATCATGTTTTGATGTACCCGATATGTGTGTGTTATTGATGTCTTGCTTCCCATACGAGATAGAATTTCAAAAGAGAAGATGATCAAGTAGTCAAATACACATGTATAATGTGTAAAATGCTTGTATATATGTAAAAATGTGTAAGGAAAGTATGAAAATGAAAAAGGAACATGTGAACTTGATCTCGTGATGAAAAAGAGGGTGTAGAAAAGATCCCGTAGATGATGTTGACCCACACAAGTTTTTAGGAAATCTCACGCCATTGGTCGAAGACGTGTAGGGAGGAAAGCATGATTTATCCTCCAATCCATAACTACTTTCCAAAATCGAAAGAGATGTCTCAGATTGCATGGGTTTTTTTGGGTGATACAACGCCACTAGCCAAAGTAATGTAGAGAGGAAGGTCTATTTTATCCTCTAAGCCGTAACTACTCCCTAGAATGCTAAGGAAAATCTGCCCAGTAAAATCTGATGTGTATGGAGTTTTGTAGATCGGTCCGAACCCACTGCTGTGTAATGGACAAAAACTAAAAATGGGAAAAAAATGAAACTAAATTATACCCGGTACTACGTTGTGTAGTGTCTATAACTAAAATGATGCCCCCTCTTTATGGGTGCATACGACGTTACGTATAGGAGAATTATGTCTAAAGAGGACTACCCACTAATAATATGCCCTACTGGGGAGGGGATGTGCTTGTAAAAATAAGGCACACATAAACAAGGTGGCTAGAAAAAAGTGTTAGTATGAACAAACATGAATGTAAAAGACAAGTGTAAACTACAAAGAAAATGTGTAAGCAAATAATGTAAACACCCAAGAAGACAATATAGGCTGCACAAAGTGGGTTGCAAACATGGGACACCACTCATAGTGTCACAAGACACTCAAGGCTGTAATGGCCACAAACAAACAAGTGTGCACACAAGACGAAGGGAAAAGCCTGCAAACAAGAACAAATAATAATAGATAATGTAACAAACAAGTATGGAAGAAAATATCCTGCATGACAAATGTTGCACATGAAACACCCGTTAGCATGTTAGAAAGATAAAATGTATGTCAAAGCATGTGTAAACTAATAAAGTAGTATGCTATGAAAAAATAAATAATAGCACATGTAGTGTACTAATATGGATGCCCCAGGAACGGCTGTGGGAATGGTACTACGTCCCAACATCCATGTTACGTGTAATAGATCTGTATAGTTTACAATCACAAATAGAAAAGTAAGTGAACGCACATGTGTGTATGGTAAAAGTAATGACATACAAGATATCTATCTAGCATGTGTAATAAAGTGTACATGTAAAAGCATGAGTAAGAAAGTAAGGACAACCATAAAATGCATCATTGGGAAACAATTGAAGTATGTGTTGTGTGTATCGTGTTGTGGTGAATGTGTAGTGATAACATGCCACATAGGGATGAAGTGTCCATGACACCGTAGCCTAAGCATATATCACGAAAAGATGAATAGAAAGGAGTGGTGATTTATCCTAAAGCGTATACCACTAAATGATGCAAGTGAAAGTGATGATGTAGCCTATCACAAGATGATGCTAGAAGAAGTGACCTTGTAGCCTAAAGTGTATATAACTAATCTAGGAATCTCACATGATAAAAATAATGAATGGTTGAATGTGTGAGTGTGATGTGGTCCATTTGTGTTGTATACCCTCAACAGTCCAGTATGGCCCATGAGACTAGAGTGCGTCATAGGGTAGTAGGTGCAGTGTGTAGAACATAATGTGGAAAATGTGTAATGTGCGTAGTATGGTGTATAACATGTAATAAATTATGCGTAGATGACCTAAGATGTGTAAATAGTAGATGTAAAACATAAGATGTAATATGTAAGGTTAAGGATATAAAATGTAAGATGACGTGTATGATGTGTGAAAATGTGCAATACATAACGACTATGTGTTAGTATGTGAGGCATGTGTAGAATGCGTATGATGTATGTAGGACAAGTTGTAAGGAATAAAATGTAAGATGCAGAGTGTAAAATGTATGAAGAAGCACAATGTGTAGATTTTATAATGAATTGTGTGGGGTTCATGTGTGTAGGATCCCCTCAATAGTCAAGTGCAAACTGAACCTTAAGAGTGTGTCATTGGGTAATGGTGGTGTAAATGTATCGAGATGTGTATGATGAATGTAAAAGACTAGATGTTATGTATAAGATGTATGCTATTTGATGTGTGTCAATAATGCTAAAAGGTGTGGGGGGAGTAAGTGCAATGCCCCCAAGTGTGTGATGATGAGTGTGTTATCAAGAGTCACCTACCAAAGACCAAGTTTGCATGAAGCAGTGGAAGCATGTGTGGTAATAGTAAAAACATGACCATGCAATGGTGGTAGAAATGTGTCTTGACCATTAGTAGGAGTAGTTGCTTTGAAAAAATGAATTGGAAATGAAATTGGAGTAGGATGTGGATGAATCTTGAATTTTGGTAACTTAGGGGAATCAAGACACTACGCAGAAGACTTGATAGGAGAAAGTTGATTGATTTTGAGAGGTGGTTGCATACTTTGAATTGGAAATGTTGTAGATGTCTTGAGAGGAGGAGGTGCTATATTGATTTTGAGAGGCGGTTGCTTAGGTGGTGCTTGAATTTATGTAGAATGACCATTATAAGTGATGGTGTGGTTCTCATTAGACATATAAAAATTAGGTTTAGGAACCCATTGAGATGTAGAATTTATAGATGGGCATGCAACAAAATGTTGTATGAGTGATGAGATAAAGCCTTGATGCTCAAGATGTTTGATTCTTCATTGTAAAGCGTAGCAATCATTTTCATTATGTCCATTAATTCGATGATAATTGCAATATGGACGACCTTGATATTTTCCCAACTAGTAAGGAGGATAGAAATGAGTAGACAATAAAGTGATCAATTGATGGCTAAGGAGCTTAGTAAGAATGCCATGTTGCTTACCATTAAGATCAAAGGGAGAGTATCTAGTAATGGTATGACTTGAGGCTCATTGATATGAGAACATGTAGTAGACATAGAATGAAGATGAGATGTAGAAGGAGAAAAAACATGAGCCTGAGAAGCATCTTAAGATGTTGGATTTCATATTTGAGAGATGTAATCGTGGATTACAAAGCCTTACATTTGTCTTGAAATAAAGAGTGCAAATCTTGAGTTGAATCCAACATGGGTTGATTAGATGGAGGTTCACGAGGACTCGGGTCATCAAATAAATGATAAAAAATAACACTTGATGTGGAGGCGTATCTTAGGGAAGATACATGGCGTCTAGGGAATTTTGAAGAACATCTTGACAATTAGGATGCATTTGACGTAAATCACAAAAAGAAATTTGAGGAATTTCAAGATCCATGATAAATAATATCATGTGCCAAGGAGGATCCGAATGACCGATCACGAGTGGGGCTCACCAAAATGATTAACTAAAATGTGAATATTATAGTGTAATCTAATGTTATAAGAGCAATAAAATAACTAAATAAATGAAGTAATAAAATCCTAAAACAATACCCAAAAAATCAAAGCGGTGAAATGTGAAACCCTAATGTGCAAAAAGGGTTAAGAAGGACTTAGCTTATTCACTGATGTCACGAGGATTGTGTTACAAAGTGCAGACCAAATGAAAAGGAGGAGGAAACCATCACACACGAGCCTAAGAAAATGCAGATCTGAGTGTCTGAGTAGACTAAGGCACTTGGAAAAGGATAGGGGCACTTGAGATGCACAGGTATGATATCTAGGTTCCTTGGTCTATGGAAATGACTAGGGAACCTCCTTTAAAGTACCATTGGGTGTTCTCCTGTGTTCACTTCTGTCGCGTGAATGTCACTTTGTGTAATCACTGAATCACTGGTAAACCTATAATAGGATTATCACATGCAAAATCACATACCAAACATCAAAACCCTAAAAAATAAAGATGCATATGAAGGGGTAAGATTGTCCTCAGTTACCAAATGGATGGAATTATCACCTTGAGTGTTGCAATATATCTCGAGACCCAATGTAGTTCTAGGTGTGTGTGTGTGTGTGTGTGTGTGTGTGTGTGTGTGTGTGTGTGTGTGTGTGTGTGGAATTGTGCCTAGGTGGTCTTGTACATGTCACACTTCTTTGTGATTAGCGAGCAATAGATAGATTTAGAATGTCATTAATGTGTACATGTAATAACATATAAATTCCCTCCTTTGAAGTGTGATGTAGAAAACCATCATTTTTTCCTTGTGATGGAGCTAGATGGATGTAAATGGAACAATAGAAGCCTTGATGGATGCAACCTTAGGTGGTGATAGTAAGTGCTTAGTGCTTGGTCCCTCATTATGGTCACATAACTTTATATTTATATGGTTATATTGCTTTAATTTCGTAATTAACCCCGAAAAGGCTGACCACCAAAAATATAAGAAGTTCAAATGGATAGAAAGTTCCTAAAAATTTAGAGAAAGTGTAAAGAGGATCGGGCGCCCGGAGGATGAGGGGTGCCTAGGGCATCCCGATCCTCTGTAGACGCCCATTGAAATAGGGAAAATACAATATGAAAGTATAGACTCGAAATTATGGGTACAAGAACAAAAGTAACAACAAAAAATAATGCAAAGTGGCCAAAGACATGGGTTTATTATTGATCTTTTCACTTGAGAACCATATGAATAATAGTATGAGAACGGGACTAAATAATTACCCAAAGTGCATGATTTAATGTCTACACAAGACTTAGGGAAAATCCTGCAAACAATAACATACAATAACAAACAATGACAAGAAAAGTGTATCAGGTACCCATGGTGGCATATAGTTATGCAAGGAAAATGTAACACATGAAGCACCTATTAACATGTTAGAAAGATAAAAAGTATGTCAAGACGTGTATGTATCAATGGGTGTAATGTCTTTGGTAAGAATAGGAAGTATACAATGAAATGATATCACATGTAATGTGTGAGAGTAGAAAAGGTAGATGCCCCCAAGAGAATCGGTAGGACTAGAAAAGGATACAATGTTGAGCATCATTGCACCATGTGAAAATCTGTAAGAGATTTGCATTTAATCCAAAAGAGAAAGTGAATAGGCATGTGTGTATATAGAAAGATAATGACATACGTGTATCCGAATATCATAGTAAGAAAAATTACATCATGTAAGTAGTATAAACAAGAAAGAGTAAGTGCAACCAAGATATGAAAATATAGTGTATGAGTGTGATGGAATGGTATGCAATGTGTGAATGTGATAGGAGTAGTGTGCCCCCTAGCAGATGTGTATGAGATGAGTTTTATTTATAAAATACCCCTCAACAATCAATAATGAACCATAAAACAAGAGTGTGTCATCGTGAAATGGTTTGAGAATGTGTGCTATAAATATAGATCATGAAGCATAGAGCGTGAAAAGTGAATGCGGTGAGGTTCATTTCAGATTTAGACCCTCAGTTGATTATGAACCGTGGAACTAGAGTGTGTCATAGGGTAATGATGATACAAGGTGTGTATCAAAGGGTGTGAGAATGTGTAAGAAGATTATTCATGAAGTGTGGAGTGTGAAGTATTATGGTAGGTGCTTAGAGACAACTTGATAGTCCTAGAAAACGGGGGAAAGTGCTTTGTCCCCAAGTGTGCCAATGATGGAGAGATATGTGACGATGAAATAAAGAAATGCGATGGTGACAGGGGCTTGAAATGTATCATAATAAAGCATATTGTCATCACAATGGTAGGTAGGAGCAAGAGTAGAACCAGGTTGGATTTTGGGTTGAAAGGAGGAATTCTAAAGAGGTCATCTAGAGTTTGTTGGTCTTTCTTAGTGAGTGGTTACTTATTTGGAATTGGTAACACTATAGAAGACTTGATAGAGGAAGAGGAAAAAATGAGGAGATATTGAGAGGTGGTTGCTTAGTTAGAATGGGTTGGATAGGCATCTATCGAATGTTGATGAAGAAGGAACATTAGTAACTATGACATGATGCTCATTAGACATAGAGGGATTGGATTTGGGAGCCCATTGGGATTTAGCAATTGAAGATGAACATGTAGTAGAATGTTGTGAAACAAATGAAATAAAACCTTGATGCTCAAGGTGCTTAATTCATCATTTTAAAGCATAACAATCATTGTCATGATGTCCATTAATTTTATGATAATTACAAAATGAGAGACCTAGGTATTTCACAAGTTGATAAGGAGGGTAACAATGAGTATTTGGAAAGTTGATCAACTGATGAGTGAGGAGCTGAGGAAGAATATCATGTTGTTTAACATTGAGATCAAACTTAAGAGGTGTTGGTAGCGGTAAGAATTTGGGTTCACTTATATGAGAACATGTAGAAGACATAGAAGTAGAATTAGATGTAGAAGGAGAACTAGCATGGGCTTGAGAAACATCCTTGAGATGTTGGATTTAAGCTTTGAGAGATGTAATTGTTGTTTCCATAGCTTGAATTTTGTCTTGAAATAAACAATGTAAAGCTTGAATTGACTGTAAGATGGGTTAATTGGATGGAGGATTAGGGTGATAGAGTCATCGGATAGATGATAAAAAAACTTACTTGAGTGGGTGTCTTCTATTGTGAGGGAGATACATAGTTTCTAGGGATTTTTGGATAACATCTTTTTAAGGTGGGTTCATTTGAAGAAATTCATACAAGGAAACATGAGGAGCTTTAAGATTCATGATAGAAGCAAGAAGGAAACACTAGGAAGAATGATGTATATTAGAATAAATGGAAATAGGAACCTTCACACAATTAGGATTTGGGAAAAATTTGAAAGAATAGGTAAAAGAAAGATTTGAGTGTCGATCAAGATTTGGGGCTCACCAAATGATTTAATTTGATTATGAATTAATTAAATCTAATGTTGTAGAGTAATCGATGTATAAATGATAAAATACAACAATGATGCGATAAAATTATAATGTAAAATATGAAACCCCAAGAAAGAGGTAGAGAAAAGGCGGACTTAGGTGATATCCGCGCAATATGAACTGATCGGGTAGGGAGAAGTGATGAAAATTCTAGGAAGAGTTTCATAACTTCTTAATACAAATTCTAATATGAAAGGACGAGGGCGACATGGGTTCATGTGATAAGGTAAGGACACTTGAGCGTTGGAGACCAATTTTGGGCATCGGTGATTACGAATGTGATTAGGATATGACCTTTGATGTGCCATAAATGTGTTGCAATTATTCCCTATTGGTCACTGATGGTCTCTCCTTTATCACCGAGGGAAATTGTAACCTACAAAAGAAAAATTCACCTACACAAGCCCACAAACCACATCAAACCTAAAAAGGAAAATGTAGAATGGGGATTCATACTGACCCCGGTGGTCACCCCGAGAGTGAACTTACAATCAAGCGTTGCACTACATCTCAAAATCCATGTAGTTCTTATGAGTGTGTGTAGAAATTGTGCCCTAGGATGTCCTAGTGCAAGTTGCACTTGATAGCGAGCTAGATCTAGAATGTAGAAATGTATAACATGTGTGAATGGAATAAAATGAACTTCCCCTTCCTATGTTATGCATGCATCCCTTTTCCCTTGAATGGATGCTAGATGGATGCCTTTGAAGTTCTTTAGTGCCTTTAGATGCAAGCTTAGGTGATGATAGTAATGCTTAGTGCTTGGTCCTTGATTTTGAACACATAACTATGTATTTATATGATTCCATTGTTTGAAATTGTAATTGAAAGCTGGAAGGATGACCCATAAGTAAAAGGATGACCAAAAGATAAAAGAGATCCAAAAGAAGTAAGGTAAGAAAGGGTCGGGGGGGACACCTAGAGGGGATAAGAGCACTGGGCTCTCGATGTCCTAGCTAGGCATTGGTGTATGATACCATAAAAGATAAATCAATAAAGTTTTGACTAGGATATAGAGTCTATAAGACCAAATAGAAAACAAAAGACAAAGAAAAGAAGGCTAAAGATAGTTTGTCAACCACTAGTTTTCTTGCTTAGGAATAATGTAAATGCTAGTATGCTTTTATGACCTAGAAATGTACCCAAATGTGTGATTTTGTGTCTACTGAGAGGTAGAACATGTTCCCTATTGCCAATGACATGAGGGAATATAAAATATCTATCATGGATGACATTGTTTGATTTGAAAATCTTGATCTAGATTGTTTGATTTAATTATTTCATATTGAAGAAAGTCTTAGGTCGATTCGGGCATCGTAACAAATGCAAAATAGAAATTTTAAAAAGATTAGAGATGTTTGTGTGAATCCTCAAAGGGAATCTAGAAAAAAACAAGCAACATATGGAAATTTTATAAGTTTAAGATTTTTGATGTGGTTTATTAAGAAAATAAGAGAAATTTTGATAGCGTAACAATGCACTTTAACAATTAGCCAAGTTTTGTAAATAAATTTTTACAAATTTTGGCGAGTTTAAAGTTTTAAAATTGATAAATGAAGTCAAAATATGGACGGCTTTGTGATGAAAACACACGGTTTAACTCAGAAAAACTTTCCCCTTGTGATTTGTTTTGTAAACAAATAAGTTTTAATTTTGGAGAATAACATGCTTTTGCCATTTTGATAGGGAAGTCAAAAATATTGAATAAGTCCATGACTTGGAAAAAACGTACTTGGTCTAACTTGGACATAACATCACCTTATTTTCTTGTCAAAACAAGTTCCCTAGCTCGAGATAAGTCTCGACTCATGATGTTTTTGGTGATTCTAAGTTTGATTTACAAAAACACATTTAGCTTAACTCTACAAGAGTTTCACTTTGTTTTCTTGTCAAAATAAAGGTCTTAACTTGGACAAAGTTTCACCTTGTGAGTTTTAATAAATAAAGGATTTTGGACTAAGTACCACTCTTTGGTTAAATTTTTTTATAAATACATTTTTTGGAAGAAAACAATCACAACCTATCCCTAAGATTTGGCCATCTAGCTAGGATGAACAAGTTGCTAAGGCGTCCTTAATATACCTTTTAGTATGTGAGGCACAAGTATGTGAAATTAGGAAATGTTATCTAAGATATGGTTCAAAGGGTCAAATCCCTCCCCTTCACTCCATCCGTTTCTAGTGGAGCTTGGTAAAAAATGATGGTGTCTCATGTGGGATACGATCTAGGGATTGGGTATTGAGGTAAATGCACCCCTCACTTCATAGGATCCACGTAAAAGTGAACTCCTACTTAGCCAAAAATGACTGATCTTCCCATGAATTTATATAGCCCACTGGTACATGGGATTTGTCCAAATGATTAGGTAATGACGTCCTAACCACCAAACCCTAATAAAATAGAAAAAGCGTTGAAACTATTTCTAATTTCCAAGATCACCTTTCGGCACATGAAAATAGCATACACAATTAGGATGAGGTATAATCAAGAAGCAAAATATGTTGAAGGGAAACAAACACCCTTGTAAAAGTGGTTAAAACAAGGTTAATATGATATATAACATTTTAAAAAGAAGCCTAAGTGGTTAAGGAAATGATTAACCCAATATTTTTAACCTTTATCAAGCAACCTATGTGTTTAAAAAGATGATTAATCCAATAATCTTGTGCCAAAGCCATGAAATAAATTGTGATTTCATAAGCAAAAAAAAAAAATGAAAAGCGCGAATGAAGATAATAAACTTTCTATTAATTTGCAAACTCTTGTAGTTTGGCCCATTTGTGTGGGGGCATGTTGTCAAGTGTTTTTGAATTTGCCTCCATGGCTCTGTTTAGTTTTTGTCTTTGAAAAACTTGCTCCTCTTTGTATGGGGTTTTTTGGTCCCCGGTTTAAAACCAAACTTTTTTATCTTATCTAAAAAAATAAAAATGATGTTCACACAACTTGGTCTTTTTGTTTAATTGATTTGTTTGTTTGAGTAATTTGTCTTTGCAAGCGAGTATGGCAACCTACACAAAAAATAGTAGTTCAAAAACACAATCAACTCAAAAAATGAAATCTAAGTGACGAAAAGTGACAAAAAATAAAAAAGTAAGCCCCTAAGTCGCGAAGGTAAAAATACAGACAACAAATTAAGAGTAAAATTAGGAGTGAATAAACATGTTTAAAAGAGGTTAATTAGGAATTAATGACCCATGGGAGTTAGGGAATGCTTAATTAATAAATTGAGATTAATTAATAGGCCATGTTTAGCTTATAGAAGCTATTTGAAGATGATTTAGAAGGAAATAGTGGAATTAAAGGGGTTTGAGAGTGGGATTTAATTAATAAGAGGGTTTATTAATTAAATACAAGATTGTGAAAGGGTAATTAATTAATTAAAATAATATTTTAACTAATGAAGTGACATTAATTTACATCCATGATAGGGGAAAATTAGCTAATTAGCTCGGAAGATTGTAAATAAATTACGGTGCGATGATGGGAAGAACATAATTAGTGCAATTTTAGTATTAAAATTTCATGGTCAAAATTAGGTGTCTATAATTAAAATTATTTTTCTATGTTTTCCATAGGAGAGAAAATGACATGGAACATGTAACAACCTTATTTTCTTACTAATATTTCTTTTTTCAGCCCTATAACCCTATCTAAGGATTGTTTTGTGGTTTTCCATTAAGGAATGACTCTAAATCTGAAAATATCTTTCCAGATTTAGCTCCATTTCTCTACAAACCCTAGGCATGAAAATATTAATTTCAATAATTCTAAAAAGCCACCTAAAAAAAAATGTATTTTCAGAAATAAAAAATAATGAGATACAAAATTCTTGATTTGGTTAAAACCCATATGAATTTCTTTCAACAATTTGTTCCCCACCTCCTCCAATCATTTTCCCAAATTTGTATAGAGGTTTCATGCATTCCATATTTTTCTATCCCTTCCCATAGTCACCCAATGACCTTGCAATAATTTTTTACATGGCCATATGCCCTTCCATGCCACTTGTTCTATTCTTCTCCTCCCACTCACCCTCATATCTCCTTATCTACTTTCTATTTTGCCATATTTTTGAATACATAATAGGGTAAAATAAAAAGGATGCGGATGGGTCCATCTGATTTTACTTTTTATGTTAGGGATTATGGTGGCACATATATGGTGCAGTTGTGACACTAATAACATCAACTTTATGCCATGTTTGCGTTGTTAATTTTGAGCTGATTTTTTTTTTTTTTGAAAATACCTACAAAAATAAAAAAGAAAACTCCATTCGGGAATGACACAAAATCAGCCCCATTTTTGACATTTTAAAACTATATGTAGCAATGATGTTTTGTGATCCAAGAAATAACAATTTGTGAGTAACATGTTATTTTCCTTAAATAAAACAATATCATCCCTTGTCTTTCTCAACATCAAGTAGGGTTCAACCCAAATCTTCTTTAATCTCAATATTATGTTATGTGTGGAAAAATATTATGATATGATGGACCAAAAGCAAAGTACTTATGGTAGTATATCTATCTTTGAGTAATTAAATACAATATGTTTAAGGAGATATTTTACAAATCCTTTGAGGAAACCATTTTATCAAGTGGTTCCGTACCTTCTCACTTTGATTCTTTTACTAGATTTATAAGCTAGACACAATCAATATCTAATTGATCATCATTTTTACTTAGCATTCAAATCATAATCAATAATAGGATTTGTAGACAATGGTTCAAGAATAAACATTTATAGCGAGACATTTCTCTTATGACTAGGCCCTAATACAAAAACCTTCTCAACTTCATATAAGGGCTTAGGAAAATTTCATTGGAGATATCATTTGGACCCAAACTTGTAACTATAGAACATAAGGTAAAACTAATGATGTGAGTTACAAAATTTTACAAGGAGATCTAGGATACATGATATTGAGGTTGTTAAAGTCCAAATTACATAGATGCTTTAAGTTCATACATAGATCTATGCATGTCATATAGATGGAGTGCCATTTAGGTTTTGCAAAATGATTGAGCCTCAAGATGTTATTGTGTGAGTTGCTCACTTGAATAAAAGTGTCTCAAATAATAGTTAAGTGCACCTTAAGGCATTATACCAATGGATCAAATGGAAACCTTTAAGTTTTTGAATGAAAATATTGAGGCTCATGAAGATATAGAAAATGATGATAACCAAGTTGATAACATAAAGGCAATTATCGAGCTACATTTTATACCAAGAAGCCCATGGAATATAGAAATGATGCATGTACTTGATGTTGGAGCTCTGCTAATCCTTATATTGTAGAATACCAACCCAATTATCATATATTATTGAAGAAAAACTAAAGGATGTTAGTAAAGGGGCTATGATAGATGAGTGTTGAAATACCATAAACAAGCAAAAATATAAGTACTTGTTCAAGTAACTTTAGATAAATATGGCTTTGACCTTAAGTGCACAAAAAATGGGTTGTAAGGAAAGAACAATTATAAGACCCTACCTCAAAAAATTTTGGTAGATATTACTTCGCGAATGTGTGAAAACAAATTTTGAAATAATGGTGAATAGAAGGAAATGGGTTTCAAACAGGTGGAAAATTATTTGATAATGTTGTCGCCGGTAGAAAAAATAAAATAAAATGTTTTGTTGCAAAAATGTTGATTTCACCATTGTTGTATGGGAAAAATCATTTTTTTAGTTAACTGATTAAAACAATCATCTTGACGAGAAATCTATCCTCACAAAATATGTTGCAAAAAAAATAAAATCCTAGACTTTATTTTTATTTTTATGTAGCATAATGTTACTCTGAGTGTCGATAGCACGGTGTGTACTATAGGCCGATAGCACAGTGTGTACTACCAGGCACTGTAACACAATGTGGGCTATCAATTAGTAGTATATTTTGAGCTATCGACCGATATCATATATTATGTTACTAGCCATTAGCACAATGTATCCTACTAACTAGTAACACAATGTATGCTTATACTTATTTGGTAGCATATATTAAGTAGTGGCCCATCTTGGGACATCGTAAACACACCCCAAGCGTGACTAATTATTTGCGGATATATATATATATAATAAATCAATGATTTCTTCTTGTGTTTGTTAAAAACATCTTCCTTTTAAAATTTATTTTATATCCATTTAAAAATTTACTTGGAATTAAATAGGACGTTTTCCCAAAGTAGTTTAATTATTTATTCCTACTGAGCTTATTAAGGTCCTCTTAAAAGGACTACACACCCTTTGAGGTTTATTAATTTGTTTTCCTCCTTTTTAATAAGTTTTCCCACACCCCTTTTTAATTTGTTTCTCATTCCCATAAAAATGCTCATGACTTATAGTGGATAGGATTGAACATGGGCCCTAGGATCAATCTAATCCTAACCCTTGATTTCTAACTCACCCTAAAATTTCCCTAAACATCTCTTTGTTTTCTCTTCCATTCTAATCCTACTTCTCATTTTGTTTTGTGTTGTCTTTTGGATGTGCAGGTTATGGAGGAGCTAATACTTGAGTTAAGGAAGGGCAAAGATTACCCTTATTGCATTTTCCCCTTTTAAATATTTGGTTGGGCCGCATTTATAAATATATATGTATATTTTTTGTGTGTAATGCTTTAGAGAGAGAGAATGGAGGTGTTTTTGGAGGTGAAAGGGCTGCGTGGCCAAAGAGAAAGACACGAGGTTGCGTGGAAGGGGAGTGGTGGTGGTCATTTGTGTGAGTGAGGGGACAACCACGGTGAGGGGGACAGCAAAGGGAGGAAGAAGGGGCAGCGTGGGGAGGGCTGCGGCAGTGGCGCGGGGAGGTAGAGGTGCAGTAGAGAGGGGAACAGAGGGCGGGGGCGGTGATGGTTGTAGCGGCGGTAGGGTGGGAGCAGGCGGTGGTGGGTGGTGTTTATGGCGGGTGCGTGGGGTGTGGGGAGGTCGATCCCCCCACCTATTTTTTTTTTAAAACTTTGTTTTTATTTTTTTATAAACTTTTAAACCCCTTTTTTTGTTAAAACAAATTTAATACGTTTTTAATAAATTTTAACTATATTATACACACACACACACACACACATATATATATATATACAATCTATTTTATATTATAATATAAAAAAACGTAATATGCATTATTATATCTTAGTGTAAAATATTAACTCCATTAGTATATAATTTAATGAGAAAATTTTGTAGAAAATAAACTAATTATATTATCCAATATAATTATATTAGATATATATGTACACACGCACACACACACACACACACAAAATACAAACAATCTTAAAACTATTTCAAGTTGTAGAATCAATAGATTATGTTTAAGCATGGTTGTGGAAAATATAAATTTCAATTTCTTTTTCAATATGCCTATATTAAGATGATTTATTATTTAATGTGATAAGAATATTGTAGCAAGCTATTTCAAATGATAAAAGAGACTTGGAACTAAGTTCACAACTTAGTGAAGGAGAGGGTATGCTCATATTTGCTTTAACTAATTTATCCATTTCATATTGGTAATAAGGAAAGAGAGAAAACTAGTTGTATTCCATTTACTACATTATCAAAATTTGTAAAAAGAGATGCACCTCAAGAAAAGGGTACTTTATTTAACATACAATCATTTTACAAGATTAGACAAGAGGAGATCAACAACAAGAATAATAATCTTTCCAATAGATCAACTTTCATTCAAAAGATATGAGTTACATCAAGTTTTTTTATTAAATGAATCCTTTTGTTACAATATTTCATTTTCAAGGATTGAAGTTCACATATACAAAATATACCCAAATACATAACTACTCAAGAAGATTTATTACAAGATTCTTGACAAGAATGAAGGAAAGGTTGTGCAAGAAAAAGTGATTCAAGTCTACAAGTAATACCAATACAATATGGGGATTTTTACAAGACTTCAAAGCTCCCACAAAGGCATATCCATTAAAGTTACATTGAGAGTGATTGTCACATAACTTGTAATCAAAGAGAGAAGCCAATAAATCAAGGACTCCAACCAACTTCCAACTTGTGATCCAACTTCAAATGCCTTCAAAAGAATCCAACACAAGGAGAAGAAGCTTGTTAAACCACCCAACCTTTAGGCATCATCACATGCCTTTCCAAGGTTAGAAGGCATGCTAGCCTCCCCCAAGCCCATGGGAAAGAGGACTACTATCCACAACTTTGCACAAGAGTGAGGGTGAACAACCAACATTACATTCACATAAAAACAAGACAAATATCAAACAAGACATCAATTTTGTAAAGATGAACAAGAGGAGAAACCATGTTCTACCTCTAAAATGGGGAAGAGAAGAAAGGAGTTCTCCAAAAGTTGTAACCAACATTAGTTGCACAAAACCAAGATCTCCACACCCTCCTTATTCCTCCAAATTCATTCAAGCCCTCCTTATTTCTCCACCCTTTCACCAATCCTTCTTGGAAGGATTTTCAAACCCCAAAGGGGTTTCCTCACCAAGAATGGGGAAGGAGGTTCAAGCCATATGAACCACCTTCCCCACCTCAAACCATTTGAGGGGAGTAACTAAAATCCTACAAGGCTTGCCCATCAAGCCTATGAGGATTGAGAGGGAAAAATCCCTCTCTCTTCCCCCACAAACTCCAAAACTCCATCATGCCATATGATGGATGGAGCAAAATCAAGTAAACAACAAATAAAATCCACATGCAACAACAAACATTTCCAAGTAAACAAAACTAATATCTAGCATGATATAAAACACACAATAAGCCTACCTCCAAAAAGCTCTCCAACTTCAATCTTTTCCACTTCTTGACCCAAGCAAACTCTAGCTCCAAAATCCACAAGCCTCCAAGCAAAAGCTCCAAAAAAAGTCCTCTTCTTTTCCCATGAGGGAGAATTTGAAGAGGAGCAAGCAAAAATCCTCACAAATGAGGGGGTGACATGTGTCACCCCTCTCTTCCCTCAAGGTCAAAGATTCTCAAAATAAAAGAGAGAAAGGTTAAAATAGCTTTTAACCCTCTTCTCCCAAATTACCCAAAATGATAACAAAACAAACTTGTGCAACTTTTAACAAAGCACACTTACCCATCCACCTTACATGGATGTGACCAAAGGAAGGCAAAATGGGAGGGAAAACTCCCTCTAAGCCTTGGAAATAAGCCCCTACCTATTAGGTAGGGTCCAAGGGCCCATTTTCATGCTAAGGGAACTCCCAAACTAAAAAGGGGTCCCTAAAAATGCCTAAAATAGCCCAATTTCGGGTTTGGCACACTTGGGCACAAGGGTAGAGGGTGTGGGGCCCACCCAAGGGTTCACATGTGACCCTAATCCCTTTTGATTAATTACATCATTATACAAACTCAAAACTTAATGTAAGTGGGGCCATTAATTCCCCAAAACAAGTTTACAACACAACTAAACACCCTAAGCAAGATTAATAATACAAGACATATTACATTACAAATGAGGGTCACTCATGGTGCCCAAAATAATAAACTCTAATACTAAGGCCTCATACAATAAACACGGCTAGGACTTAGCCCCATGGGCTACTTGTGCAAAGTTGTGTAGCTGGCCTGAATCCCACGTTCTCCTGTGACCTGTCACCTGCACACTCATTGCACACATTAACCGCACATGTCCGATAAAATGTGAATCAACTACTCAATAAGAAATCAATGAATCTAAACTAGCATATCATCTTTCTAGAATTAAAAATGTGACAACATGCACAATTATACACAATTCACCATAAGTTAGACATAATGATAAAGTGACATATTTCCATAGAATCCAAACATGCAACTACACTAAACATTTAACGTATCTCAATTAGGTCTAAACAACATCGTCATAAGCTAATGTCCACAACATCAAATGAAAACTAACAACATGCTACTAAAGTCAAATTGGCGCTACACGCCCAAATATGCATCCATGTCCAAGAAGGTCAAAAATCATAACATATTGTCCAACATATATCAAATCCTGTCCAAACATGTCTATGAGGAAGGAAAACAACAGATACTGAAGCTATAAAAATGTGGGCACTACAATATTTTGCTACGGGTTGGTAGCATATAATGTGTTCTGGATAGTAGCACAATGCTATTGGTTGGTATCATATCTTTGTGATCTTTGATTGGTAACATTTGTGACATTTTGTAACATATGCAATTTCAATAGAATACCATATCAACAATTAAAATAACTTGATTCCTGAGGGTCACAATATGCGATCGATCTCAAATGTCAATGCCCATAGGACCAAGAGCATAAGTAAATGAATTGTGAGTAAAATTTGATGTGTACTTGATATTTGAAGTTCAGATTTGGAATTGTAAATGTGTTATATATATATATATATATATAATTTGAATTAAAACAATCATCTATGGATGTAAACATTAGGTGGCCTGACCCTAAAATTAACTTGAAATGAGAAAATTTAGGCGACGATTTTAATCCTATGCTTGAAAATATGCCAAACAAATGGAATATTCACAAATTCACAAATATTCACCACTAAAATTTATGTTGCTATAAGGGTTAAGACATATGTTTATTAGAATATTTTATTCTAGAATCATTGATAAGAATAAACAAGGAATTATATACAACAATGAAAAATAAATAGTTTCATATGTCAAAATTAAAGCAACACCTTTTGATGTAGACATTAGGAATCTTGGAGTAACGAATTAGGATGATACTCTCATGAACTTGATGAAACATATTTGTGACCAATTCAAGAATTCCACAACAAATGGTTTTAAGAAGATGTCCTATAATATACATATTTATGAACTTGTGTTTAGTAAGAGGAACGCCAAGTTATATATCTCGATTAATACATTATATTGCACCATATGAGGCACCATATATTGACACTTTTTGTAATTATAGTAGAATGTTTGGGATATAATGTGTTATTACTTATGCATCATTTTAAAAATACAATCCTTTTTATAATGAGTGATCACACTTTTTGGGGAAATTGAGCCCTTTCACGGTGACGAAGATATTACTTTGGATGGAATGGATGTCTTACTTACTATACTATTTGTGGAAGATAGATAAACATTATTTAATGAATATGATATTGATTAACATTGGTATTAGTGACAAATTCAAGATGTTAAAAGTTAGGTATTATCAACATCTAATCCAAAATATTGAAAAAGTTTGGAAACAATTGGTATTAAGATACATTACATCTTACAAACATATAGAACAAGTGTAAGAACTTCTAAGGGTGCATCCCAAAGGAACTATTGATGACAAAAATTAGAAAAAATATTACATCAGTTATAAATGTTAAATGAGACATAGATCCATACTACTAAGCACCTCAAAACCTTGAAGTTTTATCAGATTGTATTAAGAAGAATTATCACAAGAAGATTTGAGCATGAGAACTTAAAAGTAAGAGATTAAATATTAAAAGAAAATAAATAAAATACAATTGTTTACAAGAACAAAAATACAAGATTAGATCAAGAGAACTTGATGTAAGACAAAACATTGAAATAAAATCAAGCATTTACTCATTGTTGATAATAATAAAAATGCAAGTTTTAGCCTAATTAGGTGGGCCCTTTTGTTATATATATATATATTTTGGAATCGAAATATATAGCCTTGGAACTATAAAGGTAGACCTTTAAAAATCCACATTAACATTATGCACTTAGCGAAAATTTGTGCTTGAGCTTTGATTTTTGCTCATTTGTTTATTTCATGTTTTCTATTATTGACAAGTCATTTCTTTACTTTTCTTCAATTACTTGAATGACCATGTTTTTCCACTTGATTTTGCTTGTTACTTTATGATTTTTCATTTACTTATCATTGATCGATCATTTATTTTCCTACGATTTTATTTTTTATCTTTATCTCAAAGTGTTTTTCTTTCAATTATTCCTTTGGATCCTTACACATGTTTTACTATTTTTTAATTGGATATTAACTTTGTCTTGTGTTCACACACATTCAAAGTCTACTAATCTCCATAATTCATATAATGTGGATATTTTTATATCTAGATCTACATTTCCATGCTATATATTATGGATGTATTGGTGGAAAGGACCATTGTGTGTGCATTAAATTTTTATATCTTTCCCACATAGGGGGATTTTTCATTTTACTATATTGCTTGGGTTATTTTTGTGGATAATATGGAAACATATGGCTAAACGAGTTTTTGGTCATTTTGAAAATGAATAATTGGGTCAGCGTATGAATTGGCCCACTACTCCAAATTTTATTACATTATCCAATAAATTCATAAATATGGTGGCATATATTATATGTTTCCTCATATTTTCGAATATATTTTAATCATAGTTACCAATTGTTTGTGGAGTCCCCCTTTGTTTATTTAGTATAGGAGCTTATTAATTAGTTTGAATAGCTAAAATATTCAAAAGGGAGGAGGATTAAACAGTGTTGTGCATTATTGGAATTATATTTTGGAGTTAAAAGGTTAATCAAAACCATAAAAATTTGAATGTATTGTTATTTGTGTTAAGGTTATGAATTGTGGATGCCCAATCTCTATCTTCGAACATGTGGATCACCTCCATGAGTATTGTGGAGGGGGAACCTTTGTGATGATCTCAAGCGGTGGATCACTCTCTCATGCGATATAATTCCCCATGTACGGAAATTGATCCTCTAACCACATGAGTACGTCAAATGTGATGGATCTCTACAACACCGTCCAACCTCCATGAGTACTCTCTATCTTGTCTCCAAATAATATCCGTCACTATCAACCTATCCAAAAATCAATCTATAGGTCATAGTGTCAGAAACATTTCCTCTAGGAAGGACCCATTGTGATTACACTATCTCTGAATAATCCCGATCAATCCATGGCCCATCCTTGGGGCTGTACATAGGAAATATGCTCATAGGATAAAATCTGTAATAGCTGCAATGCCACTACCATGGGTCTCCAAATTAAATCTATACAAGTATCTATATATGTGTGCTAACATGTAATGTTCCCATGCATAGTGGGTCCCATGATCCTCTATATCTTGAAAAATATTCCATAACCTATAAGATATGGATATACCACTACCATTAATCATTACACATGAAACCAATAATATTGTAGTATATTTCGTAATTGCGGAGCACGCAAGATGTCACAATAGTGCCTAGTTTAGAATCGAGGGCTATCCTAGCCCATACCATCCTAGATAGTATCTCCGGGAAAATATCATATGATAAACTATATATGCGGGAAACACCAATACCCACTATTTGACTAATGGAAATCTTAAAATCCCGTATACATCCTCTATGGTGATCGTCATCTCCTCTTGTTAGGAGCAAGAATGTACATGTGTCATCATTTCACCTCTCACACAAATATATAATCAAGTGCATATTTAAGGGCACATTCCCCAACCATGCTATATGATGTAGCCCTATTCTATCTAATAGGTCCCAATCAACATCATCCGTACCTAAGGAAAATAGGGTATCCATGTCCGACCCCCTACAAAACTCTCTCGGTGTACATCCCTCTATAGAAACATATCAACATACAAACATTTATCGGTACCTTTTCATACCAAATATCTCTCATCTAATCACTAAAACATTCTCCTAACATCATTCATGCATTAAATGTAGTCATCAGTCATATGTCATCTAATTATGTATGGTCTGTATCACTCTCTCAAAATGAGATAGAATTGTGTCTCTAGCCCTCGACATCCTTCAACTCTCAAATCACAATTTTCAATTACCCGATTTCAAATGAAAAGTAAATTTTAAAATTTTCTATTTACTATATCGATAAATATTTTTAGTAACAAACTAAGCCTCTCACTTTGACTAAAGTCTAGCTCTCCAATAATACCTTTTTTCATAATATGGACCATATATTAGGGCTTGTTAATCCATTTTACATGCCATTTTCAACATTGGATTCATGGTTCTTGGGAATCCTACGCCATATTATCATTATGACATACTACTGACACTATGTGATGGTGCACACATGTTCTTGCCTCTATACCATATATTCCTTATATGCAATTCCATTCTCTATCTTATCAACTTCATCTCAATCTTGTAATTATCATACAATCAAATCACCAAATCCTATTCCCAATGCATGTTACATCCATACGGTTTGTTTTTATATTCTTTCAACTCAAGTGACATGGCTCCTCCATCTCCCTTTCGGAAAAAGGGGAAAAAAATATAGGGCCAAAAACACAAGGTCATGCATATTTTACATATATGAAATTGACAATCAAAGCACAAGTTGGGCTGGTTGGGCACAGACCATCCCACATTAATTGTAATCCTCAAAGAAAAACTATATGTAAAATAACTATGCAAGAACAAGTTTATTCTCTCAATTCATAAAATTTCAATCTAATCTCATGGTCTAATAAATAACCAATCAATCACAAAAATACATCATATATCAAATATAAACTAGTTTCAAATACCATAATGCCTTTGTGTTTTATGAGCGTAGGGGAAAAATTCAAACAAACTCAAACATACACACAAATAACAAGTCCAAAGTTTATGATTTTACACCCATCTATTATACGGTGGGGTAATGAGACATCATTTCCTAATACCTTTGCACGAGTTTATAATAAAAACATGACTTAGATATGTTTGCGGTGATGTAGTTCCATTTTGGGAAGAATTATAGTGACACTCTTCCCTTGGCGTTGAGACACCCAATTCCCATATCTTCACTATACAAACACAATTTTTTTGGATTTGATCACCCTCAACCCTTTGAATACACCAACTACAAAATTCCATTTCTCTAAAACACTATTTTCACATAGTCATAGAATCTCCATCAAAAATAACAAAACACTTCTCCATTGGATCCGCACGAGTCAATCGTTGTCTCATGACATTCACCATGTATGATTACATTCTCTTAGCATTTCTTATTTTCCTTTACACTAGTAAATTTCATCCACTATCATAATGGGGGCACATGTAGACACTAAAATTTTCAAAAAAAAAAAAATTACATCATGCTTTTGTTAGAATTTTATAAACATGAGTTTAAGACCTTGAAACTAGATCTTAGTGGCCTAACCTAGTTTCCTCAGGTTTTTCATTGATAAATTTTATCTATTTTGGTGATTATTTTTCTACGATTTTATGACTTTGTGTCATGTCATAGAGGCATCTTCGTATCTTTTCTCTTCTAATTTTCTTTACATCTAGTGTCATTCTAAGACTATAAATTAGGGCGGGGCCATGCCTAAAGTCCCAAACCTTTTATACGTTATTGGACCCTTTGGGTTTTCACTTAATTTTTATTTATGGGTCTCTTCATTATTATTTTTATGAGCTTTGATATGTTTGGGTCGACATTTATAACCACTAAGGTTTGAAAATCAAGATAATGAACTCATATATATATATATATATATATATATATATATATATATATATATATTATAGGCATTTACCATCTACCAATCATCTATCTACCATATACTAAACTAAAGGAGCAAGATATTTTGTTGCATATTGAATACCCATCATATGAGGACATAATTATGATTTATTTCATCACGCACAAAAGGTTTTTAATGGGGTGAAGTAGCTTATCCTACTATTAGCATGGAAGAACAAGGGCAACACTAGGATAAGGGATAGTTGCATGTACACGGTAGAAAAACACATTAATATAACTACATGGAGTTTTAAATATAGTGTAACACTTAGTGAATCAAATATGGGGTGGCCGTAAGGTCGGTTTGACTCAAGAATTTACATTTATTTCTCATCTAATTTTTCTTGAGCGTGTTACAAGGTAGTTAGGGTTATTTTACATGTACATGTGTGAAATACGGGGTTTGATGTGATAATCTGAATATTCTAAAAGGCAACAAGAAGCGTATGAAAAGAGACACTAAAAGTTGTAGACCCCAATTTTATACTGAGTCCAAAAACATAAAAATAGGTCAATTTGTCTTTGTATGGTTTTGAAACAATAGATCCAACATTGTAGCAAAAGGTTTCCCCATTCCCGAGATTTGTTTTCGCTTTAGTTCACCCATTGTCATAGTATGAAGCTCATCTAAATTAGCTAAGTAACTCTTTCTACTCGAGAACCTACCTTTAATTGATTGCATGTCTTCCTTAGAGTGGTTACTATGTTTGTATGCATGT
Source organism: Taxus wallichiana var. yunnanensis (assembly GCA_018340775.1). Classification (NCBI taxonomy): domain Eukaryota; kingdom Viridiplantae; phylum Streptophyta; class Pinopsida; order Cupressales; family Taxaceae; genus Taxus; species Taxus wallichiana. The sequence continues at coordinate 497,089,943 of CM031242.1, read as the reverse complement.
ATATCTGATTTGAAACATCATTTTACACATTATCTACTATTTAGTTTCTATATGCTTCCATTTAATTTGTTTATTTAGTTAGTTTTTTTAGATTAGATTTATTTGTTTGGGTCTATTTAGAAAATCAATCAAAATAAAGGAAAAGGAAGTTAGATTATATCTAATTATGAATATTATGTTGTTGTAGATTAGGGTTTTGATATTCCTTTTCTCCAAGATCTTCCCATCTCTTATATTAGTTTATAATTTTGTCTTGATTTTTCATTCATCTTTATTAGGGGATCAATATTGGCCGCATATAATTCATACACAACCAATATAAATTTAGATTTACATTGAAACTTTTATTAAATTAGATTAATTTCATCCTAGATTTTATCTTACTTCATTGATTTGTCTAGATCTTTATTATTAGGGCAGCCCCATTACATATTATAATACAATTCTTATTATTGTTCCCCCTTTGTGTTGTTACAAGAGCATTTAGAGTAGGAAATTTTTATTTCATGTCTTGCATATAGTAAGATACTGAAATATCCAATTTCATATAAGGAATTATAGTTTTTATTTCTTGCTATTTGTTTCATTCAAATAATTAGGAATCATACTATTCACACATATGGGTTTAATTAGTTTGCTTCCCCTCATCTTTATTGAACCATATTGAAAAACAACAAAAACATAGTTGCATTTTCATATCATCAATAAAATAGTGAAAAATATTTTTACTTGTTGATTTTCATTACTGTAATTGAGTAAAATTGAGATTTAAGAACTTCATTTCAGCTATAAAATTAATTCATCTCAATCAAGTGCTAACAATATAAACATTAAACCAAATACGAGACATAACAATCCTAAAACTCAACTTCCTCACGACCAAACACCTTGCTCTTCATCCCAAACAAGTTTAAAAACATTAAAAAATCCAAAACATTCCCAAATTATAATAACACATTTCTAACCTTCTAAACACATACAAACCACACAAAACCACTTGCTGATCCATAGGACAAAAACTACCTTTTTATATTGTTTATCAATTAAACACCTGTCTGACTCTAAGCTGAAGCCATTACTTACCTAAAAACTCATGTTCTAGCCACCACACATATGTACACCTATCATTCTAGCTACATCATCTACACAACCCCACTTTCAGCTATATTCATGATATGCTTCCAATTATAGCCAGCACAAACATTGGATACTCCCCTACTATAGTGAATGAATTTTGGAAGACAAGTCTTACTAGATAGATTTAAATGTTTCCTCATTTTTTTCCTCCTCATAATAAATGAACATTAAAGAATTTTTGTATATGAGCTAGGATGAGAGGTATTTCAATCCACACCTTCTCCCACACTCATCATGTCACAACACTTCATTCTTGATGATGAGGATTTACAAGACAACCATCTCTTCGGACTTCTAAGAGACAGGTTGCTTCCCCTAAGGATCTAAGTATCCTTTCTTATTCCCAATATTTGTTCCATATTATTCCTCCTCAATCCCCACATGACCTTTCCTAATCAAGGTGAACCCTCTCCCAATAACTATTTCATTCACTTATCCGATCTTAATATTCCCCCATTCACCGATCACCACATTGGCCGAAATCTATATTGCTATTATTCATTACTATATCATCCACCGTAAGCAAGACCGTAGGATACTTGCTACTATTAAATAATATGTATTAATTTATTGAGAATATCATTAGAGAATATTCCTTTTCTTTACCATGTTCTTTATCCTCTTATACCCTCTTTCTTCATATTATCCTCACACCATCCACAACACCAATGTATATTATCTCATCATCCCTATATTGACCACCTTGTCGAGGAACTACGAGGATTTGAGTACACAAAAATGTCCCTATAATTTTTGGCATGTACACAAACCCTTTATAATGAAAAGATTTTTCTATTATAGAAGATAAATAAGAGAAGAAAAAGAAGAGAGGTAAAAATTGGGATTTAAATGCAAAGATCCCACCTTAATGTAGTTGCAAGTATTGAATGCAGTAGATAAAACTTGCAACTATAAAATATCTTCAAAAATAATTTCATACCTCTAACTTGATGAAAAAGGGTGGTGCCTTGGTGAATGCGATCTCTCCATAAATGGGTGTTGGGCTCAAGAGATCAAAATCCTCCATTTTAGCTTTGCATTTGCCTTTGATATTGTATTGAATGAGAAAAGTGGTAGTAGTATCTTTGATTAGGAACTTATATAAAAACATAGTGGATCATAGCTCAAATATATTCCATTTAAAAAGACTCTTCAAGAGATTTCCATTGAATCCACTTTTTCCTAATTTGGTATTGTAAATCAAAAGATATGACCCAAAACTAGAACCCTATAATTTGGAACCATTAAAACCTAAGGAAAAAATAAATTTTCAACTATAGCCTTATCCATTTTAATTCATTTAGACACATGTCAAGCTGTAATTGGTCACATATGTTCTTATCTCTTTCCTCTACTCAATCTCCATTTAGGATAAACATGTGCGAGTCCCCTCATTTATGCCATGTGAAACTATTTTATATTCCTATGCCTTGTAATATTCCCTACATTGTTTCCACCCTTCATGGTACTATGATTCATGAGATCACACCATGTGGTGTAATATGAACTTTTAAGCTCTATATATCTTTCTTTCCTTAATGATTTCCCCAAGCTTGGGGCCACAATAAACCATTTAGGTCTCCCACATTGATCCAATTAAGTGGACTCGGGGCCCAAATTTGTGCCACATGGACCCCATTTTTGCACTCACATATTCAAACAACAACCACTTTTCTTAACCTTAATGGTGACCAAATTCATAAGATCACGCCGCGTGGAATAATATTATATTTTAGGATTTGGGATCCTTTTCTACATTAACCAATTTCTTCCCAATCTCAAGGCCCAAGATCACAACATTTCTAACCATTTTATAGGTCAATAGCTTTAAGGATCAAGCTATGTGGTGAAATTATAGATTCTCCTCTCCTTTCTTTTCCTTATTCGATTTTACATTCGCCCAAAAGGTGGCCATGTGGAGCCATTTCACCACTTTACATAAATCAATTTTATATATAAAGGCTTGTGCTTTGACCTCTTTGTTGAATGTAGGATAAATCCCCCAAAAAAAAACAAAATGACGACAACCATTGTTGAGGGTCTAAAGAACTATAACCTAACCAAGTGGAAACACAAATTTTCCCAAGGTGATTGCCCAATCATGAGGGCATCATGAAGCTCAAAATATAATCTAGACCCAAATGTAGCACAAATTTAGGCTCAAATTTCTCTAAAACTAATCGGGTAGGCCGTTAGAGACCTCTACAAGTTGAAAATATATTGACACAAAGTTGTAAATACATGAAACCACTTATAAAACAAATAAAGAGGGTTATGTGTGATCCAATTTCAAAAATAAAGCAAGATGATTATTTTAGAAACATTTCTAATGAATCACAAGGGTCATTTCCATACTAAATAAAAATACCAATACATTTTACATCCATGGGAATTTATAATACATGAAACACCTAAATATGATAAAAATAAATTTGGAAACCTCTTAAACTTCTAGTTTGGTTCTCTAGTTTGAAAAATTTGCAAGAAACTACTTATGAACAACTCACAAAAAGAGTGACTCATAAAATTTATGTTAAAAATAGAACATATAGAATTCTTAAGTGGAAAATGTAGGGTGTGTAACCATACTTTTTATAAAGGAAAAAACCTAGAATAATGTACTATAAAAACTTACAAAACAATATTATACAAAGTTACAATCAAGATCAAAGAAGTAGCTTCCATTTTTGATGAAATGTGGCCATGAAATCATATTTTCTATAGACATGACAAGTGTGAGGAGTGAAAATAGGGTTTGAAAACCTTGTTTCTCCAAAATATAATTTTCAATGAAATGATACACCTCATCTTGATTTGTTCTTTGACCTTGAAGGTACGTAAGATGACGTTTGGTGCTTTATGGCTCATATTCATATGCTAAAGTAAACATAATAGGTGGTAACTATGATTTGTGATTTGAAATTTCTAGGTACCTAATAAGAAATCCAATTTTCAAAGCTAAGGATCTACCTTATCCTTGTAGGTTTCCATACTCATATTTGTACTCAAATTATTTGACAAAGCTTACGAGAAAATATCTTCCATCTAAGGATTTGGGCTTTAATATTGCCAATGATGTATTCCCATGTGAATTGTTCAAGTGGATATGGGATATCTTCATTATACTCATAAATAATGGAAATCATAAGGCATTAAAAGTCTTATACCTTAATGAATTTCTCCCAATATACTTTTAGCTCAACAAACACCTCCCCCTTCTTCACCTTGGGATATTCTTACTACTATTTATCCTAAAACACGAGTTTTAGGCTCACTCTCTTCCTCCTTACTGATTGGATATCCATTAGATTAACCTTGGTATCTAATGACACCTCTAGTTTTTCTGTACTATAGTCTACATGGGAAATTAAAATTGTACGTGATTTCCTTGTGCTCCTCCAAAAGTCCATCTTGATATGAAAATTTTGGAGGCTCATTTTTCTCCTCTTAATCAATCCTAGGATCTAAAAGAATCTCAAAAGCTCCCTCATCATCCTTATGGGAAATGATTCTCTTCTCCTAAACTTTGTGCTCATTTCCCATAGATTTGATTTGATTATTATTGGGATCATTAATGTTGGCACCAATCACCTTTGGATAGGATGAAATATAAATTCATATTCTTTCTCTTGGAGTCATCTCACTTTGAGATGGTTATCTATTCATCTCCAATAATTAAGGTCATTGTAGTGGGAAATGGAGTTCTTAAAATGGGTGGATGTAGCTTGGATCTTAAAAGAGAGCTTGTTTTACCTCAAACTCCCTAATATATCTCTATAAATGAAGCAAACTATCCTCCTCAAGATAATACTATTAAATCTCAAGTGAAACTAGAGGGTTAGACATGATTTTATCTTACTCTTACGATTCCTCAAAATTGGTAAGATTTCACCACTTGAGGTAATCTAGCGAGTTGGTTGGGTGGAGGGGGTAGTGGAGGGATGTAATATTGATACTGAGATGAAGGATAATAGGGAGTGTGCTTGATGTTAAGGAATAGGATATGAGAACTCATAAAATGAGGAAGTAAATGTGTCTTGGGTTGAGTTTACACGGGTCTAAATAATGATGGAGGTATATCATCCTACTCGAGGGAAAAAGGAACTTCATGAGATCCCAAAAGGAGGGAAAATTTTTTCTATAGAATGGGATGAGTGCAGTGGTTTGAATGATTGAGTGGGAGCATTTTGATAGTGTGCAAAGATTACCCCATAGATAGGGTTGTTTTGGATGAGAATATTTGGCCTCCATTTTTGTAGTTAGTTTTTCCACTTTCCTCATGTTTTTTCTAAGACTTTTATCTTAGATCACCTCTTAGGATTAGGGATGAATTTTCCTTCAACATTTACATACTCCTACCCCTAAAAACACCAAATTTAGTAGGATATCAATATGCATGATTTTGACTTAGTGTATATGCATATACACCATCAAAATTTTCATCTATGTGGAATTCAAAGAAGTTGGAGGTATAAATATGGTAGGGATTAGGAGGAAATTACTACTATTACTCATGAAAAAGAGGGTTATATTTCCAATGGGTGAAATAATAGGATATGAAAATGTAACCATATTAAAACATGGAAGAGAATGGATGGAAATGACTTGTGAGTGAGAGAATTGGGTTCATGAATGAGTGGAGTCATTAGATGATTGGTTTTTTTGGTATGAGTTAAGGGTAAGTGCATGAAGTTGGGGGGCCAAAAAGTGGACAAAAAATCGAAAAATGACAAAACACGTACTGTTTTGTGCTAAAAATTACTCGCGTTTTATTTTTTTTTGGCTTGGTAATTACCAAACCTATAACGCGTACGTGTTTTAAAGAAGGAAAAATGCATATGCATTTTAGAGAAGGAATAACATGTATGCGTGTTTTGGGGAAGGAAAATGCGTATGCGTTTTGAATAGTATGGACCATGTATGTGTTTTTGGGTGTCTTATACTTACAAAAATAAATGTTTAAGTATAAGATTTCTTTTATTATTTCTTATACTTTTATTATTTCTTATACTTTAAATTTATTTTAGTAAATATAAGAAATTAGGGTCACTCTACACTGATGGAAGTGGTCCCGTAGCTCCAATAGTTATAATCTAGAAGATAGTTTTTCAAAATCTAATCTGGTTAGTACTTACTCATTTTTAGGATTTCAAAGAAAGGACCTAAAACTTTAGGGCATATATATTGTATTCGGTCTTTGTTTAGGAAAGCATATAGTCATTTTTAGGTTTTTGACCTTCTAAATTGGATTTTGGCCCTACCACTACTTAAATTGGTACCAATTTTTAAATTTGGTCCATAATTCACTTTAGTGACCATGAATCAACTCTATGATGCTTGTCTACTTCTTACTAAAAAAGATCCTCACTTTGTAGATAGAGGATTGTTCCTTGAATGGGATTCTTGTCCTATGGCCAAAATGAGGTGATGTAATGTGCATCCTCAAGGTGTGACTAGGTGTTGAATGAGTTACAAATAATACCAAGTGAATTACATCAAGTGAACTTAGATGATTGCTCATTCTTGGAAACATGGTGCTCCATATAAAGATCATCCCCTCACCTTTCCTAGCTCTAAAACATCCTTTCAGGGAATCAAATTCATGATTCTCATACATGTTATTTCTCATATGTCTCTTATGGAGACAAAAAATGCCTTAATACTTCATAAATAATGGTCCTTGATAGCTTGGTGACATGATTAGCTCATTTTAGCTTGTTCTAAAGGGTGTTCAATTAACTACATAATGGCCAAAAATGCCTTTTTAGGCCTTAAGAGGAAGTAGTCTCTCTTCAAAACTAAATGAGTCGATCGATCACCTTAGACACTATTCCCTACACACTTAAACACGCTTAATGATCTTATTAGGAATTTCCTTTGGGTGAGGGTTTATGATTTAGGGTTTAGGGTTTAGGGTTCATGGTTTAGGGTTTATGGCTTAGGGTTTAGGATTCAAGGTTTAGAGTTTAGTGTTTAAGGTTCATAGTTTAAATTTTAGGGTTTAGGGTTTAGGGCTTAGGGTTTATGGTTTATGGTTTATGTTTATGGTTTATGGTTTAGTTTAGGGTTTATGGTTTAGGGTTAAGGGTCGAGGGTTTGGGATTTACGGTTTAGGGTTTAGGGCTCAAAGTTCAGGGTTTATGGTTTAGGGATCAAGGTTGAGGGTTTAGGGTTAGGGTTTAGAGTTGAGGGTTCATGGTTTAGGGCTCATGGTTTAGTTTTTAGGGTTTAGGGTTGAGGGTTTATGTTTGAGGGTTCAAGGTTTAGGGTTTTGGCTTAGGGCTTAGGGCCTAGGGTTCAGGAGTTTTAGGGTTTAGGGCTCAAGGTTTAGGGTTTAGGGTTTATGGTTTATGGTATAGGGTTTAGGGTTTAAAACTCAAGGTTTGGGGTTTAGGGCTTAATGTTTAAGGTTTAGGGTTGAGGATTTAGGGTTTAGGAGTTAGGGTTTAAGGTTTAAAGGTCAGGGTTCAAGGTTTAGGGAAAAGGTTTCGGGTTTAAGGCTCAAGGTTTAGGGTTTATGGGTTAGGGGTTAGGGCTCAGGGTTTAAGGCTCATGGATTAGGCTCACCCATTTAGTCATTGTAATGTTCTATGTCTTACCCATTCTTATAAGTATTGACAAAGAGTATTCAACTAAAAAGGGTTCATCTACTTCATAGGAAGAACATTCAAGGGAGTCATCACAATTTGATGCCTTTCATCTACTGATATTTTAAAGGAGGGAAATTCCCATTGCATGTGAACTATTTCACTCATTGTAATGTTCGTGTCTTACCCATTCTTATTAGTATTGATAGAGAGTATTCAATTAAAAAGGGTTCATCGACTTTGTAGGAAAAAAATTCAAAGAGATTCATCAAAATTTGATGTCTTTCATCTATTGATATTTTGAAGGAGGGAAATGCCCACCTCTCATAAACAAGGTAGTTATAAAAGTAGACTTAATGATGGTTCTAGGCACAAGACTAGGAAATATGGTCCTAAGATATTCAAAAATGAACTCACTCATGAGACCTACTGGAAATATATGAGGTTTAGGGGTTAGAGCTTAGGGTTTTGGATTTAGTGTTTAGGGTTTATGGTTCAGGGCTCTCAGGGTTCAAGGTTTAGGGTTTAGGGTTAAGGATTTAGGGTTTAGGGTTTAGGATTTAGTGTTCAGGGTTTAAGGTTTATTATTTTTGTTTTAGGGTTTAGGTTTATAATTTAGGTCTTAGGGTTAAGGGTTGAGGGTTAAGGGTTTAGGTCATAGAGTTTAGGGTTTAGGGTTTAGGGTTTAGTGTTTAGGGCTTAGGGTTTAGGGTTTAAGGTTTAGGTTTTTGGTTTAGGGTTTAGGGTTTAGGATTTAGTGCTTAGGGTTTAGAGTTTAGGGTTTAGGGGTCAGGGTTTAGGGTAAATATGATTTAGTTTTTAGGGTTTAGGGTTTAGGGTTTAGGGACCTTTAGGATTTAACATTTAGGGCTTAAGGTTTATGGTTTATGGTTTAGGGCTCAGGGCTCAGGGTTTAGGGCTTAAGGGTTAGGTGCATGGTTTAGGGTTACTGACTCGGGGTTTAGGGTTCGAGTTATGGGTTTAAGGTTTAGGGGTTAGTTACGGGTTTAAGGTTTAGGGTTTAGAGCTCAAGGCTCTAGATTTAGGGTTTAGGGTTTTAAGGTTTTAGGGTTAATGGCTTAAAGGATTAGGGTGTAGGGTTCAAGGCTTAAGGTTTAGGGTTTAAGGTTTAGGGTTTAAGGACTAGGGTTTAAGATTTAGGGTTCATGGTTCATGGTTTATGGCTTAAGGTTTGGGGTTTGGAGTTACTGGTTTAAGGTTTAGAGGTTAGAGCTTGGGGCTTTGGATTTAGTGGTTAGGGTTTATGGCTTAGGGATTAGGGTTTAGGATTTAGTGTTTAGGGTTTAGGATTTTTAGGGTTTGGTTTTAGGTTTAGGGTTTAGATTTATTATTTTAGGTTTAGGGTTTAGGGTTAGATTCATGGTTTAGGGTTTAGTGTTTAGGATTTAGGGCTTATGGTTTAGGGTTTAGGGCTCAAGATTTAGGGTTTAGGATTCAATGTTTAGGGTTTAGGGTTTAGGGTTTATGGGTTAGGGTTTAGGGTTTAGGATTTAGGTTTTAACATTTAAGGCTCATGGTTCATGGTTTAGGGTTTAGGGTTTAGGGCTCATGGGTAAGGGCTGAATATTTAAGGATTAGGGTTTAGGGCTTAGGATTTAGGGTTTAAGGTTTATGGTTTAGGTTTTAGGGTTTAAGGATCATGGTTTAGGGTTTAGGATTTAGGTTTAGGGCCTTCGGTTTAGGGTTTAAGGTTTAGGGTTTAGGGTTTCGATTGTAGAATTTAAATGCTAAAAGATTTAGGTTGAATGTTAAAAGCTTAAAATTTCCTATGTACTGACCAGATTATACTATAAAAAACTATCTCCTAAACCGTGACTAATGGAGCTGTGAGACTAGTTCCATAAGGTGTAGAGTGACCCTAATTTCTTATATTTACATAAATAAATTTAAAGTATAAGAAATATTAATTCTTATACTTAAACATTTATTTTTTGTAAATAGAAGCATGTCAAAAGCATATACAATGTTTATACTATACAAAACGCATACGCGTTTTTGTGTTTTCTCTTTTTCCAAGCCATGCCTCAAGGCTTGGGATCCAGTTTGGATCCCAAGTCGAGGCATGGATCTCGCACAAACACAACAAACAACATGTTTTTGAAGGAAAATGTAAAAATGCCACTTCCTCTATGATAAATCAAAATAAAACAATGATCCATTTTAAAAAAATTATACCACAACATAGAGAAAAGTTTCTTCTTTCTAAAAATATAAATTTTCAAATTTTTGACTAATATAAGGTTTCCATATTATTTATTTTCTAACTATGCCTTTTTATAGCTATTTTTAAAAGTTTAAATATGTCTATATTTCATCGTATATATTTTTGGGTGATCGAAATTTAAAAAAATTACTAGCACAAATTAGGCATAATTCTATACATATTCAAAAAAAAATTCTAATTTTTGATTTTTTTGAGATAGTTAGGGGGCATGGTCGAGCTCCGTTATTTTTCAAAACATAAAATTTTTGTACTAGAAAAATCATAAATAAAAAAATATTGCTAAAAAATCTAAAATAAATTCTAACACAAACTAGATGCTCCTAGCTATCTTTCTACCAAAGGGTTTTCAAAAATACTAAATGGTGCTCAAAAAATGGTGGGGGCACGAAAGTCACTCTATTATGTTTTTTAACAAAAACAGAGCACATGTTGGTATTTTAGTTATTTGACCCACTTAAACTTATCCGTTTTCAATAAAATTTAGTAGCTTATAAACTAGACTCAAAATTTTACGATTCACATTTCTACAACATCTTCCAATTTTGAGTGTAACTATTTCAAAAAACTCGTACAAGTTGAAGTTTTTATTTTTAAAAAAAATTCGTCCACTTAAGACCCCCTTTTGGCCCCCCAACTTGGTGCACTTACCGTAATTGTTTACCTTTTATTTAGTTGTTAGGATTTTCCCCCACATGAGTCACATTTGGTGAGTCATAGGTCCATTTGGGAATTACATGACGTATGAAAAATTCCATCATAAAATCTTTAATACTTGTCATATGTGTGATTTAGCCATATCAAGTAGGTGACAATAACTCCGTCATGAAATAAAGCACCTTTTTTTTGCAAAGAAATGAAAACATTTATATAACTCCCATGGTTTTGTGAAGAGTTGTATTTAGACCAAGGATACTAGTTCCTCCATAAAAAAATAGACATTTTCCCCAAAAAGTTAAGAATAGAGAATTAAATACCTTTTCCTTTAATTATACTCACCTCTACTAGATAATCCAGTGACATTATAAATAATACATTAACCTTTTTGTAAAACAAATTACACACCTACATAATATGAAGCTACATAAGATAATGGGTAACAATACCAACAAAATCATATGCGCTTATAAATATGTGATATTTGCTTTTACTTGCAAAAATATTACAAAACCTTTTATGTGTATGCATGAAATTTATGTTACTATATTATAGTATCTATAACTAGGTCGATCATTATTTAATATTTGGATAAATTATTTTTAAGCTAAGTTCTAAATTAACCGACAAAAAGAAAATTTTAGATTCGGTGCCCACATTTGCTAGTGCCCTAGAAATCGCCTAGTTTGCCTAGGGCTTAATCCCCCTTGTCTCTGTGTCATTATCATATGGGAGTTACATGATATTATAACATTGTAACTACCCACTCCATCATGGGAGCATGCCATGTCTAGGCATGTGAGTCACACAACACTCCCCATATGTAATTATTTTTGATCTATGAGAATGAGTAGATCTGTTCTTTTTGCATGATTAATTTGCTTGTGGTTAATTTTCTTGTTGATTACTTAGAGCATTTTCTCGTTTCCATTACAATGTAACAAACTTGATGTGTATGGATTCTGTTGATCCTCACGATTCAATCTCACATGGTATAAAATCTGAATCATTTCGGTAAACATACTACTCATATTGGTTCATTGATAATTCATGGTTTATTGGCTCTTTGTGCAAGTTTTATTAATCCATTATTGTTTTGTGCATTTTGGTACTAATATGGACTAATTTCATTTTGGAGTTTGCTAGTTTTTGGTGTTTACCTTGGTGCTTGTGCAGATAGGGTTTTTCCAACTAAAACCGACTATCACGTGACTAAATTTGGTAGAAAACAAGTTTTGAAGTTATTTTCATTTGGTTTAATGTTTGATTTTTTATCTCCATCTTGCTCTATTTTGAGCTCCTTGGTATTTGCTAAACTCACCTATTTTCCTTACCTCCTCTCTCGCAATTACCTTCCCACTACTCCTATTGAGATCCTTGAGATCCTTACACCCAACTTAGATAATCCACCTTGGGCTCATCCCCTCATCACCTTGTAGATATCTATGCCACACTCTTACCATATCGGATCCTAATCGAGCTTCCTTTTTGCCCGAGTTTTCCTTGAGTTTTTTTTTTGGGATCAACCCTTTCATGCTCGGTCCTTGATCCTTCATCGATGTCTCCTTACCCCAACTTATGTCGACCTCATGTAGGTCTTCTTATTTATCTCATCCTCCCTACTTCCAACTCGAACCATCTTGAACTCACTCAATCATTGTCCTCTCCACCCACCCTTGGGCTCCTCTTCTCCTGTGCTCATGCTTGATATCATTCAAGGCTCGGCCTCACATCTATGTAGAAACCATTTTCAAGCTTGCCTTGGGTCCTAATGGATTGGATCCTTTGCTAGATTCATCTCCCACTTGACCCACATGCACGCTTTGTCCCCTACTTGGCCTTATCCCTTTGAAACTACCTCTACCATTCAACCCTCAGGTGTATGCATTTTCTCAAAATGTCCCACCTTCCTTGTCATTTGAAACTACCTTGCCTTAGATCTCACCCACCTCGTGTCACTTGGCATCATTTGACCTTGTTTAATTTTGAAAATTTTTCCTCCATGTTTAAACTAAACACACAAATTTAAATTTAAAACTTAGTTTATAATTTTAAACTTAGCTTTATATTTTTAAAAATTATAGTGTCAAATTTATTTATATGGAAATATTTTTACTTAAATTTGGTCATTTTATTGTTAAGTGGTCAGTTTGATTTAGGAACCCATTTATTTTTAATCAATTTAGATTAATTAAAATAATCAAGAAAACTTCTAAATTTAGCGTTATTGTGTATTTTTTCTAACCTATTTTGTGGTGTTATTCATTTTTGGAGGCCTTTTTTTGCATTTCGGGAGGTTATTGGATCTTACCAAAGTCATTTTGTATTGTTTCAAGCTCTTATTATTGCTTGTGGGTAAGTGAGAATGTCCACCACAACCATGCGAAAAAGAGCTCGAAAGCAATGTGAGACACTTTTTATCGCACATAACTTATTTTTTCCCCTTCTTGTTTGTTTTCATCATTTTGTTTTGTGCTTATTACGGTGATGTTTCATCGAGTACACTTGAAACTCATTGTGGTCTCCATAGTTGCACATTTTTTATGCTAATTGTAAGGTGAGTGGCCAACTATTTCATGTCGTATGAACATATCTGATTGTAATCAACACACTCAACTATAAAGTGCCACAAATGTGGGGGTAAAAATATTTTCTAGGGTGTGTGTTCGTTTATTTTTCTTCCACATTATTACTTTCTCTCTCCTCATGATGGATGCTAGTGTTATTCCTTTTCTCACATTGTTTAAATTATTTGAATGAAAATCAAGATGATAATCAAACTAAGGGGTAAAGGGTTGTACCACATCACTATGGGAGTGGAAACTAAACTTGATGATGAACCTAAGAAATCCAAGTGGTTTAACCAATGTGATGAAGCCTTAGGTATTCTTTTGTGTGTCCTTTCTCGACTTGCTCTTCCACATTGAGTCTTCCAAAACACCTGATGAATCATGGAAAACTTTAGATGGTATGTTTGGAAAACAAGATGACATGAGAGCCCATGAGTTGGAGAATGAACTGCTAGGATTAACTCCTAGTAACTTTGATAACCTACATGCCTTCTTCTTAAATTTGTCCACACGAGACTAATTTTAAAATAATGTGGAGTCAATAAAAGGATGCCCAACTGATCTTATCCATTCTCTCTAAGCTTGGCCCCAAATACTTTGTCTTTGTTTCTACCTTTCACATCACGAAATAAGCTTTATGGTCTGCTTGCTTAGAAGATGCCCTCATTTGACAATTTTCATCCCAAATCATTCGAGAACATGACAAGTTGATTCAAATGGGAGAAATCAAGTCCAAGTCACATGCCCTAGTTACAAGTATGGTAAAGGAAAGGAAAAGAAATAGGAGAAGAAAATAGAGAAAAAGGACCAACCTAAGAAAGAAGCTAAGACCACCCAAACCAAACCCAACACAAACACTTCTACTTCTAAGGCCAAACTAAAGAAGGAAAAGTGTAAGTGTTCCTATTGTAAGAAGTCGGGACATGAAGAGCATAAATGCATGAGAATTTTTTTGACCACCTAACTCATTTACTTGAGAAAAATAATATAGGTGTTTCGAGTCTATCAAGCAAAATGATCTAAACCGAGTCTTCCAAGGAAAAGGAATCCAAATATGAGAAGAAGAAAGGAAAGACCCTTGTAGAAAGAGTTGTTCCATCATCGAAATGGGTCATAGATTTTGGTTCCTCACACCACATGGGTTCTTCACATGTTGAGTTTTTTCGACATTGAACCATGTGGTATGTCCCAAATCACTTTGGGTGATGACACTTCCATGTCGTTGTTGGTAGTGGATCGGTAAAAGTAGATGGTGGAACCTTTAACAATGTTTTATGTGTTCTCGATCTCTCTACCAATATACAATCTATTTACCAAATCACTCATATTGGTTAAGGAATGCAAGTGGAATTTAATCCTAACTCGATGATCATTAGAGATATTTATAATGAGACTACAATGGCTAAGGGAAAGGTGGATCACCATTCTTGGTTATACACATTTTCCCACTTTACTTATGACTATGCACCCACTGCCTTACTCACATATATGATGTTAGTAAGCTATGTCATGAGTGTTTTGGCCACTTAAACTATCATTACCTTGAAAAATTGAGCCAACATGAGATGGTCAATGAGTTTCCTCGAGTCAAAATTTCAAAGGGTCTTTATGAGGGTTGTGCCCTTGGGAAGCACCCCGAAGAAATATTTGGCAAGGGAAAATACTAGAGAGCTTCTCATCCCTTAGATCTTGTTCATAGTGACATTTCTAGCCCCTTTTGTCTCCTTCATTCACTAGGGATATTTATATACTTACCTTCATTGATGAATTTTCATGTTATACATGGGTTTACTTTCTCAAACAGAAATATGAAGTTTTTGATCACTTTTGAGACTTCAAGGCTCTCACTAAGAAACAAGATGAAAGGTCTATCAAGGTTCTTAGAATTAAAAATGGAGGTGAGTATGTGAGTAATAGGTTCGATGATGATCTACATCTTAAAGGGATTTATTTTCAACGTAGAATTGCTTACAACCCTTTTTAAAATGGAGTTGTAGAAAGAAATAACAAAACACTTAAGGAGATGGCCACTTGCATGGTTCATTCTAAATCCCTTCCTCCACAATATTGGGTTGAAGCTGTGAATTGTTCTTGTTACATTTAGAATTGGGATTCCACACAAAGAAGTAAAAGGGATGACACCCTTTAAGTCTTGGTATGGATGTAAACCTGATGTTGAGAACTTTTTGTCTTTATATCAATGCCATGGATCAAATACCCAAAAATAAATGTAAGGCCTTGGAACCATAATACAAACCTTGTATCTTTGTTAGGTATCTTGAAGGTGTGAAGGGATATAAATTATTGAGCCCCACCACTTATCATATTTATATCAAGAGAAGTGTGAAGTTTGATGAGTCATCTTCTACTTCCACTTCTCCACCCATTCATGAGGTCCTTTTTTTGATTTAGACTCTTCTGATGATGATCTTGTTGAGCCTCCCACTCCTGATCCTCCTACTCCTCCCAATCTAAAATTCTAATAGTAGTGATGATGAGGACTATGTCCCCTCTCACTTGAGTGAAGAGTTGACCGATTCTAAGCTTGAATCTCCGCTTGGTCCTCCCTGGGCTAGGTAGACCTTGTAGAGTGTTGGAGATTAGATAGGGGATCCTTCAAATGAGAGACAAACTCATTTAGATTTTATTGGACCCCACACCTTCTTCACCTCCACTTCCGACCCTCAGTCTTTTTGGGAGGCTAATGGGATTTCTTGAGTGGGATTTATTCCATGGATGAGGAGTATTCCTCTCTCATAAAGAATGATACTTGGGATATCACCCCTCTTTCTAAGGAAGAAAAATGGTTCGATGTAAGTGGGTATATAAAAAGAAGTATGGTGTCGATGGGAATGTTGATAAGTATAAAGTACGACTTGTAGTTAAAAGTTTCTCCCAAGTTATTGGGGTTAACTATTCAGAGACCTTTTCTCCCATTTTGAAGATGATTTCTATTTGATTGACCCTGCCATCAATGCCACTAACATAAGGGAAGTATATAAAATGTACATTAAGAGTTCCTTCCTTCATGGGGACCTAGAGAAAAAATCTATATGGAAAAAACTCCAGGTTATGTCCAAGATTCCTCCCTCATTTTCAGACTTAAGAATTTTCTCTACGACCTTAAATAAGCCCCTCAGGAATGGTATTCCAAGATGGACTCCTTTCTTCTTGCATCAGGGTTCACTAGGTGTCACTCTGACCCAAATGTTTACATTTTTAGCAAGATGAGTATGTGCATGCTTATCCTCATTCGTATTTCAATGACTTGTTGATTACGAGTAACTCTTCCTTGATCATTGATTCTATGAATAATTCCTTAGCCAACAAGTTCTCTATGAATAAATTAGGTTTCTTCACTACTTCCTTGGGATTCATATTACCCAATTTGACTCAGAAATCATGATTACTCAACCTAAGCATGCCCTTGATTTGATAGCCATGTTTAACATGTTTGATTGTAAGCCATATCCCACTCCCTTCCTTTCTAGAGTCAAGTTAGTAGCTGATTTATCCACTCCCATAGTTGATGGTACCTTTATTTATAGTTGGTGTGGAGCTTGATCTACTTAACTCACACTAGGCCGAATATTTCATTCAATTTTGGAATCATGTCTAGATTCATGCATGAGCTTGATGAGCTTCATTATAACGTAGCTAAGTGGATCCTTCACTATGTTTGTGACACTCATACAAATGGAATACATTACTTGGGAGGGACAATAATTGATTTAGTTGGATTCAAATATTCTGATTGGGCCAATGATCTCGATCATCAGAAGTCTACCTCTAGATACAAATTTTATCTTAGTTCACTTCTTGTCATTTAGTTGAGTAAGAAAGAAGAATGCAATAGCTATATATTTTATAGAGGTAGAATACATGGGAGAAGTTATCAATGCGATAGAAGATATTTTGTTATAGGGTATTCGACAGAGTTTGGAATTCAATTTCAATGGCCCACCATCATCTATTGTGACAACTGAGCACTATCTCGATTTGCTGAAATCTAGTTCAACATCAGCAGATGAAGCACATTGAGATACACATGCACTTCATTCGGGAGTTGATTCATGGAGACATCATTGATTTGTAGTACTATCAAACTTCAGATCAGGTTGCAAACATCTTTACCAAACCCTTCATTGAATCCAAGTTTCTTCACTTGCGCTCTCTTCTTGGGGTGAGGTCTACTACAATTGCTCATCTTCTTTGGGATTTCTATCCTCTTCTTCTCCCTCTTCTTCTAGAAAGATTACAGTTTGTACATGGGTACCTCATTAGGCCTTTATTTTCTAGGACACACATGACCAATTTTATTTTGAGTATTTAAAATTAGGTAGTTTTAAATACAAAGAAATTTAAGATGTTTGATTCCTTTATAATGAAGTTATATATTTGGTACTTTGTATGTGTCACCATTTTAATCCGATTGGCTAATATTTTGATGTGATCCGTGACTTGTTTTATTGGCTATTTTAAATTCAAAATTAAGGTGTAAAAGTGACATGTACTTAATTTAAGTAAATTAATTTAAAAACTAACACACACACAACACAACTAATCACACACACACACACACACACACACACACACACACACACACAACATTCTCCAATAATTTTCATATAGTACGCTAATATCATAAAGGACCTAGTCCTTTGTACACATTATTTATCTTAATCCTATGAAATTCTTGCCAACTCTCATGCCTGAAAGCATCTCATCCAAAAGCACCTTAATCATGCTAAGTGTCAACATCCTATATCATTTTTTCCAAGTATGGATGTCTTGCAAACTTTCCATATAGGTTTCCCAAAATTTAATATTGATTATTTTAATGCTAAATTAGCAGATTGGGCCACGTTTCTTAATTTGATGCAATTATGAAAAATTTTCATGCCTAAAATCCATTTTATCAAAGTTACCCATAATCATGCCGTGTGTGTGTGTGTGTGTGTGTGTGTGTGTGTGTGTGTGTGTGTGTGTGTGTGTGTGTGTGTGTGTGTGTGTGTGTGTGTGTGTGTGTGTGTGTGTGTGTGTGTGTGTGTGTGTGTGTGTGTGTATGTATATGTATGTATATTTTTCCATAGTCGGATGACCGTTCTCAACAATAATTTTATTTTTAATTTAATTTATAAAAACCACGACATGGCTGCATGGATAATTGGAAATTGATAAGACCACCATTTTCCCCTCATGCAAAGCTTGTGAAGGATTTTGGGAACTTGAGGATGAGATTTATGGTTCATTTATATATAAATTCTAGTCATAGACTCATAGTAACACCACATAATGAAGACTCGTAAAGACATGTTCAATAGACACAAATTTTGGATTTTACACATGATCATTATTTTGGTCTTAAGGAACTTACAATTATTTAATTATTTTTACACTTATGGATTGAAGGGAAACTTGTAAGGAGACGAGTTCTAGTTGGGAAAATAATACAAGATGTGAGTTTGAGAAGAGTGTGACACTTTGAATAATTGAATTGATATCCCTTGTTGTAATTTTAATATACATGATTTAAGACATAGGTAGTTTTATATTGTGAAGTGCTACCTACATAATAGGTTTCAAATCATTATTATCCTTATGTTGCATATGTGTCAAAAAATAAGAAATGAAGTTTGAACTTTATATAGGGAAATATCACCCCTAGTGTATTCTCTTTAGTTTAATATGTTATTGTCATTGTTAATTAAAAGTTATTGAAACACACTATACACTCTTATTAGTTTATTAAGATTGTTTTATTCATATAGAAATGATGTACACATAGCTAAATACTCTAACACAATAATAAATAGAAAATTGAAGGATATTGATTCACAATCATATAATTCCACAATTACAAATAAAGTGATCAAATACACAATTATTCCTTCTTTAACTCTTATTATTTATTTATATTTAATCAAATAAATAGTACATAGTTCATATTATAGCCTGTTATACATAAACATACTCCACATCCCTATTTTGTTCCATTGATGTGTGATTTCCAATAAAGCACAAAATCTTTAAGACTTGTAACTTTATGTTACATGGTTCAATTTACCCCACCCCACTAAGCCCTTTTATTATGTATGTGCTTGTCAAATCATGTTTTAATCCACTTCTCAAACTCCTTTCAAGCCGTGAACTGTGTGGAGGATCTCTATGTGCATTCTGGAAATTTAGTTCTGTAAGTTCATAAGGAATTGGTTTGGATGTAACTGATGTCATTTCAGCATCCAATTCACTTGTTTGCTTTTACAAAATTTTCATCTATGTGCTCACTATGCTGCCATGCTCACCCATATCATTGATTGTATGCACACAAGGGGGATTAAGCCCTAGGAAAACTAGGTAGTTGCCTAGGGCGCTAATAGTCAGGGGGTGCTTGAATCTAAAATTTTCCTTTTTGTCGGTTAATTTTAGAACTTAGCTTAAAAATAATTTATCTAAATATTTAATATTGATCAACCTATTTATAGATATTATTATATAGTAACATAAATTTCATGCATACACATAAAAATGTTTTGTAATATTTTTGCAAGTAAAAGAAAATATCACATATTTATAAGCGCATATGATTTTGTTGGTATTGTTACCCATTATCGATGTAGCTTCATATTATGTAGGTGTGTAATTTTTTTTTCAAAAGGTTAATGCATTATTTATAATCTCATTGGTTTATCTAGTAAGGTGAGTATAATTGAAGGAAAAGGTATTTAATTCTCTATTTTAAATTTTTGGGGAAAATGTTTGTTTTTATGGAGGAACTAGTATCCTTGGTCCAAATACAACTCTTCACAAAACCATGGGATTTATATAAATGTTTTCATTTCTTTGCAAAAAAAAAAGGTGCTTTATTTCATGACGGAGTTCCGTCACCTACTTGATATGGTTAAATCACACTTTTAAGAAGACTTATTTAAAATACTATATATTTTTGTATTATGAGCATCTCCTACAATTAATTTTTTCCATCCATAGAATATTTTGTATCCTTATGTGATAATTTAATAAGATATTATTATTATTATTATTTTATTATGACCATGATGTAAATTAGAAAATACAAGAATATATGCATATTTTATTTATTTACATGATGGAAAAATACTAACCGAAATTCTAAGGGTGTCCACTCAAATTATTGCCTAGGTGCTCTCGACCTTTAATTCAGACTTTGTCTCGCACATTTCTCACATTGCTTATTTCTATATTCGTATCCCAATTGTGATATTCTCAATCACTTTGATCTATCCATATATTCCTCAAATTTATATTTTATGAATACCTTAAGGAATTATGTTTCGATGGTACCAAGATCCTTTTCATGGTTTTTATTTAATGTTGGCCAACGAGTGGAGAACACGTAATAGGCTTCTACATCACCCAATGTATTCCTTAATTCAACCACTTGTGATTCTATCTTTGTTCTTGTGTTTGAATTATCTATTTGTAACACTTATTTGGGTATCTTTGTAGTTTTCCACAACCTCATCACGGTTTTTTGGGCCATGTTGGTAGAGTATTACAGCTTAGCAATCACATGTGAAATGTGTGATGGAAACATTGAAGGGGATGTGTCGAAGAATTTAAAATTAAGGGAGATGAGCATCAGAGGAAGAAGAGGGGGTATGGAGAAGGAGATTGGGGAAGGAGAAGTGTATTTGTGTGAAGAATAGGGGGAACCTATGACCTATACAAAAATAATCTTTCTTACAACCAAGATTATATATAACACATGTAATTTGTGTCAATCGTGTGAAGCAGAAAGGGGGTGTGTAGTGCTAGTCATCAAGGAGACATACTTTAGATATATATTTGAAAGCAAGGCATGGTTGATGAATAGTTTGAAGGGAAATTGGCACATGAATGAATATCGAATTGTACATGTGTTATACATGGTACCTCTATGTTTAGCATTCCTTATGCCATGGATTCCATGTATAATTATGATAAGAGTTTCTATAAAGTGATTAAGGTAGAAATTAGGGTTTCCCCTCATTAGTAGTCCTGATGACACTTTTTGTCAATGACCACCAATACAAAACCTCATCCTCTCATTTTACCGATTCATGTCAGGAAAAGTTACCGAGAATCATATTTAGAAATGTTTATTAGTGTAATCAATGTTTAAAGCATTGGAATGAGAGGGAAATTATTTTTTGTGTGTATGTCTTGGTCCTGTTTTGATCCTAGAAAACATCCAAGGTTATAAAAGGGATAATTTCAGTTTAAAGATCATAATTCAATTGATCAGTTAGAAGATTATAATTTGGTTGGTTAGCATAAAGATTATAATCTACTGATGAGCCAACAAATATGAAAGCATGGAATCTAGTGAATGCATGGATGTAAGTCAAGGACAATTCAAAGAGCTTCCAAACCGTATGTCGAGGCATGAGGATACATGCAATCTACATCATTTAGTTGTTTGGAGAGTCAACCAATAAAATGTTTAACCATTGTATGTAAAGGGAAACGTTAGGAGAATTGAGGGAAGATGCAAACTTGAGTGATCTTGTCAATGGTGCGAGGAGATACCATTTGCGAGAAAGTATGAATCAAAATATTGAATATGGGTCCAAGATGCTATATGATGTCAAGCTCAAAGGACCCTCAACGTAAAGACCGATGTCGGTTGATCCCAAAACCAATTGTAAATCTAATACGAGATCAAAGTTGAGGGATCAAATCAAGCTCTATAAAAGTACAATCTTTAATGCTAGCAGGAAGACAAGTGAAGCGATGAGAACAACTTAGATTGTCCCTAACAAAATAATATGTTCTATCTATGCTCCACTTCATTATCTCAATCTTTCTCGTATTATTCATAAGGACACAATTTACATGGAAAAGAGCCAAAATAAAAAAATTGGAAAAAATCATTAGGTTCCATGTGTGAAATCCAACCACACCTTCGACATATTGGCAACATCTTTACACCAACTATACACCCATTAAAAATCTTGGAAATAAAAGTGTGTTTAGATATACTCCACGTATTTGTGGTGACATGTGGCATCGACATGTGGCACCAACTGTTTCCCTTGTCTATTCCATCTTCATGTAGAGTGTGGCAACATTTCACTCTGGACACCTGCTCTAAATTGTGGTATGGGTCGAGCTTTAACATACAAACATATAAGGTACTGAAGTGGAAAGATTTCATCTGTTACTCCTCTCATCCACTCCATGATGTTAAAACTCTCAGGCCTCAAAACCTTCCTAATTTTAAGTACAACTAAAGTAGTTGTTTTCTCATTTTAGTTTACATAAGTTTTAATTGTTGAACTTAGTATTTCCTTATTCCATCAAATCCAATGTGAATTATTACAGAAACATTCATGAGCTAATATTTGAAGAAGGTGTGTAGTGTGATCTTAGAGAATTAGTAATTTTTAGGTATTCAAGAGAGTAAGTAAGGTATGGACTATAGATGTTTACAACTTCCAAATTCCAAAATTTTTAGGGAAGTCAACTTAGAAATGCAAGATGGAAGCTCTGTAAAATCTGAGTTAAAAAGATAAGGTACTTAGGGAGTTACCTGATGGACATAGAGACTAACTTGAGGCAAACTAAATGCTTCAAACAACCTATGTTTTTTGACAAGGACTGGAGGGTAGTCCATGAAAAATCCAACACCTTGAGAGAGATCTTCTCCATATCACCTATTTGGGAATTTCTTTCAAATAAGGATTTTAGTCTGCATTAACCAGGAGCGTATATGAGAAGATCCAAAAGTGTTTGGAACATTACTCAAATTGTTGTGCATCAATGATATTCTGACACGTGTTGAACAATCATCAACTAGAAACTCTTGTAAGTCTCTTTCAACATGAAAGAAACATTTTTGTTCTTTCTTAGCAATTTGATGTGCTAAATCAAGCAAGACATCATGCACCCTGAAACATTTCACACTTCCATCTAAATTACGAAGAAGTGGCTCAATAAGGAAACATTGGGCTAAAAAATTTACAAATATTTGTCCTATTTTGAGAGGATCCTGTCCACTCACAAACCCCTTTGTAATTCACAACGGCTCACAATTAGAGTAAATATGACTTCATCTTCTAGGAAGGCAGAGAGGTGGACTCCAGGAAAAGTATTTAGAACGAGAGTGTTCACAGGTGATGGTGTGTAATTACTATCTGGAATGTCCACATGAAGAATGGAAAACGGAAGTAGGGTGGATAAGAACATTGATTTAGGATGATGTCAGGAGCTTTACAAGACATTCACGTTGGCTGTTGGGTTCCAGCACACCCCCTTCCCAATGAAAAAGGCCGTATCTAGCCAAAACATCCAAGAATTTGACAATTTCTACAATAGCTAAGATATATATATATATATATATATATATATATATATATATATATATGTATGGGCATATATTTAACACGTGTGTGCAACATTGAATCGGTAAGACTAAACGCTTGTAAATGATCGAGTCTTAGACTCAATTCTTTTGTAGTCGGGTGGAATGAATGTGTCGACGACTTATAGTCATTCTCCCAATGCCCTTTTTGTCAACTTTGGTGACATATTGCAGGTTCTATATCCATGTGGACGGAATATATTAACATGTATTGTCAACGTCCATCTAAAATAGATCACAAACTACATCCTTATCTCGCTGTCATAAAGAGGAACCCTCGATCCAAGTGTAAACACATTTGGTGTAAATATAAACCATTTCCGGTGCTCTCCGTGCAATTTTTAAAATTTTCCTTTTCATAAAAGTAGGGCCCACTAGTATTTATTTGTTTTCGACATCTTTACTCCCTTATTTGCTTTCTTTTACAGTGGTAAATCAATGCAAAATATCTTGCCAATGTAAGATGGTGTGGGCTTACATAATTCCTATATTATTATTATCCACTGAAATTTAAAAATAAATCAAATTCCGTGATTCTCAATAATTATCCAAGAAAGTGTGTCGTGGAGGGATTCTCTATCCCCTCTTGTCTTCAAATTCTGCATCCACGTGTACTCAACATGATCCACTTGGCACCATCTGCATTCACGTCATCGTCTAACTACACTATATTAATATAGTTTCCACGCTCTCATTACTCTGTTCTCAAAATATCACAAAAACCAAAACCAGAGGAGAAGAAAGGTTCTGCATATAGAAATGGTTTCGAACGAGTCTTTGTAGAAAACTGCTCCCAAAGCACCAGTTACAGTGGAACACAGGGTCAATCCCAATCTAGATGATCAGATACCAAAGCCATCTAATATTCATTTTTTCTGTCATAAATTTTTGACCTTCTAGTTTACATGATTATATTGTAATATGACCTTTTCTAGTAGAGTGACATGAGCATCCTATGCCTCAAATTAAGTACCAGTAATTTATGCTAGATGTTGGTAGTGATGTGATTAGCTGATCATGTGAATGTGCAGAGTACAATATCCTGCTCCACTACTAAGTTAGAGGTGATGCTGCCTCCAAATGTAGAGAAAGCTCTAGTGATGGCTACTGAAAAACCTTATCTTTTTACTCAGAGTGAGGTGAAAAAGAAGTAATTTGTAAAGATTCGTAATGAGCTAAATTTATTTGAATGATTCTGATTTCTGTCTATTTGGTGATGCAGGAAATTACGAGTTCATTGATGTGATTGTGGAGGGCAAGAGAAATGATCGTGTGTAGGTGGACATCGATTTCAAGGCACAATTCGAGATAGCTCGGGCGACGAAGTGATACACAACTCTGGTAGAGGTGTTGCCCATGTTGTTTACCAAGATAATGTCCGATGCGACTAGGCGAAAGGAATGCATCTCCTGCCATTGAAGAAATATCGTTAAGTACGTTGAAACCAACTGGGTGGGTACATACAGATGAAATGGAAATGGCAATGAAATCCACAACTACAGCGAGGGAGAGGTTCAATCGGTAGAAATTTGGCATTACTGTTCTTTTGAAAGGAATAGAAAATAACATAGGCTTCACTCAACAGATGGTACTACTTTTTATGATAAATATATTAGAATATGGTTTTTCAACAAATCATTTTTTTTTTTATTATTGTGTTGTTGAACGAAGTGTCAGAAAGATCAAGGTTCGACTCATACATAATATGACGAGAAACATGCCTTAGACATAATTAAAAAAGGTGGAGGAGTAATTTAATTCAATATTATTCTTTCATACCAATGTGTTTTTCATTTCAAGTATTCCCTTATTTGCAACCTTCTTATTTTGTCCCTTCGAGGTACAAAAATTATATGGTTTGTTCATTATATATTTTCAAAATCATAAATGCTCTACACATTTAAGCATATTTATTCACATCTCATAACTTTATTGTGCTTTTTTATGTAGAAATTATATTTCATATATATTGCATTTCTTGTGTGTTTACTTTAATCTAAAACAAATTACAAATATAATGTGATTTTACATTTTACATGTGACAAATAAATATGGAGATGCTCTCACCAAAAAAATATTATTTTTTTAAATATCTCATTTGCAAACATTCATTTGTCATAGATGGATGTTCTGCTATATGATTAATATGCAATCTAAAGTATTGGCATATAAATTAATTATCTCATTTAACTCCCTATATTGATAATCTTGTGAAATAAATCAAATGCAAAACATCTATCACAAAAATTTATGAATTTAACACATTATTATAGGAGTTGATTAACTAACTTTTTAAGTATTATTTTTGTGTTGTGTGAGAAACAAGGAGGACCTATAGAAATTTTGCAATGAAGGCACACCATCCAAAAACATGTAGATATATTTCACTAGAAAATATTAATACATCGAAGTAAGAAAGAAATGTACAATAAAGATATGTGCAAACAACAAAGCTGTTGCATGATAATGCAAAGGATCACGAGGTGATCCTTGGTACTCCAAAATTATTACATCTCTACCAACTCAACTAGATTACCCATAAAGGACATAAAAGGTTCCTTACATAGGAAGTGCAAGTGTGAGTGGGAGAGATACTAAGAGTACAAAGATATTCAAATGAAGGACCTAGTCCCTCCACTAATTTGGACCATGCTTATGCCTTAATTATTAGTAGATTGAAATGTGTAGTTATTAATTAGGCATACCTAATTTCACCCAAATATTATTACACACATATGAGTATAACTACTACCATAAATGTGCTTATCAACAATATTGTGGACATAATACATATCACCTAAATACCATAACTACCTAAGGCGGGATTGACATTAAGCGTGAACATGCCACACCAACATCTTCGAAGATCACCTTAGGTGATGTAGTACAAGAGGATAAAGTCTTAAGCTCATGAATATAGGTTCTAACAACTAAGCTTGATGAGGTACCCCAAATATAATGAAAAATAAAAAGAACAACGAATCAACTTTAGTAGATGATTGTTGTGTTGAAGATCACTTGTGAATCTAATGGAGCCTCCACTAGAATGAAGCAAATGTTGAGGAGTGAACCAAAGACTAAAATTGATAATAAATATGGACACCATAAACTATCATTATAACTATTAAGACTTGCCCGATTTTCATAAGAGAATATCTACATATACTTGAAAAAATTAGTACTCCTCAAGTCAACATATGAAAACATATATGAGTATCCAAGCTAACACTTCTCATAGACTATATCAAAAATATGAAATATTGGTTATGGCAATATCATGATCCAATATGAAAATAACTCATTGATTAAAGTAAAGAAAGATCAAAAGAAATGATTTTGATGAACCAAATACATGATCAAACTTGTTTCGATGGAAATTGTTATATAATTATATTTCACCAAAATACATGATTTGTAAGCTTTGGCATCCACATAGTATGTAGGAACAAACAATGGATACACATTATACTTAAAGAACAACTAAGGAAAAATAACCCTCAAAATGCAAAATCCAAAGTACAAAATACCCTCGATTATAAATAGGTAATGAAGACATCACAATATCACCATCTCAAAAAAATTAAAAAAATATGTCAATGTGGTAGGTGTGCAAAAACACAACAACAAGGACTCGAAGGCAAATTGAGGTTGTGAAAAAGTACATCAAAATTATCAAGTGATTGCCCAATATGCTACATGAAGTACCTAATAACTAATATGAAAAAGGTGTATGATGTAAGACACACACACACACACACACACACACACACACACACACACACACACACACACACACACAAGTAGATAAGGCTGAAATACTAAACATGAAGGTACATTATATATATCTATGTGAGTATAATATACATCCCAAACAATCAAACTAGAATATCTTCGAAGAAATACAAAGGGTGCATAGAAAGACACATATGTGTATGAAGGTACATGAGGTTAGAACAACAAACACCCCATGAAAAATATGAAGGTAGATAAGGTTGAGTAAGGAAACCCCATAGAACTTTAGAAATAGTGCATTTATAGATTAATTTACAATTATATTCTAGATATGATTTTTTTTTCTATAAATGAAAAACTTATATTAATATATAATAAATAAAATATAAAGCCAAAATCACTTAGAGCATGAAAATAAATACAATTTCAAAAACAACGAGCCATCCCGACGAATGAATCAAAAGTTACGTCTAGTCAAATTTCCAAAACCAGAACTCTATGTAAAAATCATGAAAAAATGTCAATTCTACAATAACAAATGCTAAAAATGAGAAAATCATCCCATCGTCACATAGATTTAAAAAAACATTAGGGTGAAAAAATAACCCTTTTCTCAAATCAAAAGTTATGACCTTCAAGGAAACACCTATAAAAGGCCAAAAAAGCTAGAGTAAACTTCAAATGAATACCATGAGAGCCCAAATTGTCCAAAAGTTTAAATCTTGGAATTTATAGAAAGATATTAGAACAAAGAATCCAAAAATATGAAATTTGAGTCTTTTCTTTGTAATTTTTCTAAAAACAATTTTGAAGAGCATGTTGGGTCCCAAGACTTCAAAAATCAAGAAATTGAAATGCTTATCAAATGTTCTCAAGGTGTTAAATTCATGTGAAACAAAATTCAAAAATAACTTTAGATGGAACTATGAATGTAATGTTAATATCATATTTGTACCAAAACTAATGAAAATACAAATAGATAGAAATACTTGAAATACCTCTCCTTCACATGGTTTTCTAGAAACAATGCAAATCCAATCAAAGAAAAATGAATATGAGATAATAAGAGATAGAAATTGCATAGAAATCTCTAAAACCATGTGAGAAAATAGCTCTAATACTATGTGCGAAACAAGGAGGATACAAGAAAAACACACCATCCACAAACTTGTATTCAAAAAGGGATTTCACTAATGATATTATGCATTAAACTAAGAAACAAATATGCAATGAAGAGATCAACACGCAACTACCAAAATATTGCATAATAATGCTAAATATCACCAAGTGAAATCCATTAGAAACCCATTATTAAGCCTAAGAAGGCTCATTTCCTTTTCCACATTATTTACAAAGGTTCACCTGTAAGAGGTTGACTTTTATACATGGGGATTTCTCACCATTTTATCACTCATTATGTCATGCTTGCTAGCGACCCGAGATTTTCAAGAACCTTTTTGTATCGCTCATGCTTAGTCATCTTGGAGATGGATTCATATCCTCTTCCAACTGTTCCTTGAAGAGCTTTTCACTTGAAAAATGGTGCTTTTGGGGGTTGTTACCCATAAAATTCAATAATATTTGACATGTTTTTTGATTTGAAATATATTTCAGAATTGAAAAGAAATCTAAACAATAATTTTTTAACTAAATCATATTGATAGGTTTTTTTATTTGTTAACAAAATGTTAGTTATCTCCAATGTCATGCTTTGGCTTCAAGTCCAAGATGAGCACCTTTTCTATCTTTTTGATCATGGTGGAAGTGCTCCATGTTCTATTAGCCATGTGCCACCAAATTCTCTTAACGATGATTGCCTTCATAAGGGCATGAGGATGGGGTCATGAGCATCATTGTTCTCGCAACCGATCGAGTTTTTGTTGTGTTCTCAATGATTGTCTCCTAACTAAAATATAAAAGATGGTAGCTTTGGTCACATAACTCTTGACTTAAATGTTTATGTCACTATAATGAAAGATCCTTAGGATCGCTCTTTCCATTTCCCTTAGAATGAAGTCTAATCAAGATGAAGATAAAGAAAAAATAACAACAATGATGGGTAGTAGCTGATACAAAATTATGTGGATCCTCATGGTGTGGCAAAGAAGACAAGTTGGGTCATCCTCACCGCCTCTTCTGCTCTCAATACTCCTATTGCATAACTATTACTTTATGCTTGATCTTGCTATGAGGGGCTTTGTATGATTTATGACTTTGTTTTTATGGTTGAAATGTTTTTACATGATTATTGAGTGACCTGTAAGTAATTTATTCCCAATTATGTTTAATTAGTTTGATGAGTTTTTATTGACTTTTTATAAAATATCATTTCTCACTCTCTTCTATAGAATTAATATGATTGTTTAATCTTGAAATGTGATTCTATGGAATTTTTTTTTAACTTGCAGGAAATTTAAGTTAACCTAAAAACTCAAAACTGCAAATCTCTAATACAAGGCAAGCCCCTAAAACTTCTAGGTGAAGTACAATAAACTATGATTGAGCCAATGCCAATGGCCTTCTCTTCCTTTTTTTTTATGTCAGACTTTTTGTGAACTACCATTAATAATATGTTAATTAGTCTCCATAAACCTTGTTTAATTAAGTCTTATTAATTAAACTGATAGAACTATTCCTATTTTTTTATTTTAATAATAATTTTCCTTTTCTTAGTATAAGAATTGGCAACATGCCTATTCCTATTAATACTCAGTAATATAAAGAATAGGATGGAAATGTGCCCTATAAAAATGTTTCGTTATACTTCTATTGGCCTTTTCAATTTATCATCCGCCACATACAAAATAAGAGGAGAAAATCAAAATTTCAGGATGAGCTGTGGACTATCAATAGCAATAGTAGTTAATATTAATACTGAATTCTGAACTATAAAAAAATTTCAATAAGACAGGTTAAATAATATACCATAAAATATAATCCACAGAAATCCAAACTGCATTCATTCAAAAAGATAAAAACTATTTCTTCAGCACCATGTGATACCATAATCTTTGATCTTGATTTAATGTCTTTACAAATTCACTCATTAGACCTAACATCAGCAATATTTAAAACCTAACACCATAACCTTCTCATGTATATGAAATCAAACCACCTCAATAACTTTAATCACCGAGTCAACCTGTGTATAGTGAATTCAGCAACCCATTTGGTGGATTTCAAAGAACAATTCAACCACAAGTTCTACAACCTTACAATGAATAAAAAATTAAATACGGTAAGCAGTAGCTATGGGTGGATGCTCTTCCCAGCTGAATCATCCTCTATGGGACTGTTATTCATTTGATAAATCTCCACCAAAGTATTCCCTTCAATGTGCTCTTGAATATGCTGTGTTGAAATAAAATCCTCGGATATTAGATCATTGACGCATGTTGCAGAGAAATCAGCTGAAACTGCACTGTGATCCTTCTGGAATCTAACACTAGAAATCTGAGGTCCATTCATAGAAATTTGAGATTCATTCATTTGACTAAAACTGTGCTCAAAGAAGGGTGGTGGTGAAAAATAAGGAGCAGAAAGCTCTGTAGATGTAAAATTGTAACTTTCAGGAAACATTGATACAATAGCTAATTGGGCCTTGGTCCAGGCTACCTGTGCCTGTAAATTTAGAATCTGCAAGTGGATGCAAATCTCTTAGTAAAACTGGGTTTACTAACTAATAAATTTTAAGACTCCAGCCAAGTTTTATATTAAATGTGAACGCAGTAACAGATTTAATATAAATTGTTTTTTCCACCACCCCAAAAAAGAAGAAGAAACACAGATGTAGACACATAATCAGCATAGGATGTTACATTTATTTATTGAAAGTATGCATGTATATGCCAAGGATTGGATTAAAAGTAAAATGGAGATCTGTTAAGACACACGTGAAAGGGAGATACCCATTTAGTATATGAGATTATTCTATTATTTTTTGTTTTTTTTTGGTGGGAAGCTCATTAGAGATTTGTTTTCCTGTTATCAATGAGAAATATAATCCAACCAACTGAATTCAAACATGTTATTGTAGAATTTATATATATATGAATAAGATTTTATATTAACAAGTAAAATGATATAAGATAATTCACAAAAAAATAAGTGGTTTGGAAGCACGTCCCAAAATTCCGAACTAAATTAGGCAACAACAAACTTGAGGAACACAACATTACAAAGTATCGAGAGCATAAAAAGTAGAGAAATTAAGCCCCACTGCAAATTGCTGTCCTGCAGGGGCGGGTCTTGATCATGCCAGCCAGAGCAGCAGGATCTTTGCCACTATCCGACATGTCCCAACCAGAGCCGGGCTGGCTTCCATCTTTAGTATCTTGAGCAGTAGCTTGAGAGGGTGAGATGGAGAGAGACAACCTGCGAAACTTGTCGGATGGAGGCGGGACGGAAGGCTCCAACCATCTTGAGTGCGTGGCTTGGGGGGGCCGGCGAGCCCCAGCCGAGCTGGCGGGTGGCGGGGGCATTCCTACCCGGTGGTGGGCTGAAGGCTGAGGAATTCAAATATTAATAGGTTTTTATATTATTTTGAATAGTGGTTGTCGATCAATTAATGTGTTATTTATCATTTTTTGGATGATATTTTACATTGATTCCGGTCAACAATTCAACTTTAGAAACACATATGATCTTTAAACTAAGCAATTACTAAAAGAGTTAATTCATGCAGCGGGGATACGTTTTTCTACTATTATACTTTGCTCAGGTGTGAATATGCTGCCCTTAAAATCCCTCACTTGAAATATATATGATTTACTTCACAATTTTTAGATCCCGGAAAAGGATGGGTATATTACTTCTGAATAGCACTTATATGAGGAGAGGAAGGATAGTTCTTGAATCTTTAATTGTGAAAAAAGAAAAGTGGTAATTATTGGATGGATGGCCAATCCGGACATAGTTTGTATATAGATTAGAATGGATGGGACTGAATTCAAATCCAGGGTAAATTTGATGGAATAGATATCGACTTAGGTCAATTACATATACATTCAATATCTACCTGTAATATTTTAGCACTTTAACCTCGAGGGAAGTCTAAATACCGCATCATAAAAAAGAAAATCACCAACCCTGCTGTTGAAGAGTATAGACATGGGCAAAGTACAACCATAGACTGGATCCTCGATGCGGGCTTGTGCTTCATATATGATAGTAACAATGGCTTCCCCTCTCTTGATCTCTGGTATACTCTTTAACAACTTTGAAACATTGCTACATCCAAAAATCTTGTTCACTGCTATAAAATTTGCTGCACCATCTTGGAATCGAAATATGGAGCAAATATGCATCCACTTACACATTTCCTTTTCATGAATTTACAAGCTCCACAAGGGTTGCCTCATTATTCATTGCCATAAATCTAGCCTCAAGATCAAGAAATACTAATTAGAATGACCACAATTGTTTGTAAAAAAAAGAATTTAACACACTATTATACCGATGGTGAGTCATACCATATGTAGAGGGAAAGCATCTCTCTAATTTCAAGTGTTTGGAGTGTTAAAGTTTTCTATTTTCTATATATATATATATATATAATAATACTTGTGGAATTAGATAAATTTTAAGCTAACTCCAACTTCTACAACGGATTCTTATTGGGATTTAAATTGCAAATTCAACAATTATATGTTTGAAACTTGATGAAAAATAATAATTCCAAATTTGTAAACTAACTTTGAGGTGGCTAGTACATAATGTGGCATGTACCAATCAATAACATAGGTTGTACGGCACATTTTAATCATGCCCTCTCTTTCCTACACTAGGCTTGGGATTCGCCGCCTATCACAAGATTCAAATTCTAAAGTTTGAATAACCTTAAATATATTAAACTTTTTATGAAACTTATATAAATTTAGTTTTAATTTATTATAATAGCAAACCATATATTGAGTTGTAAAATATATGGAGGGATGTTGATGTTTAATTTATTTATAAAAATTAATTTCTGGAATTTTTAATATGTTGGATATATATATATATATGAAAATATTTGTAATAATATTTAGAACAATAAAGACTTTTCTAAATTATATATTTTCTCCTATCAAATATTAAAAGTTGTATCTATTTATTATCGCATAAGCATTAATTCCTTTTTAGGCACACAAAAGTAAATTTATTTATTTTCCTCTTGGTCAACACTATCATGGAAGAAATTATTTAATGAGAGAAGTATAGAATAACTTAAAGTTAAGTGATCATAATAACTCAAGGATTATAATCACGAGAAGAATCATCCACGTCTTGCAAATGGTAAGATTCTAATAGTCTCACCATTGCATATCAAATGAGAGTTTTCCCTACACAAACGAACACCATCTTGAGCAATATAAATTGTAATTTTATGCACACTCTTTGTTGTAAATTGCATTATAAACCACCACTGAAGCAATTAAATGATATTTGGGCAAGAAAAATGAGGATGTGTATGGAGATGTTCAACCATGACCAATGAAGGCTAGGGAATCCCATTCATAGCCAACCTCTAGAATGATCTAATCTACATGGATTCCATACTAAGGATATCATGGACCTTGAAATTACTTTTTATGATGATTACCCTATCCATTCATGCTCATACCCAAATTAGTGTTTATGCCAAAATATTGATACCAATATAATTAAGAGTTAGGCCTAGGTATTGGTACCAAAATAATTATGATTTTTGGTGAGATATTCCTAAGAAAAGAATCCTTTACCAAAGATGGTACCCTGTAATAAACATATGGAATGGAATTTGTACACCAATGATTTCCATATTACAATATTAACTCAATTTGATTTGTTATTCCAAGTGTAAAACATGCATTTGAATGACATGTCTAACAAAACAACACTATCCAAACCTATCTACAAATAAAGAGACAATGATCACTCCATAACCCTAAGAATCAAAATGAGGTTTCATGGTTATGGAAAAATCAAATAAGATTATGTTTAAATCATTAATGTAACTGCAATACAAGCTCATTTTGATTGTGGAGAAAATGAGACAGACAAAGTAGATGTTATGGCAATATTCAAATCTACATGTAATGTAATTGCAATGTAAGCCCACACGGACTTTTGGTATTGTACCACATACTTCTATAAATAGTTATTGCTAGTAAATTACATAGTATATGTAGATCAATATGCATGGATGTCATTGTTGCTTTGAGTTTACATTAAAGAGGAGGGTGCACAAAAACCTCCATTAATCTCTTGTTATGCAATCTTCTTCTGAAATCCAGAAAGTCCACAATCCTCACAACCATCGAAGAGTCACTCAATTTAGTTTGATTCAATAAATCATATTGCGAATCATGTGCATCTTGGTACAATCTTGGATAGGGTGTAAAGGTACATCAAACGGTTCTATTGTCACATATCTTAACATATCATGCACAATTCTATCCAAAAACACATAGATACTACAAGTGGGTCATAAATTTTTATTGCTAATATCTTTATATGTGTGTATGTAAAATGTGAACCAAATAGATATCACAAGTATTTTTTTACATGACGCAACAACATGGTAACATGAATTATTTGTTTTACATGACACAACAACATGGTAACATGAATTATTTGACAAAAATGCAATTTGTATGTCACAAAATTAGGAAATTAAACATTGTCATATCTCATGACGTACTTTACAAGATTATGTGAAATTTCTAGTCACGTACATAGGAATTCTACAATAGTATTGAGGGGAAGAGTGTAATGTAATGAGTTGTTCAATTTAACCTTAAATACGATGTTCATTTTGTAGTCATAAGGAAATTTTAACTTTATAATTGACATTCATTTGAATGTTACCTAGAATTTTTTTCATTTTACTTGGAGAAATCAATCAAAAAATTGTAATATCATGGTCATAAGATAGATTTAGGAACCCTTATTTTTTTGCAAAAATATTTTTCAATCCTCATCACGCAATCAGCAGAAACCAAAATCTACATAAAATCATAGAACATTATGATTTTATTACACTTGCATATACATGAGTTGTAAACCATGAAACTAGATCTTAGTGGCATAATCCCTTCTACTTTCATCCTTTGTTATTTGGTTTGACTATTATTGTGTCAATGATTCACTCTTCTATCACGATTTTATGTCAAGTTACAGGAATCCTGGTTATGTCCTTCTTTAGTTTTGTCCCATATTGTGTTGGTCCAAAACCATATAGATGGGTTAGGACCATACATATATGGTCATGAACTAGTTATATGGTCCCAGAAATCTTTGTTTTTCTCTAGTTTTTATCTTCTGAGTCTGTCCATTACTCTTTTTATGGTACTTTTCTTATTCTTTAGGTCATCCTTTCTTGCCACTAAGGTTCAAAATTCAAGTTAAGAACTCTTATATGTACAAGCCTAATGTAAGCATTTATTATTTAGAAAACACCTATATCTATCTCCCATCTATTGAGATGAGAAATCAAGAGACACATCAACATATTGCATACAAAATAGAGGAGGGAATAAATATGATTTTGTCATATGCACACAAGGGTTTCTATCGGGGTAAATTTTAAGACCCCTACCAAAATCCAACTTGGATTTTTTTTTGCGAATCTACAAAAATGGATTTCGTTTGATGGTGAATATTAAAAAATGTATACAAAGTGATACAGAGAATAATTTACTCATGAAAAGGTGTGTTGGGAATAACAATTGATAGATGCTCATTTGCATGATGTAGTCGGGCGTTTGTACATGCAACCATCGGGTGTATATGCAAACGCCCATGTGAATATACACCCAAATCTCTGCATGTACGAGACAATGACTACATATGCACGTGGGATTGAATTCACCCAGCGAGCATTTGTGCATGTAGCCACCCGATTCATATCTGCAATCAAGGCGTCTGTGTACGCAGATAAGCGTCTTCATATACACCCAAGAAAATGCATGCACAAAATCCCGACTACATACAAAAACAGCTTGAATTCACCCATCAAGCATCTTTAATGTAAGAGCCTTATGGCATTTGAATTTCACATATGCTTAGAATTTTTATATGTATATATTGGTGAATGTACCGATTGGTGTTTCGAGGAAGTGGCGATCTACATGCATAAGTATGAAATTTATTTTAAACACTAGGAGAGCCACCCTGCAAAAGTAACCTACATTCCAAAATTTTAGGTGAAATGCTGCTCTCTACAACTCCTCAAAATTGCCAAATAAAAATTTTAAAAATGTAAATATTCATGAATTAACAAAGAATCGCCACTAAAATTTACCCTTTTTATATTGGGATGAAGTAGCATATCCCACTATCATTGTTGATGCATGAGGGCCAAACTAGTTCAAGGGATAATTAGATGCACATCATCAAGACAAAGCACTAGGAGAAGTACATTGAGTCTAAAATGTAGTGCAATGCTTGGTGACTCACACAAGATTACCATGGAGGTCATCTGACTCAAACATTTATATATTTATTTTTAGGGATAATTATTGCTTGAGTGTGTTGTAGGATAGTTAGGGTTTGTATTACAAGTTCATGTGCGATATTCAGGGTTTTGTGTGAATTTGAAGATACCAAAGAGTGATAAACATCAACACATAATGAGCATCACTAGTTTTAGCTCCCTAATCCATACAGGTGTTTCGCACATAATTTTGTTCCAGAATAGAGTTAATTCTATCCTTTCATTCTCTTGAGAAACATATTGGGGTTAGGGTTAGGAGGAATACCTGTTGAGTGTTGGGAAGGTGTGCGCGTACCGTAGAGAGATCAGACCGATTGTGAAGAGCTCCTTTTTGTCTGGGAAGGACTACCTGTAAATAAGAATGCAAGACCACCAGATTTTAGTTAGACAATAAGTGAGGGAACTGCCTTGGGCCCAGGAAATATTAGACTTCCTTTCGAAGGTGGTCAGTTCCCTTTTAATACAAATTGATGCAAATGATAATAAAGAAGCTATTGCGAACTCACAATTTAGGTATCTCATTACTAAAAGCAATAGAGACTAAACTACCAATAATAGAATGTCATGTTGTTTGTTTGGTCACTGGTTATTGATATGTTCAGATCAAGTTACAGGGATAGACCAGGCTGGACATGAGATTGTTTTGAGGTGAATAGGTGAAAGGTTGGTTTTGGTATAAGTCACAGTGACCGATGCCGGTCACTGGATAACCGATCGTGGTTATAAAACCTGGTACCGGTAGGGAATAACCGATATCGGTAGGGGTAGTGATTTAGGGATTTTTAAATGGAGGTTGGTGTAAGGTGGTTATGAGGTTTGGAAGGTTGGTAGATGGTTTAGGGGAGTAGAAGGGTGATAGAGAAGACTCGAGAGAGTGGGAGAGCTGTCTTTAGGGCAATATAGAGATGGATGACTGAAGGTTAGGTGCGAGGTTGTTGCCTTACTAGTTTCTGATGTGGATGCAGGTCCAAAGAATGCAGTGGCGAAGGCAAGGCTCAGTTGGGATGATCCAACAATCGAAAGTGATCTGATGAAGCTATCCTCCGACTCTCCCAATGTTTGGATGAGTGTGACAATGCTCTAGTTGCTCAGTTACAGTCTTGGGCTCGATACTCCTCTTTGCAAACTCTTCTCTCTCCTTCACTTGTCTCTCTCTTGCAAATGAATTTGGGATCCCCTCATTTTGGTTGGGGGAGGTCATTTATAGGGAACCGATGGCGGTTATGTAACCGACGCCGGTCGAGTAGGGACCAATGTTGGTTAGGTCAAAGTTGGCTATTTTTAGTAAAATAGCCAACTTTCCCTCCTTTTCTCCCGAGGGATCAGTTGTGGGCTTGGTCAAGTCATTATTAGGTTCGTTTTGATGCGGGTGAGGGGTGATGAGTCATGGGTGTGGGTCTGGACCAAGTCATAGGTCTTAATTAGGTTAGTTTAGGGTTAGGGCTAGGTCATAGTGAGGTGGCGAGGTGAGGTGGTAGGGTTGGAGATGTGGATTTATTAATTATAAGGTAATTAATAAATAATTAAGTGTGTAAGGTTTAGGTGGTGAGGTAGGGTTAGGTTGCGGGATGAGATACGGGGTACAGGGCATCGTAAGACCCAAATTTGGTGTCTACATTTGCCCCTTGTTGTCATGTAGCTTGTCTTGTAAAGCTGCACTGATAATAATAAGAAGTGGTTGCCCCAGTTAAGGGTATAGGTAATCCCCCTCAAATCTATCACAGATTGAGGCGACGTGAAATCAGGGATAGGGTTGATAAAGGGTGAATGATGATGAGATGATGGTAAGATGGTGGGGTAAGTATTATTTTTGTGTTGTGTGAGAAACAAGGAGGACCTATAGAAATTTTGCAATGAAGGCACACCATCCAAAAACATGTAGAGATATTTCACTAAAAAATATTAATACGTTAAAGTAAGAAAGAAATGTACAATAAAGATATGTTCGACCAAAAAAATCATTTTGCATGATAATACAAAGGATCATGAGGTGATCCTTGGTACTCCAAAATTATTACATCTCTACCAACTCAACTAGATTACCCATAAAGGACATAAAAGGTTCCTTACATAGGAAGTGCAAGTGTGAGTGGGAGAGATACTAAGAGTACAAAGATATTCAAATGAAGGACCTAGTCCCTCCACTAATTTGGACCATGCTTATGCCTTCATTATTAGTAGATTGAAATGTGTAATTATTAATTAGGCATACCGAATTTCACCCAAATATTATTACACACATATGAGTATAACTACTACCATAAATGTGCTTATCAACAATATTGTGGACATAATACATATCACCTAAATACCATAACTACCTAAGGCGGGATTGACATTAAGCGTGAACATGCCACACCAACATCTCTGAAGATCACCTTAGGTGATGTAGTACAAGAGGATAAAGTCTTAAGCTCATGAATATAGGTCCTAACAACTAAGCTTGATGAGGTACCCCAAATATAATGAAAAATAAAAAGAACAATGAATCAACTTTAGTAGATGATTGTTGTGTTGAAGATCACTTGTGAATCTAATGGAGCCTCCACTAGAATGAAGCAAATGTTGAGGAGTGAACCAAAGACTAAAATTGATAATAAATATGGACACCATAAACTATCATTATAACTATTAAGACTTGCCCCGATTTTCATAAGAGAATATCTACATATACTTGAAAAAATTAGTACTCCTCAAGTCAACATATGAAAACATATACGAGTATCCAAGCTAACACTTCTCATAGACTATAGCAAAAATATGAAATATTGGTTATGGCAATATCATGATCCAATATGAAAATAACTCATTGATTAAAGTAAAGAAAGATCAAAAGAAATGATTTTGATGAACCAAATACATGATCAAACTTGTTTCGATGGAAATTGTTATATAATTATATTTCACCAAAATACATGATTTGTAAGCTTTGGCATCCACATAGTATGTAGGAACAAACAATGGATACACATTATACTTAAAGAACAACTAAGGAAAAATAACCCTCAAAATGCAAAATCCAGTACAAAATACCCCTCGATTATAAATAGGTAATGAAGACATCACAATATCACCATCTCAAACAAAATTTAAAAAAGTATGTCAATGTGGTAGGTGTGCAAAAACACAACAACAAGGACTTTGATGGCAAATTGAGGTTGTGAAAAAATACATCAAAATTATCAAGTGATTGCCCAATATGCTACATGAAGTACCTAATAACTAATATGAAAAAGGTGTATGATGTAAGAGACACACACACACACACACACACACACACACACACACACACACACACACACACACACACACACACACACACACACACACACACACACACACACACACACATCAAAATTATCAAGTGATTGCCCAATATGCTACATGAAGTACCTAATAACTAATATGAAAAAGGTGTATGATGTAAGACACACACCCACACCCACCCACACCCACCCACACGCACCCACACCCACACACCCACGCACCACACACACACCACACCCACACCCACACCCACACACACACCCACACCCACACCCACACCCACACCCACACCCACACCCACACCCACACCCACACCACACACACACACACACACACACACACACACACACACACACACACACACACACACACACACACACACACACACACACCCACACACACCCACACACACCCCACACACACCCACACACCCTCGCCCCCAACCCACACACACACACACACACACACACACACACACACACACACACCCACACACAAGTAGATAAGGCTTAAATACTAAACATGAAGGTACATTATATATATCAATGTGAGTATAATATACATCCCAAACAATCAAACTAGAATATCTTCAAAGAAATACAAAGGGTGCATAGAAAGACACAAATGTGTATGAAGGTACATGAGGCTAGAACAACAAACGCCCATGAAAAACATGAAGGTAGATAAGGTTGAGTAAGGAAAACCCATAGAACTTTATAAATAGTGCATTTATAGATTAATTTACAATTATATTCTAGATATGATTTTTTTCTATAAATGAAAAACTTATATTAATATATAATAGATAAAATATAAATCCAAAATCACTTAGAGCATGAAAATAAATACAATTTTAAAAACAACGAGCCGGTTTGACAAATGAATCAAAAGTTACGTCTAGTCAAATTTCCAAAACCAGAACTTTATGTCAAAATCATGAAAATATGTCAATTCTACAATAACAAATGCTAAAAATGAGAAAATCATCCCATCATTGCATAGATTTAAAAAAACGTTAGGGGTGAAAAAATAACCCTCTTCTCAAATCAAAAGTTATGACCTTTAAGGAAACACCTATAAAAGGCCAAAAACGCTAGAGTAAACTTCAAATGAATACCATGAGAGCCCAAATTGTCCAAAATTTTAAATCTTGGAATTTATAGAAAGATATTAGAACAAAGAATCCAAAAATATGAAATTTGAGTCTTTTCTTTGCAATTTTTCTAAAAACAATTGTTGAAGAGCATGTTGGGTCCCAAGACTTCAAAAATAAAGAAATTGAAATGCTTATCAAATGTTCTCAAGGTGTTCAATTCATGTGAAACAAAAGTCAAAAATAACTTTAGATGGAACTATGAATGTAATGTTAATATCATATTTGTACCAAAACTAATGGAAATATAAATAGATAGAAATACGTGAAATACCTCTCCTTCACACGGTTTTCTAGAAACAATGCAAATCCAATCAAAGGAAAATGAATATGAGATAATAAGAGATAGAAATTGCATAGAAATCTCTAAAACCATGTGAGAAAATAGCTACGATACTATGTGCGAAACAAGG
This sequence comes from Taxus wallichiana var. yunnanensis, assembly GCA_018340775.1. Lineage (NCBI taxonomy): Eukaryota > Viridiplantae > Streptophyta > Pinopsida > Cupressales > Taxaceae > Taxus > Taxus wallichiana. The sequence continues at coordinate 497,048,344 of CM031242.1, read as the reverse complement.
AGGATACTGAGGAAAACACACCATCCACAAACTTGTATTCAAAAGAGAGATTTCACTAATGATATTATGCATTAAACTAAGAAACAAATATGGAATGAAGAGATCAACACACAACTACCAAAATATTGCATAATAATGCTAAATATCACCAAGTGAAATCCATTAGAAACCCATTATTAAGCCTAAGAAGGCTCATTTCCTTTTCCACATTATTTACTAAGGTTCACTGGAAGAGGTTGACTTTTATACATGGGGATTTCTCACCATTTTATCACTCATTATGTCATGCTTGCTAGCGACTGAGATTTTCAAGAACCTTTTTTGTATCCCTCATGCTTAGTCATCTTGGAGATGGATTCATATCCTCTTCCAATTGTTCCTTGAAGAGCTTTTCACTTGAAAAATGGTGCTTTTGGGGATTGTTACCCATAAAATTCAATAATATTTGACATGTTTTTGATTTGAAATATATTTTAGAATTGAAAAGAAATATAAACAATAATTTTTTTAACTAATTCATATTGATAGGTTTTTATACTTGTTAACAAAATGTTAGTTATCTTAATGTCATGCTTTGGCTTCAAGTCCAAGATGAGCACCTTTTGTATCTTTTTGATCATGGTGGAAGTGCTCCATGTTCTATTAGCCATGTGCCACCTAATTCTCTTAATGATGATTGCCTTCATAAGGGCATGAGGATGGGGTCATGAGCATCATTGTTCTCATGCAACCGATCGAGTTTTTGTTGTGTTCTCAATGACTATCTCCTAACTATAATATAAAAGATGGTAGCTTTGGTCACATAACTCTTGAATTAAATGTTTACGTCACTATAATGAAAGATCCTTAGGATTGCTCTTTCCATTTCCCTTAGATTGAAGTCTAATCAAGATGAAGATAAAGAAAAATAACATCAATGATGAGTAGTAGCTGATACAAAATTATGTGGATCCTCATGGTGTGGTAAAGAAGACAAGTTGGGTCATCCTCGGCCGCCTCTTCTTGCTCTCAATATTCCTATTGCATAACTATTACTTTATGGTTTAGTCTTGCTACGAGAGGGGCTTTGTATGATTTATGACTTTGTTTTTATGGTTGAAATGTTTTTACATGAATATTGAGTGACTATAAGTAATTTATTCCCCATTATGTTTAATTAGTTTGATGAGTTTTTATTGAATTTTTATAAAATATCATTTCTCACTCTCTTTTATAAAATTAATATGATTGTTTAATCTTGAAATGTGATTCTATGGATTTTTTTTTATAACTTGCAGGAAATTTAAGTTAACCTAACAACTCAAAACTGCAAATCTCTAATACAAGGCAAGCCCCCTAAAACTTCTAGGTGAAGTATAATAAACTATGATTGAGCCAATGCCTATGGCCTTCTGTTCCTTTTTGTGAACTACCATTAATAATATGTTAATTAGTCTCCATAAACCTTGTTTAATTAAGTCTTATTAATTAAACTGATAGAACTATTCTTATTTTTTTATTTTAATAATAATTTTCTTTTTCTTAGTATAAGAATTGACAACATGCCTAGTCCTATTAATACTCAGTAATATAAAGAATAGGATGGAAATGTGCCCTATAAAAATGTTTCGTTATACTTCTATTGGCCTTTTCAATTTATCATCCGCCACATACAAAATAAGAGGAGAAAATCAAAATTTCAGGATGAGTGTGGACTATCAATAGCAATAGTAGGTAATACTAACAATCGCATGTGTACAATGCAATGTGAACGCCGAACGGTATATGTAATTTGATTTAGAGGGATAGTTATTACGTGTGTAGTTGATGTTGATAATGGGTGTGATTGAATTTGTTAAGTGTAGGAATATAGATGAACCACTTCATTTAAAGGTTCCATCTCTACATTTCAAACTTGTTACAAATTCGTACATATACATTTGTAAATCTCATATCATGAGTGGTAGCGTTTTGCTGTCAATTTAATTTGTAGTAAACATGTTACATGAAGACTTTAGTACATGTCCAGATTTTATATCATGAATAGTAGCAATAGTAGTTAATATTAATACTGAATTCTAAACCATAAAAAAAAAGTTCAATAAGACAGGTTAAATAATATACCATAAAATATAATCCACAGAAATCCAAACTGCATTCATTCAAAAATATAAAAACTATTTCTTCAGCACCATGTGATACCATAATCTATGATCTTGATTTAATGTCTTTACAAATTCACTCATTAGACCTAACATCAGCAATATTTAAAACCTAACACCATAACCTTCTCATGTATATGAAATCAAACCACCTCAATAACTTTAATCACCTAGTCAACCTGTGTATAGTGAATTCAGCAACCCATTTGGTGGATTTCAAAGAATAATTCAACCACAAGTTCTACAATCTTACAATGAATAAAAATTAAATACGGTAAGCAGTAGCTATGGGTGGATGCTCTTCCCAGCTGAATCATCCTCTATGGGACTGTTATTCATTTGATAAATCTCCACCAAAGTATTCCCTTCAATGTGCTCTTGAATATGCTGTGTTGAAATAAAATCCTCGGATATTAGATCATTGAAGCATGTTGCAGAGAAATCAGCTGAAACTGCACTGTGATCCTTCTGGAATCTAACACTAGAAATCTGAGGTCCATTCATAGAAATTTGAGATTCATTCATTTGACTAAAACTGTGCTCAAAGAAGGGTGGTGGTGAAAAATAAGGAGCAGAAAGCTCTGTAGATGTAAAATTGTAACTTTCAGGAACCATTGATACAGTAGCTAATTGGGCCTTGGTCCAGGCTACCTGTGCCTGTAAATTCAGAATCTGCAAGTGGATGCAAATCTCTTAGTAAAACTGGGTTTACTAACTAATAAATTTTAAGACTCCAGCCAAGTTTTATATTAAATGTGAACGCAGTAACAGATTCAATATAAATTGTTTTTTCCACCACCCCAAAAAAAAAGAAGAAGAAACACAGATGTAGACACATAATCAGCATAGGATGTTACATTTATTTATTGAAAGTATGCATGTATATGCCAAGGATTGGATTAAAAGTAAAATGGAGATCTGTTAAGACACACGTGAAAGGGAGATACCCATTTAGTATATGAGATTATTCTATTATTTTTGTTTTTTTTTTGGTGGGAAGCTCATTAGAGATTTGTTTTCCTGTTATCAATGAGAAATATAATCCAACCAACTGAATTCAAACATGTTATTGTAGAATTTATATATATATGAATAAGATTTTATATTAACAAGTAAAATGATATAAGATAATTCACAAAAAAATAAGTGGTTTGGAAGCACGTCCCTAAAAATTTGAACTAAATTAGGCAACAACAAACTTGAGGAACACAACATTACAAAGTATCGAGAGAGCATAAAAAGTAGAGAAATTAAGCCCCCACCGCAAATTGCTGTCCTGCAGGGGCGGGTCTTGATCATGCCGGCCCGAGCCAGCGGGTCTTTGCCACTATCCGACATGTCCCAACCAGAGCCGGGCTGGCTTCCATCTTGATATCTTGAGCGGTAGCTTGAGAGGCGAGATGGAGAGAGACAACCTGCGAAACTTGTCGGATGGAGGCGGGACGGAAGGCTCCAACCATCTTGAGTGCGTGGCTTGGGGGCAGCCGGCGAGCCCGGCCGAGCTGGCTGGGTGGCAGGGGCATTCCTACCCGGTGGTGGGCTGAAGGTGAGGAATTCAAATATTAATAGGTTTTTATATTATTTTGAATAGTGGTTGTTGATCAATTAATGTGTTATTTATCATTTTTTGGATGATATTTTACATTGATTCCGGTCAACAATTCAACTTTAGAAACACATATGATCTTTAAACCGCGAGTTACTAAAAGAGTTAATTCATGCAGCGGGGATACGTTTTTCTACTATTATACTTTGCTCAGTGTGAATATGCTGCCCTTAAAACCCCTCACTTGAAATATATATGATTTACTTCACAATTTTTAGATCCCGAAAAGGATGGGTATATTACTTCGAATAGCACTTATATGAGGAGAGGAAGGATAGTTCTTGAATCTTTAATTGTGAAAAAGAAAAGTGGTAATTATTGGATGGATGGCCAATCCGGACATAGTTTGTATATAGATTAGAATGGATGGACTGAATTCAAATCCGTGGTAAATTTGATGGAATAGATATCGACTTAGGTCAATTACATATACATTCAATATCTACCTGTAATATTTTAGCACTTTAACCTCGAGGGAAGTCTAAATACCGCATCATAAAAAAGAAAATCACCAACTTCTTTGTTGAAGAGTATAGACATGGGCAAGTACAACCATAGACCGGATCCTCGATGCGGGCTTGTGCTTCATATATGATAGTAACAATGGCTTCCCCTCTCTTGATCTCTCGGTATACTCTTTAACAACTTTGAAACATTGCTACATCCAAAAATCTTGTTCTTTGCTATAAAATTTGCTGCACCATCTTCGAACTGAAATATGGAGCAAATATGCATCCACTTACACATTTCCTTTTCATGAATTTACAAGCTCCACAAGGGTTGCCTCTGTTATTCATTGCCATAAATCTAGCCTCAAGATCAAGAAATACTAATTAGAATGACCACAATTGTTTGTAAAAAAAAAGAATTTAACACACTATTATACCGATGGTGAGTCATACCATATGTAGAGGGAAAGCATCTCTCTAATTTCTAAGTGTTTGGAGTGTTAAAGTTTTCTATTTTCTATATATATATATATATAAAATACTGTGGAATTAGATAAATTTTAAGCTAACTCCAACTTCTACAACGGATTCTTATTGGGATTTAAATTGCAAATTCAACAATTATATGTTTGAAACTTGATGAAAAATAATAATTCCAAATTTGTAAACTAACTTTGAGGTGGCTAGTACATAATGTGGCATGTACCAATCAATAACATAGGTTGTACGGCACATTTTAATCATGCCCTCTCTTTCCTACACTAGGCTTGGGATTCGCCGCCTATCACAAGATTCAAATTCTAAAGTTTGAATAACCTTAAATATATTAAACTTTTTATGAAACTTATATAAATTTAGTTTTAATTTATTATAATAGCAAACCATATATTGAGTTGTAATATATATGGAGGGATGTTGATGTTTAATTTATTTATAAAAATTAATTTCTGGAATTTTTAATATGTTGGATATATATATATATATGAAAATATTTGTAATAATATTTAGAACAATAAAGACTTTTCTAAATTATATATTTTCTCCTATCAAATATTAAAAGTTGTATCTATTTATTATCCATAAGCATTAATTCTTTTTAGGTACACAAAAGTAAATTTATTTATTTTCCTCTTGGTCAACACTATCATGGAAGAAATTATTTAATGAGAGAAGTATAGAATAACTTAAAGTTAAGTGATCATAATAACTCAAGGATTATAATCACGAGAAGAATCATCCACGTCTTGCAAATGGTAAGATTCTAATAGTCTCACCATTGCATATCAAATGAGAGTTTTCCCTACACAAACGAACACCATCTTGAGCAATATAAATTGTAATTTTATGCACACTCTTTGTTGTAAATTGCATTATAAACCACCCTGAAGCAATTAAATGATATTTGGGCAAGAAAAATGAGGATGTGTATGGAGATGTTCAACCATGACCAATGAAGGCTAGGGAATCCCATTCATAGCCAACCTCTAGAATGATCTAATCTACATGGATTCCATACTAAGGATATCATGGACCTTGAAATTACTTTTTATGATGATTACCCTATCCATTCATGCTCATACCCAAATTAGTGTTTATGCCCAAATATTGATACCAATATAATTAAGAGTTAGGCCTAGGTATTGGTACCAAAATAATTACGATTTTGGTGAGATATTCCTAAGAAAAGAATCCTTTACCAAAGTATGGTACCCCTGTAATAAACATATGGAATGGACTTTGTACACCAATGATTTCCATATTACAATATTAACTCAATTTGATTTGTTATTCCAAGTGTAAAACATGCATTTGAATGACATATCTAACAAAACAACACTATAACCTATCTACAAATAAAGAGACAATAATCACTCCATAACCCTAAGAATCAAAATGAGGTTTCATGGTTATGGAAAAATCAAATAAGATTATGTTTAAATCATTAATGTAAGCTGCAATACAAGCTCATTTTGATTGTGGAGAAAATGAGCAGACAAAGTAGATGTTATGGCAATATTCAAATCTACATGTAATGTAATGCTTGATGTAAGCCCACACGGACTTTTGGTATTGTACCACATACTTCTATAAATAGTTATTGCTAGTAAATTACATAGTATAAGTAGATCAATATGCATGGATGTCATTGTTGCTTTGAGTTTACATTAAAGAGGAGGGTGCACAAAAACCTCCATTACTCTCTTGTTATGCAATCTTCTTGAAATCCGGAAAGTCCACAATCCTCACAACCATCGAAGAGTCACTCAATTTAGTTTGATTCAATAAATCATATTGGGAATCATGTGCATCTTGGTACAATCTTGTCCATAGGGTGTAAAGGTTCATCAAACGGTTCTATTGTCACATATCTTAACATATCATGCACAATTCTATCCAAAAACACAGATACTACAAGTGGGTCATAAATTTTTATTGCTAATATCTTTATATGTGTGTATGTAAAATGTGAACCAAATAGATATCACAAGTATTTTTTACATGATGCAACAACATGGTAACATGAATTATTTGTTTTACATGACACAACAACATGGTAACATGAATTATTTGACAAAAATGCAATCGTATGTCACAAAATTAGGAAATTAAACATTGTCATATCTCATGACGTACTTTACAAGATTATGTGAAATTTCTAGTCACGTACATAGGAATTCGACAATAGTATTGAGGGGAAGAGTGTAATGTAATGAGTTGTTCAATTTAACCTTAAATATGATGTTCATTTTGTAGTCATAAGGAAATTTTAACTTTATAATTGACATTCATTTGAATGTTACCTAGAATTTTTTTCATTTTACTTGGAGAAATCAATCAAAAAATTGTAATATCATGGTCATAAGATAGATTTAGGAACCCTTATTTTTTTGTAAAAATATTTTTCATTCCTCATGCAATGCGAGAAACCAAAATCTACACAAAATCATAGAACATTATGATTTTATTACACTTCGCATATACATGAGTTGTAAACCATGAAACTAGATCTTAGTGGCATAATCCCTTCTACTTTCATCCTTTGTTATTTGGTTTGACTAGTATTGTGTCAATGATTCACTCTTCTATCACGATTTTATGTCAAGTTACGAGGAATCCTGGTTATGTCCTTCTTTAGTTTTGTCCCATCTCGTGTTGGTCCAAAACCATATAGATGGGTTAGGACCATACATATATGGTCATGAACTAGTTATATGGTCGAGAAATCTTTGTTTTTCTCTAGTTTTTATCTTCTGAGTCTGTCCATTACTCTTTTTATGGTACTTTTCTTATTCTTTAGGTCATCCTTTCCTACCACTAAGGTTGAAAATTCAAGTTAAAAACTCTTATATGTACTGAAGCCTAATGTAAGCATTTATTATTTAGAAAACACCTATATCTATCTCCCATCTATTGAGATGAGAAATCAAGAGACACATCAACATCGCATACAAAATAGAGGAGGGAATAAATATGATTTTGTCATATGCACACAAGGGTTTCTATCGGGGTAAATTTTAAGACCCCTACCAAAATCCAACTTGGATTTTTTTGCGAATCTACAAAAATGGATTTCGCTTTATGGTGAATATGAAAAAATGTATACAAAGTGATACGGGAGAATAATTTACTCATGAAAAGGTGTGTTGGGAATAACAATTGATAGATGCTCATCTGCGCATGATGTAGTGGGCGTTTGTACATGCAACCATCTCGGTGTATATGCAAACACCCATGTGAATATACACCCAAATCTCTGCATGTACAGACAACTGACTACATATGCATGTGGGATTGAATTCACCCAGCAGGCATTTGTGCATGTAGCCACCCAGTTGCATATGCAATCAAGGCGTGTCTCGTGTATGCAGATAAGCGTCTTCATATACACCCAAGAAAATGCATGTACAAAATCCCGACTACATACAAAAACAGGCTTGAATTCACCCATCATGCATCTTTAATGTAAGAGCCTTATGGCATTTGAATTTCACATGTGCTTAGAATTTGTATATGTATATATTGGTGAATGTACGATTGGTGTTTCGAGGTAGTGGCGATATACATGCATAAGTATGAAATTTATTTTAAACACTAGGCGAGCCACCTGCAAAAGTAACTTACATTCCAAAATTTTAGGTGAAATATTTCTCTATACAACTCCTCAAAATTGCCAAATACAAATTTCAAAAATGTAAATATTCGTGAATTAGCAAAGAATCGCCACTAAAATTTACCCTTTTTATATTGGGATGAAGTAGCATATCCCACTATCGTTGTTGATGCATGAGGGCCAAACTAGTTCGAGGATAATTAGATGCACATCAACACAAAGCACTAGGAGAACTACATTGAGTCTAAAATGTAGTGCAATGCTTGGTGACTATAAGAATGCAATTGTGAAGAGCTCCTTTTTTTCTGGGAAGATTACTGTAAATAAGAATGCAAGAGATTTTAGTTAGACAATAAGTGAGGGGCGCCTTGGGCCAGGAAATATTAGACTTCCTTTCGAAGGTGGTCAGTTCCTTTTAATACAAATTGATGCAAATGATAATAAAGAAGCTATTGCGAACTCACGATTTAGGTATCTCGTTACTAAAAGCAATAGAGACTAAACTACCAATAATAGAATGTCATGTTGTTTGTTTGGTCACTGGTTATTGATATGTTTAGATCAAGTTACAGGGATAGACCAGGTTGGACATGAGATTGTTTTGAGGTGAATAGGTGAAAGGTTGGTTTTGGTATAAGTCACAGTGACCGATGCGGTCACTGGATAACCGATCGTGGTTATAAAACCGTACCGGTAGGGAATAACCGATATCGGTAGGGGTAGTGATTTAGGGATTTTTAAATGGAGGTTGGTGTAAGGTGGTTATGAGGTTTGGAAGGTTGGTAGATGGTTGAGGGGAGTAGTAGGGTGATAGAGAAGACTCAGAGAGTGAGAGAGTTGTCTTTGGGGCAATATAGAGATGGATGACCGAAGGTTAGGTGCAGGTTGTTTCGGGTAGTAGATCAGGAGTGAGCTTATAATCCCTATGAATTAAAAGTTCACAAAGTAGTGTCTAGAAGCATACAAGGTGATAAAAGAGACTACTTACTAGTTTCTGATGTGGATGTAGGTCCAAAGAATGCAGTGGCGAAGGCAAGGCTCAGTTGGGATGATCCAGCAATCGGAAGTGATCTGATGAAGCTATCCTCGACTCTCCCAATGTTTGGATGAGTGTGACAATGCTCTAGTTGCTCAGTTATAGTCTTGGGCTCGATACTCCTCTTTGCAAAACTCTCTCTCTCCTTCACTTGTCTCTCTCTTGCAAATGAATTCGGGATCCCGTCATTTTGGTTGGGGGAGGTCATTTACAGGGAACCGATGGCGGTTATGTAACCGACGCCGGTCGAGTAGGGACCGATGTCGGTTAGGTCAAAGTTGGCTATTTTTAGTAAAATAGCCAACTTTCCCTCCTTTTCTCCGAGGGATCAGTTGTGGGCTTGGTCAAGTCATTATTAGGTTCGTTTTGATGTGGGTGAGGGGTGATGAGTCATGGGTGTGGGTCTGGACCAAGTCATAGGTCTTAATTAGGTTAGTTTAGGGTTAGGGCTAGGTCATAGTGAGGTGGCGAGGTGAGGTGGCAGGGTTGGAGATGTGGATTTATTAATTATAAGGTAATTAATAAATAATTAAGTGTGTAAGGTTTAGGTGGTGAGGTAGGGTTAGGTTGCGGGACGAGATACGGGGTATACAAGGTCGTAAGACCCAAATTTGGTGTCTACATTTGCCCCTTGTTGTCATGTAGCTTGTCTTGTAAAGCTGCACTGACAATAATAAGAAGTGGTTGCCCCAGTTAAGGGTATAGGTAATCCCCCTCAAATCTATCATAGATTGAGGTGACGTGAAATCAGGGATAGGGTTGATAAAGGGTGAATGATGATGAGATGATGGTAAGATGGTGGGGTAAGTTCAAGGAAGTAGACACACGTTGAAATGTAGTAGTGTGACCAGGGTACATGATTTGAAGAGCAAACAAGCAATTCATAGGAAAAGGTCGATAGTTTATCCAAACAAGGTTGATATAATCCTGGTATCCAAGGCATAGGAAGTAGCTCCAGGGGATATAACGGGTAAGGTACCGGAACATTTAGGCATGTTCGGTAGTACCAAATGGTTGGTTTGGTTGAGATAAACGTCACGGTCTCGGTCTAGGAAAAGCTGGTCGGCTGATCAATTCAAGTATCCTAGGCATGCTAAAACATGAACGGGTGAGCTTGATTGAACAAACAGCTACAGGATGGGTGGATAGAATCGTAATTTGTGAGCCTCGGTCGAGGTATTTAATTGGTGTGGCCTTGGGTCGGGCCGATTGGGTTGGTGCCTTGGGTCGGTTGACGATTGATTGGTTGGTTGCGGCCTTGGGTCGGGCTGATTGGTTGGTTGTGGCCTTGGGTGAGCCGATTGATTGGTTACGGCCTTGGGTCGGGCCGATTGGTTAGTTGCGGCCTTGGGTCGGGCCCGATGGTTGGTTATTGGCCTTGGGTCGGGCGATTGGTTGGTTGCGGCCTTAGGTTGGGCGATTGGTTGATTCTGTGCCTTGGGTTGGGCGATTGGTTGGTTGCGGCCTTGGGTGGGCCGATTGATTGATTGGTGTACAGGGTGGCCAAGGCATTTGGTCACCATGGGCAGGAGGTAGGGAGAGAAGATATTGTTTTATACATCCCAAGGGTATTGTTTTGGCCGGGTAGGAGGAGATTATTGTGGCCTTGATAGAAGGATTTATAGATATATAGGGGGGAAGGGGTGAAAAATATTTGGGATAGATGTATAGGGTAGGTAATAGGTGGTGTAGATGTGTTTATAGCGATAGAGTTGGGAAACAAGTGATGGGTTATGAGTGAGTATACCAATATCGGTTATGGATAGTGAAAACCTTTAAAAGAAATATGGTTTATGTCATTTTCACTTTGGCTGAAAGGAGTGGGTTGTTTTGAGCAGTCGCGAGAGGAGTTGAAAGTAAGATCGGATAAAAACCTATAGTGGATTCGGAATGTTGTTTGTTGTTGATTGGTGGATGTGAGTGTGGCGGAGGCAATGTGGGATGATGAATGATAGGGTACCAAATTTGAGGTCATAGGTTGTGGATGTAACACCATGTTTTAGAGATTTGGGCATTAATAAACCATGTGAGGTTAGGTGGAACCGCATGCCTTTCATCTCACACGTTTGGAGAGATGATAGTCATGTTGTAGAGGATGATTGAGAGATGGAATTGAAAAGAATACCTTCGATCATAGGTGAATCCAAAATTTGGAAATGATAGGGTGATGCTTTGTTAGAAGATGTGTTTAATTTTGAGACTTCCAATGGGGATGACCCTATTATTGATTAGCGTAGGCCTAATCATAGTGCGAGTAGTGGGATAATGGAATAGTTATTTGGTCTAGCCACATGAGATTTGACAGAAGGCTTGAAATTTACTTATGGATAATGTTTTATGTGGGCCCTGAGGAAACAAGATGGCCATGGTATTAATGATCGGTGGGGTATTATGCATTACCCAGAGTGATGGGAAGATTTCCAAAATCATTGATGTGTATTATTCATGAGAGTGGAGGTAGCACACACTTAGTGCATGGTGGGCACCCGCATGGCGGTGTAGCTATGCATTAAGAGCTCACGGGGTTTATCGGCATGAGGTGATTCACGTGACTGACATTCTTGTTGGACTTTTGTGGGCATACTTATTACATTGTATGGGCCCTATGAGCACATTGTGTGAGGTGTGACCAATAGGCCGACCAATCCAGGGGAGAGATATGGGAGAGAGAGAGGAGTGCGAGAGGTTGGGATTCGGGCGATGGGTCCAGACAGAGTAAGAGGCAAGATTAGCGCGAGACCGTGATAGATCACTGAGTATTATAGCATAAGTTGGAGAGATGATGATGATTACGGATATCCGTTGGAGGCCTTATAGGGGAACTACGTGGTGACGGCGAACATAGCTGAGGATTTGAGGGGTGTAGAGCGAGTGAGGTGGATCATGACGGACAAGAGGCGGGAGGAGTACGAGAGGATTCCTCTAGATCGCGTGCGATGACAATTTGGATTTGTTCAGGATATACCCATGGATCATAGACCATATAGAAGGATCGATGCCGAGGCACCATTCTCACCTCCACGACCAACTCTTCCAGAAGGACCAGAAGAGATAGCAGCTGATCATCAGGGTAATGGATGCAGGAGTGACATAGAGTCTTATAGATTATGGTGGGGAGTAGAGCTGCGAAGTACACACGAGAGGGCCGATCATCTTGACATATCTGTGATTACCACGGAGAGAGACCATCTGCAGGGTTTAGTTCACCAGCTTCAAACACGGGTGAAGCGAGACCACGGGATTGTTAGAGGCATTGCAGTCTCGAGTGGAGAGACTAGAGGCAAGAGTCCTCCACGCGAGAGGGCATATTCGTATGTTACAGAGAGAGATTGGTGGATCGGTGGGAGGAACCAATAGTAGGTGGTACCTTTGAGTATGGAGAGGCAGGTGAGTGGTCGCGATCACCATCACTACGGTTTGGGACGAGGCGCGGGGGTCTAAGTGAGTTTCATACATAGGGGTAGAAGAATAAATAAGGATTCGACACACGTGCGTCGATGATAGAGAAGATGTATTTGTTTAACATCTAAATAAAATGGAATATGTATGTTGATTTGAGTTTGTGATAATTATAAGAATATTTGTGTTTTGAATGTTTGGATTGATAAAGGATCAAGGTGAGTGTTATCAATAAAAATACGTGAAAATATTTATTTATTTATTTTTTATTTATATTTTTAAAGAAAACACAACACATGATAGGTTATGGTAGGGGATGGTCGAGCTAACCTTGGGAGACCCCATGTCTCCTAAGTGCTGCCTACATAGCCCATTGCACAAAACAAGGAGGGGCCTCAGACCGATGTAGTTCTCCCTTAGGACCGGGGGGAGAGGTGAATTAAGAAATTTGGTTGTGGTTAGGCAATTTGTTGGTTGGTAAAAGTTTGATGTTGGTAGAGTAATGTTGTTGGTGTTGGTGTGGGTATAGGTGAAGTGAGGGTTAGCTTACCCAAGCATAGGAAACCATGTCCTAATTAAGGTCAACACACAATCCTAGATTCGGGTAAAAGAGGCAAAAGTGTCCCATAGTTGGAAAGAGCTAAACAAACCACGTATTATCGTAGGATGAGCTTGAATCCCTAGGTACCTTGCATAGGTGAGAAGTCGATAGGTGAAAAGAGTTGTATAATCACAATATATCGGATATACGCACATCCCTTGAGTTTTGTTATTTTGAAGAATGGTGAGGTGAGGTGGATGGTATAGCTGGGGCGCAGAGAACTTGTTATAAGGTGATTATTCTGACGGAAGAGAACCAAACCAAAATAGACAAGTCCATGACTCAAAAGTGCTTTTGAATACTGCTTTTATTTTTCTGGATATAGATTGATCGATGCGGGAAGTCTATATGGGATATGCATTTTGTTGTTCTTGAGGTCTTCATGAAGTTGATCAATGCGAGAAGCTTCTGATAGAGGCTGACTTTGTATAGTTGTCCTTCGAGGGAGCAGTCTACTTATAGTAGCAGATGTGGCGTTGCACATAGCTGTCCTTCGAGGAGAGATCTAGTTATAGTAGATGATGCGGCTTTGCACATAGCTATCCTTCGAGGAGCGAGTCTAGTTTATAGCTTAGAGGTCTAGATGTCTATTTGGCATGAAGCATCTAGTTTTGTAGGAAGTTTGACTCAAGAATATCCTAGAATTGTATAATTGAGAACTTGTTATTTTGATACTTTTAAGTCATGGACTAGACTAAAAATGAGAAGGCATCTTTAAGAGGAGGTGATGATCAAACCACGTGGGTTTGATTTTACTTTGAGATGCACAAAAAAAAGGTGTATGAGGTGGTAAATGAGCTCAAGGGATGAGCACAAGGTAGATAAGAAGTGATGTAACACTAAATTCAATAGTAGAATGGTCGGAGATGCAAGGCATTAAGGGGTTCAGGCTCAGGTTTACCATTAAGCGAAGCTAAACGATAAGTACCTGATCCGTAAGTGTGAGTGATAATGTAAGGCCCAATCCAATTAGGAGAAAATTTTCCACGTTTGCTCTTTTCTAGTTTGGTTACATGTTGATTCTCTTTGAGGACAAGATCACCAATTTTAAAGGTACGCTCATGAATTCGCTTATCATAAGCACGCTTGATGCGCTTTTGATAAATTTGAAGGTGGTCAAGAGCGGTAAGACGACGCTCGTCAAGAAGCTCCAATTGGGCTAACCGCTCTTGGCGGAAGTCATCATTGGTGAGAATATCCTGGAGAGATATTCTGAGGGAAGGGATTTGTATTTCGAGAGGAAAGACAACCTCGGTACCATACACCAGAGAGAATGGTGTGGCATTAGTGGAAGTACGAATGCTGGTACGATAAGCCCAAAGGGCAAAGGGGATGTGATCATGCCAATTTTGCCTAGAATCGTTAATGACTTTCATGAGAATTTTGGTTAAGGTTTTGTTAGAAGATTCGGCTTGACCATTTGCTTGTGGATAGTAGGGTGACGAGAAGCTAAGTTTGATACCAAAGTTGTCACAAAGGGCTCATAATAACTTATTTTTGAAAGATTTGCCATTATCGGTTATCAAGCGATGAGGAACACGAAATGGAAAATAATGTGATGATTGATGAATTCAACAATTTTCTCCTTTTTGGTTGAAATGAGTGGAACGGCCTCCACCCATTTAGTGTAATATTCGGTTGCCGTGATGATCCAACGGTGACGTTGCGAAGAAGGCGGATGAATCTCACCAATAAGGTCAAACCCCATTGTGAGAAAGGCCAAAGATCTCGTGCGACCTGTAGCGGGTGGCTGGGAGTATGTTGAAGGTTGGCATGTTGTTGACACATAACACAACGCTTAACATATTCGTAGTAGTCTTTATTAAGAGTAGGCCAATAATATCCTAGGTGAAGGATCCGCTTGGCCATGGCAAAGCCACTAAAGTGCCCACCACAAATTCCGTCATGGACTTGTTGGATGGTATGAGTGACTTCAGCACTAGTTAGACATCGAAGGAGGATACCATCGAAGCCATGTTTATAGAGGAGTCCCCCCATGATGACATAATGAGAAACACCTTTAAGAAAAGTGTGTTTGCCATTACTACTAAGGTCAGGTGGGAGAACAAAGGTTGTAAGGTAGTCACGAAATTGGTGATACCAGGTATCCTGTGAGTCAACAGATACATTATTTACCATACAAACATCGGGACTAAGTAAGATGGGGCAAAGAGTTGTTGGACCAAGACAAATATGTCGAGTCTAGTTGGTGATGCAGGAATTTGTGAGGCCAAGCAAGCCATAGTATCCACAAATTTATTAGTTGAGCGTGGAACGGTTTGGATAGTATAATGGGTAAATAAGGTCAAAAGTGAATCTACGTAACATTTGTACTTTTGAAGTTCCTCATTTTTACATTGGTAGATGCCAGTAACTTGATTTACTACCAATTGAGAGTCACCAAAAATGTTAATAGACTTCACACCTAAGTGTAATGCAACGTGGAGACCCAAAACAAGGGCCTCGTATTCCATTGTATTGTTAGTGCAGGGGAAATCGAGCCTGAATGAAAGAGGCATAGGTTCACCTTCAAGAGGAATGAGAACAACGCCGCCCCTCCACCGCACTAGCATTTAGATCCATCGAAGAAGAGGGTCATCGGATAAGACACATCACTGAGTGAAAGAGTTGCGATGAGTTCATCAGGGAAAGTAAAATTGGTAAATTGTTCCCCAGGTAAAGGGGCTTCCGCGAGTTGGTCTGCGATAGTTTGTCCTTTGACTGATTTCTAGTGTATGAACTCAAGGTCGAGGTGGCGAGGAGCATAAGCCATCGGGTGATGCGTTGGTTTAGATGAGGTTTGGCGTACATATAATGTATGGGGTCAGTGTTGGTGATGACAAAAGTTTTGTGATTCAGGAGGTAATGTCGGAGTTTGGTGGCCATGAATGATAGGGCTAGGCACAACTTTTCGACGTGTGTATACCTAGTTTCGTAATCCACAAGAGTACGGACTTATGTAATAAACTGCTTGTTCTCGATGCTCGGAGTCACGATGTGCGAGCATGGCTCCTACAACATGGTCGGTGGCAGAAAGGTAAAGGTAGAAAGGGTGATCATCCTGAGGTGGGATAAGCACGGGTGGCTGCAAGAGATAAGCTTTAAGAGCCTCAAAGGCTTGGTGGCACTCCTCGCTCCATTGAAAGACAATGTCCTTTTTAAGGAGATGATGGAAAGGTTGACATCGATCCGAGAGTTGTGAGATGAAACGCCGGATAGATTGGAGTTTTCCCTGCAAACTACGTAATTGCTTTAGGTTAGTGGGTGGGGGCATTTCTAAGATAGCTTTGACTTTAGCTGGGTCGACCTCAATGCCACGCAAAGAGACGATAAAGCCAAGGATTTTTCCCAAAAGGACGCCAAAGACACATTTCTTTGGTTGAAGACAGAACATAGTATTGTAACAGGTGATCGAAAATAATGGTTAAAACATCGAGATGTTCACTGCGATGTTTGGATTTTCCAAGAAGATCATCGACATAATCTTCGAGGATAGTGTGCATAATGTCATGAAAAATGTAAGTCATAGCCCGTTGATAAGTCGCACCAGCATTCTTAAGGCCAAATGGCATGACACGATAGCAGAAGGTCCCCCAGGGGGTAATGAAGGCGGTTTTATGTTGATCGGTCGAGGCTACTAAAATTTGATTGTATCGAGAAACCATCCATGAGAGAAAGCATCTCATGGCCGCAGTGAGATCAACAAGTTGATCAATGCTAGGTAGGGGGAAGTCATCCTTTGGGCAAGCGAGGTTAAGATCCCGGAAATCCATACATATCCGAAGTCCCCGTCGCTTTAGTGACAGGTACGACATTAGAAATCCATTGCGGATAGTCAATAGGTAAGATGAAAGAAACAGAAAGGAGTCGTTGAAGCTCTTCTTTAACCAAGAGGGCAATGCGTGGATGCATTTTTCTCAGTTTTTATTTAACTGGTTTGGAGTCTGGTTTTGAGTGATGTTATGGACAGCAATGTCAGGATCGATTCCTGGCATGTCGGCGTAGGACCAAGCGAAAGCTTGATTGCGGGCACGGAGGAAGGTAGTGAAGGCGGCTTGTTCTGATGTGTCGAGAGATTGTCCGATCTTTACAATGTGAGGATCATCCTCTGTGTGGATGTTGATTTCTATAGTTGACTCATTCAACATGGTTTGGGTTTCAGATGGTAAGGTGCGTTGAATATAAGAGTCATCCGCACCAAGGTAGGTGAGGATGGAGTCATCATCCTGGCACTCCACAACATTAATCGAAGCGAGTCTTCTTGATCATGTCGGATATAAAAGGGGAGAGAAGATGGGTCTTCACCATCGCGTTGATAAGTGAGAGGACCTAGGAAGATAGCATTCATGAAAAAAAAGTTAGGAGGGATAGATTCCAGGTCTATCGACTCCGTGGGTGAAGATGGAAAAATGGGCGATGATGGTTTGGAAGGGGTGACTTCGTCGTCTTCCTGGATACAATTGACATGAGGTTTCTTTGGTGTAGGTGGTTAGAAAATCCAAGACCACTACGATCTTTGTGTTTGCGTGTAGTCATGGGAATAATCGTATGTCATCCTTGTTCATAAAGACCGAAACCAAAACCTTTCCAAGCATAGTGCGTCGGGAAGGTGAGGTGAAGCAGCGGTTGGTTAGATATTGAAAATCTGATTGGAAGGGAACCACACCAAGGGAGGTTCGGGGTGATGAGAGGATGCGTCGACACCCCCATACGTTAGGTTGGTGCGGTAATTAGGTGGTCGTAGGAGATCACCTCCCCCACATGACGGTCGTAGGTAGGATGCGCATGTAACTGTCCATACTCTTGTGGGGTATGGAAGGTGCTAATGTTGTATAGGTGGTACTCCCCCAGCGTAAGGCATTGAAAAACATCTACCAAGGGATCTGAGGTTGGGATGTTGTCGTGGGGAAGGAAGTGGTATTCACGTCGGTGGTTTCATTGGTCGAAGGTGTGGGTGCGGCTAAGGTGGATGGTTGAGGCGTGGTTGAAGTAGATGGTTGGGTTGGATCAATGGGTGTCTTGACTGGTACAAGCACATCATTAGGGTGGTATAACATATTACGAGGTTTTGAAGGGGAAGCGTCGGTGTGACGGTGTATGACTTCCCCTCATACTCAAATTTTATGCATCTATGTAAGGTGGAGGGAGTGCATCCCATAGCCTGGATCAAGGGCGGCCTAACAACATGTTGTATTGGAATTCTCCCTCAAGGACATAGAAGAGTTCGGGTAAGGTACGTGGCCCTACATGAATGTTAAGGATCACGGTGCCTAGGGTAGAAGTAATAGCATCGTTGAATGAATGCAACATGGTGGGGTTGGCACACATGCAGCTAGGAGGGATATTCATCTGTTGGAAGGCTTTGGAAGAGATGATGTTTAGGCTAGCGCCCCGTCGATCATAACATGACGTACCGGATGTCCCGGACGTAAGCGAGATGAAAAGAGTGGGGTCAGGATCTTCTGCACCAAAGACGACAATTTCTTCTTTGGAAAAATTGCAAGCGGCTTGGCTTGTATGCGAGGGGAAGAAGTGGTTGTGGAGGTAGGTTGTTTGGTGAGAGAAGTGACGTGGTTGGGTGTTAAGATGGAGGTGATGGGAAAGGTTTCATTAGGTAGGACCTCTATCCCTTGAAGGATCTCAATTAGAGCTTGTCGATGTGATTCAGATGTTTGAATGAGATCATAGAGTGTCATTTTTATAGGAGATTGGTGAAGTTGTTTGATCATAGTGTGATGGGAAACTCCATCAGAGACTGGATAGGCAGGTCCACGAATAACCACTTTAGGTGGTGGTGCGATCGGGATGGCGGAAGAAGAAAGAGAGGCGCAGGTGTGCTTTCTTTAGCTTTTCCATTGTTTTTCTGACCTCGAGTAGCAATGCTAATCATGTTGATCTCATGAATGCGAGATGAGGAAGATGACAGGGATAAGTCATTGTTCTCGAGAGGCGGGGTTGCAATGATGATAGATTTTGGTGAGGTGGGGATAGGTGGTATAGGAGAAGGGATCGAAGCTAAGAGCTTTTCCCTCCGTAAGTTGTCCTTCTGAGATTTTCTATCCGAGATAGGCAACTGGTGAAGGATGGCTTTCAAAGCTTTGCATCCTTCTACATTGTGTCCTGGTGTGCGGTGGTAGGCACAGATTTTAGATTCATCATAACCTATAGGTCGAGGTTTAGATGGATCATAGAGTGCAGTGGGGGTAGGGAAATGGTCGCATCCCCTACCAGCATATCAAGGATCTTGGCGTAAGATCCTTTGAGTGGGTCAAATGAAGATGAGGCTATTGATTGAGTGGGTGAGATTATTGATTGTTTTGGTAATGGTTGGGTACGAGTGGTTCGTATGGGTGGTGGTTTAGGTAAGGGATTTTGATGATTGGGTTTAACTAGGTGTGGCTTCTTTTGCGCAGAAGTCATGTTTAGTTGGTTAGATGATGAGGCCACAGATGACGTGGTGGCAGGAAACAACCACGGGGAAAGAGGAGTGGCAGCAAACAAGTCCTTCGATGATCGAGTTTGCTTAGGGTTGGTAGGTAGGAAAGATACTTGGGGCGATGGTGTTGAGATGCCTGTGGATTTCTGTATGGGTGCAGAAGGTGCTGGTCATGTTAAAGAAGACGTGGGAGGCATGGTGTATTGAGGCAAGGTGGAGGGGTGAGGCCCCAATATAGAAGGTAGGTGTGACGGCGAGGGTTGAAGCCGTGCCTACTATAGTGGTGTGATCGGGGGTGAGGGTTTTAGTTGTGGTGGAGGCATAGATTGGACTCGAGGAGATTGGGTCTATCTCCTAGGTGGATTAACGGCTTTATTTTTGGATAAGTCTAACCATTTAGGTGGGTGCGTCAGGCTAGGTATTGGTGAAGTCCCAAGCGTAGGGGAAGGTTTGGCTAGGTTGATAGAGGTGGATGAGGTATTTGGTAGAGATGAGGGGGGTGGAGGTGAGGACATAGGCATTTTGAGCTTTTGTAAAAACTTCGGGTATATGGTAGAGGTGTCTGGATTAGTCATTTGCATTTGAGTAGAGCATGGTGTACTCAAACGTTCCCATAAGAGTCATCTATCTTCTGGGGGATGAAAATCTTCACGTATGGATGGGAATTTTGGTATGGAAGAGAAGTGGGCTGTGATTCCGGTCCCTTTGGGGGTGTGATAGGGGGGCGAATGAGGTCTTTGTATCAATGGTGTTAAGAGGTCAACCGGTCTTTGGAAAGATTTAGGTGATGAAGAATCGATAGGGAGGAGGGCATGTTCTAGAGGATCCGTCATGGTTAAGGAATTTGGTGATGTAGGCTCGAGGGGTTTCTCTTCTAAGGATGACAGAAAAAGTGGTGATCCTTCTTCTTTTGCAGCAAGAGTGGTGGAAGGAGATGTTTGGGAAATAGATAAGTTGGATAACATCCACTCATAGTCTTGCAGGGATGTGGTGTAAGAAGGCTCTTCTATGAGAAGAGAACTCTAGGCGGTTGATTCCTTTATGGGTAAAGGAATAGTAGGGCTGTCCTCTTGTCCTGATGAAGGAGAAGGGGGCGAGGACTCTGCGTTGGTGAAGAGGCTCGATTCAGAATTTCCTCGATGGAAGCCCTTGGTTGGGAGTTGAAAACCACATGGATCTCATGCACACTCTTCTCCTCGGCTAAGGTTTCTTGGTTTGTGTTACTATTAGAGGAATGGTTTGGAAATGGTTTGTTGAAGATTTTTAAATTTTGATTAGTAGGGGCATTAGGATTATCGAGGGTTATATCCCCTGCATCAACCATTTCCTACACTATGTTTTTAGCATCTTGCATTTTTTGTGGTTGTGTCCCTTCACACGATGGAAGTTACAGAAGTCATTTTCTTTATACCAAGAAGGTATAGCGTGGGTGGAATCAAACCCGGAGTGAGGTTTAATAGGAGGCAAGGTGATAGCTCCTACTTTAAGCAATTTTTCCAAGATCACATCATAAGTTTCTCCCAAGGGAGTGTATTTGATGGGCTCGGCTTTATACTTATAGGTGAATTTTGGCTGGGTATTAGGCGGTGCTTGAGATTTGACCGTCACCGCGTGTACAACTCCTCTTGATTTCGAAGTAGACGATGCGTGAGAGTTGGTGGTGTTGGGTTTGTTGGTGGAGTCTTGGGTTCGGACATTTGAGTTTTTGTTGCAACTTCAATTTCTCCTCCTCTAAGGCTCGAATCTCTAGTTTCTGAGCCATAGTAAAGGCCTCATCAAAGGTGCGGAAAGTTTGAATTTGGAGGGTGGGAGAAATGTGTTTAGTGCGAGGCTGCGTAAAGAGTTTGATGAGCTCGGCTGAGGTAAGGCATAAGTAAGTTGGTTGATGAGCCCCGCCATCGTCCAACGAAATCTGCGATAGATTCGTCTTCAAATTGTCGGATGGCATAGAGATCGGTAATGGATACTTTCTTGGAAATATTGATGGAGAAATGCTCCAAGAAAGATTGGGCTAAGCTGGTTAAAGGAGAAGATTGAGTGCTTTAGGCTAAAAAGCTTTTGTACCACTCAAGCAAGTCTGATAAGGACATGGGAAGGTACGGAGTAGTAAGGCATCGTCATGAGCAATCGGATAGCGAGGCATGTCTAAACGATCGCAAGTGTTGTTGAGGGTCCTCCTTACTATTAAAGCGAGTAAATTTCGGCAATTCCCATTGAGGAGGATATGTATGAAGGGGGACAGAAGGATGAATAGGCTCCCGAAAAACTTGCTCATATGTTAGGGTGTTACGGCTTCCTGAAACAGAAGCCTCAAGATTTTGCATCTTGTCCATCATCTGTTTGATTAAATCATTGGTTGGGTTAGATGATGGTGTTGTCGTCGTAAACGGAGGAGGATTGGGCCAAGAGCCACTACTAGACAATGGTGGGGTTAAATGTTGATAAGGTATCGATGATGAATGTGTTGGGGTGGCCAAATAAGGGTGTCCTATATAAGATGTTGAGGCCACCGGATGCGTTTGCGGAAATGAAAAGGTGGGCGGAGCCTGAGAGGAAAGCCTCGTGTGGATAGGTGGTAGAGAACAAGTTATGAAAGAGGCAATCTACGAGAGGGATGAGGTAGGGGCGGTGGATGGTAGTGATATGTGGGGCCCCAGATTAACCAAAGGAAAGCCAATTGGTGTAGTATGGACCATCGAATCCATTGAGTGGGAGGCGGGGCTAAGGATGAAGACGGTGAGGCGGAGTTATTAGGTGGAGAAGGGCTAAGTGGTGGCTATACTAATAGGCATACCAAAGAGGAGCTGACCGTTGGGTGTACGGTCGGGGGTATGAGACAAATAATATTATGTACGGTGCTAGGATTAGCATCAAAAATTTGGTAAAGTCCTTATCTCCTACATGGATCTTGGGAAAAGCACTGGTGTCCGTAGGATTCCCCATAGGATGCGAAGGGGGTGACTCAGGAAAAGACACGGAACACGCATGTGAAACCATGGTGTGGCTTGTTTAGGGTGATAACAACCATGGACAAGAAGATACAATAGGGAATTATTAATCGAGGAATAGAAACAACAACAAAATGTTGGAATTGGTAGGTTCTTTGGTTTGTCGGGAGCGTGAAACACGATAACCGATATCGGTCAGTAAGCGATGTCGGTGTCGGTCAGATTGTAGCCGGCGTCGGTCAGGTGACCGATGTCGGTAGAAGATGACCAGTGTCGGTCACTGTGAAGGCAAAGAGAGAATGTAAGAGGCTGTTGGTTTGGGGGATAACAAGGCTTAGTATACCCACCAAAGCTATACGAAGTGATCACTTTGAGACAGGTATAAGAGAAACAAAAGCGAAAGAAAACAAAACAAGCAAGATACACAAGCAACTCAAGAGACTAACCCTAGGATTAGTTTTAATCACTTTGGGCTTATGCCTTAGATGCAAGATGATGTCAATCCTAACAAAAAAACCTAAGGGAGATGTCAAGTTTGTTTTGGCTTGTAAGGCTACCTCAATCGGGTGGAGGAATACCGCGGGAAGGGGGGATGTTTGAGATGTTGTGTAGATTATGATGTGATTTGGTATGTGTTGTGCAGTGAGAGTAAGATTAATTTCTCATCAATACCATGGATATCACCCCCACGTGTACGACCTGTTACTTAATCTACGTTCACTAGAATTAAAAACAACAAGCAAGAATGTGATGCACGTGTTTTAAACCCAAATCGAAAATGATATTCGATGAAGCAAAGAAAGAGAAGAGATTAAGAAGATGACTTTCACTAATGCAAAGATGTGAAAGAAAGACAAATTCTTTTACCAAAATGACAAAATATTTTGTGAATATTTAGAAGAAAAAAAACAAGTGTGCTCCTATATGAAAACAAGTAAGAAAAAAAGAAACCGAGAAGGGTCCCCAGGCGTGCCAAAATGTTTCACACAAAATTTTGTTCCAGAATAGAGTTAATTCTATCCTTTCATTCTCTTGAGAAACAGATAGGGGTTAGGGTTAGGAGGAATACCTGTTGAGTGTTGGGAAGGTGTGCGCGTACCATAGAGAGATCAGACCGATTGTGAAGAGCTCCTTTTTTTCTGGGAAGGACTACCTGTAAATAAGAATGCAAGACCACCAGATTTTAGTTAGACAATAAGTGAGGGAACTGCCTTGGGCCCAGGAAATATTAGACTTCCTTTCGAAGGTGGTCAGTTCCTTTTAATACAAATTGATGCAAATGATAATAAAGAAGCTATTGCGAACTCACGATTTAGGTATCTCGTTACTAAAAGCAATAGAGACTAAACTACCAATAATAGAATGTCATGTTGTTTGTTTGGTCACTGGTTATTGATATGTTCAGATCAAGTTACAGGGATAGACCAGGCTGGACATGAGATTGTTTTGAGGTGAATAGGTGAAAGGTTGGTTTTGGTATAAGTCACAGTGACCGATGCCGGTCACTGGATAACCGATCGCGGTTATAAAACCGTACCGGTAGGGAATAATCGATATCGGTAGGGGCAGTGATTTAGGGATTTTTAAATGGAGGTTGGTGTAAGGTGGTTATGAGGTTTGGAAGGTTGGTAGATGGTTGAGGGGAGTAGTAGGGTGATAGAAGACTCGAGAGAGTGGAGAGAGCTGTCTTTGGGGCAATATAGAGATGGATGACCGAAGGTTAGGTGCGAGGTTGTTTCGGGTAGTAGATCAGGAGTGAGCTTATAATCCTATGAATTAAAAGTTCACAAAGTAGTGTCTAGAAGCATACAAGGTGATAAAAGAGACTACTTACTAGTTTCTGATGTGGATGCAGGTCCAAAGAATGTAGTGGCGAAGGCAAGGCTCAGTTGGGATGATCCAACAATCGGAAGTGATCTGATGAAGCTATCCTCGACTCTCCCAATGTTTGGATGAGTGTGACAATGCTCTAGTTGCTCGATTCTGATTTTGGGCTCGATACTCCTCTTTGCAAACTCTTCTCTCTCCTTCACTTGTCTCTCTCTTGCAAATGAATTTGGGATCCTTTCATTTTGGTTGGGGGAGGTCATTTACAGGGAACCGATGGTGGTTATGTAACCGACGCCGGTCGAGTAGGGACCGATGTTGGTTAGGTCAAAGTTGGCTATTTTTAGTAAAATAGCCAACTTTCCCTCCTTTCTTTCCGAGGGATTAGTTGTGGGCTTGGTCAAGTCATTATTAGGTTTGTTTTGATGCGGGTGAGGGTGATGAGTCATGGGTGTGGGGTCTGGACCAAGTCATAGGTCTTAATTAGGTTAGTTTAGGGTTAGGGCTAGGTCATAGTGAGGTGGCGAGGTGAGGTGGCAGGGTTGGAGATGTGGATTTATTAATTATAAGGTAATTAATAAATAATTAAGTGTGTAAGGTTTAGGTGGTGAGGTAGGGTTAGGTTGCGGGATGAGATACGAGGTACGGGGTGTCGTAAGACCTAAATTGTCTCTGTGAGGTTTAAGACCATATGTATTGGTCTATACCATACCATATAGTCTTACCTCCTTGTATGGCCTTGAATATAGAGCTCTCAATCCACAAAAGTTGATTTTACTAGTCTATATGCTTTCTTCCTACCTAGATCAGTCATCAACATACTCGAAACTTCTTGAACCATCTAAGTGCCCCTTTTCAACTTGCTTACATTCCAAATAGCATGTACTATCTAGCTAGTTGATGCATAAGGGCCAAACTAATTCAAGGGATAATTACATGCACATCGGTACAAAGCACTAGGAGAAGTAAATTGAGTCTAAAATGTAGTACAAGGCTCGGTGAATCACACATGATTACCATAGAGGTTAGTCGACTCAAGCATTTACATATTTATTTTTAGGGATAATGATTGCTTAAGTGTGTTGTAGGATAGCTAGGGTTTGTATTACAAATTCATGTGCGATATTAAGGGTTTTGTGTGACGTTGAAGATACCAAAGAGTTATAAACATCAACACATAATGGACACCACTATTTTTAGATCCCTAATCCATACGGAGTTTAAGACCATATATATTGGTCTATTCCATACCATACTGATCTTGCCTCCTTGTATGGCCCCGAATATAGAGCTCTCGATCCACAAAAGTTGATTTTACTAGTCTATATACTTTCTTCCTACCTAGATCACTCTTCAACATACTCGAAAACTTCTTGAACCAAGTAAGTGCCTCTTTTCAGCTTGCTTACATTCCAAATTGCATGTATTAATTAGCTATGTTGATTGCCATGTTGTATACTTATGTCATATGATTTGTAGCATAATTTGAGTGTATTTTATAGGCTTATTACAATAATATCATACTAAAAACATAATTAACATAAATTAGGGATGATACCTTTTGATGAACCCACTTTTGTTCAAACCCTTAATAATCTAGGATCTTGCTAGTCACTTTGCATTAGGCATATTTTTTTCCAAACCCTAGGGATGCCTTAGGGAATGTGTGTGGTTTTTCTAATAGTCCTCCATATTATTTGTGTTCTTATGGCTTACATTCATTCTTTGTACAAACATAGTGGCTATCATCCCTCTAACCAAGTATATACCACTTTTTTGAATGCAAGACATATGTTGATAAGAGATGATATAGTACACCATTATGATCAAGATGTCAATTCTCTTGTATTTTGAGATAGACCGCCCAATTTTCTCCAAAACAAATAACTCCTCCTCCACCTACCCATATAAATGAAAAAGTCCTAGCTGAGGCCATGACATTTCTATGTGCCTCTCGCACTCTCAAAGGTGATGGAGATCCTAATTGTGATAATAATGGAGCTAGTTGGGATAGTGATAGGGGAAAAAACCTTCCCCTCCACCTACTAATGCCCTTCCTAAATTCAAAAATCCTATATATTCTATTGATGATGAGAGTATTTCTAGCCTACATGAATAATATATTATGTCTATCCATACATTAGTCAATGACGAGTCTTATGTTTCGATGATAAGTTAGCTTTTATTCATAATGAGTGCCCTAGAGATGACATCCATGATGAACCTACTCCCCTTGCACATGATATCAAAAAACATAATTGAGTATCTCCCACTCCTCTTGAATGAAAAACTAATGCATTTGATAGCAAATTATCTATTTTTCTTAGACATGATTATACTTGTGTTTATACCCTTCCCATTGAATGTGAAAGAAATGATATTTCTTGCATAAATAATGTTTCTACTAATAATTTTGAATACAATAATGATACAAATGATTTCACTCCTATTATACATGTCGTGAATGATAAATTTTTTGTTTTTGCTTCTCCTCTCGAAACCAAATGCAATCATGCTATTTTTACTTCTCCTCCACTATTTGTACATGATAATGTGTATAATGATGAGATTGTTAGAAAAAAATAACATGTTGTTTCTTTTCTAGTTACATGTAATACACATAGTATATTTTCCTCTCCTAGTGTGAACTCTATGCTTGTAGATAACAATAATACGCCTTTAGAACCCCAATGTGCGATCAAGCCCATAGATCTCAAAATTTCACCTAATTATACCTCACCCAACATTTACTTTAAATGAAATAGTATTACTATGACTACTATTAATTATAAGGTGAAACCCTTAAATGAGCATCTATATGTTTATGCCATACCTCCTCAAGAGTTTCTCTCTCATATGCATGCGATAGGATATTCGCAATGTAAAGTCCATACTTTACCCCTACACAGTAAAACTTACAATGCTAACATTGATTCCAATAATATTTATGACAATCCTATTTTTATTAAAGTCTTTCAATCTCATTTCCCTATAAATTTTGTCACGCCTTTATTCCAATCATTTGATGGTACCTCAAATCCTTAACTACATCTTAAGCATTATAGGGCATTTATGACCTCATATCACAATGATAAATTGCTTCTCAATTTTTTTGAAGAGT
Source organism: Taxus wallichiana var. yunnanensis (assembly GCA_018340775.1). Lineage (NCBI taxonomy): Eukaryota > Viridiplantae > Streptophyta > Pinopsida > Cupressales > Taxaceae > Taxus > Taxus wallichiana. The sequence continues at coordinate 497,020,669 of CM031242.1, read as the reverse complement.
CTCGTAGGATAGGCCATGTAATGGTTTACTCACCTTCCTAGTAGATATCTATGTAATTTTATAGAATTTAAAGATTCTTTCCTAGCCCACTTTAGTTACTGATAAAGGACCTAGGGTTATATATGAGAATTTACCCTCTTTAAATCAAGGTGAGACTGAACTTGTATATGACTGCATTATGCATTTAAAATTAGACATGCACTTATTATTATATTCACTCATTGATCTAAAGATGCAATATATATTTTTGTGAAGTCTAATTTGACCTCATACGGAATAATTATTTTATAATACTTGTGATTCATTTACTCAACTTTGTCTATGTTTTATTGATATAGAACAAGATCTTACATTGTCGCATCAACCCAAAGCCTCTCGATGCAAAATTTGAGTTGCTCATATCATGCATGACTATGGTGTACCATTAGAATCAATACCTAATGATGCTCAAGTTAAATATTTGCCTTTGTGGTAACACTTTTATAATCCCAATCCTAAACCAAGATTTCTCCTAAATACTCCCCATATGAATAAGTGTACACAAATTTATTTTAACAAATCTATTGATCGCCCACACGATATATTACTCACACTACTTGATTGAGATTTAATTCAGGTTTTGTCTAATGACTATCATCCTCCTCACTAGCTAGAAAGGCAAAGGGAAGGCCTTTTTACAATTTTCATTATATTAATGGCAATTGTGAAAATTATTCTTATCTTTGTAGATTAGAAACTTTAGTTACTTACGAATAAAGGAATTATCTCTTTCAAGACATGTTACTCGATAGATATACCTCATCTCCTCCAAGACGTCATCTAAAAATGAGCATTACTCTCACCAAGTTTTAATCCATTGATACATCAATAAATAATTATCATGATGAAGTTATTCCTCCACAAGAGCTACCACATCCCACATACAAATGGTTAGCCATAAAGTAGAATCTATAACAAAAATTTGCACATGTGAATCATACAAGTTTTATGGAACTATCGGTGACACATCCAATCAAGATCAAGCTTCAAATTATATTCTCACAAAATGCACTTTTGGTTTCTAGAGTGATTTCTCACACCTATCTACTCTTGATTTCTCCATAACAATGTTTTACTTACCCATATGTTCCACTCACTATCTATGTCTCTTCTAGCTGCTACCCCTTCTTACTAAGTACCTTATGGCATACATGAGGATCACCCTTCCTTCTATTTTAAAGAATATGTTTCCTCTCCCTATATGCTCATGAGATATTATGTAGAGGTTATGAATATACCACCCATCATGCTTTCTCATCACTACACATGCATCGATAACTACAAAACCAATTCCCTAACCACACAATCTTGATTAAATCACAACTATTATAATAATGTCTACTGTAGCTTTATTATGCATCACACATGTTACCTACCGATTTTAACAATAGGCGGACATCATTCATTATGTACAACATAATAATAAATAATATACACTCACAACAAAACTAAATAAAATGCATCTATTTATCTCAAAAACTATGCTACACAATATATAACCAATATGGAAAACATATTTTTGAGAAAATCCAATACACACACACACACAAAAAAATAAAATAAAATAAAATAAATCTATATAATATGCCGGGAATTTCCCATCATGCATTCACTCATCATCCTCACTACTCTCAATAGGCATAAGATCTCGAGAGATCAAGGCCCCTCCAGTGTCACCATGACCTCTCAATTATGAGATATCTTGATAGTGACTTAATGACTCACGTAAGGTGGCATTCTTTATCAACACATGGTGCATATTGATCTTGGGACCCCACCAATATCACCAAAAATCCTGAACTAAATCAGTCCCACAATGGGAATCATTTGTTGGGATTTATCTAATTGGATATCATCTGGTCATTCGAAACACTACACATGTAGCTTCCACTACAACTAGATCAAACAAGTATCATGATCACCCCATATGTCATCCACTCAAGTATGCCTCCATTTACCACATCCCCTAAAATATTTTGGAGTAATGTTTACATGAATGCATCTATAATGATGTTTTAATAAGTATCGCCTATAATTACCAACACAACTATATCAAACATATAACAAAAAATACACATCATTTCTATATGTCAACTAATCAATGCTCAAACATCACATAAAAATCCTGAACTAAATCTCACTCTCTATCAACTCCTTCATCTACAAGTGGAGAAACCCTACACCTACTCCTCCATGTGAAACATCACCTCTTGGATCACGAAATACAACAAGAAATATAGCACACATCTAGTCTCTAATCACCACTTTGCATATATTGTAGTTCTTTTTATTTTCTTGATCACTCAATATAACCATGGGGTATACCTCATATACTTCTAGGGGTAATAAATCCTCTTGGGTTTTCCCGACTACACCCCCTCCATATAGGCCACACGTGTATACATCTTGCATATATATGGTTACAGAGGAACCTCTACATAATCAAAAACTTGTGTGTCATGTTCTCATAATGAAATAATTCCCCTTGGTAAGGAAATTGATCCTCTAGCCACACAATGCATCAAATCCACCACATATCTAAGACATTATCTAACCAGACCTTTGAAATCAATATATTGCCTTCAAACAATGTTATGTGGTGTCAACCTATCCAACATGGTTCTATAGGCCATCATATCAAATCACCTCCATCATGGAATCACCCACCTCACCTCTACAATATCTAGATGGGCCATATCTAGGCATGGCCCACCTATTGGTTGTACAACAACAATGTTCTCATAGGCCACACATGCAAGAAAGTCACAATTGTTATACCACCCTCATTTTCTCTAATATGAACCTATACATATTTTGGTATAAGTGAGTTGCCACATAATGACCCCATGCATAACGGGTCCCATGTTCCTCTATCATCTAAATAATCTTCCATATCAATGTTATATTGATACCCTCCACCCTCCATTTCTATGAATGAGGAAAAACATACAAATACATTTATGTAATCGTGTGGAACATGAGAAATCACCACAACACTCAACCTAATAATGGCATCTCTAATACCCACGATTCCCACCCAAAATATATGTGCATGCTTCATATGGTAGGGCATGTATGGGGGAAATACATGTTCCCTCTCCCTTATAATTGATAACCAAAAAATATGATACCCATCCTACAAGGTCACCATCATTTCCCCTTTCGAGAGAAAAAATGTGTGTGTATCTGCATTCCACTTCTCACACAAAGTTGTAATCAAATTCATATTTGTGGGAAATTCTCTCGATCAGTCACATGTTGCAAACCAGATCTATCCAAAATGTCCCAACCTACATCATCTAGAAATAATGTAAATAATGGCATCATATGGTGCCCTCCACGAGAATTCTCGTGTGTGAATATATCTCTGTAACCTTAAATACACCACACACTACACTAGTCCACATAGTGCAAAAAAATCACCATATATCAAGAAAATATTAAGAAATTTATCCAAACAACATTCATATTATCATATTCTAACACTTCACTAATGAATCTTTTTCGTAGATCAATCCTGTACAAATCTTGATTCAAAACATATGTTTTTTTTTCAGTATCGTACAATTTTGTATGGTACCACCCCAAGGTCAAGATTGGACTATTCAACTCAGTTTCATCACTCTACGATAAATTCAAATAAATTACAAAATTTCAATATTTTACAACAAATTATAAAAATTCACACCAAAACACCAACATTGATTACACTTAGCATCTCATGGGTCGTATGTGCCTAGATAATGTTTCCTACCCTCTCAAATTGTGAACACATGGGCTCTCTCACTCATGGAATTTTGGTAGTCTAAGAGCTCCTATCACACTCAATAAAAATCAAATAATGAAAAGTAATTTTTAATTTTTACTATGATTTATAGCAATAAATTACCTAGGGCATAAAGTGCCCAAACCTACTTCTTGCCTTAATAATACGTCAATTACAACTTTACAAATTTTTGGTCCATATCGGGGCCCTACTCATCAGATTTACATGGCATTTGCAGCATCACAATCATGTTTATGACATAGTCTACGTCCATACATCACCATACTCCATATAAAATATTGTATGATGGTTCCCTTTTATCTCTACCAACTTTTCATCTACCTCTCTTGTTCACATACTACTTTTTATATTATGTTGATCACTTTATCCAACATCTCTAATTGCACAACCCATATATCTCTCCTCTAAACTTTATAGTCTTAGATTTTGCTTCATCTCATCAATTTCATCTTAATCAATAATTCATCACACTCTCCCTTTCACTAAAAGGGGGAAACCTTATAGGTCGACCATACGGTGGTATCTTCTATTTCACTCCAAAATAACCAATCAAAGTCCAAAATATTGGTCATACAATGCCATCTTCTTTTGCGTACATAATACAAAAACCAAAACAAGGTTGGCTATGCAATACAACCTTTCTCCCTCATTGTTACATAAATTAGATCCAATCATATCATTTAGTAGTCAATCGTGAACACGAAAAAGTTAACTATGCATTGAACATGCATAGTAAAAATTTAGAACACCATCGCATTTGGCACAAATTCGGGGAAAAAACCAAGTCTTCCAAACTAACAAAAGCACTAATATTACAATATTACACCCATATAAGCATGATGGGGGTAACGAAACATAATTCACCTTTCACCTTATAGGGGTTTATGCATAGATGAGACCTAGATTTATTTTTAGTGGTGTGGTCCCATTATTGGGAAGTGTTATAATGGGTAACTAGAAAGCCCTATGACACTATTCCCTTGGTGTCAAGACACCCAATTCCCACATTATTACAAAATCAAGCACCTTGTTTTGGGATTTGATCACCCCCAACTCTAAAAACATGCCAAACATGATTCTCCATACCTATAGGTATTTATTTTTGAAATAATAAATATATCCCCTTGACACCAATGATACACTTCTCCCTTGTCTATACATGGGTTAGGTGACGAATTGCGTTATTTTATATGCATAATAATTTCCTTGCGAAATGATTGTAAAGATTCTCATTTTGAAACTTTCTCGGGTAAAACTTTTCTTCTCATTTACACTAGTTAAATTTATTCACTATCATAAATGGGGAAAATGTAGACACTAAAATCTGCACAAAAATCATTATTACATTATGCTTTTATTACACTTGAATATAAATGAGTTATGAACCTTGAAACTTGATCTTAGTAGCATAATCCCTTCTACTTCCATCATCGGTTGCTTGGTTTGAATGGTATTCTATCAATGTTTCACTCTTTTATCATGATTTTGTGTCAATTTACAGGGATCCCTTGTGTAGACAAAAAATCACGTACTTTGGGTAATTATCTAGTCTTGATTGCATACTACTATTCATATGATTCCTAAGAAAGAAAAGTACTGATTAACAAATGTCTTTGGTCATCTTTTGTTGCTTTCTTTTGCTACTTTTGGTCTTTCACCTTTATTGGCCCAATATGTCTTTTCATAATTCAATTTTACCTTTTATGGACTGGAGCACCTAGCCAGGATGCTAGCACTAGGTGCCCTCATCCCCTATGGGCACCCCTATCCTCTTTACACTTTCCTCTCCTTGTTTGGGTCCTTTATAGCCATTTGAGCATCTTATCTTTTATTGTAGTCAGCATTTTCAAGGTTAATTACGAAATTCAAATGAAGGAATCATATAAAGATAAAGTTATATGATCATAATAAAGGACCAAGCACTAAGCATTACTTATCACCACCTAAGGTTACATCCATCAAGGCTTCTATTGCTCCATTTTCATCCATCTAGCTCCATCACAAGGGACAAAGGCTGATTTTCTGCATCACACTTCATAGGAGGGGAGTTTATTCTATTCCATGCACACATTATTTACATTCTACATCTAGCTACATACTTGCTTACTTCAATTCTAACACGCATAAGAGAAACCTAGGACATAATTTCACACACACACACACACAAAACTACATTGGGTTTGAGATGTAGTGCAACTCTCAATTGTAAGCCCACCATTGTGGCCAGCCCGAGGACGATCGACCCCTTCATTTTCATATTTATTTTTTAGGGTTTGATGCTTTGTGTGGGGTTTTATAGGTGATTCTTCATTGCAGGTTTACGGTGACATCAATGATCTAAGTGCAGTATACACGTGATAATAAGTGAACAACTACGAAGCTCTAGCAACCCTATTAGAACTAGGTTTTGGCCATTTTTATAGACCATGGCGCCCAAAAAATCGAGACCCAGCGTGCCATAGGTTCCCGATTCCAGATAAATCTTCTAGATTTGTGATTTTGTGGGCTTTATGCGAGGGTTTCTCATTCATGTTCATTTGGTCTTCACTACGTCGCGAGTCCCATGACCCCTTTGAATCAACTAAGACTCCTTTAACCCTCTTAGCACTTAGCGTTTCATTACTTCATTCTTTGAGTTTCTTTGGGTTAATTTCCTTTATTTATTTATTTATTTGTTATTTACTTGTGAACTTACATCAGATTAGGCTAATATTTTATATTTTAGAATAATCATTTTGGAGAAACCAAACTCGATCTTCATGCGCTTAGGATCCTCCTCTCTTTAGGGCACTCTAATCATGAATATATCTATTCATTCTTATCTCGTAGAATCATCTTGATTGTATTAGCAAGATCAAAAAGTATTTATGTACTACTTATATTCCTCCTCACACATCACCCGAATATATATACCATAAGTTCACTTCCGCCCTATCCCTCAATGAGGATCAAATCACTTTCTACATGACTAAGCTACCTTCTTAAGTAGTGCTAGAGCATAACCCCCTTGTGTATTAAGGTCTATGTTAACAATGTTGGTGTCGAATGGGATTTAGTTGACAATGTGTTTGGCCTTAACATTTTTAACATAAATTTTATTCATCACTTGGGTCTTTTAGAAAGTGCTTTAGCTCCTTTATCAATCTCTATCTATGGCTTTGACAACATCCCCAAACATGTGTTAGGAACTATTACCCTACCTATCACTTTGTTGGTCCACATATAATCACTATTCCATACCATGTCATGCCTAAAAACCTTAATTATAATATTCTTCTTGGGCCGCCCTAGATACATGCCATGCATGCGGTCCCCTCTACTCTCCATACACAACTTAAATTCTGTCATCAGGGCATTCTTTATGATGTCTTGGCTAATCCATCCCCTTTTGAGTATTGTCATTCTATTGAACAATCTAGTAATACAACTCGTACTTATGATACTACCCAAGAATTTGATAAATATGGGTTATGGTATGAATACTTGTGCCACTATTTTTCTTTGATACTGACTTATATCCACAAGAACATAAGGTAACAACACTTTGGGATCTTCCCGCATAATCCCACACGTTTGGACTAGGATATCACCCTCCATCTTTATCTCCTGAAGCTTTTACCACCTTGCATACTTCCTCACTTCCCTAATACATCCCAAACTGATTAATGATGTTACATCTCTTTGCTTGGGATAATTTATAATTTTTTTCTACCAATGATTCTCTTCTAGAACACTTGGGCGTTTATGATCAATTCCCTTCTTTTCACCATAAGAGGTGTTCTCCATCATCCCTAAATTCTATTTCTTACTTTGGTGAATCGATATATCCTCGACAACACTTTGCCCCTCTCTATACTATTCCTATTGATCCATACATCGAGGATCGGTCATCCCTTCTCAATGAAGAGACAATTCAATACAACCTTGGTACATCTGAAAATCCATGAATAGTTATGTCGAGTTTCCTCTCTCACTCACGATGAGAAAAAGACATCAAATAGGTCCTTCATGATTTTTATGACATTTTTACATGGGACTATTGTCATATGCCAAGTATTTATCCATCTTTCCTGCAATGCATAATATTTTAATCAACCTAGTGTAATGCTGTTTAGCAAAAAAATTTGTAAAATGCATCCTAAAGTAGCACTCCTCATCAAAGAAGAGATACATAAACTATTCGATGCTAGTTTTATTTGCATTGTTGACTATCCTGCATGGGTATCTAATATTGTACCTAAAATGATGTCGGATGGTCAAGTTCATTGTTGTACTGACTTTCACAATTTAAATAAATCTTGTCTTAAGGATATTTTCCCCTTACCCCATATCGACACCATTGTTGATTCTACTAGGGGATATGATATTCTCCTTTTCATGGACGGCTTTGTAGGATACAATCAAATTAAAATCAACCTCATTGATCAAGAGAATACCTCTTTCACCACACCATGGGGAACATTTTGTTATATTGTCATGCCCTTTGGCCTTAAAAACACCGGGGCCACTTATCAATGAGCAATGACGCACATATTCCATGATTATATCCACAAGATCATTGAAGATTATGTTGATGATATCTTGGCCAAATCTAGATGATGTTCTTCCCATGCCAAGGATCTACAAATGCTATTTGAATGCTTACATCAATATCATGTACGCCTCAATCGCAAATTTTTTTGGGGTCACAACCAATAAACTCCTTGGATATATCATCTCACAATGCAACATTGAAATCAATCCTAACGAGAATAAATCCGTTATCGATATGCCTCCGCCTAAAAATTCACATCAACTAAAATGATTGAAAGGAAAAATTAGGCTATTCGGGGATTTATCACACAACTCACGATAAGATTTAGCCATTTACATAGTTCATGAATACAACTACTAAAATTTCATGGGAAGAGCAATGTCAACAAGCATTTGATAACATACAACATATATGTAACACCCACATGTTTTAGTCCCTTTGCTAGCTGATTGGCCTTTTCTATTGTACATTTCCACTACGTTTCATGCCTTAGGGATTCTACTGGAACAACATGATAATTCTCAATGTGAAAGGGAAATATATTATATTAGTCACACGCTACTCTCTTATGAATGTAACTATAGCTATATTGAAAAGATATGTCTCGGCCTTGTCTTTGTTGTGGATAAATTGTGTCACTATCTTCTCAATAATGAGGTACATATTATCACCAAGGTAGATCCATTATGATACCTCATGTCTTGTACACATATTTTGGGATGTCGGACATATTGGGTTATGCTTCTTACCGAATTTGATTTCAAGTTCATACCACAAAAATCAATTAAAGGCCAAATTATCATTGATTAATTAGTTGCAGCACCCATATTTGATGCATCCCCTATTTTTGACTCCTTCCACGAGGATTTCACTACGTATAATATCGATTCAGACACATGGAAAATGTACTTCAATGGGTCTCGCTATCTCTCGAGCACGAAGTGGGATAGTCTTCATCGATCCACAAGGTAATCCACTCCCCTTTGCATATCGATTAGGGTTTTCATGTACAAATAACATAGTTGAATATGAATCCCTCATCCTTGGCCTTCTCACCACCCATAAAATACTCGTTCATAACCTATGCATACATGGTGATTCACTGACTTGTCATAAATCAAGTATGTAGACATCTAAAATGTCGACATGCTTATTGCGACTAATGTTTTCGAAAATAACATAATCATACCCATATAATAATTAATCACAATATTAGTTATTATTAATCCATTTATCATTCCCCCTTTATCATCCTTTATCATTTATCTAAATATTCCATTTTATCATTTATCCCATTAAAAATCCCTTTTATCACATTTAACCTTTCATCATTTATCATTTATCTCATTTTATCATTAATCACTTTAATATCCTAGTATCCTATTTTAAATCCTTCATTAACATTTTATAGGAATTTAATATTCCTACATCTCACCTACCACCTACCCTACACATCCCTACACCTAGCCTTTCCATGAAATCAAATTCCTAATCATCATTAATCAACCTAATCTAATCCTAATCTAATCACATCCTCACACCTCTAAATCTAGAGGCTTCTAAATCTAGAAGCCTCTCTAACCTTCTCCTTCCATTGAATTTTTAATTCAATGGAAGCTTCTTCTCTCCATAGAATTTGAATTTCAAAATATATAATCCTCCATTCTAGATGATTCCAATCCTCTCACTAATCCTCCACCATTGATCCTCATCCTACTTGGATCAATCTTGACCCTCCAATCCTCCACCCACAAACTATAAATTTGAACTCTCATCCTCCATGAGAGCTAGTTTTGGAAGCTTGAAACAAGTCACAAATTCATATAAAATCTCTACCATTTTTTTAATCTTCAATCATCCATATTCAATCAATCCATTCATCTTCATCAATCAAAAATCCAAGCTCTCAAAGTAAAAATCAAGGGGAGGCGTTGGCCAATTGTCTCCAAAAATATGAAGCAAGCAATCAATAATCCAAGTTCCATCCAAGAGAAAATCCAACACATCAAAGGAGGAGTTGCACAACTTTTGGGTAAGTGAAAGTATTAAATATCTCCTCTCTTTCCATCCATTTCTCTATCTAAGGTTTTGTTGGAGAAGATTAGCGTAGGAGAAAAATTTACTTGTTTTCTTGCATTTTCACTCACTAATATTTTCTTGCTTATCGTATTAGTGTGCGTACACCTACTAATGAAACTCCTTTTCCTTGGTTTATGGTATTGAGGTTGTCATCCCACTCGAACTTGAAATAATCTCATTATGTGTTGCTCGAGGGATATTTAAAGACAATGCATATTGCAATTTTTTTTTACATGAGCTAGAAATGTTGGAATCTCATCACGTCTAAGAACTCGAACATCTTCATGCATACCAGTCTCGTATCGTGCATGCATACAACCAAAAACTCAGCCTCATGAATTTTATATAGGTGAACTTGTCTTAAAATAAAAGAAAAAGAATACAAAATTTTAATCTCCTCTTAAAGAGAAATTTAAAACTAATTGGCTTGGTCCTTATGTTATCACTGAAAAACTTGGTGGTGGAGTTTATTTGTCTAGCCACCCTTTTAGGAAAGTCAGTCAAAACACCACTTAATATCACGCATCTTAAAAATACTACACCTAAAGCAATACTCATTACCCGATGACACACTCTTGTGCTTCGGTTCACACTTGACTATTAAGAGCATCCTATACACATGAACCTCACACACTTTGCATAGTAGGAACTACATATTACGCATCTTCATACATCTTACACTCATGTCCAAACACATCATCTTTCATCTTACATCATCGACATCTATCGTGCATCATTCTCACTTTACGATTCATATGTCATACACATTCTACACATATACACATCTTGTATTACATCATATGCATCGTACATTATACAATTTATGTATTAAAATACATATACTACACATATTATGCATTTTACACATCAATATCTACGTGTTGCACTCACTACCCTATGACACACTCTAGTCTCATATTCCATACTAGATTTTTGAGGGTATACATCTCAAATGGACCACATCACACTCACACATTCAATCATTCAACCTTTTTCTCATGCAACATTCCTAGATTAGTGATATACATTATAGGCTACATAATCACTTCCTCTAGCATCTTGTAGTGATATACACCATAGGATAAATCATCACTTATTCTAGCATCCTTTAGTGATATATGCTTTAGGCTAAATCATCACACATTCTTACACCTCATCTCTAGGTCGCATATCATCACTACACATTCACCATGTCACACTTCACACAACACATAATTCAACCATTTCTGATGACGTGCTCTCATTTATAGTTAATTCTTGACTAATAAGGGGGCATAAACAAATGAACTTCTTGTATACAATTCCATTCAATAAGGGGGTACATGGTTCCTATCATCCATTTTACATTCCATTCTATCCATCCACGACATCCGCATATCTTGGTTGCATTTGATCTTGCTTGAATTTACTTGTACATGTTCATCTTATTACACATACTAGATATATATCTTATATGTCATTATATTTATCATAAACACATGAACCTTCACTTTCCTTCTAGTTGTGATCATAGATTATACAAATCCATTACATGCAACATGGATGTTTGACGTTGTACCTAGTTCCAATCCCACATTGGCTCATGGGGGCATCCAATTTCATACATTACAGGTGTTATTATTTCATTTTGTACTTAGAACTTTAATTTATCATCTTATACATGTTTTGACATACATTTTATCTTTCTAACATACTAATGGGTGTTTCATGTGCAACATTTGTTTTGCAGGATTATTTTCCACCATGGTTATTTGTTACATTGCTTGTATTTTTTTTTTTTTCATTATATTCCATTGAATGCTTTTTCCTTGGTCTCATATGCACACTTGTTTGTTTGTGGCCACTACGGCCTTGAGTTTCTTGTGACATCATGAGTGGTATCCCATGTTTGGAACCCACTTTTCGTGGTCTACATTGTATTTTTGCGTGTTTTATCTTACATTTTATTTGTTTAGCTCACACTTTGTCTTATACATCCATGTTTGTATTTGTTCATACTAACACTTTTCTCCTAGCCACTTGTTTGCATGTGTATTTGTTTCTACCAAGTACATTCCCCTTATAGGTCGAGTATTAGTTTCGGTGGTTGGTCCTCTCTTTGTGGCCACATTCTCGTACAACGAAGTCACATGTGCCCCAAAAGAGGGGGGGAATCATTTGGGTGAATCAATCACCTCATACAAAGTATATAAAGCACAATACCAATATAATATAACACATTTCAAGGCTCAAAATCAGAATTGGGTCCTTAATACAGTAGTGCCTTTCCTAGAGCACCTATAACCAAGGGGTAGTTACATAGTGAAAGGGTTCAACAAAATCTATAGAACTCTACACAACGTATTTTATAGGAGAGTTGTCCTTAACACATATAGGGAGCAATTAAAGGTTAGATTATAACATCAGACCTTCCTCTCTACACTACTACTGTGGCATCGAGATCTCCTAAAAAACTAGACAATACATAGATCTCTTGAGTTTTGGGAAGAAGTTAAAGGTTAGAGGATGAATCAAACTTTCCTCCCTATCGTCTTCGACCGGTGGGGTGAGATCGCGTAAAAACTCACAATTCATCAACAAGATCCTTTATACACCCTTTTTATCATCACGAATTAGGTATAAATGTTCCTTTTTCATTTTTCGTATTTTCATTACACATTTTTACATATATACATGCATATTTGACTACTTGATCATATTCTCTTTTGTAGGTATGTCCGTATGGGAAGCAAATAAGTCAACATCAACATAACACCACTCGCCATCACAACATTGATACTAAAAACAAGTATATTACACACATTAACATCTACACATATGTTTCCACCCTAGATTCACTCTCATCACCTTTTTACACTTTTTGCATCTTTAGTCTCAATGCTCCATGTTTTTATCACTTGATGTAGGAGCATCTTCTCGCCAACATGGAAATTTTGATATTTTTATAAATTATGAAATTTTGGGTTGAACTAGACTAAGTAATATTTATGGGGTATTAATTAAGTTCTATTAGTTCCATTCAAATTCCTAAGTTGGTCTAAGTCCTTGAGAAATTCAAACTAGGAGGTTTCCCTCCAAAATGAAATTCAAATTCTTACAAAGGCATTTTAGTGGATTTTGCATTGTAAAAGTGTTTTAGGTCATTATTAAGGCATGAAATAGGTGTATTTAGGTCATATATGTCATGTGAAGACTAAAATAAGGTATAATGTTAGACCTATGGTGTGGAGGTCTAAGCTAGGTTAGTATTTCAAGTATGTAAAAGGGTAAATTAGGTGTTTAAAAGCTAATAATTCCTCTAAAATTCATGTAACTATTTTAAAAGGCTATAAAAGCCTAAAATGTAACTAAATCATAACTCCCTTAAAGAATTATGGAGAGGAGAAACTCGAATGGAGGTTTGGTAAAAGAAGATTAATGAAGGAAAATCCATTCTTGATAAAGAATCTCTAGGTATTTCCTACAAATGTTGTTATCTCATGATGATTTTGTTATTCTAGAATTTATTTTTCCTTTCACCTTTAAGGAAAAGATAAAGGAAGTCTTCCTAGTGTAATCTTTTGCTAGTGTAAATTCTTTTTGGTGATGTCTTTGGTTTTGCAAGTATTTTTGTGTTGAATTGTGCATTTCGAGTTGAGGACTTAGTTAAAATTTTTCTTGATATATCTCCATGTACAAGGGATAAATGGATGTGTGAACACAGTTAGAGAAGGTAAAAGGGATTCTTGGTATCATTCACTAGAATAAGGGTTTATGTTTAGATGTATTTTAGAATGAAACTTGTGTAACTTGGGATTGTGTAAAAGAAGGAACTCTAAACATATGTGATTATAACATTCTCTAAGTAACCCATTTTTCTAGATGCTTTCTAAATATGAAATAATATTGGAATGGTTTTCTAAGAAAGATGAGAATGAATACTTGATATTCATCTTTTTGATAAATTTCAAAACCCTTGAATGAAAACCTTCAAGACTGTCTTATACACAATTTTTACCAGTCAAAGAGAAGGAACAATGTGTCATTAAAGGATTTGGGGGTAATAATTCAAGCTACTGGTAAGAAAATAATGTGAAGACTAAGCCAACAGTGCCTTACAATAAATTTGGGGTTTTGAAATGAGGTTTTTCAAAATTTATTGCTATTTCATCCCTCTCGGGCCTGTCACAATGTGTGACCTAAGGAAAGGAGTTTTGAGGTCTTAACCATCAAATTGGAAGCTACCATTTTGTGAATAACTTTGTTTTGGAACATATTAGATGAATATTAAACTAAATTTATAGTCCACTATATAAAAAATGGGGATAAATCTTGATAGTCAAAACTGAGATAGTATGCACAGTCTTAGGCCTAGTTTTGAGGGTCAAATTGCAAAGGACCTAAGAGTTATACTAAGAATTGGTTTATGAAATTTATAAGAGATGTAAAGGGACCTACTAAATTTCCAAAAAACCTATATAGTGGATAGATACCTTCCATAAACTCATATATTAGTGAGCGAATTTCTTGATAGGCCTAGTGAAGGGTTAGTAGTGAAATCGCCAAAGTTGAAGCACTGAGAATTATAGAGGTAGTTGGAACTTAAAACTTGGATATAATTTTTAGAGGGATGATAAGGAACCTAGGAAGCATTTAAAGGTTTATAGATACCTTAAGAACTCATTTTTGTGTGACTATCCTAGCATGTTGCTTAATAACCTTGACAAGGCAAAATGAGACATGTTTTGGTAAATAGTGATGTCTTGATGAAAGCTAATCCTTTGGTGGTTGATTTCATGCAAGAAAAAACATGAAATGAATTTTCAGACTAGGAGATGTGATGTAAGATCAAGATATCAACATTTGGTTGTAAGTGTGAAGCCATGCATTTAAAGCTAATAAGGAAAAAACAAGGTATGTAAATACCAAGTTTACTTTCATGATTTTGAATCAGTTGATTGAAGTATTTACTATGTAAATGAGTTTTTGGGGCATAGTATTTTGTTTATATGATGTTTCATATATGGTATAACCCTTTGAGGTGATATTGAAGGTCTCCAAGACAATATACAACCTAGA
Organism: Taxus wallichiana var. yunnanensis; assembly: GCA_018340775.1. Classification (NCBI taxonomy): domain Eukaryota; kingdom Viridiplantae; phylum Streptophyta; class Pinopsida; order Cupressales; family Taxaceae; genus Taxus; species Taxus wallichiana. Next base: position 497,005,172 of record CM031242.1, on the reverse strand, counting down.
AACAATCCTAGAAATGATACAAGCAAAATTTTACCAAAATATGAAAAAAAGAAGGTAGGTGAATGTAAAGGCACCTACATCATTAATTGTATCATATCATGTAAGATTAATTAATAAGGTTAAATAAAAATTATTTCTTGGAACTAACAAGTTATATGACAGATGTTGATGAGAAATGTGCATGTCAGCCATTTTTGTGGATAAGGACTATTTTTGGAGATAATGTGTGAGACACAGAAGGATGTGCAGCACACAGAGATAGAGATGAAGACTTTGTGACTCCATGCAATGGTATTTTGGGAAAAAGTGGAAGATAAGCATCATGTATAGTTTAAGCTAATAATAGGATTTCTACTTGGAGTTAACTATAGGACATCTATTATTAGAGCACTTGCATGTTGTGCATACTATTGTAAAGGTGCATGGCTATTATCAACATGTGACCTATTTTGAGAAGTGCATGGGTGGTGAAGGGAAAGTCCCCACCCCTATAAATATGTATTGATTTGTGTAGTTTAGTGTGGTGAATTATTGTAGAGTTGTGTTGTTGGTTTTGACGTGCACATGACTCATGGAGATATTGATATAAGTGTAAGAAGCTTTATGTGTTTTACAATATTTAATGCAATGGAGTATATTGGTTGGATAATGGCATTAGACATAACTGAATTTGTTCTTGTATGGTTAATCTTATCATAGTTATTGTTTAGTTCATTTATTATGATTCTAAATCTAAGATCTAGATCTGGTTTATGCATTGTGGGATTGTTTATACTAGTTATGAATCTGAATATGTTTAAACATCATCATGCTAACATTTTGTATAAAACTCTAAAGAGGGACTGGTGCCTTTGTGCTTTTGGGTGAGTGCTCACTAGCTTAGGTTGAGTGATGTGTGTGTGCACTGGGTTATTCATAGTAAATTCTAGGCTGCATCATTGGTTCCATTGTTGGGACCTCTTTTTTCAATTTTTTTTAGGATGTTTCATGATGAAGATGTACCGGTTGACCTTATCAAGTGTTGAGGAGTGGATAGTAGATCTGGAAGAAGAATACACTCAGAGATTCAACATTGGATCTGAGTTTGATGTGCATGTGCACGTGGGTGGAGAAGAACTTGTATGACTATTTATATGAGAGTTTCTTTGTTATCTTTCCGATAGAGTTGTATGAGTGGCTGGTTGCTTATGCATCTAAAAGGAATTGGAGGTTTCACACACTTTTCTGGATGTAGGAAGAATTTTAGGCCCTCTATGATGTTGATCTGATTTGGATGCATGTTGTGGACACTTGGTTCCGTGGTGTTCTGAATAGCTATATTTTGGAGTACTCAATTTCCACTTATTCTTTCCTAGAGGTAGTTGAGTTCTAGTTTTTATGTTATCCCAGGGGAACCTATCTGCAAGGCATTCCACTGGTGATCAAAATCTTGATGGTAACCCTGAATTTGGAAGAGAAGTCGATGGCTAGCTAAACCCCACCATGCATGGGGGAAGGAGTAGGTTTGGTGAAAGATGGGGACTAGGTGGAGAGAGAGGAAAAGAGAAGAAAGGTGGCTTAAGTTCAATGAGGCATGTGAGAGGGATTTAGGAAAGTAGTGTGAGATTGTAGAATGGATGGTGTTGAGGAGAGAGATGGCTCGTGAAGGATTTGAGAGCTCACACAGAGGGCATGGAGCTAGAGCATTTGGAACTCCCCATTTGGGAAAGCATGATAGGAACCCTCATCGGCCTCTTATGAGAGTGTGCCAAAGAGAGAGACATGGGCCATGGGTGTGCATCTGAATCTACCTAGTGACCTAGCCCTTGCGCTTGGTTTTCTAGTTTCTAGTACAACCAGTAGTCAACAAGCTAGTTTGGGTAAGTAAAATAACAAGAGTGAATCAAATAAGAAAGTACATCTATGGTTGGGTAGACATCTTCCTTGTTATTTGGAGGTACCTTTTTAGTGTGTCATCGGCACAGAACTCAATGCATAGAATTTTGGACTCACCTCTGGGAATAGTACCACCTCACAGACTGTAGGAGTTAGTTTAGTACCACTATTGGGACACAGGGTAGTACATCCTCTAGTTCACTTCCTGCTATAGGTGGAGGATCAGGGGGCATAGGTGGCTGGTTTTGGTGGTGGATCTGGGGTAGAGGAGGAGAGGTAACACAGGAGGTTTTGGATCGGTGGGCATGGTCCTCACCAACCCCAGAATATTTACATGGAGATGTCACTTCATCTTCTAGAGTATAGGGGAATAGAAGATGTTGTTGAGCATGTGCACATGTGTGAGATATTGTGCACAAAAGGGATCATGACTTCTGAGTGCAAGGAAAGCAAGTTTTATAACTACATTGTAGGGACACACACATAGTTGGTATAGGAAGTTTGACCCTGATCAGACTTGTGTAGATTATACAACATTATGGGATGCTTTCCTTAAGGAATTTTATATCCCTGAGTTTGAGCAAAAAAGTATAAGTGTGCTCAAGGATATTAAGTAGGGCACTACTGAGAGTGTTTGGGAATATGATGCCCATTTCAAAACACTTTTGTCCAAACTTTTCTATGATATCCATGCAAGCCAACATGCACAAGTGGTTTTCGGAGGCTTGATCACACCTTTTAGGAGGTTGTCACATAAGACATATATGGATCCATGCGTGAAGCACTTGAAGAAGTAGCATTGCACGTTGAGGTAGTAAGAAGTATAGACACTGGAGTGAGCCCATTCTGGAAGCTCATATTACAGCTATGGAAAAGTAGTTGGAGAAACTATCGGCCAATTCAGCACATGAGATGTGCATGGGATTTGGTGTATAGATTGTGAAGTGGAGGGGCACACTAAGGATAGTTTGTCCCCATAGATCAGTGTGTTCATTATTGCTAGACTGAGATATGTCATTTAGACCATGATGCAAGCCATTGCCCATTGTTACAACACGTGATTAGGAAGAATGTATCTTCTACTATTGTAAGATTTTTTGGTCCACGACTCACAATACCAAAGATTATAGGTTGATTGATCAGATCCATGATGCCATTGATATTGGTGTATGAAAAAGACAGAGTTTTGAAATAACTCTAAAGGTAAAAGTGAGCACCATGATCATGATCACACTCAAGGGTGCTATGATCAGAATGAAGGGCACTTTGAAGGAGGTCATGTGGTAGAGGTCGAGGATATCATGGTGGATTTAGGGGTTGAGGCCGTGGTGGTGGATGAGGTGAGTTTCCTCATGGAACATGTTATACGTGTGGATCTCTTGACCACTACAAGTGCATGAATGTCCTCAGAATATTACTTGTTATTTTTGTGGAAAGAATCATAACTATGAGAGTGCCCGGACTTATGAGCAGCATTTAAAAAAACAACATAAATAGAGAACAAGGGCATAGGGATGGTTAGAATACAACGTGCCATGGAAAACCAATGGATGCCAAAGTTGGCACTAGAACCTGAGGTAGTACCTGTGAAAATTACTACATGCGTTGAAGTTGTGCGCACTAGAGAAGCATTGCAACAAAATCCTACCATTACTAGGGAGGAGGTCTTACATGCAAGATACCCAGATCCTACACATCAGAAGGAGGTTTATTAGGAAACCATGGAGGTGCTCAGAAATCTTTAGGGTGAAATACAATGTTTAAAGGAACAATCATGGAAGTTGGAAAAAAAGAAGGCAAAAGAGAGATGGTCCAGTCAGATGTTGATGATCTGAAAGAGGTATGTAAGATGTTGCACCAAGAGAATATTATTCCATTACTAGGGAATTGGTTAAAGGAAACACTCACATGTAGGTATTGAGAATGGATGGAAGATCCTACTGCATGCTAATCTCCCCCTCATAGCTTGGATTATGACAAGGAGATCACCCTGAATGTTGTTGTGGATGGGTGGCTTTTGAGAAATATATTGATTGACACAGTGCAGAAGTTAATGTGCTTACTTTAGATGCATGGGTGTAGATGGGAAGACCTCCATTACAACCATCCTCTAATGTATTATTTATGGAAAATTGAACTAAGGCCACTCCAATAGGAGTTTTAAAGGATGCATCCATTACTATACAAGGGGCCAAGTTCACTGGGGACTTTGAGGTTTTAGCGCTTACAGAAGCAGACAACTTCCCAGCTCTACTTGGGTGCCCTTGGTGTTATGCAAATAATGTTGATCTATGGTTCAACAAGGGGTATATAAGTTTTGAGAACAAGGAAGAATGAGTTATTATCCCTTTGACAGATGGGAAATCTGCACCTTATGTTGAACCTTTGAGTGAGGAAGACCTGAACAAAATTTATGTGTGTGCCATTCGAGATCCAGAAGTACTTGAGCCATCTAAGGAAGGAATCCTCCAGTGGGATGATGCATAGTCCATTAGTGATACTACAAGTATTTCTTGTGATAATTGGGCACATGGAACCTATGAGATGGTTGGGCATGAAGTAAGAAGTGCATATGCTATGTGAGGAGGAAGACCTCATTGTATTAGGAGGATAAGTAACAACCTTGTACCTTGGTACACTGGAGAAGGAGACCCTGAGGTATTCTATGTGCCATGGAAGAACAGTGGAAGGATCAAGTGGATAGAAGAAATATGTTAGTATATACCCTACGTGGGACAACAATGCACATTGGTGGATGGTTCATAGGGATAATCTCATAGAATGGAATGAAGTGAGAATTTCTCTAACAACCCGGTTTCTCAGAGCAATGCACCTACTCAAATCTACACATATCATGGTAATCATCTTGTTCAACACCATGTTCAAGTAGTGTGAGAGACTCTAGATAGAGGGAAGGAAGCTTTACCACCTTCATTGTGGGTGCACAAACTTTATTTCACTTTGTGAGGTTGTTGTGCACATGCTTGGTATGTTTATGTGGAGCTGCATAGGGAGACTAGAAATTGGAAAGACTTGATTACAGGAATGATCCAAACTTTTGACTACTTCTCCACTAAACCTCGGTGAAAGAGGCATTATGAGTTATGGAGTGATTGACTATGGGAGACAGTGCAAAGGTCTAAAGAACTCATTCAGGAGTTATTTGGTGAGGTAGACCTAGAGAGTGTTTTGATGAAGTAGATGAGACAGATGCCAAACTACTTGAGTGTGCTTTCCTTGAGAAGGAGAAAGGAAAGATGGTCTACATAGTGGATGAGGAAGAAGTAGAAAATTTGGACATAGATCATTTAGAGGGTACATGTGAGGTTTTAGACAGTGTGGATAAGAAGGCATGCATGCCTATCATGAACCTATGAAGACCAAGAAAGTGAACATTGGCATGGATGTTGAACCTAAGGAGGCCATAATTGGAGACTATTGGTCTGATTTTGAAGTGGCTAAGATAATTGAGTTACTACGTGATTTCTAGGACTTATTTCCTAGGGGCTACCATGAGTTAAAGGGAGTGCATGAGTCTTTGGGTGAGATGAAGATTAAGTTAAAGGAAGGTGTGTGCCCGGTTAGGAAGAGACCTTACAGGATGAACCCTAACCTACGCGTAAAAGTTAAAGAAGAAATTGACAAGATGTTGAAATATGGCATCATTAAGCCCCTAGAAGAATCAGAGTGGGTTAGCCCCATGGTAATCAAGTATAAAGAAAGATGGTAGGATTAGGATTTGTGTGGACTATAGGGAGCTGAATGTTGCATGTGTGATTGATCCTTTTCCTACACCTTTCACCGAGGAAATATTAGAAGTGTTGTAGGGCATGAAATTTACTCTTTTACAAGATGGATTCTCTAGGTATCATCAGGTAAGAATTACAAAGGAGGATCAAGAGAAAACAACTTTCACCATTGAATGGGGAAGTTTTGCATACATGGTGATGCCCTTTGGACTGAAAGAAGCGCACTGTAGTATTTTTGCATGCATTGTGGTTCAAGCATTCCAGGATTTTATTCACAAATTTTTAGGTTTACTTAGATGATTGGATAATATATGGGCTTGTCAAGGATCATTGTGACAACTTGTGATTAATGTTTGAGAGAGTGAGATAGTTAAACATCTCTTTAAACATCAAGAAGTGTGTATTTTCTACACCTTTTGGAACTCTGCTAGGGCATATCATCTGCAAGGAGGGTTTGTTAGTAGATCCACCAAGGTTGTAGTTATCTTAGGCCTGGAGGAGCCTACTAGTCAGAGTGAGTGTGTGGATTCTTGGGCCACACATAGGTATTATAAAAATTTATCAAAGGATATGCTAAGATTTTCATGCCCTTGGAGGAGTTATTAAAAGGTAAAGGGACATTCTATTGGGGAGAACCACAACAATGCACATTTGAAGTGTTGAAGGAGAGGCTTACTATGATGCCTATTTTGTGCTTTCCCTCATGGAACCAACCTTTTCACATACATGTGGATGCCTCTGGCATGGCCATTGGCACAATATTAGCTCATCCTAGAGAAGGTATTATAGATCATCCTATCTTTTTTTTCTAGTAGAAAGTTGACTCTTATAGAATATAATTATACAACTACAGAGTGTGAGGCCTTGTCAATGATCTATGTGTTGCATAAGTTTAGACAATACTTGCTAGAAACACCTTTTTGTGTTCTATATAGATCACATGGCATTGAAATACTTGGTAAATAAGCCCATTTTATAGGTGCATATGTCGATGGGTTCTATTATTCCAAGAGTTTGATTTTATAGTCATGGTAAAAGGAAAAAAAATTTTGGCCCAGACCACTTATCAAGAATTCAATTAAGAGAGGATGTGCAGAGAAATTGAAGATACAATGCCAGATGCACAGTTATATAGGTTAAACCATGCATGCCCTGGAATTGGAGGATATTTTTTTTTTTACACATAGGTATGGCGAAGAAGGAATGAAAGCCTTGGAAAAGAAACAACTTGCAATTCACATGCCACACCTTTCATGTTGATCAAGTGGTGACCTATACAAACTAGGATGAGATGAAGTATTGTGTCAGTGTGTACTAGAGCATGAGCACATGAAAATCATGGAAGAGGCTCATGGTGGTATTGCAGGTGGACACTATGTAGGTGACACCACCACACGCATGCAAGATTCTACTCATTGGTTTATGGTGGGAAACCTTGTACAAGGATTGCAAGGAGTATTGTAAGGCATGTGATCACTGTCAGTGCCTTGGAAAACCTGGGAAAAGAGATGAAATGCCTTTAAGGCCTATTACTAGTGTAGAGCCATTTGAAAAATGGGCAATAGACTTTGTGGGTCCTATTTCCCCAGCCATGTGTAGAACTGGATCACGCTACATCATCACTTGTATATATTATCTTACAAGGTGGGAAAAAGCAACACCTACAAAGGATTTACAACAATGGCTACTACAACAACAAGGTTCTTATGGGAAAATATTCTTACTAGGTATGGATGTCCGTTGAGTTTGACAAGTGATAGGGGCACACATTTCTTGAATGAGACAATCAAGATATTATTGGATGAATTTATGGTCATGCACCACAAGACCACACCCTATCACCCTCAAGAAAATGGGACTATTGAGGCCTTCAACAAGATATTGAGCCAGACCTTGACAAAAATTTGTGATGTTGGAAGGAAAGATTGGGATGATAAAGTTTTTTTGTACTTTGGGCATATAGAACAACCTACAAAAGGTTGAATAAGGCCACACCCTTTCAGTTGGTGTTTGGCATAAGTAGTTCTTCCCATAGAATTTATGTTACCTTCTTTTGTGTATTGTGTGTGGAGAGGTCTAGCTGATGAGAAAGCATTGGAAGAAAGAATTGAAAAATTAATATAGCTGGATGAGAGGTGTGCCATAACACGTTGGAGTCAAAAGTAGGAAAAGGCTAGACAAAAGGCATGGCATGATAGACACATCAAGGAAAAGAAGCTTGAGGTTGGGAGATGGTGCTTCTTTATGATTCAAATTTTTTGTGCCACCAGGAAAGCTTAAGGTGCATTGGTTGGGACCGTATGTTATCACTCACATACTTGAATCAAGCTTGCTTTCCAGTTAGAGTGCTTGATGGAACATGGTTACCCAGTTACTTCAATGGGAGTAGGTTGAAGCCCTACTATAAATAAGCCTTCTTGGTGTTTGTAATAAGGTAGTATTTCCATTTAGTATAGATTTCCCTTACTGTATTTCATTTAATGTGTTTCCTTCTTTTCATCTCTATTATGCTTTGTCAATTTAGTTTAGTGTTTTGTGTAATAAGTGTGTTTGCACGCGCAGAAGATGATCACAATCTGAAGTGTTTTTTATGCAGAGGACTACACATACCCTTGGTGTGGGGTGGTTTTCATTCAAACATGGGTACACATAAGAAAATATTATTACATAGGTGATTTCTCTTGTTAAAAAGTGTAGATAGTATGAAAAGGTGTTGCTAGAAAGAAAATTGCTCCTAAAGAAGACCATAGCTGGAAACAAATGAATGCACAATATAATGATGAGGTAAGTTGTGGCCATAAAAACTACTAGAGGAAGGCACAATGGTGAGGTACTTTGGTGCACATGGAAGCATGCACGTAGAAGGAGGTCTATAGCCAAAAGGTAGGAAGGCATGCTAGAAGGTTATAGTTGTGGTGCATGTAGGTGTATCACGTGGAAATTGGGAAAATGGTCAATTAATGAGAGGATTGGTGGTAGGTAAAGGAAATAAATGTGATAAATTTTCCCAACTCTATATAAAGACATGATGTGGGTTCATTTCTACCTTTGTGATCATGAGTATTTGAGTGAGCTAGTTGTGACCAAACCAAGAAAAATGTGTTGAGGTGTAGAGAGCTGTGAAACTAGGGAGGAGAGTATATTTGTGCACAAAATTGGCTTGTGTCCCCATTGAGAAGGGTTTGAGAAAAGAAAGAAGCATGCAGAGAGAAGAAATAAAGTGCCAGGGTTGAGAAGGAGCTAGGGCATGTGGTTTTGAGCTAGGCTGGTTTTGAGCTAGGGCATGGGAGCTTTCTCAAAGAGGAAAAAGGCACAACTTTGTCTTATCATGGCACCAAGGAAAGCACTTAGAGTAGGAACAAAGGGGAAGAAGAAGGTAGAAACCGAGGTCGAGGATGCTCCCGAAAGTAATTTTTAGAAATGTAGTATATCAGAAGAAGTAATTATCAGATGGGATTGGGATTCCCATATCCACAGGTGCAAGGTGTGTGACTACAAACATCACACCACCGAGAACAAGGAGGAATTGGACACATTGTTGAATAGAAAGACCAACAAGTGAATGGTTGATGACATGCCTAGTTTATGATGATGTTGGAGAGAAGTTACTAAAGAAGGTAGGGGTGTACCAGCTATACAAACTCCCATACTTTGGAAAAACTAAGAATCTATACGGTGGCTGATGAGCAGAGTCCATGAGGACTTCTTCTACTTTTTGGGTGGCGGGTGAGGATCACAATGCCCTTAATTGCTACGTTGACAAGGATTAAAGGGCACAGGGACAGAGGTTAGTAGTGATCTAACTGATAAGGAAGCTATCATGGCCACCAACAAGGAGTTGGGATATATGAAGGGTCCGCGTGGGATGGATATTTACAAGTTGAGGAAGTACCCTATGATATAGGTGGCCACACACTTACTCACCAAGTTGAATGATTAGGAAAGGTGGTCACAAGTGAACACCATGTGGCTACACATTGCTAAGAAGATTTCACAAGGAGAAATTTTACAACTTAGTAGGATACATACAGATACAATCATTGAGGAAGTGCACATAGTGAGAAGATAAGTTTTGGTGTTATCTTGTTATCACTTGTGTTTGTAGAAATTGGAGTGCCCGATGGGCCAAACAACAAAATATGGGAATACCCCATGGAAAATAAGTCCCTCGAGAGAGGTTTGAAAAGTATTTATGTGAAGGATCAATGAGTGGTCCATTCAAGAGGGTGGAGTTATGGTATGACCGACTTCGTGTGGCCTTGAGGAGGAATGGTGTATTCCAAAGGAGCTACCCTCAGTGGTGGGAAAGGCCATGTAATTCATGGTATATCAACATTTTTACATCATGTGGTTCACAATGAAGGATGGGACATGGAGTCCCTAGTGAAAAACTACCATACGCCTTCACAACATGATTCTTCCAGGAAGTAGTACATAGGTTTTACCGAATGCATGCATCGGTTAAGCTACAATGCAAGACAAGGTAGACTGTGACTACCATACCTTAAGAAAAACTTATGTTTATCTAGGTGATCTACCTACATTGAGAGGCTTATTTATGATGTTATAAGTATGAAGCCAAGTAAGTTTGGCCATTGGGGATAGTGGGGCCATGCTTATCTATATATCTCCAGCTTAAGCCTAGGATTGGAAAAGGGAAAATACGTGGAGAATGAGTTCATGCTCCCAAGCCCGCCTAAAGGAAAGCATACAGTTGAAAATGTGGCAGCTCCAAATCCTACCTCGACCTTAGAGGAAGATGAGGAAGGAGAACTCAATGAGGATAGTGGAGGCTTAGACCACTAGAGGCGGAGGTAGCCCATTGACAAAGTAGAAAGTGAGCATGAGATACTCCTCCACAACAACAAGGAGAAGAGGAAGACTTGGATGTAAACATAGTCCATGAGGAACACTAGTTCAAGAGGGTGTTTAGAAGAACCAGAACCCAAGGTGCAGGGACATCCCAACCTTTACGAAGGTCACCTCGACTCTCCCCTAAAAAATAAACACCCGAGAAAAAGAAGAGAAGAAATTTGAAGCTTAAAGATGATGAGGAGGAGGAGTCAGGGGGAGAGATGCGCAGAACCCCGGTTCAACCTAAAGATGTAGAAGAGCCCCAGGATGAGGAGATGAGAGATGATGAGGAAGGGGTGAAAGAAGACAGAGGAAGTTGTGGGTGAGCCACCCAACACACCCATTACTACTTAGGAAGGAGAAGGGCCAACTCAGACCCTGGCGCCTAGGTTTCTAAGGGGCCGAGGAAAAAAGAGAGAGGACAAGTGAAGAATATGTTGTCCCTAATATGGGCTATGTTGAAGACACAAGAAAAATCATCACTCCCCATTTTAGAGCATTGTGGGCCTGAAAGAGTTATATGGGTGGGAGCTGATGGATCAGATATGGCTACTACATGCACAAGGAAGCAATTATCCTGGTCCATGTAGACTCATATGGATGAACCATATTTTGATGTGTGTGAAGAGTCTATGTGTCTCATGCAGAGTGAAGAAGGCACCACAAAGCAGGCACATGACAATAAAACCCTACTATAATGTGTATGATGAGAAGGTCAAAAATGCCTTGGTCAAGGTATCTGCTGAGGTGGTGTGGAGGAACATTGATAAGGCCACCACCATTCGAGTGCTACTTGAAGATAACAAGGATAAGACTACAGAGAGATAAAGTGCTTAAAAGAAGAGAAGGAATGAGAAGAGGAAAAGAATGAGGCCTTCATTAACATGGTTGAGGAGCTTGGTGATCACATTCTTAAAACAAGGCCTCATCTAGAATCTAGGTTCCTAAAAAATTTCCTTTTGCTATGCATTATTTGTGCACTTTGGTCAATTTGGTATTAGATGATGGGCCAATTTGAATGCCCACACCAAAATATTCTAAACAAGAAGTAGCAAGAGAAAGGGCCAATATTGTTAGAAAAGTTTCAACTTATGAGGCTTTGCTCCAAACCTTGAAAGATGAGATGAAGAAAGCCGACCAAGCTCTCAATTTATGTGTGGCACTAGATGCCATAATAAGGATCAGAACTATAGTAGAGGACAATGAAGTTTTGAAGGAAATGAAAGATGAAACACTTGGGCATGTAGAAAAGGTTAGCACTAGTAAAACAAAAGTGTGAGGCCCTGCAGCAGCCCAAGATCCACACAAGGATAGAATTGATGAGATTGGGAAACTCATAATGCAGAAGATGGATCTCATGGAAGGAATGTTGTTAGGTATGGCCAATGTTTTCTAGGTGCTACAAAATGAGAAAGAGAAGATCACTCAAGATGAATTGGATGCCATAGCCACCGATATTCTAGAGAAAACAAGGAATGTGCTAAGTAAGTGACTAGAAGACCTTGGAGGCTGAAATCAAAACTGAATATCCAGAGTTAATCCTTCCAGTCGAAGAAGAGGGTGCTGTAGAGTAAATTTCATTCTTTTGTATAGTGTTTCATTCATTCTTTCATTACTTATTCTTTATTATTTTGGAGACATCAGAAATAATTCCCATTTTTGGGATGACAATGTACTTTAGTGTGGGGTAATGTTGAGTAGAAAAAATGTTTCTCTAAGGAGAAGACACATGAAAGGATGTGCGTGGGAACAAGGCACATTTGAAGGCGCGGGAAGATAGGAAAGGAAAACGTGTGCCAGAACACTTTGGATCAAGGACTTAGCCATTTTTGTGGATAAGGACTATTTTTGAGATAATGTGTGGAGCACACATAGAGATGAAGACTTTTGCTCCATGCAATGGTATTTTGGGAACAAGTGGTAGAGATAAGCCATGCATAGTTTAAGCTAATAATAGGATTTCTACTTGGAGTTAACTATAGGACATCTATTATTAGAGCACTTGCATGTTGTGCATACTATTGTAAAGGTGCATGGCTATTATCAACATGTGACCTATTTTGAGAAGTGCATGGGTGGTGAAGGGAAAGTCCCCACCCCTATAAATATGTATTGATTTTGTAGTTTAGTGTGGTGAATTATTGTAGAGTTGTGCTGTTGGTTTTGACGCACACATGACTCATGGAGATTTTAAAAATGAATAAGAATATAATAAAGTAGAGGTTGTGTTTATAAGACTTTTTCATGAAGAATTTGAAGACCAAGAAGAAAAAAACACCACTATAGAGAAGATATAGTAGTGTGAGTCCTATATGAGGGACAAGAAGCAAAAATTGTGCTAAAGAAGGATTACGAGGTGAGTTTGATGAAAAGTGAGAAGATTAGAGAGAAAGAGAGTTGTGAAAAAGGAGGAGGAATAAGATTAAATTGCAAGTATGAGAGAGATGAGAAAAATATAGAAAAAGAAGAGTGAGCATGGTAATTAGCCTGGAAGACCTAATGGAAGGTGAGGTAGGTAAATAACTTGTAAGAGAGCAAGCTAATGGATAAACAAGTTAGGTTCAATCAAATAAATTATATGAAGAGGAGGTACAATGTGAAATAAAAAGGAGGAAGAGTTGCCTATACTAGAGGCATATAAGGAGTGCAAATTTTTTCTAATTTTCAATTTTATTTTATTAATGAAAACAAAATTTTAGGTGCGAGAGGACAAGGAAAACAACTTTTAAATTATTGATAATGTTAAAGAAAAGAAAGTTGGTCTTTGGAGTTTAGAACAAGTAATCAAAATGAATGTTTTAAGGAAGAATATGAAGAAAATCAACAATTTTTGGTGATGGAGCAGCCAAGAAGCAATCCAAGAGGGAAAAATACAGAGGACGAGAACAAAATAATTGATTTTTCTAACATGTTTGTTGAATGTGCAGGTATAGAAGAAGAAAGGAAAGTTGTTCATTTTGATTTGAATCAAGAAAGCAAGAAAAAGAAGAAACAAGCAAAGAATAAGAATGAACAAGAACAAGAAAATATATTGAAGAAAACAAAGAAGACAAAAGGAAGATATATAAAGAAGTGCGAAGCTGGAAGAGGAAAAAGAAAAAGTAATGAAGCATTTTCTCTAGGTTGGGAGTACGATGAAGGAGCATCTTCTCACCAACATGGAAATTTTGAGATTTTGTATAAATTAAATTTTGGGTTGAACTAGACTAAGAAAGGTTTATGGGGTGTTAATTAATTCCTAGTAGTTCCATTCAAATGCTTAAGTTGGTCTAAGTCCTTGAGAAATTCAAACTAGGAGGTTTCCCTCCAAAATGAAATTCAAATTCTTACAAAGGAATTTTAGTGGATTTTGCATTGTAAAAGTGTTTTAAGTCATTAATAAGGCATGGAATAGGTGTATTTAGGTCCTATATGTCATGTGAAGTCTAAAATAAGGTATAATGCTAGACCTAGGGTTTGGAGGTCTAAGCTAGGTTAGTATTTCAAGTATGTAAAAGGGTAAATTAGGTGTTTAAAGGGTAATAAAGCTTCTAAAATTTATGTTTCTATTTTAAAAGGCTATAAAATCCTAAAATTTAAATAAATCGAAAGACCCTTGAATAATTATGGAGAGGATAAACTCAAATGAAGGTTTGGTAAAAGAAGATTAATGAAGGAAAATCCATTCTTGATAAAAAATCTCTGGGTATTTCTTGTAAATTTTGTTATCTCATGATGGTTTTATTATTCTATAAGTTATTTTGCCATTCACCTTCAGAAAAAGATAAAATAAGTCTGGGTAGTGTAATCTTTTGCTAGTGTAAATGCTTTTTGGTGATGTCTCTGGTTTTTGCAAGTATTCTTTGTGTTGAACTGTGCATTTCTGAGTTGAGGACTTAGTTAAACATTTTCTTGATATATCTCCATGTACAAGGGTTAAATGGATGTGTGAACACACTCAGAAAAGGGAAAATGGATTCTTGGTATCATTCATTGGAAGAAGGGTTTATGTTAAGATGTATTTTAGAATGAAACTTGTGTAACTTGGGACTGTGTAAAAGAAGGAACTCAGAACATATGTTCTTATAAAATTCTTTAAGTAACCCATTTTCTAGATTATTTATAAAATGGAATAATATTGGAATTTATGTCTAAGAAGAGGAGAATAAATACTTGATATTCATCTTTTTGTTGGCAAGGTAAATTAAAAAACCCTTGAATAAAAACCTTCAAGGTAATCTTATAAACAATTTTTACTAGAAAGAGAAGGAAAAATGTGTCATTAACAGAATTTGAGGTTAAGAATTCAAGATACTTGTAATAAAAATAATGTATAGTACCAAGCCTTAAAATTCCTTACAAAAAATTTGGGGTTTTAAAATGAGGTTTTTAAAAGTTATTTGCTATTTCATCCCTCTCGGGCATGTCGTTGTGTGACCTGAGGAAAATTTGAAGGAGTTTGGAGGTCTTAACAATCGAAGGGTTGGAAGAGGAAAATTTTTTAAGAGCTTTGTTTTGGAACATATTATATGAATATTGAACTAAATTAATATTCCATGATACAAAAATGGGGATAAATTTTTACATTCAAAATTGAGATAGTACCTTGTGTATAGTGATTTAGGCCTAGTTTTGAGGGTCAAATTGCAAAAGGACCTAAGAGTTATACTAGGGAATTGGTTTATGAAATTTATAAGATATGACAAGGGACCTACTAGATTTACTCATTTTGGGCAAAGACGGGAAAATAGAGTCTTAGATTTCCAAAACTCCTTATAGTGGATAAATACCTTCCATAAAGTCAGAGATATTCTGCAAGATGTTCTTGATAGGCCTAGTGAAGGGCTAGTAGTGAAATCACCAAAGTTGAAGAATTGAGAGTTATAGAGGGAGTTGGAGCTTAAAACTTGGAGATAATGTTTATATGGATGATAAAGAACATATGAAGAATTTAAGGTTTTTATATACCTCATGAAATAATTTTTCCTATGATTCTCCTAGCATGTTGCTTAATAACCTTGTCATAAAAGAGTTCATAGAGTTAATTTGACATGCTTTGGTAAATAGTGTTGTCTTGATGAGAGATAAAAGCTAATCCTTTGGTGGTTTATGTCATAGAAAAATAAACATGAAATGAGTTTATATATCAAGATATGTCTTTTAACATAAATATATCAATTTGTTGGATTTTGGTAAGTGTGAAGCCATGCATTAAAATCTAATGGAGGAAAAAAACAAGGCATGTAAATACCAAGTCTAGTTTAACGATTTTGAATCGAGTTGATTGAAGTATTTTGTGTAAATGTTTTTTTGGGGAAAATTATTTTGTTTAGATTATGTTTCATATATGGTATATTCATTTTAGGTGATATTGAAGGTCTCTAAGACAATAGACAACCTAGAAACAATCTTAGAAGTAATTTGAACAAAATTTTGCCAAAATAGTAAAAAGAAGGGAGGTGAATGTAGGGGCCCCTACACCATTAATTTGTATCGAGTGTGTAAGATTAATTAGTAAGGTTGGATAAAAATTATTTCTTGGAACTAACAATTTATATGATAGATGTTGATGAGAAATGTGTTGGTCAAGAATATGAAAAGCCAAGAAGAGATTTGTGAAATGGCTAAAGAATATGGGTATGTGGTGCCTAAGTGGCTTAGTAAGAAAAGTGAAGGAAACATGGCTATGGGAACTAAAAAATAAGAAAGGTTGAAAGAGAATGAGGAAGAAGGTAATGAAAATCTAGTAAAGGAGTTGTTAGTTTTGATTAGTCAAAGAAAGAAAGAAAAGGATGAAAGAGAGAAGAAAAAAAGAAGAGAAATGGAGAGGAAAAGAAAGTTGTGGGAAGAGAAAGAAATCAGAGAGTTAAGGAAAATCATGGAGCAGTTAGAATAATTAGAGAGGAAAGTAAGAGAAATACAAAGGCAAGAAATGAAGATAGAGAAGAAAGTAGTGTTGAATAAGGTGGTAAAGTGGCCTCTTAAGTCACTTATAAAGAGAGAGAAGATATTACAGCTAAGACAAAAAGCTAAGAGAAGAAGAGAGAAGGATAAGAGGAATGAGAAGAGAAGAAGAAGTTAAGAAATTAATCTAGAAGAAGATAAGAAAAATGAAGAGGAAGAAGTCATAGATATATTTTTAGCATCTCTTGAAGAGAATGAAGAGGAGCTCATCCATGGAGCTTCTTATATCAATTTTTTCATTCTAATATTGAATTATTATGTGTGAATACAAGTGGAAAAGTAAAGACAAAAATGCCTTGGAAAGTGTCTTGAAAAAGGACCTAAAAGTCCTAAAGAAGCAAGAAGAACCAAAATTTGAAGAAGAGGATGAATATACAACTGAAGAAGAGTTATTGTGGCAAGAGATTATGCATGGACTTGAGGTACAAGTTTCTTTTGAAATGAAGAATAATATAAGAAAGTAGAGGTTGAGTTTATGAGACTTTTTCATGAAGAATTTGAATACCAAGAAGAAAATGCAATAGTATATAAAATATATAGTAGTGTGAGTCCTATATGAGGGAACAAGAAGCATAAAATTCTGCTAAAGAAGGATTACGAGGTGAGGTTGATGAAAAGTGAGAAGATTAGAGAGAAATAGAGTTGTGAAAAAGGAGGAGGAATAAGATTAAGTTGCAAGTATGAGAGAGATGAGAAGAAGATAGAAAAAGAAGAGTGGGCATGGAAATTAGCCCTTGAAGACCTCATGGAAGGTGAGGTAGGTAAATAACTTGTAAGAGAGAAAGCTAATGGATAAACAAGTCAGGTTGAATCAAATAAATCAGATGAAGAGAGGTACAAGGTGAAATAAAAAACAAAGAAGAGTTTCCTATACTAGAGGCATATAAGAAGGTGCATTTTTTTTTCTAATTTTCAATTTTATTTATTGAATGAAAACAAAATTTCAGGTCGAGAGGACAAGGAAAACAATTTTTAGTATTGATAATGTTAAGGAAAGAGAAAGTCGCTCTTTAGAGTTGAGAAAAACAAGCAAAATGAATGTTTTAAGGAATAATATGAAGAAAATAAATAATTTCGGGTATGGAGCATACAAGAAGCAATCAAGAGGGAAAATATAGAGGAAGAGAACAAAAGAATTGATTTTTCTAACATGTTTATTGAATTTGCAGGTATAGAAGAAGAAAATAAAGTTGTTCTTAATTTTATTTGAATCAAGAAAGAAAGAAAAAAAAGAAACAAATAATGAATAAGAATGAACAACAAAAAAGAACATAGAATGAATAAATTGAAAACTAAAGAAAAGACTTGGTCAAAGAAGAAAAGAGGAAGATATATACAAAAGTGGAGCAACTAGAAGAGGAAAAGAAAAAACAATGAAGCATTTTCTTGAGTTGGGAATATGATGCGGGAGCATTTTCTCACCAACATGGAAATTTTGAGATTTTGTATAAATTATGAAAATTTGGGTTGAAATTGACTAAGAAAGGTTTAGGGGGTGTTAATGAGCTCTAGTAGTTCCATTAAAATTCCTAAGTTGGTCTAAGTTCTTGAAATTCAAACTAGGAGGTTTCAGTCAACATTAAATTCAAATTCTTACAAAAGGAATTTTAGTGAGTTTTTCATTTTAAAAGTGTTTTAAGTCATTAATAAGGCATATAATAGGTGTATTTAGGTTCTATATGTCATGTGAAGTCTAAAATAAGGTATAATGCTAGACCTAGGGTTTGGAGGTCTAAGATAGGTTAGTATTTCAAGATGTAAAAGGGTAAATTAGGTGTTTAAAGGATAATAAAGCCTCTAAAAGGTATGTAATTGTTTTAAAAGGCTATAAAAGCCTAAATGTAACCAAATCAGAACCCCCTTTAATGGAGGTTTGGTAAAAGAAGATTAATGAAGGAAAATCCATTCTTGATAAAGAATATCTAGGTATTTCTTGTAAATGTTGTTATCTCATGATGGTTTTATTATTCTAGAAGTTATTTTTCCATTCACCATCGGGAAAAAGATAAAATAAGTTTGAGTAGTGTAATATTTTTCTAGTGTAAATGCTTTTTGTGATGTCTCTAATTTTTACAAGTATTCTTTGTGTTGAACTATGCATTTACGAGTTAAGGACTTAGTTAAACATTTTATTGGTATATATCCATGTATAAGGGTTAAATGGATTTGTGAACACAATCAAAGGAAGAAAAAGGGATTCTTGGTATCATTCATTGGAATAAGGTTTTATGTTAAGATGTATTTTAGAATGAAACTTGTGTCACTTGGGACTTTGTGTAAAAGAAGGAAATCATAACATATGTGCTTATAACATTCTTAACTAACCCACGTTCTAGATACTTTATAAAGATGGAATAATATTGGAATGGATGTCTAAGAGAGAGGAGAATGAATACTTGATATTCATCTTTTTGATAAATTTCAAAACCCTTGAATAAATACCTTCAAGATTGTCTTATACACATTTTTTCCCGATCGAAGAGAAGGAAAATTGTGTTATTAAATGATTTGGGGTAATAATTAAAGCTACTGGTAATAAAATAATGTGAATATGAAGCCAAAATTGACTTTTAAGAAATTTGGGGTTTTGAAATGAGGCTTTTCAAAATTTATTGCTAATTCATCCCTCTCGGGCCTTTCATAGTGTGTGACCTAGGGCAAGGAGTTTGGAGGTCTTAACCATCGAATTGGAAGCTAAATTTTTGTGAGGAGCTCTATTTTTTAAGATATTAGATCAATATTGAGATAAATTAATATTCCACTATACAAAAATGGGGATAAATCTTGACAATCAAAACTAAGATAGTATGCACTTTGTTGAGCCCCTGAAATATCAACTAAGTCCAAAAAGGGGGTGCATAGCGCATAAGGTGAAAAAAGCATGCAAGAAGGCAGTGCAGGGAAGGGTTTAAGTAGGGTTTTGGTAGAACCTAGGATGTGTGCCGTGGAGTAGAATCTAGGACTTAGCCATTTTTGACCTATCGGGAGGACAAGAAAAATGTGACCCGAGTGGATAAGGTGCCAGCCTAGTGACAGGGTGGCCTGGAAGGAATATGCCCTATGATAGAAGCTTCTAGAAGGACATCATGGCAAGGAGTGGTGAGCTCAGGCCTAGAGGAGCATGTGCCCATGGAGGACCACTTTTAGACACTTGGTGATAGATCTGAGGCCGCAGAAGAATGAGTTGGTAGTTCAGAAGGCTATATATACAAGTGCTGTAGAAGTAAAGAGAGAGAAATGGATAGAGGGTGGAGCTCTATAGCAAAATACTACAAGGACTCTAGTTAGCTTGGGTAAATAAGTGTAGGAAAGGATGTATCAAGGGTTTGGGGTTTTAAATTTTCTTTTGAGAGCCTAGCTATATGAATCTAGTTATAATGCATGATTGTGGTACCTTTTTGTGACATTCTATAATGGGCCTAATGAATGTAATGAGGTTACCAGTTTATGTGAATATGAACATTAATGGTTCTGATGCATACATCCTTCTTCATAGCTCTTTTTCATTTATGTTTATGAACTAAGTATGAATGCTTGTACAACTTCCTTTCTATTTTGGTGTAAGTTCTATAATCTGTTAAGCTCTTTTTCTCTGGAATGACTGCAAGGATCTAGAAGCCATTCTGAGCTCTATGGTGCTTGTATGTCTTATTTCCTCTCAAATCTCTTAAACTTGGATCATAGATGATGTTTCCCACTAAACTCACATAAAAGAGAGACTCGCACCCGCGCGTGCCTCGGTGAGTGAGTGCCCTGCCCGCTGGGTGATAGGCCAATGCGCATGGGATTTCTTTCCTTTATGATGGGTGTAAAAATGACTACATCTTGGTTCCATTCTTTGGGACCTCTTTTCAAAGTTGTAGTGGGAAATGACATACATCATGATCTATGTAATGAGTAATGACAGAGTGTTTAACTTTGGAAAGTGTTGAATCATGGTTCAAGAGCATGGAGGATGAATTTTCTCAGAGATTCAACACTGGATCTGAGTTTAATGCACATAGATGGGTAGAAGAGAACCTCTACCATGATTTATATGAATTTTTTTTTTTATTCTTTCCCAAGAACTGTATGAATGGCTCTCAACATATGCATCTAGATCAAGCTGGTATTATAGATCACATGTGGACCCAAGAAGAATACCAGAGGTTGCAGGATGTAGATCTGATGTGGACTCATGTTGTGGATCATTGGTGGAAGGGTGTGTTGGCTAGCTACACTCTGGAGTATGCTATTTCTACATATTCTTGTCTGGAAGTTGTTGAGTTTGAATTTTTGGGAGCCCAGAGGATCATTTCTATGTTATCCCTCTGGAAATGAAGATCTTGATTGTTACCTTGAGTTTAGAGGCATTTCCAATGGTAGCTAAACCATTCTAAGAGCACTAGGTGAGGAAGCTAGGGTGGAGGAAGATGGAAGATATTACGATGGAGAAAGAAAGGGAGGAGAGATGGCTCAAGTATAGTGAAGCACGTGAAAGGGAGATTGCTAGACAATGTGAGGTTGCAAGTGTGATGGATCTATGGAGGCAGACATTGTGGGAAGGAGTGGAGGTTCACGTGGAGGACATGGAACCTGAGTAGTTTGTGCTACCCCATCTTGGAAAAGCATGTAAGAGAGACCCCTTCGGCTTCTGATGAGATTTCATCATGTGGAGAGAGAAGATTCATTGGCACGTATTTGAACCCACCTAGTGACCAAACCCGGCAGTGCTTGGTTTTCCAGATCAAGGAAGGAGTATCGTTGACCTAGTTGGTATTAGTGGAAGTGACAGATCTGCGCCAAGAGATATAATTTTTCATTTCCCACTTCTATGGCTATGCATATTCTAGTATTTGGAGGAATTTTTGGACAAGGAGAAAGTACACAAGCCTTGGTCTCACATCTGGGAGTGGCGCGGGGTACACTAGTGGTAGTGGGGCATTATCACAAACCATCGCATGCATAGTTCAAGTGGAACCTTGGGGACACTTGGCATGACCACTACAGGACCTAGTGGACTGGTGGATCTGGTGGGTCAAGAGGAATAGGACTGGTGGTTCTAGGTGGATCTGGTGGGTCAAGAGGAACAAGACCTAGTGGATTCTGGAGATCTGGTGGCTCAGGAGGCACAGGACCTAGTGGATCTGGTGGATGGTGGAGGAAACACTGGAGGGAACCAAGGCTCTGGCTCAGAGGACAAGGGCCCCAACCACCCCCTCAAGTCTTCTTTGAGATGTCTTTACATTTTCCAGATTATAGAGGTATTGAAGATGTTATAGAACATGTTCACAAGTGTGAACTACTATGGCGCGCAAAGGGGATCACAACCCCGGAGTGGAAGGCTAGTCAAAGTTTTTAATGAATGCAGCAGGGGGTGCACACATATAGCTGGTATAGGAAATATGACCCTCATCAAATGGTGGTGGATTATACTACTTTAAAGAACACCTTCTTGGTAGAATTCCACATTCCTGAGTTTGAACAAAGAAGAGCATCAAGTGCCCTGAAGGAGATTCAATAAGGAATGGCAGAGAGTGTGTGGGAGTATGATGCACACTTTAAAACTCTCTTGTCTAAGTTATCATATGATATTCACCCTTCACAACATGCTCAGTGGTTTTTGGAGGGTTGATCACTCCTTTTAGGAGAGCTTTATCTCATAAAACTTTCATAGACCCGCATGTGAGGTGTTAGAAGCTGCTCTCTGCGTGCCGAGGCTATTGGAAGTGTTGATATTGGTGTTAGCCCATTTTTGGAGGCTCAAATTTGCTGTTATGGCTAAGTAAGCTGGAGAATTTGTTTATGAACTCATCCCATGAGACTCGCAGTGGTATATGGTGTACAAATTGTGAAGTAGAGGGGCATGTCAAGGATAGTTTCCCCCAGAGGATAGTACACGCTGTGACAATAGACTATGAAATTTTTCATGGGGACCATGATGCAAGTAGATGTCCCTTATTATAATGATGTAATTTGGAAGAATGTGTCTTGCTACTATAAGATTTACACCTCTACAACCCATGATACTAAGGATTGTAGGCTTATTGACCAGATCCATGAGGCCATTGATCATGGGGTGTGCTAGACCAACATTTCCAGTAGTTCTAAAGGTGATGATCATCACCATTATGAGGAGTGCACAGATGGAGGTGCGTGTGGAAGGGGATTTCATGGAGGATTCCATGGTCATGGTAACCATGGAGGAGGAAGAAGTGAGTTCCCACATGGAACCTATTTTAATTGTGGGTCTACAAGAGCATTACAAATGAGAGTGCCTAGACCTATTGTAGTGCTCATGGTGCGGAAGAAACACAAGTATGAGGAGTGCCCTGAGTTGTTTGAGCACATGAATCAAGCAAAACAATGGAAAGACAAGGGCATTGTAATGGTAAGCATTAAGAAGATGGACACACAATGGATGCCATGGTAACACGTGATGTAGGCTTAGAACTGTTTTGGTAACAACAAGAGTAGAGGCCACACGCGTAAAGGAAATTCCAAGACAAAGGACTCTGGTTTCAAGAGAAGAAGTGGTGCATGGAAAGTACCTAGATCCTTGCTCATCAGAAAGAGGTATATCAAGATACCATGGATGTCATTTAGAGTTTATAGGAGAAATCTAGTGTCTAAAGGAGTAGTCCAGGAGGGAGGAGCAAAGAAGGAAGGTCGAGGCACCAAGAGATGACCTGGATGAGGTCAGGAAGTATGTAAAATGCTAAGGCAAGAGAATATTATTCCCTTGCTAGGAGCATGGTTGAGAGAGAAGGTACCATGCACCGAGAGAAGAGCATGAGAGGTAGGTCCTACATGCAAACCTCCCCCCTCACAACCTTGACTATGATAGGGAGATCATGTTAAATGCAGTAGTGGATGGATGGCTGTTGAGTAATATCCTCATTGACATAGGTGTGGAGGTCAATGTTCTCACATTGGATGCATGGCATCAGATGGGAAGGCTGCATTACAACCATCTTCAAATGTGTTGTATATGGAAAAAAAAAATGAAGGCAATGCCCATGGTGTCTTAAATGATGCAACTATCACCATTCAGGGAGCTAAGTTTACTGGGGACTTCGAAGTCTTGGTGCACTCACCGAGGTAGACAATTTCCCAGCACTACTTGGGCACCCATGGTGTTATAAGAACAATGTGGATCTTTGGTTCAACAAGGGGTACATTAGCTTTGAAAATGAGGAGGAATGAGTCATCATACCCTGGCTGATGGGAAGTCAACACCCTATATTGAACCTTTGGGAGAAGAGGTCCTGGATAGAATATATGTGCTCAATCAAGGATCTAGAGATAATCCATCCTACCGATGGAGTTATCCAGTTTGAAGATGCTTAGTCGGTAAGTGACACCACTAGTCTAGCATGTGATAATTGGGCACATGGAACCTATGAGTTGATCGAGATGACATTTAAGAGGATCGGTGACAAAGGTGACAAAGGGCATGCATGTTCTATCTGGTGCCTAGGAGGAAAAGAGCTACCTAAGTACTCAGGAGGAGCCTCCCCTGAGGTATTTTTTTGTAGAAAATGGAAGCTCAGTGGAAGGAGGAAAATGAAAGAAGGGGGATGTTAAGTTACGTCCTACTAGGAAACTATGTGCGTTGGTGGGAAACACATCGGAGATAATCTCTTGGAATGGCATGAAGTGAGAATTTCCTTCTCTATTTGTTTCTCTAGAAGTAATGCACCCACCACCATCAAAGACTACCATGGTAAGGAGCCCACCTCTTTCCACATCCAAGCCTGTGAGAGAACCTAGAGGGAAGGGCATGGAAGCTTTTTCCACCATCCCTCTGTGTACACAAACTATATTCTACACTACAGGGTTGCGTGCACACATGGTACATACATTTTGAGACATGCCACCAGACAGGGAATTGGAAAGAGCTAGTGGTGACCTCATTCAAACATTTGAGTATCAAAGTACCAAGCCATCAGTTGATAAGGCATTGTAGGTTTTCAAGTGCCTTACCATGGGGGATAGTGCCATGGTAGAAGATAGGCTATTGGACTTGCTTGGTGAACCAGGTTTGGAGGTGCACTTTGAAGAAGAGGAAACAAAGGAGGTTTAGCTTGAGTGTGTGTGAAAAAGGAGAAAGGAAAGCTTGTATATGTAATTGATGGGGAGGAAGTAAAATCTTGGATGTTAACCATTTGTAGGGACATGCGAGGTAGTGGATAGTGTTGATACTCATGCGTGCGCACCTACCATGAACCTTTAAAAACTAAAAAGGTTAACATCAGCTCAGGAGAAGAACCTAAGGAAGCTATCATTGGAGATTACTGGTCGGAGAAGGAAGTCTCTAAGATCATTGATCTTTTGTGAATTTGAGGATTTATTCCCGCGTGGGTACCATGAGCTCAAAGGCATCCACCATTCCTTGGGGGAGATGAGGATAAAGCTAAAGGATGGTGTGCACCTGGTTAGGAAGAGACCCTACCAGATGAATCCCAATTTTGCGTGAAGGTAAAGGAAGAGTTAGAAAAAATGATAGCATCTGGGATCATTGAAGTTGTTGAAGAATCAGAGTGGATAAGTCCAATGGTAATCAACATCAAGAAGGATGGGTGGATTAGGATCTACATGGATTATAGGGAGCTGAACGTAGTTTGTGTCATCGATCCTTTTCCAACCCCCTTCACTGAAGAAATTTTGGAGGGAGTCGTTGGGCACAAAATCTATTCCTTTACGGATGGATTTTGGGTACCACCAAGTCTAGATTACAAAGGAAGACCAGAGAAGACAATTTTTTCACCACTGAATGGGGAAGTTTTGCATACATACATGGTCATGCCCTTTGGGTTGAAGAATGCCTGTTTTTTTCTCATGCATAGTGGTATAGGCATTCCAAGACTTCATCCATAAATTTCTTCAGGTCTATCTGGATGATTGGATGGTGTATGGGCTAGTAAAAGACCATTGTGATAATTTGAGGTTGATGTTTGAGAGGTGTGGTAGTTGAGGATATCCCTCAACATTAAGAAGTGTGTCTTTGCTACCCCTTTGGAATGTTATTGGGGCATATCATATGTAAGGAGGGCTTGCTAGTAGATCCTGCCAAGGTTGCAGTTATTGTGGGATTGGGGGAGCCCACTAGCCAAAGTGCAGTGTGTGGGTTTCTTGGACACGTGGCTACTATCGGAAGTTCATCAAGGGGTATGCCAAGATCACCGTGCCTTTAGAAGAATTTCTTAGACATAAAAGTCCTTCCATTGGGGAAAGGCACATAGAAGGTGTTTGACACATTGAAGGATAGGCTTGTCACCGCACCTATACTATGTTTCCCCTCTTGGGACAAGCCCTTCCATGTTCATGTAGATGCCTCTAGAATGACCATTGGGGCAAGTGCTTACACAACCTGGTGAGGGAATTATTGATCACCCCTATGCTTTGCAAGTAGGAAGTTGACACCAACAGAGAAAGAATTATACTACGACCGAGCATGAAGCATTTCAATGATCTACGTGCTTCACAAGTTTAGAAGTATCTGCTGGAAACTCCCTTTATCTTCTACACTGACCACATGGCATTAAAGTATTTGGTGAACAAGCCCATTCTACAAGGGCATATGTCGGTGGGTGTTGTTATTTCAAGAGTTTGAGTTCACGGTAGTTGTGAAGCCTGGAAAGAGTAATTGTGGACTTGATCATTTGTCAAGAATTGATTTAGGGGAGGATGCAGAGCATTGAAGAGACTATGCCAGACGACACAACTATTTAGGTTGTGGCGCGTGCCCTCAGATTTGGAGGAAATTGTAGTATTTCTAAAGGAAGGTGTGCATCTGGGAAGGGATGAAGACATTAGAGAAAAAGTAACTAGCCATACGCATCATGCCCTACATGTTGATCAAGTGGGGACTTATACAAATTAGGGTGTGATGAAGTTTTGTGCAGGTGTGTACTAGAGCATGAGCACCTCACCATCATAGAGGAAGCACTGGAGGAAGTGCAAGTGGACATTATGCAGGTGACACCACACATGTAAAATATTAATGGTAGGATTGTGGTGGGAAACTCTGTATAAGGATTGCAAGGACTATTGTAAAGTGTGTGACCATTATCAGTGCATTGGAAAGCCAGGAAGGAGAGATGAAATGCCTTTGCACCCTATCCCTAGCACTGAACCTTTTGAGAAATGGGAAATAGACTTTGTAGGCCCTATTGCACCAACAACGCGTAGGACTAGATCACGCTACGTAATCACTACATGGACTATTTGACAAGGTGGGCAGAGGCAGCCCCAACTAAAGACTGCACAACAACTACAACAACAAGATTTTTGTGGGAGAACATTATCACGAGGTATGGATGCCCTTTAAGTTTAACCAATGATAGGGGTACACATTTCTTGAATGAGACCATGAGGATCCTGTTAGCAGAGTTCATGGTGGCTCATCACAAGACTACACCTTATCACCCACAAGAAAATGGAACCATGAAGCATTTAACAAAATACTGAGTCATACCTTGACAAAAATTTGTGATGTTGGAAGACAAGATTGGGATGACAAGGTATCAACCATATTATGGGCTTATAGGACAACTTATAAAAGGATGAACAAAGCCACACCATTTCAATGGTGTTTGGTGTGAAAGTTTTTCTGCTAGTTGAGTTCATGTTACCTTCTTCTGTGAATAGTGTGTGCAGGAGGGTTGGATGATGAGAAAGCACTGGAAGAGAGAATTGATGAATTGATGAAGTTGGATGAAAGATGATCACTCACTAGGTGGAGCCAAACAATAGAAAAAGCAAAGCAAAAAGCATGGCATGATCGCCACATTAGGAACAAGAAGTTTGAGGTTGGGAAGATGGTCTTACTGTATGATTCTAAGTTTTGTGCCACCCTGGGAAGTTAAAGGTCCATTGGTTAGGTCCCTATATAATCTCATACATACATCCTTGATTCATATCATACATCCTTGCATGCCGTTATAAGCATTGGATGGAATGAAATTTCTGGACACTTCAATGGGAGTAGGTTGAAGCCCTACTATAAATAAGGCTTCTTGGTGTTTGTAAATAAGGTAGTTTTTTAGATAGTTTAGAATTTCCTTTATGCATTTCCTTTCTTGTGTTTCCTTTTCGTTGTTGTTTTGTTTTTGCACTTTGGGTGCCGGTAACCTTGTTAATTTTTGAAGGTTTTGAATGCACAGAGGACCGCACATCATTTTAAGTGTGGGGTGGAGTGATGTGAAGGAAAGCATGGGTAAAGTGCCAAGGAGGATTGTGTTGGAAATCTCGGTTGAATGGCCCTGTTGAAAGAGGTGCATGAAAGAAAAGGTGGAAAAGGATGGTTGGTGTCAAGATAAGGCTACTTTCAGATCCCACGTACATAGAGGAGGAAGAAGAAGCATAAACAACATGAGGTAGGTGAGAGAAAAAATCATGATAGAAGAAGTGCCTTCGGCGCTAGTTACGCATGCACAAGAGTCTCCTGTCAAGATGGATTGGTTGCATGCCATAAGGTTGGAAGATTTTCCGCAGGTTGGGCATGTGAGTTAGGGCACAAAATTTGGGCTTTGTTTGAAAAAGCCACATTAAATGTTAAAAGTATGGTGGTAGGTGAAGTAGCATTTAATGCTTAAAAATGGGAAAAACTATAAATAGAGGTTCAAACATTTCATTATTCACTTTACGAATATGAAGAGAAGAGATTTTGTGAACTAGGGTTTCTAGAGTTGATCCGTGTGAAGAAAAATTGCAAGAATTTGAGTGTGAGTGACCAGTTTGGATTTACAAACTAGAAAGGAAGTGATTCACAGTGTGGGAAGAGTTATGGAGAAGCATCATCTGGTGAAAAGAGATTCCAGTTAGGGTTTGGTATCTAGGGCATGGGTCGAAAAGAGTTTCTTCACCAGTTTGAGATCTAAACTTGGAAAGGGGTAGTAAAACAAAGCAAGTGAAAGAAGTTGAAGTGTTAACATAAACAATGGCACCCAAGAAACCTAGTTGGCACACCTAAGAAGGGAAAGGGAAAGGGTAAAGAAAGCAACAAGAAATTATCATGAGTACAAATGAAGAGTGGTATGCAGAAATGCAAGTACCCAGATGGAGTATTGCTTGGGCACGAGTGGGAGTCCCATTTAAGAAATATGTCAGTAAATGATTACAATCATCATTTGAGAGCATGATCGAGAAGGAAATGGCACTAGAGTTAGTGTGCCCGATGAATAAAAGGACACTAGAGGGTTTTCCCATCTATAATGATGATGTAAAAGTGAAGTTGGAGAAGTTAGGATTATTGCAACTCTTTGAGTTTCCCTACTTGGAAAGCCTGAGCACCTATATCAATGGTTGATGTCACGCGTGCATGAAGATTACTTTCACTTCGTAGGGCGCAAGATGTGCATTACCCCTCAGCTTGTTTCACATTTCACAGGCCTCATCTGTGAAGGAGAAATTTTGGAGGATGACCTATGCGACAAGGAGGAAATTAAGGAAACCGTCACTGCTTATGCGTACAAAAAGGGGTCGAGGTACTTTGATATCATGGACATCAAGGACCCGGTGATGAAGATGGCCACGCACCTTGTGACAAAGTTAAATGGCCAGGAGAGATGGACCCAGGTAAACAAGTCCTGGTTGAATGTTTGCAGGAGGATTTTAGAGGGCACCATCTACAACTTGTCTACATTCATCACGGATAAGATTGTCAAAACAAGCATGTAGGAAGGTGATAAAATCCTCTTTGGTAATGTCTATTAACCATTGTATTCTTAGAGATTGGGGTGCTAGATAGTGGAAAATTTGTGTGGGAGTACCCTGCTGAAGACCCTTCACCCGTGAAGAGGTTTGAGAAGTACACCTGTGATAGTATGATGCCATGCACAAGGCGCACTGGAGAAGTGGTACATGCACTTGAGGAACGTGTTTAGGGTGGAATGGAGGATCCCTGAACAACTACCAAGTGACCACCAAGGGAGAAGCCAAGTTTTTTGTGTACCAACATTTCTGCCTTGGCAGATTTAAACTGATAGATGAGACATGGAGCCCATGGTGCAAGCTCCCTTTTTCCTTCACAACTCAACACTTCCAAGTGGGAGTGAACAGGTTCAAAGAATCCAAGAAGTTGAAGTTAGACCTTGGTAATCTGGACCGAGACCATAGAGAAATGTGCAAAGGGTTGGTCTACCCCAACAAGCGCGTGCATACGTGGAGAAGTACGTGTTACATGAGGTCCAAATGGTGAGACCCATGACTTTTCCCATTGTAAGAGGGTTGTGGGCATGAGTATACCTCCGCATAAGACCCAAATTTGAGAAGGGCATGTATCTGGAGAATGAGGTGTCCATACCTAAGGACCCAACTAGCAGGAAGAGACCCACACCCAAATGGGAGGAAAAAGAACCAAAGAAGAAAGTACCAAGTGTAGTGGATACACAGGCAATAGGTACCCCTAGGACAAGTGCCAAAACAAGTATGTATTTGTGCAAGAAAAAGTCCATAGTCAAAGAGAAGACTCTCGGAGCCAGAGGAGCCGTTAGACAAGGAGTCATCGGAAGAAGAAGAGACAGAGTCACCTACACGGAATCCCTGGTTGGGAAGAAGCAGAAGATGATGAGAGGAGTAGATTTTGAGTACACTGAGAGCTTGGGGCCTACCAAGGTGAAAGGGATGATGATGAGGAAGATGAGCCTGAGGTAAACCAAGAACAACCTATGTGTTCAGTGTACATGACTAGAGGAGGGAGAAGGAGAGAAGAATGAGTACATCTTCACGTGGAGAAAGGGCAGCCAGGAGGAGGAAGGCACCCGGGACAAGGAAGGGAGCAAAGAGGTAAACAAAGGTGGAAAAGAGGCTGAGAAGATCATTGAGACCTTGGTGGAAGAGGAGTTGGAATGTAGCGCTGAGATAGTGATGAATGAGGATAAGGAAGAGAGTGCAGGGAAAAGGACCACATGGAAACACTGGAGGCCCCACTTTAACTGTAAATATTCCTAAGGGCACGTGCACATGGGAGGAAAGCATGGAGGAGGAGAGGCCATGGATGGGTTATATTGATGACCCCAACAAAGTGTGCACATGGTTCCAAAGCATGGTTCCAGCAGAGGAGCTCCTAGAAATGTCATCTTTTGATAAGGAGGCTGCATACCCGTGGACAAGGAAGATGCTCTCATGGGCATTTGAGTCCCATCTTGATGAGCCAGAATTCAAAGTAAGCCACGGGGCAATAATAACATTTTGGAATCAAAAGGAGACAACCCAGTGGTGAATGCTCAAATGGCTCTCGATGAACAACTGTGCAACATGCTCAACAAGGTCTCCATTGAGGTCAAAGCTAGACTCTTTGGGTGGAATGATAGAGTCAAATTTTTGGAAGATGAACTGGAGGAGAAAGAGGAAGAGCTAGCTGAGAGGACAAAGGAGCTGAGTCAAGAAAAGCTGATCAGTGCCCAGTTACAGCAGTGTGAGTTAAAGGATGAGAAGGCTAGAGTGCGTAAAGTATACAAAAAGGTGGAGTCCATTACAGATGCAATAGTGTTGAAGCATCCAGACCTAGTGCCTCCCACACAAAAGTATGGATCTTCCCTAGAATGCCTGGAGGACTTAACAAGGATCCTCACCATGGAGAGGCAAAGCCACTAGCCTTGGAATCTATAGAAGAAGTGGCCACATGTTTAGAAAAGGAGGATAAATTGAAATTCATGGTGCTCATAGCTGAATACAACAAGGTCCTTGCTGATGTAAAGATTACTTCCCAGACTTCTGAGGCCATGTACGACAACTATGCGGACAGAGACAAAGTGGCAAGCATGTTGGTCACCAATGATGAAGCAAGAACTTAAAGAGTTCCAGGAGAAGAACAAGGGGAACATAGAGCAGAGTGAGAAATATCCTAGCCAAGGTAGAAAATAAATCAGAAGCTATTGAGGCCTTATGGGGCTCAATTAAAAACTGGCTAAAGGAACTATACCCACATTATTACGAAGGATGGATGCACTTGGAGGATATAGGCAAGGAGTTAGAGAAAATTTTTGACACCATGAGTGCACAAGGGGATGGGTTGGGTTTTGATCAGGTGAGTGCCTTAGTAGGTGATATTTTCTAGAGAGCACAAAATGAGGTCGATGCCTGGAACAATCTGGAGGCCGACTTGCAGAAGAACTTTCCTCTCTTATTGCTTTAAGTAGCATCATTCCCCATTCTTCCTTCTTTTCCCATTCTTTGTCCCCTTTATTCTTTTTCCAAGACGTTAAGTCTTTGTGTATTCTTTATTCTTTGAGGAAGTTTTCAAGGGTAGAGAATAGGTAAAGTGTGGGGTGATGTTGGGCCCTTGAAATATCAACTAAGTCCAAAAAGGGTGCATAGGCATGCAAGGTTGAAAAAAGTGTGCAAGATAAGGCATGCAGGAAGGGTTTCAAGTAGGGTTTTGGTAGAACCCGGGATGTGTGCCATGTGAGAGTAGAATCCAAGACTTAGCCATTTTTGACCTATCGGAAGGACACAAGAAAAATGTGACCCGAGTGGATAAGGTGCCACCTGGCTGACAAGGTGGCCTAGAAGGGATATGCCCTGCGATAGAAGCTTCTAGAAGGACATCATGGCAAGGAGTGGTGAGCTCAGCCTGAGAGGAGCATGCACCCATGGAGGACCACTTTTAGACACTTGGTGATAGATCTGAGGCCATAAAAGAATGATGAGTTCGGGAAGGATATATATAGTTAGAAGTATATAGAAGGCTATATATACAAGTGCCTAGAGAGTAAGAGAGAGAGAAATGGATAGAGGGTGGAGCTCTGCAGAAATACTGCAAGGACTCTGTTAGCTTGGGTAAATAAGTGTAGGAAAGGATGTATCAAGGGTTTGGGGTTTTAAATTTTATTTTGAGAGCCTAGCTATATGAATCTAGTTATAATGCATGATTGCGGTCTACCTTTCTGTGACATTTGTAATGGGCCTAATGAATGTAATGAGGTTACCAGTTTATGTGAATATGAACATTAATGGTTTTGATGCATACATCCTTCTTCATAGCTCTTTTTCATTTATGTTTATGAACTAAGTATGAATTCTTGTACAACTTCCTTTCTATTTTGGTGTAAGTTCTATAATCTATTAAGCTCTTTTCTACCTAGAATGACTGCAAGGATCTAGAAGTCATTCTGAGCTCTATGGTGCTTGTATGTCTTATTTCCTCTGAAATTTCAAAGAGATGTCAAGGGAACTAATATATGTCCAAAACTCCTCTTTTGTGGATATATACCTTCAATAAATTTATATATCGTGAATGATGTTCTTGACATGCCTAGTGAAGGGCTAGTAGTGAAATTGCCAAAGTTGAAGAACTGGGAGTTATAGAGGGAGTTTGAGCTTCAAAATTGGAGAGCATGTTTAGAGGGATGATAAGGTACCTATGGAGCATCTAAAGGTTTATAGGTACCTCAAGAACTCATTTTCCTATGATTATCCTAGCATGTTGCTTAATAAGCTTGACAAGGCAGAATTTGACATGTTTTGGTAAATAGTGATGTGTTAATGAAAGATAATCCTTTGGTGGTTGATGTCATGCAAGAATAAACATGGAATGAATTTATAGAGAAGGAGATGTGTTGTAAGAGAAAGATATCAAAATTTTGTGGTAAGTGTGAAGTCATGCATTAAAAGCTATTGGAGGCAAAAACAAGGTATGTAAATACCAAGTCTACTTTTATGATTTTGAATCAGTTGATTGAAGTATTTAGTGTTTAAATGGGTTTTGGGGCAGAGTATTTTTTTAGATGATGTTTCATATATGGTATATCCCTTTAAGGTGATATTTTAGGTCTCAAGAAAAGACAACCTAGAAATAGACCTAGAAGTGATACAAGAATGTTTTTTTATAAAATATGAAAAAGAAGGGAGGTGAATGTAGGGGCCCCTACGTCATCACTCCATGCTTTATCGAGTCCTTCGGAACACTTTATACATCAATATACATGAATATCGATTACATAAAAGGAACGATAACAGATTGTACCAAGCCAAGAAACAGATGCTAATCAAGCACCATGACCAATAAGATGAAAGTAATTCACCGAATAACTTTACATAAAACCTTTGCAAACAAATGAGTAGCAATATCATATATTATTATGGAAATCAATGAATTAGAATGAGAATGGACCTTGCTTATATAGGCAAGGAATAACAATCTAAGAACTAGTCAAGGTCATAGATCAAGCCATAAATCAAGGAAATTACTAGCCATCAAAGAACTAGTTAAGACCATAGATTTAGGAGATAACTAGACATCAAGGATCTAGTCAATACCATAGATCAAGGAAAGAACTATACCTAACAACTAGATAATATCTCCTAAAATTTAAATAAGATAAAATAAATATCCACAAACATAAGTGGGTGAGGATAAATACAATAAAGGTAAATAAAGTACCTAGTGAACATGAGCTAAGGTAAATACCTACTCTAACA
Organism: Taxus wallichiana var. yunnanensis; assembly: GCA_018340775.1. Taxonomy (NCBI): domain Eukaryota; kingdom Viridiplantae; phylum Streptophyta; class Pinopsida; order Cupressales; family Taxaceae; genus Taxus; species Taxus wallichiana. Next base: position 496,971,345 of record CM031242.1, on the reverse strand, counting down.
AGTACACATCTCTATCTACTTTATATTACCGAGCGTTCCAATCACCAACATTAAGTGGGGGTAAATATAGACATAAAATCATGCACTTTGGGTAATTATCTAGTCTTGATCACATATTACTATTCATATGATTCCTAAGCAAGAAAAGTGTTGATTAACCCATGTCTTTGGTTATCTTTTGTTTCTTTATATTGTTACTTTCAACCTTTCACCTTTATTAGTCGAGTATGTCTTTTCATAATTTAGTTTTACCTTTTGGGTGGAGCACCCAACCAAGACGTAGTGTCGGGCGCCCTCGTCCCCTCCTCCGGGTGCCCTTATCCTCTTTAACTTTACTCTCCTTTGTTTGGGTCCTTTCTAGCTATTGGAGCATCTTATCTTTTTGGTAGTTAGACTTTTTAAGGTTAATTACAAAATTCAAGAAAAGGAGTCATATAAATATAAATTTATGTGATCATAATAAGAGACCAAACACTAAGAATTACTTATCACCACCTAAGGTTGCATCCATTAAGGATTCTATTTCTTTGTTTTCATCCATCTAGCTCCATCACAAGGGACAACTGTTGGTTTTTTACATCACACTTCATAGGAAATGAGTTTATTCTATTCCATGCACACATTATTTACATTCTACATATAACTAATTTCTCTCTACTTCAAGTGTGACATGCATAAGAGAAACCTAGGACAAAATTCCAAACACACACACATAACTACATTGGGTTTGAGATGTAGTTTAGCGCTTAGTTGTAAGCCCGCCATTATGGCCGTTGAGGACAATTTGACCCATTCATTTACATATATATATTTTTAGGGTTTGAGGCTTTATGTGGGGTTTTACAAGTGATTCTTCATTACATGTTTACGGTGACATAAGTGATCTAAGTGCGACATACAAGCCACAAGAAGTGAACAAATGTGAAGCTCTAATGACCCTGCTGGAACTGGTTTCGACCATTTTTATAGACCAAGGTGCCTAGAACTCGGGACATAGTGCCTCGATTCCCCCATCCTTCTCTAGGCACCCCAATCTAGCTAAATCCACCAAATCTATAATTTTACAAAGCTTACGTGTGAGGGTTTCTCATTCCTATTAAGTCGGTCTTCACTGCGACACAATCCTGTGACCTCTTCAAATCAGCTAAGGATCCTTTAACCCTCTTGGCACTTAGGGATTCATTACTTCATTTCTTAGCTTCTTTGGGTTAATTTCCTTTATTTATTTGTTCATTTTTACTACAAACTTTCATTATATTAGGCTAATATTTTACATTTTAGCATAATCACCTAGTCATGTCCTTCTCTAGTTTTGTTCCATCTTATGTTGGTCCAAAACCACATAGATGGGTCAAGATCGTCATCGACTATCATGACCTAGTTGTATTTTCCCAAATTGATGACAAGGTTACTACCCTAAGCCTACATATTCATGCAATGGGATGAAAATTGTTAATGTTTCATCTATTTATTTAAAATCCTTTATTACATCTACATGTATTTTCCCTCTTGGAGCTTACAAATATCTCATAGAGCATCTTACGTACCATAAGGTGTTCTCCTAGGGATCTAAACCTTGACTAGTTATCCCTACAATAGGATCTAATAGTATACCACACCCAACAACCCTAACTCTTCCCATTATGGGCCAACAACCTCAAATAGAAAACTCTTCCTATTTAAATAGTTGCATTTTCCTTCCTCTCTCTTCTCATTTGAATTTGTCTTGAGTGAGATAAATAATTCTATAATCTTCAAATTTATTGATCAGATTCAAATTTGAATTTGGACTCAATTAGTTCTCTAATATATTATTCCCCTAGATGTATCTCCTTATGCCACTTTGATTTAGTTGTTGGGATCTTCTAACCATTCCATTCTTGTCAAAATCCTCTATCGGACAAATTCTGATATGTTTTGTCACTTTTTCCAACTACCCATTCTACCATGCACTCCTTTCTCACAGTCATCTACCACACCTTTATCTTATTTCATGCACTCATTTGCTTGATTCTTACCTTCAACTCCTCTCGTGCACTTCCTCTAGGTTTAGGAATTTTCAAAACATTTCCATTTACCCTTTAGTCTATAAAAACTCATACACGCACTATTTTTCCTTATTATTTCTAACCTATTATACTTTACAAGCCTCCACAAACTTTTTGTGCACTCTTACACACCCATCTCCATTATACACTTTTTACACTACACTCCTTGTTGTTTTTATTACAAAAGTCACTCATGTAATCACCCTTTAATTCTTACACCTACTCCCATACTTAGCCCAAAACTAGTGAAAGATTGCTTTAAACACGGATGCTCTTTCTTCAAACACTTGAGGTACTTGAAACTTGAGTTCCACCTCAAGTAGAATTAGCAAGTGGTAGGACCACCATTTCAATTATTATAACTAGTAGTCATGGATCCTTCATCCAATAATCATTTTTCGACCTTCACCCTTCCTCTTGTTCCTCTTCCAATCCTACATCACCTTCTTGTGACTCCTTTGTACCTAATTTAACAAAATATAAATCTTATAAGAGGAATAAGATAAAAAAAAAATGATAATAAGAAATATCTACCAAGCAATGACAAACAAGTTTATATAATAGAGAGATAAGAGTAACTTATCTTGTATCTAAGTTCTTGGACTAATTATGGACTAAAAATTGGGTAGAACAGGATAAATCTAGGCCGAGTATGCTACATCTAGAAAAATGATACTGCGCATAGGAGGATATGAAAACCTCGGGTATTAGTATTTGATCGAGGTGCTAGTGCTCTGGAAATATAGCCAAATTTGATTTTCCGGGGTTTGGACTTATCATCTCCCTTTCACTCGTTGTTGCTTTAGCTTTGTTATAGGGGTTTAATATCTCACATGAACTTGTAAAACAAACCCTAACTACCCGTATAAGGATCAAGTACATAGTAGATGGAATAAATGATGTATATTCTTGAGTTAGATTGACCTTGGTTGTCACCTCAATGTGATATTCACAAGCTTTGCACTACATTTAAGACTGATGTAGTTCTAGTATGTGTGATATAATTATGCCCCTTGAAGCTAGGTTTACCTTATGCTAGTTGTAAAAATATAGTTGAATACAACTAATTCATCCCGAGATGAATGTGTGATACAAAATTAAGAAATATCACCTCCTATGTAGTGAATGATGCATCCCAAATGCAATGCTTGAATGTTTCTCTTTTCCCAAGTAGTATATAGGAAGTAATAGCTCAAATTTCCCAACCCGTAATGATAATGAATAATTCATGTATATATATGATTAATTTTTGAATTTCTTCATTAACAACTAAAATTCTGACCCAAAGTGATAGGTAGTAATTTATAAAAGATAATAGTTGATGTGGTATTTAAATTTGAAAAAGAAGAAAAAGGACAAAAGTGCCCAAAGGGGACAATAACGCCTAGGTGCTCTTTTCCCTAATTGGTGGTATGATTCAGGATTATTGGAGGATGAAATGCTAAATAGTGATCTAGGTCACATGTTTTCCAATGTCCAAAAGTAAAATAGTAATTCTAGAAAAGAAAATGATACAAGTATAAAAGGGTAAAACAATGTAAAATAAAAAACAAGTGTTGCTTATGTCTTGTTTTCTTTCTTAGAAATCATGCATATCTTGACATATTAAACGCATGATGTAAATTAAAAGTGTGTTATTTCATGTTTACATTTTCCCCCATTTTATATTAGTGAATGAATATGTGGTAGGATAAAGTAGATAGGTAGAGCATACATTGTGGCAAGTCGAAGGGAGTTATGTAATCGATAGCATGATGAATGAATATTGTAACTAATAATGTGTCCAATGGAGATTTTAGAATGTGTATCATGAAAGCTAAGAGGGGATAAGGACCCTAAGGGTAGCCTTATATGTGTAGTAGAAATGATTCATGTGTTTTCTCCTTGAATATTTCCTTTTCCCAAGTGTTCTTGTGCTTGAGACTGTTCCTTATTCCATTTGTCTTTCCTTTATTGGGATAAGGATGGACCTGCAAAAGAAGATAAGTGTAGTCAATTCTCATGGTATATGAAATTAAAATTTAACTTATAGAAATCAACATATAATTATGTATGAAAAAAAGTGAGTCAAGGATAGAATACACCTAAATTTCATGAGAGAAGAGATAGAATTGTTCATGTGTGTTTGTTACCTTGGAGATGGTTAGAAGAGTACTGAGGATTTAAGAGTCATGTTGACATAATGAGGATTTAGGTGTCATGTTTCTATACTAAGTATTTAGTTTTTAGTTTCAAGGGAAGAGTATTGGGAGAGTTGTAGGATTTTCCCTCCAACCATTGACACTTCCCCATGGATAAGTACCACTACAGATGGTCATAAACCCAATAGAAACTAGCCACGGATGACACATTTTTCCAAGCATATCATTTTCCTACATATGCCCTAGGTGCCACTCCTTATTTGATATCGGTAAAGAAAATGTAAACCGAGAAATAAGAGTAATTAGTTCCCTTTTTCAAAATATGAAACTTGTCATTGATTTTGTTCCTATTGTATCGATAGTAACCTATAACTGAGTATGTGATGATGGAATTTGATGAAACCTATCACTAAAAACATGTTGAACCCATATTGCATATGTATCTACCCTTAGGATAGAACCTCCTAGGTGGGACACTTTCACCCACCATTCTTATTTATATTAAGCACTTGTGTCCTGCTTTGTTTTTTCCAAGTTTGATTCTAAACCATTTTATTAGCTCTTGTTTGGTCATATTTTATTGTGTACCATTATGTGTCTAATTTTTCACCTAATAAAAGGGTGAAATAATCACCTAATGATTTCCCCCACTTATTTAGGATTCATGAGATGAACCAATGTGAGTGCGGCCAATATGAGGAAAGTTGAAGCTAATGTACAAAACTAAAACATAATTCCTGCTGAGGAATAGGGGATGTGCATGGTAACAATCATGACACTTGAAAAAAATGAGAAAATTTCATAAAGTGTTAGTGATAAACAATCATGGCATGATGTAATAGAAACAATTCAAAACACACAACAATATAGAAAATAACAGACCCGATAGCTAGTGGAATACATGTGACACCACTCAGGATGTCACAAGACACTCAAGGTCTTCAAGGATGTTCAAGAAAAAAAAATCAAGTAAAGGGAATAACCCACAAACAAAGGAAATCAAGACACAAGCATAGACAATATACAAGCAAATCAAATAACCATGGTTGGGAGTAGGCCTATGAGACAAATTCTACACATGAAGCACCCATTAGCATGTTAGAAAAATTGATAGTATGTCACAATATATATAACTTAAAATAGGAATGATAGTAGTAGATATTGCAATGATAGAAATTTAATACAAAGAAGTAGGAAAGGTAGATTCCCCCAGTGTAGACACTAAATCACACACATGGGTACATTTATAGGTTTTAATCACATACCACTATTCATATGATTCCTAAGTGAGAAAACTAGTAATTGACATATATCTTTCACCTTTTTGTTTTCCTTTTTACTTTATTTTTGGTCTTGCACACCCCACAAACTAGTCGATCTTTGTTGTTGTATCTTTCTTAGCTCTTGACACTAGTGCCTAGCCAAAAACTAGTGTCCAAGCACCCTCATCCCTTCTAGGCACGCTCGACCTATTTGTATCTTTATCTCCTCTTTTGGGCCTCTTTTATCTTTTGGGCATCTTGTTTTCTTAGTGTTCGGCCTTTCGGATGTTAATTACAAAATTCAAACAAAGGAATCATATAAATACAAAGCTATGTGATCATAATAAAGGACCAAGCTCTAAGCATCAACTATCACCACCTAAGGTTGCATTCAAAGGCATTCTAAGAGAATTAAGGAATCTATCTAGCTTCATTCAAGGGACAAGGGACTACATTTGTCTACATACACTTCATAGGAGGGGAATTTCATTTTGACATCCACACATATAATCACATTGTTACATTTAGTTATTGATCATTATTCAATGCATCTTGTACAAGATAATCTTAGGGCACGATTCTACACACATGCACATAGAACTACATGGAGTATGAGATGTAGTGCAACACTCAGATGTAAGTTCACTCTGTTGGGTGACCTACGGTGTCAGTATGACTCCCAATTTGCATCCTTTTCTTTTTAGGGTTTTTACGTGTTTTGGGGTTTTATAGGATATCATTTATTTTGCGGAGTTACGGGTGAGCTCGATGATCAACCAACAACTTACAAGTGACCAATAATGAATATTAGTGAACATCTTATGACACTATAAAAATCATCTTTGAAGATTTTTGTAGTCACGGGTGTATAGAAGAAATCAGAATGAAATTACTTGTATAATTCAGATTATGAGCAACAATAGAACACTAAAGAACACAATATTTCATAATAATGATCTCAATATACAATTAGAATAGCTTTGCCACTTCAAGGGGCAACCTCCAAACCATATAATATGACTCAAATGCTCAAATGATAATGAAATACTACCTATAATATATACTATTCATATGTTATGGCCATCACCAAGGATGACCTATTAAGCATGAGAAAGTATAAATGATATAATAAAATGATATGGTAAGCCACAAGTCAACTACTCATATCCTAATACAAGTAATAGGTTAAGGGCGTAGCATGCCCTTCCCCTTCAAACCAATGTTGTCCTCAATGTTGAATAATCCTGGATGTTGTTGTAGAAAACCTTCATCCTCCCAGGTTGCATCTTCTATGCTCATATTCTTCCACTTGATCAGATATTCCTTAATGTCTATGGTTCTCAACCTCTTAGTACGTGTTTGTAGAATCTTCTCTGGCTCCAAAATGATTCTTCCTTCCTCATCAAGTTATGGTAACTATTTCTAGGCTTCAAATTGTTGTCCAATAACCTTCTTCAGGCATGAAATATGGAATACGAGTGTATGTGTGAAGATGGAGGCAACTCTAGTTTATAAGAAACACTACCAATTTTCTATAGAACACGATAAGGGCCATAATATTTAGTAGTTAGTTTGTTGTCCTTTATCTATTTCTTTAGGGACATATTTTTCTAAGGATGGAGATGGAAAAAAACCTAGTTAACAATTTCAAAATGTCTCGGCCATTTTTGCTATCACGATTAAAACATAATCCTTTTGCTCTCTTTTCTTCCATTTGTTGAGGAGTTAGTCTAATTGGCCTAGCAAATGAACGGGAAGAGATACTACGATCTCTGGTGTTAATAAAAGGTGACCTCCTACTACAAATAAATTTTCTCTCTACTCAACATGCCATGATAATAGAATCAAAAGCTTGAGTGGATTAAACATACATACCTCATGCTCGATGTGGTCCTTAAGACCCCCAAGAAACAAGTCATTTAGATTCTCTTCTGGAATATTCTCCACCCTTAAGGATAGGTTCTGGAATTGATGCACATAATATTTGAATAATATTGTTTGCTGTAACTTTGTTAATTGACTAAAGCGAGTTCTCTAAAACACTAGAACTATAGTGCAATTGCAACTCCTCGGTAAAAGCATCCAAGTGACACTGAGACCATTCTTCTGTCTCTAAACACATAACCATCGATACCAAAAAATTGGTCTAGTTCAAGATACAAGGATGCCAATGTCACCTTTTTTCTTGATGGTGTTTGATGTAACTCAAAGAATTTTTCCATTTGATTTATCCAATTCAGGGATCCTTACCATCAAATTTGCGCATATCCACTTTCGGCATCATGTTTTGTGGTTGGGAATAAGTTGGATTCTGATTAGGCTGGAAAAGTGATCCAACATGGTTATTTTGTCCATGATTTTGAATTGAAGATCCTCCTTGGTTGATATGGGCCAAATTTGGGCCATACTATTGGCCCTTTACATGTTGCATGATATCATCCACCGATGATTGATTTGGTCTATGTCTCCTTTAGAGACGCCATCTCGATTTTACATTTCGTAGCTCATACTCAAGTTGGATCACCTTATGATCAACTAAGGTAAACCCTAGTGCTAAGGAATATATATTTAACCCTTCTAACTCCATCTCTTTAATCACTACCCCATCTTTATTTGGGGCTTTACCCGAGTAACCGGATTCTTTTTTTGCTCGTGGAAGGCCCCGTCATGATGTCAAACCTTAGGGTTTAGGTTTTCGATACAAATTTGGCCAAACGGGAAAAAAATAGAGAACATACTAATAATGTTTTTTTGAGAGATTTTGAAATGTAAAGAACTTGAAACTATTCCACAATTTGCACCCTAGGGAGCAATTTTATGAAAAACCCTAAATTTGAAATAAATTTTGCAAAATAAATCAAAAAAGTCTGAAATTTTTAGGTAACCGTAATTTAAATGTTTCAAAACTTTGGTAAAAATATCTCCCACCAATTCACTCTGGTTTGCAATATATGGCGGAAACAAAAAATTAGGGTTTTTACCCTAATTTTGGCCCGGATCGCAACTTTGATACCACTTGTAATGAAATTACTTGTATAATTAAGATTATGAGCAAAAATAGAACACTAAATAACACAATATTTCATAATAATGATCTCAATATGTAATTAAAATAACTTCACCTCTTTGAGGGGCAACCTCCAAACCATATAATAAGACTCAAATGCTCAAGTGATAATGAAATACTACCTATAATCCCCTATATATACTATTCATATACTATGGTCATCACCAAGGCCGACCTATTAAGCATGAGAAAGTATAAATGATATAATAAAATGATATGGTAAGCCACAAGTCGGCTACTCATATCCTAATACAAGTAATAGGTTAAGGGCATAATAAATCGGGTGACCTACGGTGTTAGTCGACTCCCAATTTACATTTTTTTAGGTTTTACATGTTTTGGGGTTTTATAGGATATCATTTATTTTTTCGAGGTTATAGGTGAGCTCGACAATCAACCAACAACTTACACGTGACCAATAATGAATATTAGTGAACATCTTACGACACTATAAAAATCATCTTCGAGGATTTTACGATCACGAGTGTCTAGAAGAAATCTCTAGCACCTAGGTGCCTCGACCTAGTCCAGTGCCTTGGTCCAACTTATTCCAATAGTTCCATATTTTTCTATGCCTAGTTGCGATAGATTCCTCCTCATGTTGAAAAAAAAATTCCATTCAACATACTTCTTACAAAATTAGATAAGTATCCTATTCACTCTCTTGCAACTAGAGTTTCAATTTATTTCGCTCATTGGCTTATGTCAAATTTGTGCTTTATTTCTTATTATTTTGTTGTGACTTTGAATTATCTAGGTTATTACAAAATTTCATTTTTTGTTACATCATTTGGTGAACCTATCTCATTCATGATTTATTGGTAGCCAATCTTGAATGTATAGCTAAAATCATTTCACTCTTGGCTAATACTCACATTCCTTCTACTAATCATCCAGACATAGTATATCAGACATTTGTGGATGTGTTTTCTCAAGAACTTACATTTCCATCTGATATAGCTATCGATCTTGATGTTTATGACAATGATTCTCCTCTATATAAACATATATTCATCAATAACTTGGGTATTAAGTGAAATTTAATCGATAATGTATTTGAGCTCAATATTTTTACTTTATCAGTCATTTAGAGTACAAACCTTTCCTTAGCTGATATTAACCCAACATCTATCTCTCTCTGAGCATATGATTCTTCTATGGCGTCCATACATGGGAACTATTACTTTACCCATCATCATTAGGCTAAAAAATTATTCTTACAATATTTTTTGTTATTGATATCTCATTTCAATTTAATTACTTATTTAGTAGGCCATGGATTCACAAAATGCAAGCGAAAAAGTGCCTTCTAGTTTTGAGTTCACTGTGCATTAAATTCTTACATGAGGGCTTCAAACATAGTTTTTATTGATCGAAACCCATTCCAATATTGCCACCTAGATCCAACTACTGCATTACCTATTCCCACTTCTACTACTACACATCCTACTACTAATCCGTGACCCATAGACAATCTGGATGACTTTCCTCCACTCAAAGGAACTTTTTATGCATTAGAAACTATCCCATCCACTTCATACTCACCTCCTCTTCTACTCATACTATGGTACTTTATTAGGGTTCTATCCATACATTGGATGTCATACCACCTTCCTTGTCTTCTCATGAGTATCTTTCCTCCACGTTCCATCCTTTCACATGCACTATTTTCATGAATAACTCTTATTGGCATCACATTCCATTTGATCCCACTTTCTCTAACACTATTTTCACATATGTTTGCTTGGTTTGACTCGGATTCACACTCAACGATCTTCTCCCCTAGCCTCATTCACCCCACCTCTATCATGGATATGTTCATATTATTTTTACTTATGGTCTTTGTGTTTTCTATCTATTAGTATGTGTTGCACGTAATTCTCACACTTCTCCACTTACTCTTTAGAAGTATTGGCTTGAATATATTGGTGGCACTTTAGATCCTGATCATATAGACATTCCATTCCCTTCAACCACGTTTTTATTTGCAATGATTCATTTCTTGGCTATTCACAAAATCTTACTTGTTGGTATGCACATGGATGTCCACTACCACCTTTCACCGATGAAGAGTACACAATGGGAATTTACAATACGTGTTATAATGACTCTTTATGTGATTAAACACATACTATTACTTATCAAGTCTCTTATGCTTCTCCATTCGGATTCGACCATGAAAATGATGATATTTTAGAAAATGTTACTTGATTCTTCTATACATCTTACACTTGGGGGCATCATGCTTATTCTTCCCCCTCCTAGCATTCTCGAGTGTCTCACATTTTTCTCTTTCACTTTCTACTTCACATCTAGTCTTTTGCACACACCTTACACATCTTGATACACTTTTTTGTCACTAACCTATGATGCAATCTTGTACTAAGATTCACACTTGATTTGTTGAGGGCATACTACATTCATGAACCTCACACACTACACATTTCATACTCTACGCTTAATGTTACATATTTCTAGCAAAAATTATCAAACCATTTCTGATGACACAGTCTTGTTTTATGGTTCATTCTTATTTGTTGAGGTGTATTTTATAAATAAACCTATTATCATCACATGTTCACTCACATGCACTCGGGGGAACATTTATCCTATCATACTAACTTTACATCCTATTCTATATCACTCATTCATAACATATTTCATAGCTTGGTTGCAATTATTCTTGCTTACTTATACTTACATGTTCCACTTTGCTTACATGTTAGAAAGATACTTCGTATGTCATTATCTTTTCTATATACACATGTGCATTCACTTGTTATCTATTTGTGAATGCATGCTTTACATGCAGCATGTATGCTTGGCATTATACCTCTTACCAATCCCACCGAGGCTCCTGGGAGCATCTAATTTTATACGCACTATATGTGTTATTGTTTCATTTTATACTACTTCATATTCTTCCTAATACAATACTCTATATCGAACATACACACTTTGACATAATTTGTATCTTTCTTACATACTCATGGGTGTTTCATGTGCAACATTTACCTTGCATGAATTATTTGCTAGCATGGTTGTCTATTACTATTTTCTTGCTATTGTTTTCCATTGTTTTTGGGCTCTACCCTCTGTATTACTTGTAATCTTTTGGCCACTTCGACCCCTGATTGTCTTGTGAAATTTTGAGTGATGTCCCATGTTTGCAATCCACTTTTCAAGATTTACATTTCTTCTTTCTTGCTTAGCTTACACATTGTCTTTTTATATGTGTATTTTTCTTGATTGCACTAAAAATGTTTCTAGCCACATTATTTACATGTTCTTTTATTTCTATCAAGAATGTTCCCTCCCCCCTAGAGGGCATCAATTTCAAGATTAGCATCCGGTGCTCTCCTTTGAGCTACATACTCCTATTGACATCACATGCACCCCAAATTATGGGGCATACATTGGTTGAATCAATCACCCCATATAAAAGCACAAAGATATAACACAATATAGTTTAGCACAAAATTAACACAATACATAGTTTCGAGAAATGGTCCACATTTTAACTAGGGTCATTAGCACAACATAGATACCAAAGTGCCTAGATATAGACATGAGCTCATGGATACTTTTGATCTTTCTGGATGCCTATGACCAAGTGGAAGCTACATAATTTTTCTTTGATTAAAACAATCTTCAAAATTTCACTGAGCATTTTTACGATATAGGAACAGTCCTCTAGCAATCAAAATGCATCATGTCTCCATTTTCTTTTTTTACTACTTGGATTGAACTTGATTGAATTGAAAAAAGTTGGATCACACCATGTGCTGAGTGGTGTATGAATTTTAGGAAATAGTGAAGGATGGAGAATGACACTAGACCTTTATCCCCAAAATTTCTTCTTCTATGGCGTGAGATCACCCAAAAAAATAGCACTTGCCGTTAGATCACCCATAAAAAAATCGTTCTTCTTCAAAAAATTTAGGATATTTTCTATCATTTTCACTCATCACGGATTAGGTGTACATGTTCCTTTTACTACTTTTTCATGTTTTTACACACTTTACACATATTTGGATCAAATTTTTCATACACACATATTTGACTACTCTTTTGATATTATTTTTTACAGTTCATCCTTATGAGAAAAAATAGTCACATTAACAAACACGTCAAGTGATAATGAAAATAGGTACAAAGTGACATACACATACGCTTCACCCCTTGGATCACTTCCTCCTTTTTAGCTTCCACGCTTCATATTTTTTTATCACTCCACACTTTTTCTTGTCTGTCGGCATGTTTTTTCCATCGATCTACATGGTTATTAGGTACACATCTCTTATCTACTTTATCTTATCGATTATTCCCTCAATAACATAAAGTGGGGGAAAATGTAGACACTAAATCATGCACTTGGGTACATTTCTAGGTCCTAATCATATACCACTATTCATATGATTCCTAAGTGATAAAACTACTAATTGACATCTATATTTGGCTTTTTCTTGTCCTTCTTGATTTATTTCTGGTCTTGTATACCCCACAACCCAAAAGATGATATTTGTTGTTTTGTATTTCTTGGCTTTGGACACCGGTGCCCATCCGAATGTCGGCACTCAAGTGCCCTCTTCTCCTCCGAGCGCCCCGACCTCTTTATATCTTTCTTTCCTCTTTTAGGCCCCTTTTATCTTTTGGGAATATTATTTTCTTGGTGGTCTACCTTTCATATGTTAATTACAAAATTCAAATAAAGGAATCATATAAATACAAAGATATGTGATCATAATAAAGGACCAAGCTCTGAGCATCTACTATCACCACCTAAGGTTACATCAAAAGGAATTCTAAGAGCATCAAGGCATGTATCAAGATTCATTCAAGGGACAAGGGACTACATTTTTCTGCATACACTTCATAGGAGAGGAAGTTCATTTTAACATCCACACATCTACTTACATTGCTACATTTATATATTACTCGTTATTCAAGACATCTTACACAAGAGCTTCCTAAGGAAGGATTCTACACACACACACACACACAAAACTCGATGGATTTTGAGATGTAGTGTAATGCTAATTCATAAGTTCAATTTGTTGGGTGATCATTAGGGTCGAGTTCGACTTCCCATTTACATACTTATTTAGAATTTGATGTGTTTTGGGGTTTTGCAAGATATCATTTATTTAATAGGTTACATGTGAACTTGTTGATCAACCAATGACTTACGGGTTCCTAACAATGAATATTAGCAAAGATATTGTGATACTAAAAAAGTCAATTTTTGAGGTTTTTTACAATCCACGGGCACTAAGAAGCGATCTCAATACCTAGGTGCCCTTGACCCGGTCAGGATGCCCTAGTCCACTTATTCCTACGGTTCAAAATTTTTCTTTTCTTAGTTGTGACATATTCCTCCTCATATTCAACAATTTTCCAATCCAACATACTTCGAGATTTATTGCAAAATCAGCTAAGTGTCCAATTCCCTATCTTGTACCTGGGCTAATTTTAGTGGCGAATATTTGTAATATGGTGAATATTCCATTTTGAAAAAAATGAAAAGGTGAAATTTTTTTGGCGCGGGTTAGTGACCTGTTCGCCTAAAAATTACATTTTAATTTTTTTAGGGGTCGGATTTGCCTACCCTTGAAACTATCCCCTATATAATTCTAGATTATTCACCAGGTAGAACACTACTAGATAACTCAAACCACATGGGGGCATATGTATTATCAAGTACAATAAATGCGCGATAGGAGGTAAAGGCTACAGACGCGTGATAAGAGGGTAGAGGCTGCAGACGAGTGACATAGAGTTTGTTGACGCGCGACATGGAGATTTTGTTGATGTGTGACATGGAGAGTTTTTTGACATCTGATAGGAGTGTGGAGGAAGTAGACGCGCAATAGAGAGTTTTTTGATGTGCGACACAGAGGTTTTGTTGTCGCGACCAAAGGGAAAAGTCTATAAATGTGTGATAGAAGATTTGTTGTCACACGTCTGTAGCCTTCTGTCACACCTCTTAAAAATTAGGTGAAAATTTTGTTAGGACCCCAAAAAATTTGCCTTCCTACGAAACCGGTTCCAAGGATATTCACTAGGTATTTTCCACCTCCGATTTCTAAGAGGTCTCTTAAAATGAACCTTGCTTATACCTAGGGTTTCAATTTACTTTTCTCCTTGGCTTGGGTTAAATCTATGCTTTATTACTTATCATTGCATTGTGACTCGAAATATATAGGGTTTTAAAAAAACAATTTTTGTTAAATCACCTAGGATCCTTAGTGGGGTTGGTAGAGAATAGTGTTAAGCACCATGTATCTTGTGATAACAGATAAGTAGCCTACATTCACCTCAAAAATACCATGTGAACATGCATGTATGTATGGAAAAAATGATAGAGAATACTATGAATCAAAGTAACATGATAAACAATGTGCAACATAAGACATTAAAAGTAAGAAAGGATATATCTAATCAAGATCTAAGCTAGTATTTTAGATTTTTCATAAATATTTGAATGTTTTTGAATTATTAGAATATGAAATACTATGAAAAGGATAGGGGAGAAATGTTACCACCAATGTATGTGAGAAAATTGAGGTCTATGTAGGTAAGTGTGCTCTTAAGAATCATGTT
Source organism: Taxus wallichiana var. yunnanensis (assembly GCA_018340775.1). NCBI lineage: Eukaryota > Viridiplantae > Streptophyta > Pinopsida > Cupressales > Taxaceae > Taxus > Taxus wallichiana. The sequence goes on along the minus strand of CM031242.1, from coordinate 496,956,224 downwards.
TGAACCTAGAACAATGATGTGCCATCTGGTAGCAAGGGGGAAATGGTATACCCCCATGTGTGAATTCCATATTGGTTTATCTAATTAGGATAAAGGGAGAGGGACCACTATCTACTAATTTGAGAGAGGAGAACATGTGAATATGATCCAAGGATGTAATGTCATGTGAAAGTGCATGTGTCAAGATGTGTAGAGTAGGACTATGATGAGCATATAGGGAATGGGACCATGAGGTATGCCTATATGTGCCAAGTTTATTATGTATCCGATGCATAGACCTATGCCTATGAGGTGAGATATGAAATTGATATAACCTTTGTGGGAAAGAAGAAAAAGTCGCATGTGTAGGAGATCTATATGAAGGTGTGGAAGTAACACAAGAAGAGACATGATCCCTAGTTGAAAAAAGTAGTGTGTATAAAATACATATGAATATCAATAATAAATGTAGTAGTAGGTGTAGCATCAATTAAAGGTGTAGGATTAATAGAACCAATGAAAAATTATGATCATGTATAAACATAAGGCACAAATGGACTATAGATGGGATGAATTTGGAAACCCTAAGCCAAGGAAGTCCTACGACCATGTCACAATGTGTAACCTTGGATTCAGCGAGAGAAAGGAATAGAGATATTAAGAGTCCAAAATGATGGGTTGAACTATATGCCTATGGGAAGTAGGTGATATGTGTGTCATATAATATAATGGAAATCAATATATTGCACATGTATTACACTTGAATGTAGGATGCATCATGGCATTGTTAACAACATGAATACCAACATAAGCATCAATGTTAAATTTATATGATGAAAATGAAGCATGAAAATCAACATTAGTAAAATTAATGATAGGTGGAGGAAGATTAGTAGTACTAACAAGGAATCCAAGGGGATGATGTAAAGAGGATGGAGGTGGAACCACATGATAAAAATGATTGGAAGAAGATTCGAGATATTTTCTTTCATGTTTGGGTAATGGATCATTGAAAATTTTAAGCTTTCCATTATCATTGGTATATTTAGAAATGAAAAATAGTAGGATCAGGTAGCTCAATTTCATTTTTTTCAATAAAATCTTGAATCAAATGTCTAATCTTAAAGCATCTATTAGTAGAATGGCCATTACATCTATGATAATCACAATGTACATTTTCATCAAAATTCTTTCCATGAGGATGATTAGGATCTAGCTCAAGAGGATATGGAAGAGAAATCAGATTTCTTTCAATGAGATGAGGCAACAACATACAAGGTGGATATGGAAATCTAGTAAAAGTGCATCATGTAGGTTGTAGTTGGAGCTTTGTAGGTTGGGATACAACATTGATACATTTGCTAAAGGAGTGAAAGATCTAATAAAGTACAAAGGCAAGTCATAAAACCATCACAAAGCATAGTCTTGTAAGCTCCTAGGAAACAACTTGGTCAATAATGTGTCATCACAAGCATAATCCAAGCATGTAACATGAAATGATCTAATATGCTCTTGTAGATCTCCGTGGCCATCAAAAAGAGGAAACTTAGGTGAAGCAAAATTGGAAGGAAGTGGATAAGAAGAAACTTTGGGTGCAATAGGACTATGTAGGAGGATAAAATAATTAAGGGAAGCATTAGAAGAAGATGATGATGAGGCCTATTGTAATTTACAAATTTGAGCTTGTAAATCATGATACAAGGACTCTAAGGAATGGGTTCCTGAAGAAGAACTAGGTTGGATTTGATAAATAAGAAGGAAGGAAATATGAGTACTAGGATTGGGAATTGGGACATGGTTGGTGGAGGTGCCCACATTGGGGGGGGTGGAGAGTGGAACAAAATATGTTTTGGCCATATGGGGATACCATTTTTGTGTAGAGGAGTGGATGCATATATGTGTTGGGATTCTTCAAGAAAAAAAAATAGCATGAGATATAGGTTCTCAGGATGATCCACAAGGTATGTATTTAGGTCATTAAGATTTTCGGTAGTAAACTCATGTGAGGTACTAGCCATGATATGAAAAAAATATAATAAAGGGGGTGTAAGGATAATGTTCAAAAAATGATTTAAAAGAATTTAAATCTTATTAGAGGACTGAGATCAAATAGATATAACATTAATAAGTAATGTCTACCAAAAATGACAAACAAGTGTGAATAATAGAGAGATAAGAGTAACTTATCTTGTATCTAAGTTCTTAGACTAATTATGGGATGGAAACTAGGTAGAACATGATAGGTTTGGGCTAATTATGATCCATTTAGTAAATTGAGACTTGAAAGGCTTCCTAACAAAACTTACCAAAAGAGGATAGGACTGCCCTGCACTAGTATCTTGGAAACAACTTTGAGTATGGTCTTTTAGGGTTTGGAATTATCTTATTCCTCTCACTCTTTATCACTTAGGATTTTTGTAGGGTTGTATTGACACACTTGAACCTATAAAACAAACACTAGTTAGTTGTATAAGGCTCAAGCACACATTAGATGGAATATATGGTGCATATGATTGAGTCAAAATGACCTCGGTGGTCACCCCAATGTGATTTTCACTAAGTGTTGCACTACATTTCAAATTCAATGTAGTTATAATGTGTGTGATAGAATCATGTCCCTTAACTCTAGGTTTCCCTTGTGTCGGTCGCACTAATATAACATGTTATAACTACTTTTTTCCTAAGATGAATGTATGATATGGAATTCATAAATAGCCCCTCCTATGTGGTGAATGATGCAACCCACATGCAATTACTAAATGTTACCTTTTGCACAAGTAGTAGATAGGAAGTAATAGCCCAAATTTCCCATCCCCTAAGGATAGTGAGTAATTCATGTATATATATGATTCCATTGTTTGAATTTTGTCATTAGAAATTAAAAATGTCAACCCAAAGTGATAGGTAGTACTTTAGAAAATATAGTAGTTGATGCATTATTTCAAATTTGAGAAAAGGAGGGAAATTGACAAAAGCACTAAAAGGGGATATTTCTTGGGTGCTCATGCCCATAATGGGTGGTCTTGTCCAAGATGCTCGAGAGGATAAAATGGGAAATATTGAGTTGGCCACATGTTATCCAATGTAGAAAAGTAAAATAATGTTTCCAAAAAAATAAGCGATAGATGTAAAAAAGGCTAAAACAATGCAAAAGCAAAAGCACTTGTTATTATCTATGTTTTTGCTTAGGAATCATGCATATAATGACATACTTAGAGGTGTGATGGAAATATAAAGTGTGTGATTTCATGTCTACAGTTCCATCATTCATACTTTAGAGAGCCTTAGCTCACTAAAACTTGAAATACCTCTCTCAATGGAACTTTCACCTTGATCCTCATTGATATCCTAATTGTTGATTCTTTTTACAAGCATCCACTTGTTACAAATTTTCATCCTTCTAAGGATTCTATGTTTAGCGTTCTGCTTTACGAGTCTACACTTGTCTAGTCATCCTCTCTTTATGAGTCTATGCTCACTCATATCTATCCACTCCCACCTAAATATTTTGGGCCTTTTTTCATCCTTTCCCTCTTAATATTTGGGATTCCATATTTTGCACCTTCATTCTTTGTGCACTCCTTCTTATCTTCACACCCTTCTTCTTTATTTGGGCTTCCACTATACACTCTAACCTTACAAAAAGAATTTCTCTATCCTCATATCACCTTTTCTTTGAAGACTCTCTTCTTTGTACTTATTTTTATTGTGAACATTTTGGTTGTGTTGTTTCTTGTACAAATCCTCTTCATGTTATCTACATTCATGGTTCAGGAAACATTTTCCTTCCCTTTTCTATGGAAAATTTTCCTGCTAATTTCCTTCTTCTTTACTTCTTATCTTGTTCCTTCACTATGTAAAAATTTTGTAACTTCTTTCACCATCTTCTCTCCTTCAAATATCCACTCCTTTATTTCTTGCAAGGATACTTCTCTACTTCTACGTAGTCCACTACTATGATCCTCCTCTCTTGCGTTCTCTTCGAATGCTTCATGAAACCTTCATGGACATTTTCCATTTTTTATGTGCTCTATTTCATGCACACTAGATTGCAGTATTCTTCTGAGACTACTCTACTTTTGTCTCCTTCAAGGAAAATTCTTCTCCCCTTCCCTCTCGCTTCTTCTCGCACGGTGCTCCCACTACTACATGTACCTTCATCTATGCACTCTTCCACTCTACTTCTTAGAGTTTACATATTTTCACCATCCTCCCTTGAACACTCCTTCTATCCCTTAATAGTGACTCTACAAAATTATCACCCTTCTCTCTTGATGGACTCAAATCATGACATCAATTCACTCTCTTATGTGTGCTCATGATATTCAATGACCATCTCCTTCTCGCATCCTTCTTTCTTAACTTTGTGTAAAGTTTGCATGAACTACAATTAGGATGAAATGCACACTCTTACATTTCTTCTCTTCTTACGTTGTCCCTTCCATGCACTCCTAGGTGACTTAATAGTTTCCCTTCACCCTTTCCTCATATCTTGAAATGGTATTCTTTGTGTTCTTTTTCACACCATCCTTCTATCTTCTGCACATGTTTGACCTTATTCTCTTTTTCGTACCACCATGTGCCTTTATTGATCTGCACCTTCTTCTATCAATGGGTATAGAAGAAACATCTTTCCATCCTTGTGTTAATTGATAACACCAGATATAACATGGTTCACCCAGTTGTGGGCTACGTCAACCAAGAAACGAGCAATTTCATTATTCAATTGCTTTACAGAGGAAATATAATAAATATTTGTGATCTTCTACACCTCACTAGATGTACAAAGTTTTTTCCTCACCAGCTACTATTTCTTGCTCTCCAAGGAAACTTACATTCAACAAATGCAATTCACCACCTTCTAACCCTAATTCTCATGCCTTTATACATATACTAACTTAGGGCACTTTAGTTATGTAATTACAACCATTATATCGACTTTACAACAAATAGTAGATCTAATTCCCATGAGTTAAATATAAACATTCACAAACAGCAACCGACGTCAATTACCCTAATCGAATGCCGATTACAATATATTCCAACAAGTTAGTAAAGAATGCTAATGTGAATACCCATAACTCAACAATCTCCCACTTGGAGATAAATTGATGTACCGCACGTACGATTTCATCCTTGAATCCTTTTCCTTGGGTCGTTTCTCCCTCTTCAAGTATCAAACTCAAATACCAACGAAGTGGAGTGTAGCTCCAACTTCTCCTTTTCCAATGACTTCATTAGCATATCATCGGGGATCTCATTTGTATGAATTTTCTCTAACTTCAGCTTGTCCATCCTCCAACACTTTGTTGTATGAAGTGATATCTCGGTTGAATGTTTTTGTTCTTGAATGAAACGTTGAGTTCTTTTTCAGATGAATCAAACTTTGACTATCATTGTACAATCTACAATCCTATTGCTCCTTTCCCAAATCTTCCATGAACTTTCTCATCCATATTATCTATTTGTTAGCCTCTCGTAGCTAGAAAATACTTGGCCTTTGTAGTAGACAAGGCAATAACCTTATGCAATCTAGAAATCCAACTAACTGCCGTCTCACCTACTATGAATACATATCTAGTGGTGCTTCTCCTACCATCTAAATCTCCAGCCATATATGAATCAACATAACCCCGTAAAGAAGTACCTAACCATCCGTAACATAAGTGCATGTTGTATTTCCCTCTCGAATACATGAGAATCCATTGGGCTTCTTTCCAATGCTCTTTACCTAGATTGGCCATAAATCTACTCACAACTCCCACTACCTATGCAATGTCTGGTTTGGTATAAACCATAACATACATAAGACTTCCAACTGTTGAAGCATATGGAACTCATGCCATGTACTTGACCTCCTCATGTGATGTAGGAAACTGATATTTTCTTAATTTAAAGTGTCTAGCCATAGGTGTACTTACAAGTTTTGCATCCTACATTTTAAATCTTTCCAATATTATTGATATAATTCTCCTTACAAAACTATACTTTCCTTTTTTCCTGTCTCTATGAATTTGCATGCCAAGTATTTTCTTTGTAGCTCCCAAATCCTTCATTATAAATGTGTGAGATAATTTTTCTTTAAGCTTATTAATGTCATGCATATTAGATCCTATAATAAGCATATCATTCACATACAGTAAAAAAATAATATGGCTCCCATTTTTAAGCTTCTTGAAATAAACAAAATGGTCAGATTCACATCTCATATAACCATGCTCATGCATTAAACTGTCAAACCTCATATACCATTTCCTTAGAGCTTGTTTGAGCCTATACAAGCTCTTTTTCAACCTGCACACAAGTTTCTCCTTACCCTTGACTTCATAACCAAGCGGCTGATTCATATAGATCTCTTCCTCCAAATCACCATGAAGGAAATTCGTCTTAACATCAAGTTGTTCTAAATGCAAATCTTCTACTGCAACCAAACTAAGAACAATACAAATGGAAGTCATTTTAACAACAGGAGAAAATATTTCACCAAAGTCAATACCTTCTTTTTGTGTAAATCATTTTACCACAAGCCTTGCTTTGTATCTCTTCTTTCCACCCTCTTCCTCCTTGATCCTATAAACCCACTTGTTCTATAATGTCCTCTTACATGTTGGCAACTTGACTAAATCCCATGTCTGATTATTTTCCAAGGATTCCATCTCCTCATCCATGTCATGCTCCCACTGCACGTGGGTATCCTGCTGCATTGCTTCTTCAAAACACTCGGGTTCACCATTATCAGTCAATAATAAAAAATATAATGGAGTAAATATTTATGGAGGTCTACTTACCCTTTGTGACCTTCTCACTGATATTTGGGGTGCCTGGGGCTCATTTTGTTCTGTTGAAAATTCATGTCAATGTCTCGACAATGACTTATGTCTACGCTTTGTAACCAACGCCAATTCCTCTCAGTAGCCAATGTCGGTTCTGGCGACATCCATCCTACTCTAACCAACACCGATCACCCCGACCAATGCTAGTTTATATGGATTTTAGTTTTAAATATGAGAATGCATCTTTCTCAATGAGCTCTTCTCTGGGTTCATTCTTGGCTACCATAACCTAATCCATGTACATTCTCTTTTCATTCGATAGATGTTATGGCTCCTAACAATATTATTATGCTCTAAATATCAAAATCAAAATCCAAAATCACGAACCATAACCAATGAAAGTGTATATCTTATATTTAGCATCCAATTTCTTCTTATTTTCCTTATCAACATGTAAAAATCTTCGAACCAAATACTCTAAGAAAAGAAAGATCTACCTCTTTTCCAGTCTATGTTTCTTCTGGTATTCCACCATCCAGTGCACTTAAAGGCCCATGGTTAATTAAATATACCACTTTGTATCTACTTTGCTTATACCCAAAACTTTAAAGGCAAAAAAACATGTAGTCTCATGCTTCTAACATGTTCCATGATTGTTTTGTTCATTATTTTAGCAACTCCATTCTCCTGTGGAGTTCTAGGAACCGTTTTTATCTGCGTATTCCATTCACCAAACAGTAATCATTAAAAACCTTACTACAATACTCACCACCATTGTCATATCTAAAGCACTTTAACTTTAAATTTATATCATTTTCCACAATGGATTTCCATATTTTAAAATTCTAAAAAAAATTAGATTTCCACTTAATATAATAAACCCATACCTTTCTTGTGGCATTATCAATGAAAGTCACATAATATTTGGATCCTCCAAGAGAAACAACCTGAGCTGGTCCCCATACATCTGAATGAACAAGATCCAATTTTTGCTCCTTCTTTGTTGCCCCAACCTTAAGAAATATCACTTTCTTCTGCTTTCCAAATATACAATGCTCATAGAAATCAAGATCTACATGTTTCAAATCTAATAACTTACCCTTTTCCTTTAAGATCTACATTCCTTTTTCACTCATATGGCCTAGTTGATAATGCCACATGCAGACAAATACAAATTTCCTACCTTTTTTCCTCTTGTTGCAATAAGTGATCCCTTGGAAACTTTCCAAGAATCAGTGTGAATGTAACCATGCATCCGATTCTCCTAATTACCCCTGCAGAAATTAGATTTCTCTTGAGGTTTGACACATGCCTCACATATTTCAATATCCATGTATTTCCATTCGTAGTTTTATATGAAGATCACTTTTAATCATGCATAGTTCATCATATCCTAAATAAACATGTCTAAAATTACCCTAAACATAATTTCTAAAATAATCTTTATTAGTAGTATGGAAAGAAGCTCCAAAATCTAAAACCCATGATTCTAATTTATTATCCAAGGAGAGAATAAGAGCATATTTTATTGCTTCACTTGTAATATTTTCCCTTTACCTTTGTCTAATAAATTCTCTTTATTTTCCGTGAACCAAAAATCCTTCTTTGCATGTTCTCTCTATTACTATGAGTTATCCTATGTTTCCTCCTCTCATATTGGAGGGTCATCTCACATGGATTAGGTTTAGGGTTTCATGTGTGTCATGCACTAGGGTTACTCAACACCCTATATGTACCCCCTTACTATTCATTTATGAGCATGCCAAGACACTCTCTTTGTCTTTCCTCTATATGCAAGCTTTATTTCTGTTGAGAAAGTTCTTCTATTACTGATCAATTCTTTCTTGCAATCACTGGAGCTATCACAATTCTATTGGAGTGCAACTACTTCGTGGTGCCTCGTTTCTGATTCGATTCTTGCAAACTCTTTTCATGGTATCGAGTTACACGATTTGCCATCACACCAAAATCTTGAACTTATGGTATCAGAGCTGAGATTGGTTAAACGTGCACTCGTTATTTTTTGGTTGTGATTACTCTTTCATGGTTTCATTCTTTTACTCTGCATGCAAGTATTTCGATCACTATTTTCTAGAATTATTTTGCTAATCTCTCTAACAAGCTTTCTCAGAAAGTTGTGTTGTTCTTTGTGCCTATTTTTTGTACTTGTGCAGGTATTCCTGGAGGTTTTAGGGTATTTACAACCACATTTAGCTATCTACAGCTAAATTTGGATTTTCAGCCAAAATAGAGATTATTTCATTTTTTTAATAAAATTTTTAAAATAGAAGTGAATTTTTTTAGATCTCTGTGGTTTTTGGCTCTCTGTTTTCTGGTATTTTATAGAATACTATTTTTTTACGTGAAGGGTTGAGGAGGAGTTCATGTTCATGTTTGAAATGAAGGAGCTCATTTTTTCTTGTTGTGGTGTTTTTTTTGCCCCACGGCCCATGGCCCCTCTGCCCTCAACGTATGTCGCGGAATGCCTTCCTTCCTACTCTGCTGCACACCGCAAACTCTTTTCAATGGACTGCCCGCCACGACCCTCTACCCTACTACAACCGGCCTACCCCGCCTCCCTACACCCTTCCAATCCACGCGGGTTCCAAACAAAAACAACAAACACCAAAAAACTACATGTGTTTTCCAATCAACACTTGCGTTATTTTTGGTAAGTCATTTAATACGGTAAGTTTTGTTTGGTAAGCATTTAAAATACAAAGTGAGTGTTTGGTAAGTTTTCTTTTACAAATCAACAAATTCAATCGCCCGTGTTTTTTTGATAAGTTTTTAAAATTCTTTCTAAACTTTGTTAAAGTTTTTAGTAGGTTTAAAAACAATCAACACAAACAAATCGGCTTCCTTTTTTTAAAAATCGCATTTTCTAAAAGCTTTCTTTTTTTAAATTCTTACCTTTTTAAATACATGCTTTTAATCTTTTAAAATAAACGTGAATATAAAATTCTTTCTATTCTTTTAAAAAAAAGAAGCTTTTTACTTTTTTATTAAGCTTTGTAAAAAAGGGAAAGTTTTTTATTTAGGATTTAATTTTTTAAATCTTAATTAGTTTTTTTATTAGTAGAAATTAATTAGATTTAATTTAATTAAATCTAGTGTATTAATTTCAATTTCCTTAATTACGATTCGTAACATATCAATTATCGGCATCTTCATTAACGTTCAATATCATTTTTAAAATACTCCAATAGCTCTAAAAATAGTAAAATTGGGCGTTTCCAAACGGTAAAATTTAGGCGTTATTGTCAATTTTTTTGCTAATCATGCGCTCAAGTGTGCAGTGACACTTCGAGCATCTCTTTACCTTCCGAGATCTTTTATGACATCCGAAGACTCTCTAAATTCCTTGAGTTCCTTTAAAACCTTGTATTTCACCCTTATTATTATTGCTTACGACTAGTGAGCACGTCTCGCCACTGATCTGCGCAATAAGGGGGTTTCCTTTTTATGATGTGAGATGTTTTTCTCACCACTGGGTTAGCTTTCACCTCCTTTTTGTTTTTGCTTATGCTTGTTTACGGTGTCCTTTTTGTTGCGCTCCACAAAACACTATTGTGGTCTCCTCTCTTGCACGTTATTACACTAATTGCAAGATGAGTTACCAAGTGTTTCAAACCGCACGCACGGACCCGATTGTAATCAACGCACTAAACTATAAAGTGCCAAAAGCAAGGGGGTTGTTATTGTCTTGGGTGGTTATGTTTCTTTTCTGCATTTCTTTCTCTCTCTCTCTCTCACTATGGATGCTCTTTCAATTCCTTTGCTTACACCATTCAAATTTTTCGAATGGAGATCGAAAATAATAATGAAACTAAGGGGTAAAGGGTTATTCCGCATCACCATGGGAACTGAGACTGAACCAGACGATGAACTGAAAAATCTAAGTGGTTAAACCGTAGTGATGAAGCTTTAGGTCTTCTTTGCACATATGTTTCTCCTGACTTGCTCTTCCACATTGAGGTGTCTCGAAACACCTAAATCTACATGGAAAATGTTGGATGTGATGTTTGGACAACTAGATGACATGGGAGCGCATGAGTTGGAAAATGAACTACTAGGGTTAAATCCTTGTGACTTTGAAAACCTACAAGCTTTCTTCTCAAAATTTGTCCACATTAAATTGGTGTTAAAAGGATGTCAAGTAGAAAAGAAAGATTCTCAACTGATCTTGTCAATTCTCTCTAAGCTAGGTCTCGAATATTCTATCTTCGTGTCAACTTTCTATGCTACAAAAGCTACTTTGGGTGATACTTGGACTATGCCCTCCTTTGACTATTTTTCGTCCCAACTCATTCGAGAACAGGACAAACTCATTCAAATGGGGTCTCTCAAGTCCAAGTCACATGCCCTTGTAGCAAGTACTAGCAAGGAAAGAAGACTGAAAAAGAAGAAAGAAACAAAGGATCAACCTAAGAAAGAAACCAAGACCAAACCTAAAAATGACACAAACACTTGAATTCTGAGCCTAAGGCACAGAAAAGCAATTATTTGTGTTCCTATTGCAAGAAGTCTGGTCACGACGAGAAACATTGTTTTCAAAAATAGATTGATCACTTATCTCATTTACTTGAGAAGAATAAAATAAGTGTTCTTGAATCCATAAAACAAAGTGCTTTGAAGGCCGAGTCTTCTACTGCAAAAGGTGCTAAAAATGATAAGAAGAAAGGAAAAGCCCTTGTAGTCAGAGTTTCTCCTTCATCGACATGGATTATAGATTCTAGTGTGTCGCACCACATGGATTCTTCACATGTTGAGTTTTCCAACATCGAACCTTGTGGAATGTCCCAAATCACGATGGGTAATGACACGACAGTGTCGGTTTTCCGGTAGTGGATCGGTAGAGATGGATGGGGAACATTTAACCAAGTGTTGAGTGTTCCTGATCTCTCTACCAATCTCCTATCAGTTTACCAAATTACTCACCTTGGTGAAGGAATGCGAGTGGAATTTGGTCCTAACTCGGTGATTATTCGTGAGCTTAACAATGACACTACAGTGGCTGAGGGAAAGGCATATCACCGTTCATGGTTGTACACCTTCTCCCACTTTACTTCTGATTCTACACCCATTGCCTTTCTCACTCATGCAAATGAGGTTAGTAAGTTATGACATGAGCATTTCAGACATCTAAATTATCACTACCTTGAATAATTGAGCCAAAATGAAATGGTCCACTAGTTTCATCGTGTCAAGTTTTCTAAGGGTCTTTGTGAGGGTTGTACCCTTGGAAAGCATCCTGAAAAGAAATTTGACAAAGGAAAAGCCTGGAGAGCCACTCGTCCTTTGGATCTTGTTCACAGTGATGTTTCTGGTCCATTTCCTTCTCCTTTGTTTACTAGAGCTCTTTATGTGCTAACCTTCATTGATGACTATTCATGATATACTTGGGTATATTTTCTTAAGCTTAAGTCTAAAGTCTTTGAACATTTTCAGGACTTTAAGGCTCTTGCTGAGAAACAAGCGAAATGGTCTATCAAGGTTCTTTGAACCAACAATGGAGGTGAATATGTAAACAATAGGTTCATGAATTTATATTCTTACGAAGGGATATCCTTGTAGCATACGATTGCTTATAGCCCTTCGCAGAATGGAGTTTCAGAAAGAAAAACCATACTCGAAGGAGATGGCCACTTGTATGATTCACTTAGTCTCTTCCTCCGCAGTATTGGGCCGAAGCGGTGAATTGTGTAAATTACATTCAAAACTATGTTCCACATAAGGTAGTAAGAGGGATGACACCCTTTGAAGCCTGGTTTGGACACAAGCCTGATTTTGAGCACTTTGAGTCTTCGGATCCAAGGCTATGGCTCAAGATTCGCAAGAAGAAACTCAAGGCCTTGGAACTACAATCTAAACCTTGTATCTTTGTAGGGTATCCACGATGGCGTGGAGGGATATTGATTGATGAATCCTACTTCTCATGAGTTGTATATTGAGAGAAGTGTTAAGTTTGATGAGTCTTCTTCGACTTCTACTTCTCCACCCATTAAGGTTCTTCACTCACCGACTCGGATTTTGACTCATCGAGATGATGATGTAGTTGAGTATGCTCCTCTTCCCGATCCTCCCGACCATCGAGACCTTTAAGTCTTCTCGATTTCGACAAAGTATTGATGATGAGGACTATGTCCCTTCTCACTCAAGTGAATAATCTTCGACTCGAGCCCGATCCTCCTGGTCCCCTTTGGGCCAAGAAAACTTTGTAAAGTCTTTGAAGATTTAGTAAGAGATACTTCAGATATGAGACATACTCACTCAGATTTCATTGGACCCCACTCTTTCTTCACCTCTGCTTCTGATCCACAGTCTTTCCAAGAGGCTTCTAGTATTCCTGAGTGGGATTCTGTCATGGACGAGGAGTATTCCTCTCTCATGAAGAATGATACTTGTGATCTCACCACTCTTCAGAAAGGAAGAAAAATTGATTAGTGTAAGTGGCTATTCCAAACAAAGTATGGAGTAGATGGAGACGTCAAAAATTTTAAAGCATGATTAGTAGCTAAGGGTTTCTCCCAGATAGCTAGGGTTGATTATATAGAAACCTTTGCTCTGGTTATGAAGATAACTTCTATTTGAGTGACCTTAGCCATTGCCGCGGTGAACATATGGAAAGTCCATCAAATGGACGTTAAGAGTTCCTTCCTTCATGGTGACCTATAGGAAGAGATCTATATGGAACAACCTCCGAGTTATGTCCAAGATCCTGCCCTCATTTATAAGTTAAAGAAGTATCTTTATGGCCTTAAAAATCCCCTCAAGATTGGTATGCCAAGATGGACTCCTTACTTACATCGGGGTTTACTAGGTGTCACTCGATCCAAATGTTTATATTTTACTAAAGATGACTCCATACTCATTCTTGTTCTCTATGTTGATGACATGTTGATCATAGGAAACTCTTCCTCTATTTATATTCTCATGAAGAATACCTTAGCTAACAAGTTTTCCATGACTGACTTAGGTCTGCTTCATTACCTCCTTGGGACCATATTTCACAATTTGACTCGGGAATCTTGATTTCGCAACCTAAGTATGCTCTTGATTTTCTAGCTCGTTTTAGATAACTCGATTGCAAGTCTTCTCCTACTCCTTTTCTTTCCAGGGTGAAGTTGGTTTTAGATTACTCTACTCCCTTGGTTGATGGTACTCTTTATCGACAGTTGGTGGGGAGCTTGATTTACTTAACTCACACTCGACCAAATTTATCGTATGATGTTGGGATCATGTCCAAATTCATGTAGGAGCCACATGAGCTGCATTAGAAAGCAACTAAATGGATCCTTCATTATGTTCGTGGCACATATCTTTGATGGCATTCACTATCATGGAGGGGTAGATATTGACTTGATTGGGTTCACTGATTCGATTGGGCTAGTGACTTAGATCATCGAAAATCTACTTCGCTACGTTTCTCTCTTATCGGGTCTTATTAGTTGGTCTAGCAAGAATCGAATGTAATTACGATATCATCTATAGAGGAGAATACGAGAGGAGAAGTTAATGCTTGCCACGAAGCTATTTGGATTGGGTATTATCGACGAGTTTGGTATCCACTTTGGCGGCCTACCATTATCTCTTTGTGATAACATGAGCACAATCTCTATTTACGTAAATCCGGTTCAAAGCATCAAGTGGACAAAGCACATTGAGATCCATATGCACATCATATGGGAGCTTATTCATGATGGTATCATCGACATTTAGTACATTCGGATGGTGATCAGACATGATTTATTCACCAAGCCCTTTCTTGGATGAAGTTTCTTCACTTACGGTCTCTTCTTGGGGTGAGGTCTTTTGCAGCTGCTCATCTTCTTCAGGCTATGTAGTCCTTCTTTTCTTCTTCTTCTTCTAAGAAGATTGTGTTTGTATATGGGCACCTTATCAGGCCTTTAGTTGCCGGGCCCCATTGACACATCTTTCTTAGTTGTTTAGGAGTGTCTTCCTCTTTTTCTCGACTCATCACCGCTACCCTAGCTTCGATGAAGGGGGTGTTAGTGTGAGCTATCCTATGTGTCCTCCTCTCATATTGGAGGGTCATCTCACATGGGTTAGGTTTAGGGTTTCATGTGTGTCATGCACTAGGGTTACTCAGCACCCTATATGTACCCCTTTACTATTCATTTATGAGCATGCCAAGACACTTCATTGTGTTTCCTCTATATGCAAGCTTTGTTTTCATTGAGCAAGTTCCTCCATTATTGATTAATTCTTTCTTGCAATTGCTTTGGAGCTATCACAATTCTCATTGGAGTGTAACTACTTCGTGGTGCCTCATTTCGATTCGATTCTCACAAACTCTTTTCACTCTCTTTCTACAATTCTAGCAAATTATATATGTGACTTTAGATCTAGATCTATCATTATTTGTTCTACCATTATTCTTGCTCTTGGATCTCTCTTTAGATCTTCCCTTGCTATCCAAATTCAAATCATTCCCAGGATGATGATTCTCCTATAATTTTCTTGCGTATTTCTTCATTCGGGGTTATACATTAAATAGAATATTATTCAATTTTAATTGATTTACAATATAACAGAAATCATTCAATTGATTTGACATAGATCCACCTTCTTGCATTTTAGAATTAAATAATTTCTTCATCAAATAAAATTTATTCAATGCACTTGGTTTTTCATATAAGTTTGCTAAAGCTTTCATTAAATCTATCGTGGTTGTTGCTTCTATTATATTCAAAGCTACAGATGCTTCCAGACTCAATCTTATAGATCCCAGAGCCTTTCTGTCAAGAATCTTCCATTCTTCGTCAGTCATCTTTTCGATTCTTGCCTTCTCATACGACGGTAAATATAAATCTCTCTGATACAAATAATAATCCACCTACATCTTCCATAATTGATAATTACGGCCATCAAATTTCTCTACTCTATATTTGTTATCTTTTGTCATTGTTGTGCTCCCACTCAATCAGAAAACCCTATGAGAGTAAATCATGTCAACACAAAAAACCTCCAAACAAAGCTCTGATACCAGTTGTTGGGGTTAAACCATAAACCAGTGTTGTATAGATCTATAATAAATTAAATCATACCAACAATAAACAAAATTTTTATCCAGAAGATAAAATAAAGCAAAGAAAGATAACACTAGATATAACGAGGTTCACCTAGTGTGGGCTACATCTACCAAGAAATAACCAATCTTATTATTCAGTGCTTTACAGAGGAAATACAATGAATATCTATGATCTTCCACACCTTATAGGATGTACAATACTTTCTCCTCACCAACTACTCTTTATTTCTCCAAGGAAACTTACATTCAACAAATGCAATTCACCACCTTCTAACCCTAATTCTCATGCCTTTATACATATACCAACTTAGGGCACTTTAGCTATGCAATTACAACCATTAGATCAACTTTACAAAAAATATTAGATCTAATTCCCATGAGTTAAATATAAACATTCACACACAGAGGCAAGCGGCAGTGATTACCCTAACCAATGTCAGATCCTCCTTGCCTTGACTAATACTTGGTCCCCAAGTGACCAAAGACGGTCCGTCGATCGATGTTCGATTACTATATATTCTAGTAAGTTAGTAAAGCATGCTAATTTGAAGAAATTAAGATCCACAACTCAACAACCATTTTTGTTCTCCCGTCATAGACCACCTCTCTGTCATATTGTCATGACCTTGCCAACAAGACATGACATGCATACATTAGTAATATGTCACACATCACTCGATCGGTGAATCTTGTAATCTTAATCTCTATCTCACATTGCTTATGCAAAATTCCCTCCTAGCCTTCCTTAATTTGTATCACTTTGTATGTATTGGGATTTTTGTTGAAATAATTTATCATAGTGAAAATTATTAGTTTCCTTAAAAATCATGGGGCTAAGCCCTCCTTCTTGAGTATGGGGAGGATCCCCATTTCATGATGATGAGCTATTTTTGGAGATAGTGTGCCGAACACCGGTTAAAGACTTGTATGACATGCATTGGCTATTTTTGGAGGATCGACTACGAAGCACTTTGCATGGGTACAAGCTGAGAATAGATTTACTACTGACAGTTAACTAGAAGAAGTCTATTGTTAGCACACTTGCATGTGTGGCTATTATTGTAATGACGCGTGGCTAATAATAGCATGCGACCTATTTTGGGATTAGATAAGTGGTGAAGGGAAAGTCCCCACCCTTATAAATATGTAGTGAACTATGTAGTATAGTATAGATATATATGTAAGAACTGAGTTATGGTGAGGTTATGCTGCCAAATCTGATGTGTGCATAAACTATGGTATTATCTATTGTAATAAGCTTTATGTGTATTTATCATGTTTAATGCAATGGAGTGTATTGGCTAAATCAGAGTATCAAATCTGAGTATAATTGGTTCTTGCATGCTTGATTTCATCATGGTTATCATTTAAGTCTGTTATTCTCTAGATCTAGATCTGAACATGCACTGTAGAATGATATATTAGTCATGGATCTGAATGCTTTAAGTCTTCATCATGCTAACATCCTACAACAACAACCCTAAAGAGGGGCTGGTACCTTTGCACTTTGGGTGAGCACTCAGTCTAGGCTGAGTGATGTGCCTAGTGTGCCTGGGATTTTTTACTAGTAAATTCTAGGCTGCATCATTGGTTCCATTTCTGGGACCTCTTTTTAGTTGTTTTCAGGATGGTTCATGATGAAGACATACCGGTTGACCTTAGAAAGTGTTGAGGAGTGGATAAAGATTTGGAAGAAGAATACACATGGAGGTTTTAACACTAGATCTGAGTTTGACACATGCACATGGGTGGATCAGAATCTGTATGACTTGTTTGTACGAGAGCTTCTTTCTATATTTTCTAGTAGACTATATGAGTGGCTGGTTCTTATGCATCTAAATGGAATTGGAGGTATCACACACTTGTCTAGATGTAGGAAGAATTTTAGGCCCTTTATGATGCTGATATGATTTGGACTCACATTGTGGATACGTGGTTCCATGGTGTTTTGAACAACTATATCTTGGAGTACTCAATTTCCACTTATTCATGCCAGAGGTAGCTGAATTCCAATTTTTATGATATCCCAAGGGGAACTTACCTGCAAGGCATTCCACTGGTGATCAAAATTTTGATGGTAACCTTGAACTTGGAGAACAAACCGATGGAAAACTAAACCCCACCACATGCATGGGGAAGGAGAGGTTTGGTGAAAGATGGAAGACCTAGTGACAGAAAGGAAAAGAGAGGAAAGGTGGCTTAAGTATAATGAGGCATGTGAGAGGGAGATAGAGAAGTAGTGGGATGTTGCAGAGTGAATGGCATTGTGGAGAGAGATAGTTTGGGAAGGGTTTGAAGTTCACGTAGAAGACGTGGAACCCGAGCATCAAGAACTCCCCCATTTGGGAAAGCATGATAGGGAACCCTCCTTGGCCTCATGTAGAAGCTGCCAGAGGATGACCTGGGCCATGGGTGTGCATCTGAATCCACCTGGAAACCTTCCCTTGCGCTTGGTTTTCCAGATCTAGTACAAAAATAGTCAACAAGCTAATTTAGGCAGTGGGAGAGTAGGAGTGAGTCATATAAAAGCACAATGATGATAAATGCAAATGGCTTCATTGTTATATGGGAGTACCTTTTTGGGTGTATCATCCACACAGAATTAGTGCACATAGATTTTTGGACTATCTTCTGGGAGTAGTAACACTTCATGCAGAATGTCGGGGTATAGTTCAATACTACTATTGGGACACAAGGAAGTACATCTTTGGTCCAACCCCAACTACATAGGTTGGGAATGAGGTATAGGTGGCTCTAGCTCTAGTGGATCTGGTGGTTCTGGAGGCAGAGGAAACACATAGGAGGTTCTAGATCAGGTGGGAAAGGTCGCACCAACCCCATAATATTTACATGGAGATGTCTCTTCATCTCCTAGAGTATAGGGGCATAGAAGATGTTGCTGAAACATGTGCACATGTGTGAAATATGTGGCATGCAAAAGGAATCACAACTTTTGAGCGTAGGGAAAGTCAATTTTCTACTATGTTACAAGGGCACACACACATAGTTGGTACATAAATTTTGACCCTGATCAGACTTGCGTAGACTATGCAGCTTTAAAAGATGCTTTCCTTAAAGAGTTTCACATCCCTGAGTTTGAGAAGAAGAGTATGTGCTCAAGGATATTAAGCAAGGCACTACCGAGAGTGTGAGAGAGAGTATGATGCCTCATTCAAAACACTTGTTATCTAAAGCTTTCTTATGATATTCATGCAAGCCAACATGCACAATGGTTTGTTGGAGGCCTAATTACACCTTTTAGAGGGCACTATCACATAAGACATACATTGATCCATGTGAAGCACTTGAAGAAGCTTTACATGACTGAGGCAGTTGGAAGTATAGACACTGGGGTGAGCCCATTTTTAGAAGCACAGATCATAGCTATGGCAAAAGCAAGTTGGAGAACTATCGAAAAAAATTCAACACATGAGATGTGCATAGGATTTGGTGCACAGATTGTGAAGTGGAAGGTCACACAAAGGATAGTTTCCCCGTAGATTAGTGTGCTCATTTTTGTTGGACTATGAGATATGCCATTTAAACCATGATGCTAATCATTGCCCATTACTACAATGCGTGATAAGGAAGAATGTTTCATGCTACTCGTAAAAATTTGTAGGTCCATGACTCATGACACAAAAGACTTCTGGCTGATTGGTCAGATCCATGATGTTATAGATATTGGTGTATGATAGACAGAGTTTTAGATAACTCTAAAGGAAAGAATGAGCATCAGATCGGGATCGGGATCACAATCAGTGTGCTGCTATGATGGAATGAAGGGCATTTTCAAAGGAGGGTCATGGCAGAGGTCGAGGGTTTTGAGGAGGATATGGAGGTTGAGGCCATGGTGGTGGAAGAGGTGAGTTCCTCATGAGGAACATGTTATACATGTGGATCTCCGACACTACATAGTGTGAATGTCCTCAATAATATTACATGTTCTTTCTGTGGAAAGAATCATAGTTATGAGGAGTGCCCAGACTTATATGAGCATCTTAGCAAGCAACATAAACAAGAAAACAAAGGCATAGGGATGGTTAGGATACAACGCGCTGTGGAAAATCAAGTGGATGCCCAAGTTGGAAGTAGAATCGAGGCATTGCAGGTAAAGATCATGACCCATGCTGAAGCAGCATGTGCCAAAGAAGCATTACAACAGAGGCCTACCATCACTAAGGAGGAGGTTCTACATGCATGGTACCTAGATCCTACCCATCAAAAGGAGGTTTACCAGAAACCATGGAGGTACTCAAGAATCTTCAGGTGAAATACAATATTTAAAGGAGCAATCATGAAAGATGGAGCAAAAGAAAGCATCAGAGATGGTCCAAACTGATATGGATGACTTGAGAGAAGTGTGCAAATTGTTGTGCCAAGAGAATATCATTCCACTATTAGGGAATTGGTTAAAAGGAAACACTCCGTGCACAAGTAGTAAGACTAGATGATAGATCCTACATGCAAATCTTCCCCTCATAGCCTAGATTATGACAAGGAAATAACTCTGAATGTTGTTGTGGATGGGTGGCTATTGAGTAATATATTGATTGATACAGTGTGGAAGTCAATGTTCTTACCTTAGATGCATGGGTACAAATGGGGAGACCTCCATTACAGCCATCCTCTAATGTATTGTTCATGGCTAACGACTAAGGCCACTCCCATCGGAGTTTTAAAAGATGCATCCATTACCATACAAGGAGCCAAGTTCACTAGAGATTTTGAGGTTTTAGCACTTGGCAGAGTAGATAGCTTCCCAGCTCTATTGGGGCATCCTTGGTGCTATGCAAATAATGTTGATCTTTGGTTCAACAAGGGTTATATCAGTTTTGAAAACAAGGAGGAAAGAGTTATTATCCCTTTAACAGATGGAAAATATGCATGCCCTATGTTGAGCCCTTGAGTGAAGAAGACCTGAATAGGATTTATGTATGTCATCCAGGATCCAGAGGTGCTTGAGCCATGTAAAGAAGGAATCCTTCAATGGGAGGATGCACAATCTATTAGTGATACTACAAGTGTTGCTTGTGATAATTGGGCTCATAACACTTATGAGTTGGTAGGGTGCAAAGTAAAGAGCATATTTCCTAAGGGTCAAAAAACCACGTTATATCAAGAGAATAGGTAACAACTCGATACCTTGTTACAGAGAAGGAGATCCTATGGTGTTCTATGTGCCATGGAAGAATAATGGATAGACCCACTGGAAAGAAGGAATATGCTAGCATATACCCTACGTGGGACAACAATGTGTTGGTGGGTGGTCCACAAGGATAATCTTGTAGGATGGAATGAAATTAGGATTCTCTTGCCACTAGGTTCTTCAAGAGAAATGCACCTACTCAAATATGCACTTATCATGGTAATCAACCTATTCAACACCATGTTCAAAGTGTGAGAGACTCTAGACAGAGGGGTAGGAAGCTTTACCACCTTTCTCTGGGTGCACAAGTTTTATTCCACTTTACATGGTGATGTGTGTGCTTGGTATGTATATGCAGAACTCCATAGAGAGACTAGAAATTGGTAGGATTTAATTACAGGAATGACCCAGACATTTGACTTCTTCTCTACCAAGCCTCCGGTGGAAGAAGCATTAAAATTCATAAAGTGCTTAACTATGGGAGATAGTGCCAAGGCTGAAGAACTCATTCAGAGTTATTGGATGAAGGAAACTCAGGAGTGCATTTTTGAAGAAACAGAGGCCGATGCCACACTACTTCAATGTGCTTTCCTTGAGAAAGAAAAAGGAAAAATGGTCTACTTAGTGGATGATGAAGAAGTAGAAAATCTGGATATAAACCATTCAAAGTAGGCGTGAGGTGTTGGATAGTGCAGATAAGACCACACATGCCTATCATGAACCTATGAAGACAAAGAAAGTGAATATTGGATCAGATTGAGCCTAAGGAGGCCATAATTGGGGACTATTGGTCAGACTCTGAAGTGGAAAAAATCATAGAGTTACTATGGGATTATCAAGATTTATTTCCTCGGGGGTACCATGAGCTTAAAGGCATGCATGAATCATTAGGGGAGATGAGGATAAAGCTTAAAGAGGGTGCACACCTAGTTAGAAAGAGACCCTATAGGATGAACCCCAACTTGTGTGAAAAGGTCAAAGAAGAGATTGACAAAATGTTGAAGTCTGGAATCATCAAGCCCCTGGATGAGTCAGAATGGGTTAGTCCAATGGTGATCAATATCAAGAAGGATGGATGGATTAGGATCTGTGTGGACTATAGGGAGCTGAATGTTGCATGTGTGACTGATCCCTTTCCTATGCCATTCACTGAGGAAATACTAGAAGGCATTGCAGGGTGTGAAATCTATTCATTTATAGATGGGTTCTCTGGGTATCATCAAGTTAGGATTTCCCAAGAGGATCAAGAAAAAACTACTTTTACTATTGAATGGGGTAGCTTTTCACCTATATTGTGATGCCTTTTGGTCTAAAAAAATATGCCTTCTTTTTTTCATGCATAGTTGTTCAAGCATTTAAAGAATTTATTCACAACTTCTTACAGGTTTATTTAGATGATTGGATGGTGTATGGATTAGTCAAAGATCATTGTGACAATCTGTGCTTAATGTTTGAAAGATGTAGATAGTTGAGTATCTCTTTGAACATCAAGAAGTGCATATTTTCTACACCATTTGGAATATTGTTAGGACACATAATCTGCAAGGAAGGTTTGTTGGTCGATCCAACTAAGGTTGCAATCATTATAGGCCTAAAAGAGCCTACCAGTCAGAGTGAGGTGCATGGATTTTTGGGTCATACAGATATATAGAAGTTTATTAAAGGATATGCCAAGATTTTTCCACACCTTTGGAGGAGTTACTGAAAGGAAAAAAAGGTATTCTAGGGGAGAACCACAAACGTGCATTGAGACATTAAAGGAGAAACTTACTACCATGCCTATTTGTGCATTTTCCTTCATGGGACCAACCATTTCATGTACATGTGGATGCCTCTGGCATGACCATTGGTGTGGTATTGGCTCAGCCTAGAGAAGGTATTATAGATCATCCTATATATTTTTTTAGTAGTAGAAAGTTGACTCTCGATAAAAAAATTACACAACTAGAGCAGCAAAGCTTTTTTCAATGATCTATGTGCTACATAAATTTCAGACAGTACCTGCTAGCTACACCATTTTCTTTTATATAGATCACATGGCATTGAAGTATTTGGTAAACAAGCCCATTTTATAGGGGCACATATGCAGATGGGTACTCTTATTTCAAGAATTTGATTTCACAGTTGTGGTAAAACTAGGAAAAGTAATTCTGGACAGACCATTTATCCATAATACAATCAGAGAGAAGAAGCACATGAAATTGAAGATACCATGCCCGATGCATAGTTATATAGGTTACAATGAGCACCATCGAATTAGAGGACATTGTTGTCTTTCTATGAACAGGCATGACACCAAGAAGGAATGAAATCCTTAGAGAAGAAACAACTTGCTATATGCACATGTGGCACCCTATATGTTGATTAGTGGTGACCTATACAAATTAGGTCGGGATGAAGTATTGCATGTCATTGTGTACTAGAACATGAGCACACATATATTATGGAAGAAGCTCATGGTGGTATTGCAGGTGGCCACTATATGTAGTGACCCACGCATGCAAGATTTTACTCATTGGATTATGGTGGGAGACCCTATATAAAGATTGTAAGGATTATTGCAAGGCTTGTGATCACTGTCAGCATCTTGGGAAACCAGTCAATGAGATGAAATGCCTCTAAGACCTATTACTAGTGTAGAACCATTTGAGAAATGGGCTATAGATTTTTTGGGTCCTATTTCACCAGCCACGCATAGGATGGATCATGCTATATCATAACTTGCATAGATTATCTAACAAGGTGGGAAGAAGCAACCACCTACAAAGGATTGTACAATGGCTACAACAACTAGGTTTCTATGGGAAAATATTATTACAAGGTATGGATGTCCTTTAAGTTTGACCAGTGATAGGGGCACACACTTTCTGAATGAGACAATCAGAATTTTATTGGATGAATTCATGATTGCACACCATAAGACTACACCATATCATCCTCAGAAAATGGGACTGCTGAGGCTTTCAACAAAATTTTGAGCTAGACATTGACAAAAATATGTGATGTTGGAAGAAAGGATTGGGATGATAAAGTATCTACAAGTACTTTGGGCATATCAAACAACATATAAAAGGTTGAACAAAGCCACACCATTTAGTTAGTGTTTTGTGTGAAGTAGTTCTTCCTATGGAATTCATGTTACCATCTTTATGTATTGCACACGCTGAGAGGTCTAGCTGATGAGAAAGCATTAGAAGAATGGATTGAAAAGTTAATTAAGATGGATGAGTGATGAGCAATACACGTTGGAGTCAAAAACAAGAAAAGGCCAAGTAAAAAGCATGGCATGATAGGCACATCAAGGATAAAAAGTTTGAGATTGGACAGATGGTGCTCCTTTATGATTCTAAGTTTTTGTGCCATCTAGAAAACTCAAAGTACATTGGTTGGGGCCATATGTTATCACTCACATACTTGAACAAAACATGCTTTCCAATTAGAGGCACTTGATGGAACACTGTTACCGGTTACTTCAATGGGAGTAGGTGAAGCCCTACTATAAATAAGTCTTCTTGGTGTTTGTAATAAGGCAAGTGTTTCCATTTAGATTAGGTTTTCAATTATGTATTTCCTTAATGTATTTCCTTCTTCTTTGTCACTATGCTTTGTCAATTTAGTGGTGTTTTTTTGTGTAATAAGTGTGTTTACGTGCCAGAAGCTAATTACTATTTGAAGAATTTTTATGCGTAGAGGACTGCACATACCCTTAGTGTGGGGTGGTTATTGATATCTGTATAAGACTATTGAAAATAAGTACACATGAAAGGAAAAAACTACTATGGGTGTTATTCAAGTTGGAGAATTGTTAAAAAAGATTGCTTCTAGAAATGAGGACCATAGATGGAGATGAATGAAGAAACAAGTATAATGTGAGGTAAGTAGAGGCCATGGAACTACCAAGGGAAGGTGCAGTGGTGAGGTACTCAGGTGCATGGAGGTGCATTGAAGAGAAGTCTCCATGGCTAGAAGGTAGGAAGGTGCATGCTAGAAGGTTATAGCTTGGGCGTGAAGATGTACCGCATGGAAAGAATGAAAATGGTCGATTAATGAGAGGATTGTTGGTAGGTGGAGGAGCAATAAATGCACTAATTTTTGAAAATATATATAAGGATGGGATGAGTTCATTTTTACCATTGCAATTGAGAGAATTTGAAAAAGAGCTAAGTGCAAATGAGCCGAGAAATCATGTTGAGGTGTGAAGAGTGTGAAACCTAGATGTGGAGAGAAGATTTGTGTGCAGGAGAAGCTTGTGTTCCCATAGGTGAAGGGTTTGAGAAAAGAAGATGCATTACAAAAGAGCTAGGGCACATGTGATTTCCACTAGGGCACAAAGATTTGAACTAGGGTTTCAACTTGCTTGATTACAGAGGGTAGAAAAGAGATATTTTTCAAATGGCACCAAAGAAAGCACCCCACATAGAGTAAAAGGGAAGAAGAAGGTGAAGTGGAAGAAGAAATTTCTCCTGAGAGTAATTTCTCTAGAAATGTAGATATCAGAGGGTGTGATCATGGGACAAGAATGGGATTCCCACATCCATAAATGTAAAATCAATGATTACAACCATCATACATTAGATAATAAGAAGGAACTAGATGCGTTGTTGAGCACAAAAACAAACAAGTGCACAACAAAAGATATGCCAGTGTACGATGACACTTGGTGAGAAGTTACTAAAAAAGATTGGAGTCTACTAGTTGTACGAGCTGCCATACTTTGGAAATATGAACCATTGTATCGATGGTTGATGAGCAGAGTCCATGAGGACTTCTTCTACTTCACCGGATGGAGGGTTAGAATCACAGCTACCTTGATTTCAATAGTGACAAGACTAAGGGCCTCAGGAGAGTAGATCTAGAGAGTGACTTAATAGATAAAGCAACAGTGATCCTAGAGACAAGGAAGGAGTTGGGGTATACCAAGGGTCCCGTGGCATGGACATTGACAAATTGAAGAAGTACCTAGTAGTGCAGGAAACTGCACATCTTGTAACAAAGTTGAATGACCAAGAAAGGTGGTCACAAGTGAATACAATGTGGCTGCACATTGCAAGGAAGATGTCTCAAGGAGTGATCTACAATATCATGGATCACATAGAAAAAAAATCATTGAAGAAGAAGCATACAGGTGAAAAATTAGTTTTGGTGCTATTTTATTGTCTTTGGTGTTTATGGAGATTGGAGTGCCCGATGGGCCAAAGGAGAAGATTTGGGAGTACCCATGAACAAAAAATCTCTAGTGGAAAGATTTAATAAATACTTATGTGAAGGGACCATGGTGGGCCATTTAAATAGAGGGTAGAGATGTGGTATGATAGGCTCCATGACATTTGAAGAAGAGTGGCACATACCCAAGGAGTTACCTTTGGTGGTGGGTAAGGAAAGTATAGTTTGTAGTCTACCAACATTTTTACATCGTGTGATTTGCCATGAAGGATGGGGCTTGGAGCCCATGGTGAAAATTACCATATGCCTTCACAACATGATATTTCTAGGCATCAGTTCACCGGTTTTCAGATGCACCACCTAAGCTTCATCACGTAGATAAGGTAGATTGTGACTACCACACTCTGAGAAAGACATATGTATATCCAGGATGGACTACCTACATTGAGAGGCTTATCTCAGATATAATAAGCATGAAGCTAGTAAGCTTGGTGTTGGAGATGTTGGAGCAAGTGCTTGTGTACCTTCAACTCAAGCCCAAGCTGAGAGAACAATAAGTATGTGGAGAATGAGTTCATGCTCCCAGGGCCGCCAAAAGGTAAGCATACAATGGAAAATGTTCCAAGCACCTAAGCCCACAGAGACAATAGAAGTAGATGATGAAGAAGAGGAGCATGAAGATAGTGGTGGTTTGGAGCACAGAGGAGGAGAGGTAGCCTATAGATAGGGTAGAAGTTGAGTGCATGTGACTACTCCACCCCAGCCACAAGAGGGAGATGATGAGGACTGGATGTAGTACAAGGAGAGTGCCATTTCAAAAGGGTATTAGGAGAACAAGGACCCAAGGTGCTACTCCACAATCAGTGTGTAGATCACCTCGACTCTCTCCACAGAAGGAGACAACTGAGAAGAGAAGAAGGAAGTTGAAGCTGAATGAGGAGGTGGAAGAGTCTGAGGAGTGTGCCCGAATCTCCTACACCTCCAGAGAATGTGGAAGAGCCAAAGGATGAAGAAATGAAGGATG
Source organism: Taxus wallichiana var. yunnanensis (assembly GCA_018340775.1). Taxonomy (NCBI): domain Eukaryota; kingdom Viridiplantae; phylum Streptophyta; class Pinopsida; order Cupressales; family Taxaceae; genus Taxus; species Taxus wallichiana. Next base: position 496,929,081 of record CM031242.1, on the reverse strand, counting down.
GAGAAGAAGGAGAAAAGGAGGAGATAGATGAGACAACACACAAGAGACTACTCAGGCATACAAAACAAGCTCCAAATCTTGAAGCTCAAGTTCCTAAGGGGCCAAGATCAAAAAGAACAAGTGGAGAATATGTTGCATCAGTCATGGGCTATGCCGAGGACACAGGTAAAATTTTTCGCACCCATTTTCAAAGCACAATGACACCAAAGGAGTTGTATGGGTGGGAGATGATGGATGAAGATATGGAAACCATGTGCACAAGGAAGAAATCAATGTCATGGTCTATGCACACACACATGGATGAACCAAATTTTGATGTATGTGAAGAGTCATGTGTATCAAGGAGGTTGAAGAAGACACCAAAGCCAGACACACATAATAGTAAAGCCTATTGTTATGTCAGATGAACAAGTGAGTAATGCTTTGGTGAAAGTCTCAACAGAGGTGGCATGATGAAATATGGATAAGGCTACAACAATTAGGGTGCTAAGAGAAGAGATCAAAACTAAGGATGTAGAAATAAGCATGCCTAAAGCAAGAAAAATACTTGGCACAAAAGAAGAACACTATTTTCATCAGCATGGCAGAGGAAATTGGGGACAATATCATGAAAGAAAAGCCACACTTAGAGCCTAAGGTACCCAAAATGTTTCCTTGGAAATGCATTATGTACAAACCTTGGTGGACTTGGTGCTTGAAGATGAACCTCTACATGCATGCCAACACCAAAGGATCCAACACAAGAAGTGGAGAGGAGAAAAGGCTTGGTGATGAGGAAGATTGCATCATATGAGGCATTGCTCCAAAGCTTGCAGGAGGAACTAAAGAAAGTAGATCAAGCATGAATATTTGTACACCCCAGAAGCCATTATAAGAACCAAGACCATTATAGAGGACAATGAAGTCCTAAAAGCCATGAAGGATGAGACCTTGGGCCATGCGCAAAATGATTAGCACTTGTCAAGAAAAAGTGTGAGGCCCTTACAACAACACAAGAACCACACAAGGAAAGGCTAGATGAGCTTGGGAAACTCATCATGCAAAAAGATGGACTTATTAGAAGGAAGAATGACTGCAATGTCCAACATTGTTTTGGTCTTGTAGAATGAGAAAGGAGAAATTACAAAAGATGAGCTAGAGTCAATTGCAGTAGATATCCTAGAAAAAGGAAGAGGCCACGCTCAATGATTGGTAGACTTTAGAGGTGGAAATAAAAGAAGAATATCTAGAATTGATTCTTCCAGGTTGAAGCAGAAGATGTTAGGGTAAAGTCATTCTTTTATTCATAAAAAAAATTTTTCTATTCTTCTATTCATATTCTTTGATTCATTTTGGAGACAACCATTTCGGGGTGGCAATGCAATTAGTGTGGGGTAATGTTGGTCAGTCAAAATATGGCACTTAGTGAAAAAATATAAAAAAGGTTCACATGCAGAAGAGAAGAGCACATTCAAAAGCATGGGAGGATCGGGAAGGAATCACACACTGAGGACAAAGAGATAGATTTGAGACTTAGCCATTTTCACGATGATGAGCTATTTTGGAGATAGTGTCGAACACACAAACCGGTTAAAGACTTGCACGACACGCATTGGCTATTTTTGGAGGATCGGCTATGAAGCACTTTGCATGGGTACAGGCTGAGAATAGATTTACTACTGATAGTTAACTAGAAGAAGTCTATTGTTAGCACACTTGCATGTGTGGCTATTATTGTAATGGTGCATGGCTAATAATAGCATGTGACCTATTTTGGGATTAGATAAGTGGTGAAGGGAAAGTCCCCACCCTTATAAATATGTAGTGAACTATGTGTAGTATAGAGATAATATGTAAGAACTAAGATATGAAGTAAGAGTGATAGGTATGTAGGTTATGCTACCAAATGATGCATGTGCATAAACTATGGTATTATCTATTGTAATAAGCTTTTGTGTATTTATCATGTTTAATTTAATGGAGTGTATTAGCTGAAATAAAGTATCAAATCCCGAGTATAATTGGTTCTTGCATGCTTGATTTCATCATGGTTTTGGGTGAGTACTAGTCTAGGTTGAGTGATGTGCTAGTGAGCTTGGGATTTTCTTGGTAAATTCTAGGGTACATCAATTACACACCCTTTTAGAATGGAGAATTAATGCCAATTTATAGCATTACAAAATTTCCTTTCATCTCCCCACAAGAATTTTCACCTTTCCTTGTTGTTTGTAACCTTCCATATTCCTAAGAAATAAAAATGGGTCTTTTTCTTATTGGTGAAAAAGGACTCTTACAATGTTAAATTGAAGGTCACTTAAGTGAATAAGACAAAATAGGTAAAAATTGCATTCTTAATAAAGAATTAGAATATGGAGAGAGAAGAAGGAAGAGAGAGAGAGAGAGAGAGAGAGAGAGAATGGTTGACATATTTGATGAAGATGAAGCTTTTAGTGATGGAAAAGTTTAATTGAAGCATGGTGATCACAATCTCCTTCTTCTATGAGATATGAAACATTCTAGAGCATTGAATAAGTGTTTAGAAACACTATTATGAGATTTACATTGTGATGGGAACATGATGATCTCTTTTAATTACAAAGGAGTGAGGATCACTTTCTTACTTCTCTAGGTCTTCCTAATTCACCCTAGTGACCACAAATCAACACTATGATGTTCAAGCCTCTTGATGCTTGTCTATTTTTTACTGAAATTAGTCTTCATCATGTAGATGGAAGGATTTCTCTTTGAATGGAATCCTTGTCTTATGACCACCCATTGGAATGAAATTATTTTATTGTAATGTTCCTCCTCCTCGAGGTTTGATCACACTACCAGGTGATGAATGAGTGTTTAAGAACACTATTATGTGAATTTTATCAGGTGAAACTGAGATACTTACTCATTCTCATAAACATGGTACTCCAAATTAAGATTATCCATTTTCCCTAATTATCTCCTTAATACTTAGGTTTCTCATACACCTTATTTCTCACATGATCTTCATGGAAATAGATGCCTTGTTTATGAAGAAATTTAACCCCTCTACATTATGAGAAGCCTCCTCTTGAGTGATCAAACATTGTAGTGCATTAGGTGATCTACGAGGTGAGATGAGATAAACTTGTTCAATATACCATTGGAAAAAATGAAATATGTCTTCCCCACACGAACAAATATTTCAATCCTAGAAACATTGACATGTCTTCATGACCCTCTTATATATGATGAGAACTTGAAATAATTGCCCGCATATCTATGATCCATGATTTTTTCACCTTGAGAACATTCATTACCAAGGAGATGTGAGAAAATATACTTCTAAAATAGAGGTGGAGGAAGGAGAGAGATATTCAATGCAATTTCATTTACCTTATGATCAAACATCCCATATGAGATGAACTGAAATGTCCTCTGGGACCAAAATATGCTCTAAGAAAAAAATGGGAACCAAGAGGGCTTCCTTTCCACCGATTCACAATTCAAGCTGTCAAAAATTGCAAGCATGAGTTTTCACATATTACTCCTATGAGGCAATATCCTTAAATACGATCACCACATAGTGATATGTGGAGAGTTATAAATACTTCCAAATCTAGTGTGTTCACTTTAAGACACATTGTGCTTACCACATCCGAAATGTGGGGATTTGTTACAAACTAAAGATTAGAACTAGTGAGGCATGAAGAGGAGGAACATATGTGACCATTTTTGGGCTCATTCCAAAAATTATATTTTTAGAAAGGCATACATGGGTGTCCATTTCTTAGCAATTTTACTAATTTTGTTGTTTTTGAGTGTTTTGCACTTGGAGGAATGACACGAGGTCTTTGAAACAAAAAAATTATGAGACTTACTATTTTTAGTAATTTATAATGGTAGAGGCTTACTAAAAATATAAATTATTATTTCGGGTGTCGGATCAAAGTAAAGTGGTTATAGAAGTTTATATTTTTCATCTGTATGTTTTCTCCAATTTTCAAGCAATTTAGCTTGCTTTGAGTTTCAGTAGATATGAAATAAAAGGTCATTTATAGATGGAAACTTCATATGTATGTAAAAATGGCTAAGTGCATCAATGGAGGCAAGTAAACACTCTTCTCAAATTCGTTTTCATGAGGAAGCTATAGTCAAAATCTTGTGGCAATCAAAGTTGGGGTTTGCAAGTTATGAGCAAAACAAGATTTTGATGGCTAGGGCATAAAAGGAGTTTTTTGGTGTTTGAATGTGGTGAACCAGCTTTAAAAACATATTTAATGGATTTCAAGGAGTCACTTTATGTTTTTAATTTCATGTTTTATGATTTTGAGTTGTGGTGAGTGAGAGTGAGTGAATTTATATTTCTTGACTCACTGTAACTAGACTCCTCAATCGAGGTCAAAATGGAGTTAAAGTGAGTTTGTAAATTGTGAAATGGGGACATGGGGAAACCAAGGATATAAAAGGAAACTTTGAGAAATATTATGAAAAGTGGAAGCATGTGGTGTGAGAAGGATGTGATGTGGGGACGAGAATGAATTCAGGGGGCTAGGAAATGGCATCGACGAGATCTAGAGAGGGTCACATGGGGTCCACAGACTACATGCATGTCTTGGGTCACACTTTAGTGTCCCCCTTGTCCCTTGGGGGTCAGAGGGGACAAAGGGGATAACAAAGGTTGACTTGGAGCAAGGTGGTGACATGTGGAAACTTGAGAAATGAGGTTATGGAGCTTAAATGGGGTCATGTGGAGTTAGAAAGAGAAAATGAAGTGACTAGAGGATACATGCATGCATTCGGTCACAATTTTTTGTACCTGTTATCCCTTGGGGAAAAATGGGATAGAGGGGATAAAAAGTGTGTCTTGCCCCATTTATAATTTTTTTTTCCTTAGATGTCCATTTTTAGACACCGAACTTGAAAATTTCACCCCAGGAGCTTATGAAAATGGTTTGGGGTCTAGGATGATATATGGTAGTATAAATTTTCCCTAGAGGTAAGAGAACCATGGAATGAACTCAAAGATTTCTAAAAATAGGGAATAGGAGACAAAGTCAGGGACTATTGGATCCATAGTAATTAGGAACCTACCTAGATTACTATTTTCCCTCCCTCGGGCTACATTGGTCCAAAAGACCCTTTCAATGATCTTAATGCTAAACTAAAAAAAAACAAAAAAATCCCATTGGATCAGTTGTGGATGAGATGATATGGAGTAGAACCACTTTAGGGGAATATGAAGTCAAGTCTGGGTATAATATGGTTTTTGAGAATGATGAGGAAGACAACCATTGTTCCAAGGTTTGGAATAAATATATTATTCCCAAAGTGAATTTTTTCTTTTAGGAATCTATTAAAAATAGGATCCTAACAATAGATAATCTTAGGAAAAAGGACATGATCATCACCAACAGATGTTACTTGTGCAAGGAGGAGAATGAATCGGTAACACATCTATTTTTAGAATGCAAATTCTCTTCTCAAGTATGATGGAAATAATAAATGTGTTCAACATTCAAGGAGCTCTACCAAGAAATATTAGAAATGTCATGGAGAAATGGAATATACCCTACAAAGCACAGTTGATCAAGGAGCTATGGAAGGGCTCTCTTCCATATATTCTTTGGAATATATGGAAGGAGAGAAATAATAGAGTCTTTAGAAACAAGGCAACTAAACCTGGGAAAATTGTGAACATTATATTACAAAGTCTAAAGGACAATATAGTTGTTCATAAGCATAAGTGGCAAAGGGTTTTTTGAAGGAAGAAGATAAGATCTTACAGGCTCTCAAGATCAGCTGAAAAAAGCACCAAGGTGGATTCTAAAAAAGGAAAAAAGGGCTAACTCAAAGTGGAAACCCCACCCATAGGGTGGTGTAAAATCAACTTTGATGGATCAAAAAAACAAAGGGAGAGAGTCTCAGAGGTGGATGGTTGATTAGGAACCATCTTGGACATTGTATATTGGCATATGTTGGACCCCTTGGGGAAAATTCAAACAATTTTGTTGAATTTGTGGCAGCCATTAAGGGGCTTAGATTAGCCAAGAAGATTAATATTAATAAAATTATACTTGAAGGTGACTCACTCCTCATGATCAAGGCCATTCAAGGAAATTATAAACCCAACTAGAATATTAATAATCTTATTAATGAAGCTAAGTCCATCATCACTTATTTTGAGGAAGTGGAGGTTTTCCATGTTTATCGTGAGGCCAATGCTTGTGTGGATAGTTTGGAAAATCAAGGCAATTATTTGAAAGAGTGGAATGATTAAAAGGATGAGGTACCTTGGGGACATGTGATAGAGCTTATCAAAAATGAACAAACAAGATAATTGCTATCACAGGAGCCAGGGTAGAATGGGGTAAGATATGCTAGAAGCCTCAAATTGGAAAGTTAAAGTTAGGAAAACATAAGTGTTTCGTTGTTTTTTCACTATCTTCTTGTGGTTTTTGTTGCGACAGGTGGGCCTGAATCAAAGGGATATCTTCAAGAACAGGATGAGAGGGGAGAGAAATAGGTTGGAACTCACGTCCTATCAAGCCTTCAAATAGGATGCCATTATCTGGAGACTAATGAGAAAAGGGGGATTTACGAAGTTCATCAAAAATATTAAAGGCAACGATCATGTGCTTGCCATTGATTTTTCTTCTTCTTGGAACAAGGGGAATGTTAAATTAAGGGGAATGGAACTTCAATTCACTGAATATTTTATCGTAGAGGTCACAAGGATGCAAACTAAGGGATTGAAGCTATTCAAAGATAAGAAATGAAGAAACCATGAAATCTCTCTGTTTTTTGGACCGAGGAAAATTTCCATTTATTTGATGATGGGATTTCTAGAACTTGTTTACCTGAAAGGTGGGATGATGTTTGTAAGGTGGTTATGAGGTATATCACCTTAGAGGGAAATTTAGAAAAATCTACACCCACCACTTGTCCATCCTCAATTTCTTTAGGAGGAACCAGGTGATGATTCTACCTTTCTTTCTCCTTAGGTCTCGAATTTCACGATTGAGGAGTTTCAAAATGGTAAAATTGATTCCCCCATCCACCATGGCCTGATCCTCCTTTTGTTTCAAAGGAAACCTATCATCCTCGCTTTTTCCCCAACCTTCTGAGTCGGATGAGGAAACTTTGGCTAATAGACTTCAGAGAAAGAAGAAAAAAATGGTGAAAGAAAAAAGAGAGAATATGTTTATGGAGGTTCTTTCTAATGAGGTATGGTGAGTCTTGAAGGGGAAGTAGATTGATACCAATGCTAGTGGGAGTTCCAATAATGAGTCTAAGATTGTTAATCTGGAGATGGTGGTGGGTTCCTTGTTAAATATCATGAAGCATCTGATTGAAGAAATGAGAGAGTGGATCATGAAGGAAACCCTGTAGGAGAAGAGGATTAATGACATTAAAGTTGACTTAGAAATGTAGGAGACTAGAATCTCCATCATCCAAGACTAGCTGGCTAGTCAATCTCTGAAAGGAGGGGTCAACACAGTCCTGAGCAGCTCAGAGAATGAGAGCACCTCGGGAGATGATAGTGTAGATAGAAAAGTGCAAAACAAATCCCCAATCAGTATGGAAGGATTCTGAGCTCCTGAACCGAAGCACCCCGAAGTAGAAATGTTAGCGAGACTTTTGTAACGGTCTATTTGGGTTTTTTCTATATGTTGGTTGGTTATGTATTTTTAGTCTGTCTCTAATTATTGTCTGCGGTTTTTTTATGTTTTTGTAATATTTTGTATAATGTATATTATTAAAAAAATTCAGTGCTTTGAGGATTATAGGTCTCACCCCTCTTTGGGATCTTGGTTGCGTCAAGATAGTTTGTGTTGTTTTGAGTCCTTATTCGATGTTGGGCTGATCTCTACTTTGATTTTTTTCTCTGGTTATATATGTACTGTGGGTTTTTTTGGATCCCCCAAAACCAAATAGTTATCTAATCTAAAAAAATTCAAGATCAATGAAAGCATACCCAAAATCCAATTTTTTCATAAACTCAGAATTTAGGCCCTTTTCCTTCTTGAACTAAGAGGGGCAGCTGCAAAAGTTTGAGAAATTTCATAAAACCCTTAATATTTAGATCAAATATGATAATTTTACCTTGTAGAGGATTCCAATATATTTACAATGCTTATTTTTTTCCTCATAACTCATTCAATAAATTTGGGAATCATCCAAAGTAGTCATATTTCATCGATGACCCTTTATTTCCCACACCCTGAAAACCCGGTGTTGAATAAATTGTTCCTAAATATAATTTTTTTGCTAAAATTTCCTAAATTTATTCAAACACATTAATTTCACATTAATATTACCTCCATATTATTTTTCCCTTCCTTCAACATTCTTGGAGAATGTATACTAGCGTCATAATAGCCAAAATTGGCCTTTTTAGGCCTCTAGGAAGACTTGTCTTTAATTAAAATTCACTGAATTCAACCATCAACTTGTGTAATCATCCTTACACACTAAATAAACTAAATGATATTGTTAAAATTTTATTTTGAGCCTAGATAAGGGTTTAATTGAAAGACAGGATTGCCAAAGGAAATATGCACAATGATAGGGAAGCCTATTTTTCAATTAGTGGCTTAACTATCATGCTTCAAAAAAATTATTTTTCATGCTAGTTATTTTTATGACAAAAAGCTGGATCTAACTTGGAAACATTAGATGTAAGGGGAAACAGATAACCTTAGGCATCTTTTGGGATATAAGATCCTTTCTTTGTTCATTGGGTTATAAATTCATTACACTAAACAACAAGAAAGTATACAAGAACAATGAACACAACAAACACATAACAAGGAAAGGAAAGATAAAATGGGAAGGACACACACAAAAAGGAAAACATGAAATTACACCCTAAATCACCTATGTTACATATAGGGGACAAATTTCTTTCAATGTAGCACCAATTAAAACTGAATGCTTACCCATATACGGGTGTCACCGAATGCCTTTCTTCCGCAAACCCTTTGTGAGCTTATTGAAATATGATCCCCTCAATTTCTTGAAAAATATTTCTTGATTTTCCTTATAATTGATGACCCACTTATTCATTTTATTTCCTTTTTTACTTTGACACCTTCTTCCATCTTCTCATTTATTCCCAAATTCATTCTAATTGATGAATTTCCTTCATCGCTACGAGAATGAGTCACGATCATACTAGCATTTTTCTCCCACATTGAAGCTCATGATCTATGATGGGAATTATAATTTCACTTGTCATTTTCTTCATGACTCGCATTTTCATGATTTTATTCTTAGTATATGTTTTAGGAGTTTCAACACACTACCACAAGATTCTTGATGTCATACACTTCTCAATTACTCCAACCAACGTTCTCTTAAGCACACCACGTTGGTTCTATCTTGACTTACTTGGTATGTATAATGTGGTATGTAAATTTATTCATTATATTAGAAAGATAATGAGAAAAAGGTTAGGCATGTAACATGGAAATCATCATCTTCTCCATCTTTTCTATTTTGAGCTTCAAAATCCATCTTCATGACGAAAGCATCCTTTCCTTGAGGGGAGTCATTATTACAAGGTCACGAGCATATTATTGTTCAAAGATTCCTTGTTGAGAAGATTTAATTTTCAATGGGATTATCCTTGGGGAATCAAGCACTACCTCATCCATCCATCCTTTATTTACAAATTCTTCATCTTCATGAAAGGGGAATGAGTGTAAGGTTGGGACTAAAATATCTAGATTGCCATATTCCCAATCTCTAACACCATGAACTAGGGAGTCCATTTCCATGATGAATTCATATTCTTCTTGAGTAGATTTAACTTCAAGAGGCCTAAGAATTTTTATTCTTACATTCCTTCTCGAAAGGTCATCCCCTCCCATTGGGAAAGAGAAGCCTTCATATTCATCATCATATTCATTGAACAAATTTTCATGATGAGTTTTAAGAACATGATTAGAAACATTAGAATCACATGACAAGAAGTTGTTTATAATAATTTTACATTCTCGACCCATATTGATCTTGCTCACCATCTAAGGATTTATTTGTTGTAAGTCAAGACTTCTATGACCATTATCATCACCCAAGTAGAAAATTTACATTCATGCTCAAATCTAGTGGGAAGTACATGCTTTCAAATTCTAATTCTATTAGATCACCATGATGATTTTTGAATAGCACCATCATACTTGGATACTCTTCCATCAATATGGGAAGTTTATCATCTCTCTCTAAAGCTAAATTTTTTTTTCAATCCCTTAAATCTTAAAACATGATATCTACTCTTGGGCCATCCATCTTTTGGACTATATATTTCATTTTGTTGATGGGAAGGATATTCCTCATCTTACCATTGACTAGAATGGTAGATGGTGACAAATCCATCTATATATCTCTACCCACATCCATATAGAATGTTTGGCTCAATAACATTCCATATGAAGATGGCATGTCTACTACGAGTATTTTCATCACGATCTTCTTGTTAGGAAAATTTGCAAATGCTACTTCAACATCTTTTACCTAGTTAACAAGAGGAACTTATTTTGTTTCCATGGAGTAGAAATGACCAATAGGAGTGAGGGAAATACCAAGAGATTTATAAAATTTTACAAGTATGACGTTGTCAGAGGTGCCAAAGTCAATAATGCAATTATTCAGTTTGTACCCATTGACCAACAATGCTATATAAAAGGGCTCTAATTTCCTAGAGGTGGAGGGTGTTGAAGAAAAAGGTTATGAGAAGCGGTGGAATGAGGTATGGGAGGTAGTTCTTTGGTAATGGAATTTTTGGAACATGAACTTGAACTAATTCTTTTGATAAATTGAACAAGCCTATCAAATCTCTTGGGATGGGTTTTCAAGTACTCAAACTCATAAATTTGAAGTTTGTATTTCTTGTAATGGTAAATGATGTCAAAAGGTGGAGAAGTTGTAGGAACATGAGTGATTATATCAGCCTTGACATGAGTAGGATTTGCGTAATTAGGATAAAAAACATAAACATATTTTTCAAGAGGAGGTGAATGAGACTTACCCAAAGAGGCAGAAGGAGTCTTTACTTAGCTAGTCTTCGGCTTCTTCTTGGTTTTCCCTATGGAAGTAGATTGTGAGGATCATTTTTTTTTTTTTTTTTTTAGATTCTCTATTTGAAGATATAATGCTTATCTTAGGTCTCATATTTGTGATCGTCGAGTGAACACTACACAAGAGTAGATATTTATAGATTCTTCAAATTCCTCATCTAGTGAGTATTCAAAATACCAAATCCTAACATATACATCTTCGTATTCTTCTTCATATTCTAATTTAACAATTTATTCTCCTTCATCTTCTTTTATTACACATGTTGCATTAACTTGTGGAGCTTTCAAGGAAAGCCTTCAAGGTGCTCCTACAATCTGATTTCTCTTTTGGTTTTGTATGATGCATGTTAGGAAACTTCATTCTTTAACATTATCAAATAATTGGCCAAATGTTAATGGATAATAGATCATCTTTGGAAATCTAGGCCTTATACTTCATTGAATGATTATTGATCTTCCTTGACATGATCAGGTCATCTTCCACTCTAATGCTAGATCTTGAGCATTGTCCAAATTATTTGGTTGAGATTTCGTAGTATAAAACTAACTTCAAGTAGTTAGGCATTCATGAAGAAACTTTTTAGATTATCCCAGTAGGATGAACATCAGTAGGAATCTTGTTGATTAAGTTGTTGAATTTTGCTACAAAATATCTCATGCACTCTTTTGGTTCTTTCTTCATCTAATTAATTTGAGAAAATAGAGCATGTGCATCTTCGCATTCTTGAAGCCTACTTCAAACTTTGTTTTCATGTCATCCTAATCAGTAATTGAGCATGATGGAAAGTAGTAAAACTTTTCCACAATGACATATGCGATCACTCCATGAACAACCGCATAGAAACATATTTGTGTTGCACTCCAAGAATTCCACATGATATGATTAAATATGTAATATGATCATTTGGTCATTTATTTCCATCTCCATATAATTTGGGAATGTTATTTCGATAGTTTTGTAAATTCATGAATTGGTGGTGCTAAGGCCAACAAACCATTATTTTGTCCCCATGACACATGCACAACCATTTCTTCCTCTTCTTATTCTTCTGGTGAGATGATATCTAATGGTCCTACAACTGATTCTCCAATGGGATCTTCAAGTGGAATTATAAGGAAATTGTCTTAGGATTTGTATGGTAGCAGGTATGAAATCTTCTTGTTCTTGTGGCTCAAATAGAAGATTATGAAAGACTATAATTTCACCTACTTGATTTTCTTCATTGATTCTTCTTTCTTCCAGTTTTTTTAGAGCATTAAAGAGGAATGAAACTAGAGAAATGTATATTTTTCAATAGGAACACAACAAGGCTCTCGAAAATTTTGATGTTATTTTTGGTATTTTTCATTTTTTTAGTTTTTATAGATTTTCAAATATGTATTTTTCAAGGATCTTTTACAGGTGAACAAATGGAAAATATTCCCCAATAGATTTGTCAAAAGCTGTTGGTGGAATAATTTATCACAATGCAAATTATTGGTTTCCACTAACATTCACGAGGTATAAGTCCCTCCTTATGTATGGTGAGGCTCCTATTATTGAAAGTAAACTAACCGAAAGTTGTGGGGTGGCTGTTAGGACATGGATCACACAAGAATTATCCACTAAACCTATGGAAAATTTCTTATAGCAGTCAAGGAAGGAATTTTCTGTGAGGGAAGGTAAAGGGAGTTGGAGAAATAAGGAGAGAGAGGATTAATGTTATGTGTAGGCTTATAAAATTCACATACATCAACCGGATTAGGTCCACATTTAATTATAAGAATGCAAAAATGTAAGAAATGAGCAAGACTAACTAACTAGGGACACACATTTCTATATATTCATCAATCAAGGACATAAGGTTTGTTCTTAGTTATACAAGATCACCATGCTTACAAAGTTAGAAAGTACATAGAGAGAGAGTAGAAGAACATAAACATATAAATGGAATAAATGCAGATTTTATTGCTTGATGTAGTAGTGGTAGATCTCAACAATATATAACAATCAACAATTTCCAACCCTTTTGGAATGGATAAGCCATCCTAGTTTATAACATTAAAAATTAGCATTTCAACTCCCCCTACATGAATTTTCACCTTTCCTCGTCACTTGTGACCTTCCAAACTCCTAGGAAATAAAAATGATTATTTTTCTTATTAATGAAAAAGACTCTTACAATGTTAAATTGAACTCCACCTAAGTGAATAAGACAATATAGGGAAAATGTGCATTCATAATGAATAATAAGAATATGGAGAGACAAGAAGGAAGATAGGGAGAGAGGGAGAGAGAGAGAGAAGGGTTGACCAATTTGATGAAGATGAAGCTTTTTTTTATGGATAAATTATTGAATTGAAGCACAATGATCACAATCTCCTTCTTTTGTGAGATATGAAATATTCTAAAGCATTGAGTATGTGTTCAAAAACATTGTTATGAGATCTACATTGTGATGGGAAAATTATGATCTCTTTTGATTACAAAGGAGTGAAGATCACTTTCATACTTATTTAGGCCTTCATAATTCACCCTAGTGATAAAAAATAAACACTATGATGTTCAAACCTCTTGATGCTTGTATGTTTTTTCCTTAAAGGAATCTTCATCATACATATGGTAGGATTGCTCTTTGAATGGAATCCTTGTCCTATGACCACCCATTAGACTGAAATGAGGTGAGTTAAATGTGCCTCCTCCTTGAGGTGTGATCACACTACCAAGTGATGAATGAGTGTTTAGGAACACCACTATCTAAATTATATCAAGTGAAACTAAGATGGTTCCTCGTTCTTATAAACATGGTACTCCAAATGAATATTATCCCTTTTCCCTTCTTGGATTCATAATAATCCTTGAATGGAATCATATTTAGGATGCTCATACACCTTATTTCTCACATTATCCTCGTTGAAATATATGACTTCTTAATGAATAAATCTAACCCCCTCTGCACTGTGAGAAGCCTCCTCTTGAGTGATCAACCATTATAGCCCATCAGGTGCTCCAAGAGGAGAGATGAGAGACACTTGATCAATAGACCATTGAAAACAATGAAATATGTCTTCCCCACCTAAACAAACCTTCCGATCTTAGAACTGAAATTCCTTCTTGACCCTCTTGTATATGATGAGAACTTGAAACAATTGACCACATAACCATGATCCATGATTTTGTCACCTTGAGAAAATTGGTAAATAATGAGATGTGAGATAATATCCTTTCAACATAGAGGTGGAGGAAGGAGAGAGATATTGAATGAAATTTCATTCACCTTATGATTAAATATCTTATATGAGATGAAGTGAACTTCGGGACCAAAATATACACTAAGACCAAAATTGGAAACCAAGAGGCAAGAGGCCTTCCCTTCCACTTGAGTCATATTTCCATTGTAAACCATTCAAAAATGAACTTTTCCATATTAATCCTATGAGGAAATATCCTTAAAGATGATCACCACATAGTGATAGGTGGAGAGTTACATAAATTTCCAAATTTGGCATGTTCACTTTAAGACACCTTACACTTACCACATTTAGAAGTGTTTATTTGCAAATGAAGATTTGATCTTCATGAAGATTTGAACTAGTGAGGAATGAAGAGGAGGAACATATGTGACCATTTTGGGATCATTCCCAAGATTTTATATTTTTAGAAAGTCATACATGGGTGTCCATTTCTTAGCAATTTTGTCAATTATGTTGTTTTATAGTGTTTTACACTGGGAGGAATGAACCTGATGTGTTGGAAAAAAAAATCTATTAGAGAATTACTATTTTTAGTAAGGTACCATGGTAGAGGCTTACCAAAAATATAAATTAGTCTTTCGAGAGTTAGAACAGAAATCAAGTGGTTGTAGAAGTTTCTATTTTTCACCGGGATGCTTTGCTCAAATTTTCATGTAATTTGGCTTGTTGAGTTTCTGTTGATTTGAAAAAAAATGTCATTTTTGGATGTAAAATTCATATGGATGTAAAAAATGGATGATTTTATCAATGGAGGAAAGTAAACACTCTTCTTAAAGGCATTTTTATGAGGAATCTATAGTCAAAATATTGTGGCAATTGGAGTTGGGGTTTTACAAATTATGAGCAAACCAATATTTTGATGGCTAGGACATAAAATGAGTTTTTAGTGTTTTAACGTGGTGAAAAAGATTTAAAAATATTTTTAATGTTTGCTAAGGAGTCACTTTATGTTTTTAAGTTCATGTTTTATGATTTTTAGTTGTGGTGAGTGAGAGTGAGTGAATTTATATTTCTTAACTCACTGTAACTCGCAATACTCAACTACGGTGAAAATGGTGTTAGAGAGAGTTTAAAAATGGTGTAATGGGGACATGGGGGACACCAAGGATAGAAACAGGTTATTTGGAGCAATATGATGACAATTGGCAACATGTAGTGTGAGGCAAATGTGATGTGGGGGTGAGAATGGGGGCTAGGAAAGCGGTACCGGCGAGTTGGAGAGGGTCACATGGGGTCCATGGGATACATGCATTCCTTGAATCACACTTTTTTGTCTACCTTGTCCCTTGTGGGAAATATTGGAAAAGTGGGACAAAAAGGGTGACCTAGAGCAAGGTGGCAACATGTGGCAACTTAAGAAATGAGGTTTGGGGGCTTAAATGGGGTCATGTGGAGCCGGAAAAGAGCTAATGAAGTGACCAAAGGCTACATGTATGCCTTAGGTCACACTTTTGTGTCTCCTTTATCCCTTGGGGAAAACATTGTGTACATAGGGGACAACAAAGTTTGAATTTCCCATTTTAAAAGTTATTTTTTGCCTTAGATGTCCATTTTTAGGTATCGAACTTGAAAATTTCACCCTGAGAGATTAAGAAAATGGTTTAAGGTCAAATATTATATGATTTTGACCCCAAATCACATTTTAAGATCAATGAAATCATTAAAAAAAATCCATTTCTTTCTAAACCTCAAAATTTAGGCCCTTTTTCTTCTTGAACTAAGAGGGGCAAATGAAGCGTTATGCATTTAATAAACCCTTAAGCCTTAGATCAAATATAATGATTTCACATTATAGAGGATTGTAATGCCTATTTTTTCCCTCATAACTCATTCAAGAACTCCTAGAATCATCTAGAGAAGTCAAGTTTCACTAAGGAGACTTCATTTCCCACATCCTAAAAACCCGATGTTAATTGAATCGATTTTCTTCCCTAAGCTCTAATAAATATCTTCAAACACCTTAAATTCTCATAAAAACACCTCAAATGATTTGGTATTTCCCCAAATGTTCCCATAGGATGTATACTAGCTTAAGAATGATAAAAATTCACTTTTTAGGAATCAAGGAAGACTTGTCTTTCATCAAACTTCACTTGAATTCAACTATTAACTTGTGTAATAATACTTGCACACTAAAACAAACTAAATGATATTGTTAACACTTTCCTCCGAGCATGGATGAGGGTTGCACTAAAAGAAGGGTGCAGTGATTGGGAAGCCTAATTTTTAATTAAGAGCTTAGTTTTCATGATTTAAAATTTTCAATTTTCATTCTAGTTATTTTGCATGATAAAAAGGATTCCTTTTGTACACTAATCCTAACTTTTACACCATCTCTTATGCAATGACATCTTTGATGTTGTCATTATTGAAAACTACTCGAAAACACTTATGCTTGGTTATACACATGGTGTAAAATATATGTCACCTCTCCTCTCACGACTCCACCTTAGTTATTTTCATCACTTGGCCATCTCTTGCACACTCCTTTTAACTGCGCTTAGCCTTTCTCCATTTATGTGTTCTCTACGCACTTATTTCTACTATGTTGTTCATATATTCATTATTCTCTAGGAAATTCGAATGTGTGATGCCCTCTCTCGTAACACACATAGAAGCATCTATTGAATACTATGTATTGATATCTTTTCTTTAAGATACTTATCTGTATACTTTCATTCTTCTCTTTCACACTACTCGCACAACATCCATGCAATATATCTTATTGCACCATTAAATATCCATCGAGTCTCCTCTCTTCTCACACATCACTTATGCTTTCTGCATGTTCCTCACATTCTTGTTTTACTAAATCTTCTACGAGTCCTCCATATATTCCCTCTCGTATCTTCATTACATGCCATCTATCCTCCTCGCTACTAATATGAGATTCAAGACCTCTTTAGCGGTCTACCTCATCAGATGTGGTCCTCACACCTTATAGCTCCTCATTATCTCTTCCAACATTTTCATGATTACTAAATATGTTACACCTTTCCTCGGTGACATCTTGTCTCCTTCCATTCTTGTACCATTGTAATCTAAAATATTCTTGTGTTCTCTTCCCACCTTTTCACATGGAGAACAGAATTGTCTTTTCTAGCTACTTCATGTTTGGAATTATACCAGCTATTACACTTCCTTCTTGAAGGAAAATAGTCTACTCGATACCACTTTATAGAAATGGTACTCCCTACACCTACAAAATGATGAAATAGGGTGATAAATTTTAGTGTTTCAACTATTTCTATCAAGTCCTTTACGAAATCTACATGTAGTTGTCATCATGGAGCTTACAATT
Source organism: Taxus wallichiana var. yunnanensis (assembly GCA_018340775.1). Taxonomy (NCBI): domain Eukaryota; kingdom Viridiplantae; phylum Streptophyta; class Pinopsida; order Cupressales; family Taxaceae; genus Taxus; species Taxus wallichiana. The sequence goes on along the minus strand of CM031242.1, from coordinate 496,911,513 downwards.
CTCTCATGGAGTGTCTTACATACTATAAGGTGTTCTCTTATGTACCTAAACCTTATCTGGTTATCTTTATACTTGGATCTAATGCCCTACCACACCTAATAATTCCACCTCTTCTAGTTTTGGGACAACAACATCAAATGGTGAACTCTTTCTCCTTAAATAGACACACGTTACACTTATCTCTTCACATTTGAGTTTGTCCTTTAGTGGACTAGATTCTTCTAGATGATTCTAGATTCTCACACTCGATTTAAATTTTGATTTTCACTCTATTAATGGTTTGATCTATCATTTCCTTATATGTATCTACTTATGTCATTTTAATCTAGTCGTTGGGATCTTTAGACCATTCCATCTTTATCAACATCCTCTATCGGCACCTTCTAACATCTTTTATTGCTTATATGAATCACCTATTCTACCACACACTAATTTCTCAAAATCATCTCTTGTGCCTTTGTATTTTTCTTCCATGCTCTCATATGATTGAGTCTCTCCTTTAACTCCTCTCATGCATTGCCTCGGGTTTTGGGAATTCTCAAAAAACATTATGTACCTTGCGCAGTCTACCAAAATTCCTACGCACACCATTGTGTCTTATTATTCCGTGCTTATTCTACTCCAAAAGTCTCCAAAAACCTTCCCACACTATTGCGCACCCACTTCCACTGTACACTTTATGCACTGTGCTCCTTTTTTTCACTATGCAAAATACTCACACGCTTTCACATAACTTCCCTTTCATTCTTATGAGCACTCCCATACTTATCCCAAAACTAGTGTAGGATTACTTTGAACCTAGATCCTCTGCATCATGGACCTCTTTGTTTTTATCTAGTTTTTAATCTTTTGATTCAGTCCTTTACTCTTTTTATGGTACTTTTCTTATGTTCTAGGTTGGCCTTTCCTTCTACTAAGGTTTGAAATTCAAGTTAAGACCTCTTATGTATACAAGCATAATGTAAGCATTTATTATCTAGCACAAAACTATCTATCTATCATCTCTTTGAGATGAAAAATCAAGAGAAACATATAAATACTACATACACAACATATGAGGGCATAAATATGATTTTTTCATCTACACACAAGGGTTTCTATTGGGATGAAGTAACATATCCTAATATCATCTTTGAGGCACGAAGAAAAAGCTAGGTCGAGGGATAGTTGCATGAACATCGACACAAAGCAATAGGAGGCTACATTAAGTCCGAAAGGTAGTGTAGAAATCAGTGACTCACATATGGGGTGACCATCAAGGTTAGTTTGACTTAAGTAGTTGCATATTTATTTTTAGGGCTAATGATTTATTGAGTGTGTTATAGGATAGCTAGGGTTTGTTTTACGGGTTTAGGTGCGATATTCAATATTTTGGGTGAAGTTGAAGATGCCAAAAAGTAAAAAAATGACACACAATGAGCATCGCTAGTTATTGATCCCTATTTTCTATAGGTTCAAGACTTTATATGTTGGTCTATACTTTGTGTCGTAAATTTATGCCTCTTTTTTATGGTCCTAAACATATAACTTTTTATCCACGAAGTTGATTTGACTAGTCTATATACTTTTATATTACCTAGATCACTCATCGACATACTCTAATAAATTCTTGAACTAAGTTCCTCTTTTCACATTTCTTACATTCCAAATTTCATGTATTAATTGGCTACATTAATTTTTGTGTTGTATCCTTCTTCCATCCGATTTCGAGCATAAATCGAGTGTATTTTATAAGCTTAGTTAGTATTGTATCATATTAAAAGCATAACTAAAATAAATTAGGATTGATACAATAATAATATATCCGAATTGATGTTATTGGTCACAAGTTAGTGGAAAATAAAAAAATAATCTAACATAATTATCAAGAAATATTGTATGTGAAAATTAAAGATAAGAACCTTGAGATTGACATCTCTCAACATATTTAAAATAAATATATTTAAGATATATGTACTAGTTATTATTATTATTATATGATTCATAAATATATTAACCTTATGAAACAATTTTTACACACTAAAAATATAATAAGATAAGAATATATGATGTGAGGATTTGTTATAGGATGATTATTCTAAATTAATTGATAAACATTAACTATAAACATTTAGAATAAAGAATTAATACTTACAACTATGTTAAAATGATATAATTATTTCTTAAAACACAAAAAGGGATAAGTATTTAGCTACACATAGTGGTAAAAATATTTTAGTGGTGTGTATGTTGGTGAAAGAATTATTTTGGATCTAGGAATGCTTCATCTTTAAAATTGGAAACTACTCACGTGCATGACTGTCACAACTCTTCTTGAAATGTGGTACAATTTTGAGTGATTTTGTATGGACTTGAACTGTTCATAATGAGGTTATATGAATTATCTTGCCCCTCACTTTCCAATAAATGATTTTCATTTTCTATCACTAAAGCTCACACAAATGTTGTACCTCTTGTAATCATTTGCAATAAATAAAAATATATATACACATGAAAAAAACTTCATGAAAGAATTAGATAACAAAAGAAGAAATCAATGTGTGGGTGAGACCGAACTACCTTTGATGGTCAACTTAGTTTAACCAATCCAAGTGTTGTAATACATCCCCTCGATTGAGAGTATGCCTCATGTAGTTATCCTACCGCAAGTACAAGTGAGCATGCATATATAATCCAACCCCTTTTAGTGTCCTTGTGTCTCTTCACAAAAGATAACGAGATAACTATAGAGTATAAAATATGCCATTGTGATATAAGGGTGATGTCATTTTCTTCAAATGCTTAGACTATTCCCTTTTTTCCTTGAAAACTTTTTGCAATGCTAGGAATGACTTTCTCTTCTTGAGACATGATTGTTGTACCTTTCAGTTCTTGGAAATGGAGGAAACTAGACTTTTGAACTTGGTTCCAAAGACTTAAAACCTATGTAGTGGGTGTTATAAATGATGTGCAACCAATTTAGTTAGTTATAAGAGATCCTTGAGTGTTTTAGTGTTGATATTTACAATAAGAGCTTATGATAATGTTAAGTGAGTTATAAAGTGTAATTGAATTACTTATATATGCTTCCATAGGTTTAACATTTGCATTATGACTGACCTAAGGAAGGAAGATGAAGCAAACCATATAATGTTTTAAAAGCTGGAAAAGAGTCGTTAAATGGGAGGGTCTTGGACCATAAAATTTTAATAAGACTATACTTCACTACGGACATGAGATGTATGGTTTTGACATACAACTAATGATGAAATACCCATAGTATGGAAATGATGCCTAGAGATAGATTAATATTTATTGTATGAATGTCGATCGATTAGTGTGTAAAGATGAGGAATTAAAAAGAGAGGTAGAAAGATATGTCAATTGAGCTTGGAATGTAAGTATTTTTAGTATATGAAAAAATCCAAACTTTTCATTGCAAAGGATAAGTTGCGAATTTGAGTATCTACATTTTTACCTAGGCTTTAAGTATGGAATTGAAAATTATACATTGAAAGAAAAATAATTTAGTGTGCATACACACACATTGTATTTTCTCTATTATTTTTTCCCTTTGTGGTGGTGTTGGAACATTCTATAGCGAAACATGCAACATAAAGTGTAGTCGACGCCCATAATAGAAATATAATTGTATCTCAAATGTAAATAATGCTTGTAACTTTGTAAAATTGAAATAGTGCATAATAAAGTAAAGAAATAAAAATATGGAACACATATTTATTTTTCATAGGGGGTTCTTATTCTTATACAATAGATATTCAATTCTTGTTTATCTTCAAAGGATTAAGGGTGACCAGTCCCTAGTTTTTTCAAAGTGGAAGTTTTTTTTTTTATTAAGGGCAAATAGTTTTTTTCAAAGTGGAAGTTAGAGTAGGAGATGGAATGTAGTATGCATGACCCAACACCAAATAGAGAGGGTCATGAAGAACCATATTAATATGGAAAATAAGTATACATATTATTTAGCTACCCTAATATATTCCCACACAAATACAAATAGGAAATGAAGAACAACCTATGCATAATATAATTTGCTTTGATATCTTCCAACCCCATAAACTACACCATTGGAGATGGATCTAGGCCCAATTTATTAAATTAGAACAAAAAGTTGAAAAGGAAGAGATGAACCATTCCCCCATTATGTCCTCTATGGTTGATTCTGATTGTGAAAAATGTTGAGTAACCCAAAGGAGAAGAAACACCATCCTCTAAAACCCTATATCTATAACTATATTTGAGCAATGTAGTGGAGAAGGAATGAAACTTAATAAATACCTCACTATTCTACTATAAATTAGGTTATCTTTGTCTGAATTTGTACGAAAATTATTTAAATTCCCATAAGAATATAAAATTGTTGGAATTTTGTTATATTTCCCCAAGATGAAAACATCTAGTAAAGGGAATATATTGTAGTACAATATTGACCTAAATTGTACGATTCTAAACCAACATGAATTTTACCAAAAATTTTATCTCTGTTAAATATTTTAAGGATCTGGACCTGTAAAAAAATTATATAAACTTTTTTATCAACCTATGATGGTTTTAGATAAATGATATACCTTGATGAATGCCCTCTCTTTTTAGGTATGTAAGATAAATAATTTGAACATGCGGCTCAAAAGAAATAATGTGTACCCATGTAAGATAAGTTTGATAATCTAAATTGGATCACATGGAAAGTTTTAATAGTGGCCACCATTGGGATCCCATTCCTACAAGAGAGTTGTGCATGGTGGAAACCATGGTGCATAAAGAAAGCAATACGTAACACTTTATAAGAAAGAGTGGTAATGGTAAATGTTTATAAAATAAAACAAGAATAGATAAAAATAAATAGTAAATCAAGTCAATTGTATAGGAAACAACATGTAAAAGAATCACATCAAGGTATAGAGACAAAAATGTGGGACACCCACAATATCACACAACAATTGCAATGAAGGCACATGTCAAGTTGTATACAAAGAAGTAAGTACATACAAATAATAAAGGCATATATCCTCAAACATGGGACACCCATGGCATTGAAAGATAATCAAGGCACTCAAGACACGTACAAGAAGCAATTAAGAAATCAATAAATTAATTAAGAAATCATTCTAGCGATCAAATATATCAATAGTAGTGAAAAAAACATAGAAAAATATATCAATGTTGTCTACAAGACACATGTGTTAGCCCTATTATCCCAAAATATTTCATATAAAAATATAAGTAATTGAGCATGACGAGGAAGTTAAATTAATTAAAATGAAATAAAAAACACATGTATAGTGTAGGAGATACCCCCAAATTATTAGAGTCATTGAGAAGGGAACATGTCGACATGTGTCATCATGTATCAAGCCATGCATCAAAATCAACATACATTGTTAACATGTGTATGTAAAGAGTATATATAAATATGTGTTAGCTATCATACCAATATAAAAAACAACATATTTATAAATTAAAGAGCTAGCTAATCAAGTCATATGTAGGTCCTACTTTTGTATATTTTCAAATATTTGATTTATTTCTATTGTGAGTATTTGAATGTTTTTATAATTTTGAAACTAACTATGTAAAAGGAAAGGTTAGTATAAGAGTTACCGATAAGGGCCTCATTGGAAGGTAATATGGACCCATAAAGTGAAGGAGGCCAGGGACTCAAGTGTGTCATAGTAGAATAAGTATAATCATACATAATATATGTAGAAACCATAATATGAGTCATATAAGACCTGGGATGAATAGATTTGTGAATATAAGAATGTGTACTATAAGGCCCATAATGAGGCTAAAGAAGGATATAATCAAATAAGTAGGATACCTAATGGGAGGCAAAGGAGATATAGAGCCACTAACATAAGTATGTGTAATAAAACACTTATAATGAGGCATATTAGGGTGAGGATATAACCCTAAAGCGCGCACACACACATAAGATGCTTAACCATAATGGAATAAACATATGTGTATTAGGAATAAGATTATACAAACCATTGCTAATTGGAATCGAAAAGTAAGAGCATAAATTTCAATACTAATAACAATAGTGGAAGAATTTGTAACAAGTACAAGAGTAATAATTAGTAACATATGAAGACATGTTTATAAAAAAAATGCAAAGGACTTAACACCATGAGGATTTCCTATATCAACCTCCAAAAGAGGGAGAGACAAAATACTACCCACAAGAAAAAGGTTTGATATATAATTGAATTGAAAGCATTAAAAACATCCATATGCTTTCATTTTAGACATAGTAATACTATGGGGGAATCAGTTTCACCCAAATATATATGTATAGTAGATGTAGAAATTTTAGGAACCATAGAGTTAATCAAGGATATAACATCATGGACTAAGGGGATAACATCATATGTAAGATAAATTTGAAGGGTATCATGTAAACCATTCGTAATCGACATAGAATATATAAGTGTATCATTTTTAGTATAAGCAATATTAGAAGAAGATATTGTGGCCTTTTTCATAGCATTACATGGAAACTTAAGCTTGTGTAAAGTACCATGTATAAAACCCATTGACATTGTAACATTTTAAAGAGGATTTAGGTTTCCCCCAAGATATAGGCACCATAGATACATAGAAATAATTGGTATACCCATATGAGGTGAAAAGTAGATATTTGTATAATTATAACATCATGAACTAGGGTTCTAACACCACTTGGTGGATCAAGAGACACATCATCAATACTAACATGTACATCATGTGTAATAAGAATAGGAGAAGTAATTTTATAATTCAAACCATTTGGAACATGTTCTATCACAATAGGAGAAATATGTTAAGTGTAAGTAGTTTCCAAATTATCATAGATAAGATAAATATCACAAATAGGATCATGATATCTAATTGCACATTCAATTTGTAACATTATCCATAACAAAAATGTTAAATTTTTTAATTTGTTATTGCATTAATTGTATCATTTATTTTTTTAGTTGAATATAAAGTTTCATTACCAAGGTTTTTACACTATCATGTATAATATATGAGAAGTACCATCATATCTAACATCATTAGAAATATTTCTAGGATCATCATCACAATTGTAACCATCATTAGAGTGTATATCAAGTGTATGCTTAAGGCTAGGTAAAATTGCTAGATCAAAATTAGGGGATGCCTCAAAGGAAAAGAAGTTTGGAAAAAATAACATGAGCAAAAAAAGTGTGCAAATTAGGGCCTGCATTAGGAGGGACCTTAATTCGTTGAAAATATTGTTAATATAATCTTCTAGTTATGGGTATTTGTGGATGAACTCATAGAAAGAGATTATAGCTTCAAGATGATGGGATATGATAACATAAAATAGGAGAAAAAAATCTAATTAGATAATAAATTATTCACTAAGTAGTGAATGGAAGGTTGACCATCAAGAGACTATAGAGGATAAGACCCAAAAAGTGAAATTTTTCAATTTAGAAATAAGTGACAGTTGTCAAATTACAAAATGACTATTTCTAAAATAGACTATGAATTCTATGAAACCAAGAGAGTTATTTTTGGATATGAATATTATGAAAACAATAACTAGGGTATTTTCAAGTAATTGTATATATTTCAAATTATGCCCTTATTACTAACAATATAAATTCTAAAATTTTGAAAGTTGTGCTAAAAATTAGGGAAAACAAAAAGAGGTTTTTGTTTAATTTACTTAAAAACTAAAAGCATTAACTTAAGGTATTTGTAAATAGGGTTTTTAATTTAGATATAAGCAAAAAGATGATGTGGCCAATAAGAAAACCTAGAAAGAGGCCCAAAGAGGAGTATAAATCATGAGACCATAGGTAACAATTTGAAAATCTATTTAGGCCATGAAATATATGGTAATTAGACTTAAATATATATACAAACCCTAAAGGATAAGGATAAAACCTAGGGCATCTAGGGTTCAAGTGTTAGATTCAATCAAATTTTAGGTTCACCCAATGTTTACACGCTAAAATTATAATAAGATAATAATATAGAATGTAAGGGTTTGTTACAAGTATGCTTATTCTAAATTAATCAATATATATATATTAACCATGCAAATTCATAATAAAGAATTAATATTGCATTTATGTTGAAACGATATAAAAATTACTTAAAACACAAATGAATAAGTAGATAGCTATGTAGGGTGGTAAAAATATGGTTTGGGTGTCGAGAATGGGTGAAATATATTTTATAGATTTAAGAATGCTTTATCTCTAGCACTAGAACTAGAAACTACTCTTATGTAGGACTATACAACTCTTTCTAGAATGTGATATGGTATTGACTACATCTATATAGTCTTGGACCTATGTAAAGTGGGGTTATGTAACTTCACTTTCCTTATATTTCTAGTAATTGATTTTTTCTACCTATATCTATGGTTCACACAACTTTGACACCACTTATAATGATCTATAACAAATAGAAACCCTAGATACCTACAACAAACTTCATGAAAACATTAGATAAAAAAATGAAAAATTAGTGTGTGGGTGAGGCTGGACTAACCTTGGAGGTCAAACCAACTAAACTAATCCAAATGTTACACTACATCCTCTTGAGTATGATTAGTCCTCCTATAGTTCTCCTAGTATAGGTGTAAGTGTGCATGTATATCTAAGCCAGCCCCTTATGGTGCCCTTTTGTATCTTGACACAAAGAAAGAGGGTTAGATATAAATTAAAAATTGTACCCAACATGGTAGTAGTGTCATGTTTTGTGACACATATTTTTGTACTAATCCATTTGTTCCTTTAAAATTTTTTTACAATGCTAAGAGTGAATTTCTGTTTAAAAGACATGACTCTAGGATCGTTGAGTTCTTAGAAATGGAGGAAGCTAGACTCTTGAACCTATTTTCAATGATTTATACTTGTGTGGTGGTTGGTATAAATGATGTGAAATTTATTTAGGAATATTTAGGAGAGCATTTAGTGTTTTAGTGTTAATATTTATAATAGGATCTTATGAGAATGGCATGTGAGTTATAAAGTGCAATTTACTTGCTTATATAGGATTTCATAGGTTAAACATTCACATGATGGCTAACCTAGGGAAGATGAGACAAATCATATAATGCTTTTAAATTGGAAACATCATCTTTATATGGGAGGGTATATGGCTATATGGATCAACTAGAATTTTACTCCACTATAGACATGAGATTAACTATTTTGGATAGGTAACTAATGATGAAAAAGAAAGAGTTTTGGAATGATGAGAAATTCAAGAGAGATAAAGATAAATATGTCAATTGATATTAGAATGTGAGCATTTATCTTAGCACAAGAACAAAGATAAACTTTTCATTGTCAAAGGATAAGTTTCCAAATTTGAGTGTCTAGAACAACCAAATTAAACCATTATGAATATATAAAATTTTAAGGTAGTATTTTAAATCCTTCTTCCATAGTATTTTTGGCCATTTTTATTGTCAAATGGGATGGGTTCAATCAGTGCATTTTTGACCTTAGTAATAGAAACTTGTGTTTAAATCACGTGCATAGTGATATGTACAAATGTAAACTTTACCAAATGAAAAAAGTAATTTATGTTGACTCTTGGCTATATAATTCAAGGAAGTGCATATAGCTTTCTAATTTTAAATTTTTGGTTAATATTGTCAAGCTATGAGATCCATGGGATTGGCTCACTCAACTTTGGCCACTACTTTAGTTGGCTCAAATCATGGGTTCAATTCCTAGATTTAAATGTGGTGTCCGGTGTGGGTTCATTGAACATTGCCCAAAGGTTATAAGAAGGATCTCCTGTGTTATATCTCTATAGATCTAGGTCACTAGGAAAACCTCAATTTTCACTTGCAAATAAAAAAATGTCGAGTTATGTACTTTTAAATAATTTTGGGAAAAAATTATTTGTGATGTAGAAGATAATATATAGTAGAAGATTCTAAAATCTATTAAGCTGGTTTAGATATCTTATATTCATGTATTTATAAAATTTCAAAAAAACCATCTTGAAGTTTTTATCTTAAATCATATATTACATATAATTATTTTATTACTTTCTCCACATATACTTTATTGATTAGTGAGAAATGGATTTAACTTAGTCTAGTTCCAAGCGTAGTGTATGTTTAAGATGTCACAATTTTTCAATTCCCTTCTCCATATGATATTTTTTTCCCATGTGACATGATCAAATAGACACCAAATTTAAGGTCAAGTCTACTACATGATAGTTAAATAAACATAAATATAACTTTAGGACCATGAATTTTTAATTACATCTCACACTATTACACTCTCATCCTCCCATACCCCTTTGTCTATAAAAGTAGCATGTAGTTACACCTCTCGGCGTAATTAAACTATGAAAAAATATCTTAAATGTATTTATCTAAAAAATTCTAGTAGATATCAATCTTGAGGTCACTATCTTTGATTTGCCACATAGTTTCACATTATATAAGGGTTCCACATTGATTAATAAACCCATCACATTCTTCAAAAAATCAATTGTTGGATGATAGATGGCCTCAATCAAGTTGCCTCATTTCATTGGGCCACAATTGGGCTTGAAAAAATATTTCTAAAATTAAAAAGGGGCTCCAAATTCTTACAAAGAATGTGAAAACACGAAGCATGAGAATCATACAAGATAATGCAAACATCGAACGATTTTCACTCCGACAGCATGATGAGGTTGCATGAGAGTGAGCATCAACCATGAAGTGCATGCAAAGATTCATAAAAGGGGAAAATATCATATGTCCATCTTCTCATAGATCTAAAAAGGATAAGGGGTACAAATATGGGGTGTTGTGTAACCCCAGTGCATGTAATCATACCTCCTCAAGTGGAGAAGGGGAGTTACATTCTTGGAATGGGAAGTAACTCCCATATGACACATATGATGCACTGACGTGTAATGACACGTAAGGAATCTCATGATGACCCCTATGACACCCTTGTGACACCTAGACCTATGACCTCACCTAAGTGAGATGACCTTCCATGTGATGTGGAAAATGACTCACACCAACACCCCCCCTTCATCATAACTTAGGATGAGGTGAAAATTCAAAAATGAGAAATGGGTCCAGTACTAAATCGATGAGGCACCCATGCACAAAAATATCTCAAGAAATGGAGGAAAATCTAGTGGGAAAAACATCCACCACAAGAGATGAAAAAACTATATAATATAAGAAAGATGCCACAAATGGGTCCTAGAAACTGAGGAGCCTAATAAGGTACCCATATACAAAAGGGAAATCTCTCGAGAGAAGAAGAAGAGAGGAGAATAAGGAGACGAGAGGAACACAAAAGATGCCATAGACAGATTTGAACTTTGCAACTCTAAGAAGTCTCCAAGAAGAGTCTCGATGACACAATCCTTTTCCTCTAGACTGAAGAAGAGCCACCTGTCCCCACCTGTAGAAAGGATAGAAATAAAGTATTGGAAGTTCACCCACTCCATGAAGGATACTGAAGGCAATAATACAAAGAACCTTGAGCATGTTCCATGAAAATGTGACATAGGTCTAGAAAAGGAAAGCCAAGGAACTGAAGGTAATGCCACGAGTGCAAAACTATCAAAGTGAGAAGGAGGAACATCCATTGAAAATATGCCCAAGTTATGTGAAGGAAATATAATAACCCCCACAATAAAAAGAGGATCCATAAGAAAGGGTGGATCAATGATGATCTCCTAAAAATTGGAAGTGATAAGAGTCCCATAAGGGGAACTCCTAAAAAAGGAGATGAAGAAATCCTCTGAAGAATTTGTAGAAGGATGAGCAACCCGTACATCTTGCATCACAAGTAGGAAATACAAAAAATGACCAAGGTCGGGAAGATACTCTTCTTAAGAAGGGAGCTCAAATACAAAAGAGCGATGTCGAAATGTATGAATCATCATATGAAGGAATAGGAGTGGAAATGGTCTCACACATTGGAAGTCTAAAGAAATCAGATGCAATGATGGTATGAGGCTGAGAAGGGGACTTCCTAATGTGTGATGAGAAGGGAGGAGTGTCAACATACTCTGGAAAGGTGAGAGAAGGAGGAGAGAATTCCTATATAGCACTCTCACCATCAGAACTAGAAGCACAATCCTCATCATTAAAGATAGAACCAAGTAATTCTATGTTAGCGGAACTATCATCACATGAATAAGAAGAGGATACAATTATATCAGCTACAATAACAACAATACTATGTTAAGGGTCTCCAAACAAAGACTAAAAGATGTTCCAGATGTGTGGGGAGGATTTGATTATTCCATGTGTAGGCGGAGAGGTCTGGTACATGAAACATAAAGTGACCACTAACATGGTCACATGTGTCGAGATAGTCCTCTAGATGATTGGAATCAATGGGTGTAGGAACTAGCCCAAGTAAAAAGTGTGGAAGACCTGCGTAGGAAAAGTTGTATTCCCTATAAGCACGCCATAATGTGTAGTTTTCTCTCCCAAGAAGAAGTGGAAGATATTATAACGCAATCTTGCAATGCTCAATTCTAGAAAGAACATCCTTCATTATGTGAAATCAAGAAGTGAAAGGTGCACGAGAAGAAGATGTGTGGATACAAGCAAGGTGACAAGACATCAGACTCAACTGAGAATGCATCTGTGTTTAATACAACACCGAGAAATAGTGATAACCCCTTTATTTACGAAACTTTATAAGTAATGCATGACTATAATAGGGTTTTTTTGTGTGACATCGACAGTTGGTGATCACCTTGCAATAGGTAATGAATCAACAAGAGTGGAGGCCACAATAAGTCCTAGTTAGAAGAAGAGGAAAAACACATAATCAAGAACAAAAGGGTGAAAGCAACATAAGGGTACAAATACTACTCAGTGTGAGAGAAGCCATCTCACATCACAAAAAATAATTCTCTCTTAATGCAAGGCTATGGTGGACACATTCACTAGCTACTAGGTGAAGAGGAGCATTATAATTCATCGAGCCAGAAAAAGTGGCCCGAAAATCCCAATAACCCTATACAAGGAGCCCGAACCCCCTTAAAGTGTTAAATTTTATTAATTTTCCCTTTAAATTTCCCCCTACAATGTGAAAAAGAGGAAAAACATGAAATTTTTTAGAAAAAAAAGGTAACAGGGAGTCCACGAGGACTCAAGGGGTGAGTGAAAGGAGCACCTCGAGTGAGCTTTGCGGGGAACTTGACGAGTTGGGACGAGTTGGCTCGGTAAGCTGGTCGGGTCGAGCTTATGAGGGAGGGATAAGTTGTTCCACTAAGTGGCTCATCGAGTAGGGATGTGTAATGCATTTTTGATGAGTCAGTGAAGGCTATGTGGGGTCGGTGAATTAGAGCGAAGAGGGCTCGTGTACCGAGGAGACTAGAACAAATGTCAAGTAAGATGGGTTGGAAGTAATGCTTGTTGTGGACGTGTTTTGGCGAGTCATAAATGGCGTTGGAGAGCCAAGTTAAGAGTGTGAGCTGGCCAAGATTTGCGGTGAGTTAAATGTCGAATGGGGCGGGATGATCCATGAGCGGTGGACAACGCAAAAAAAAATCCAAGGAAGAAATGAAACCAACAAAAGGAGGGTTCAACAATCAAGCAAAGGCGTTAAGCATGGAATTCAAGGAGAAAAATAGAGAGCCAAGTAGATTTTAAATGTAGAACACGAGAAGGTGGATGAATGTGGAACAAGGATATGTTAAGGAAAATTGAGATAAAAATAATGTAGGTTCAATGTCGAGCGAGAAAACAGAGTCAAGCAACGGGGAGAAATAATGAACACGAAAGCATGAACACACATGGTTCAACCGCAGAGGATGTCAAGTAGGTGGCAAAATGCCAATAATGCAGGGGTTTGTATAATTGTGCACGAGCATTCGAAGATGAATGTGAACTTGATGAAGAAAACACAAACCCAACGCACTTGAGTTGAGTTGAAGCAGTGCAGTGAGTAGAGGAAATTGTTTGAGTGGGGATACAACTCGGTTCCCACCTCGGTGAGCTAGGGTTGAGTTGATCCGAAACAAATTTTACACCCTTAAACAACCCTCAACACAACACCAAAAACTAATTTGCAACCTGAAATAGTAATAAACCTCTGGAACATGTATGCAAGGTCGAGAAAACCCCGAAGAACACAAACACTCCATGAACAAGATTTAAAACATGGAATCAATACAAGTAGAGCATGGATGGAATATTCATTATGATGAATGCACACAAAACCTGAAAAACATAAATGAAGAGAAAGAGAGTAGTGGTAGATGATGAGTAATGTGGGTCCTATAATGTGTGTTTTGATACCATGACAAAGAATGTGAAAACACGAAGCATGGGAATCATGCAAGATAACGTGAACATCAATCGAGTTACACTCCCAGGAAGTGTGACGAGGTTGCGTAGAGTGAGCATTAACCATGAAGTGCATGCAAATATTTGAAAAAGGGAAAACCTCATATGTCCATTTTCTCATAGATCCAAAAAGGATAAGGGATACAAATAGGGGTGATGTGTAACCCCAAGTGCTTATAATCATACCTCCTCATGTGGAGAAGGGGAGTTACATTCCGGGGAATTTGAAGTAGCTCCCATATGACACGTATGATGCATTAACACGTAATGAATCATGACTAACACCAAAAAATTCCACAAAAATGATAATAATAACCCAAAAAAATACAATTATTTTCTTAAGAGTGTACACTATTATGTTGTTAAGAGTGTACTCTATTATGTTTTTCCAATTACATCACACTTATATGTATTTTATAATATATAGAATCTTAATCTAAATAATTAATATAATTATGCATTCTAACATTGTCCCGAAGTTGTATATGTGAAAAGTGGCTTTACATTAATAATACATTACAATTATCTCGCAACAAAAAGTAATCAAGATTAAACATATTTATAATACAAAAATATTATATGTAATTTGCACAAATTGACACTTTAGGAATATATGAAAACTTCAATAATTAAAATGCAAGCGATAATTATGGTTTTAGAGTGATACACTTTTATTTGCAAATATCCCCTGAGATAATCACCAAAAATAAGAAACTAGATAATGAGGGGAAAAGTCCAAAAATAAAGGAAAATGGCGGATCCTAATTAAAATCATAACACATATAATTTAGTGGCATAACCAAATTAGTAGTTGTATGGTTTTGAAAGATTTTGGATTCAGAAAAACTAATTTTATGATCCCTATCCTCTTCTTCTAGGATCTAAATACCTTTCTTATTTTTCTAAAATTTATTGAAAGTCAACAAAAACTAACTCTCATTTCTTAGAACTTGAATAATTAAAATGCAAGCGATAATTATGGTTTTAGAGTGATACACTTTTATTTGCAAATATCCTGAGATAATCACCAAAAATAGGAAACTAGATAATGAGGGGAAAAGCTCAAAAATAAAGGAAAATGGCGGATCCTAATTAAAATCATAACACATATAATTTAGTGGCATAACCAAATTTGTAGTTGTATGGTTTTGAAAGATTTTGGATTCCGAAAAACTAATTTTATGATCCCTATCCTCTTCTTCTAGGATCTAAATACCTTGCTTATTTTTCTAAAATTTATTGAAAGTCAACAAAAACTAACTCTCATTTCTTAGAATCCTAATTTTACTTTCAACACCTTAAATTACAATAGTTAAAAATGGTCAAGTGCGGTGGATTGAGGGGCATGTCTCAATCAAGCCCCTTCAGGAACATGTAGTAAAAAAACACATGTATGATGTAATTTAGTAAGAAATATAGTGTAATGCAATTGTTCCAACCCTTATTCTTTCAATAGGAGAAGTAGTAGAAGTTATATGCTCCTCTAAATGCTTTGTATATAATTTTATCATGTGATGATTACGAAATAAATAAATGCTTTGATTTTTATAGTTCTTTTATCATTTCACTTTTGATATTTTAGTACATCTCTTAAATTCATGAATTTGCATGTGTATTTATAGAATTCTTCAAATTATGACCCTACTAAGTGCAATATAACACACAATAGGAAAGAAAGGCTAAAAAATATGGGCTATAAACCTTAAGGAACCCAAATCAAGGAACAAATGGGATCATAAAAATTTTCAAAAATGGTATTACTATATTTCCAAATACATGCCAAAAAACCAAGGAAATGTGGGGAAGAGAGAAAATCACAAATGAGAGAGAAAATAGGAGAAATGGGAAGTGAACTAGGTAAAATAGAGAAGATTCAAGAAGCGGCAAGTGGAAGATAAAGTTTAAATTCAAAAAACAAAAAGGGGCATTTTGAGAGTAAAATAAATATAAGGCACATGAGAAAATAAGATTATATTATGAAACAATAATCAATAAACACAAAAATACATTAACATTTTAACGATTAACTAAATCGTGATAAAATTAGGTGTCTACATTCCCCAATTTTGTGTGTATGTGCATACATATCAAGGTAAAAATGATAATTTTGATGCAAAGATGTCATAGTTTCTTGAACATCTATTGATCTTTTTCTTGAATTTAGTTGAGGAATGATAATGAGATTAGAGAGAGAGAGAGAGAGAGAGAGAGAGAGTATTTAAAACTAACATACACACTCACGTGTCTAGGATATGGAAAATTATTCCCCTATAAACATATGGGTTCAAGTATGTTGATTCAACTATGATTAGGGAATTCAATCTAGGAAAAACTTAAGCCACATTATTCTTTAACCAACACAAATCGTAACCGACTTGTATCCTTACACATGAAATAGATTTATATAGCTAATACGTTATCAAACAAAATATGAGAAATAAAAATTACATTGAAATGTACCTATCATAGACATATACGATCCTCCACAATCTTAGAATAAGATCCAATACAATATATTGATTCTACTACATCAATATTTTATCTATTCTCCTATATCTAGAATCAATTATTCATACGAGAATAAGTTAACCTCTATTTCAAGCATAAGGGTCATTTCCTATAGAACCAAACACCACCTTATTACAATATTACCTCTCAACTATAACCTATGCATATGATATTAAATGAATATTTCAATCCATCCAAAATATTGAATGTGTTAGGAAAATTAAAATCAAATTTGGCCCAAATACCTCATAATGCATCTCAATCATAGATCAACTTAATGAACACAAGTTTTATCAAAAAAATCAATAATGGGTTATGAAAATATTTGTCAGCTCCATTTCGGTTACATTCTTTATGTAATAAGCAATTTGAATTCAAGCACTCGTGATCCTTAAGATGATGTCCACAAATATTGCATCCACACATAGGGCTTTAATATAAAATATTATATGGAAGTACAACTAACATAAAATAACATTACAGTTTCTTTGGTAGCTTCACACCATTAAGGTAAACCTATTGAAATAACACAATCCTTTGAGAAGTGAGCATGCACTACCATGTATACATGAGAGGGTGACATAAATTTCTCAACCTGTATAAAGTCTCCTAGTCCGATTCCAAGAGATCAAGCATTGTACCAAATAATAAAATTATTGTTCCATCATCATTAATGTGGATACCTAATACAAATATCTATCGGAATACATTCTTAGTCTCTTTATTTTTCATGACTTGGAAACTTCTAAACATAATTATTACTATGCCTTATTGAAAAAACTATTGTGTCAACTTCGAGAACTATCAAAATTATTAACAAGATATCAATAACCTTATAAATCACTAAACTAATATCTCAAAACAAAATAAGTATGAAAAACATGCAAAAACTAATCTAACTATTTTAGGTTGATGTGGTATTTTTGTGAACCTAGATGCTCATCCACCATACACCATAGATAATTAAAAGAATCCATCAATTACTTCTCATATGATATTTGTTTATTGTTGTTACATTCCTAGATGATTTAGTTGTGATGATCTTCATTGATTTTTCAATCTCTTATAATTTCCCCATGAATATATATTCTTTGTACTCTTGGTTGTGCATTGTCATGGATTTTTTATTAATTACTCTTTATGCTTTCTCATGCACCTTCTATGACATCGGTGGTCTCCAATCAATCGAATATCAATCCACTCTTGGACATTCTCCACTCCTTTACCATTAAAAATAAGGATACTTTTTTATAAATTTCAAATATCCATACCTTTTAGAAACTCAATCTCATATGTATTGGATACAAATTTTCTCAATACTATGCAATGGTCTATTTTCTTACATTCCAAAATTTATATGTCCTTGTTGGAAATATTTCTTTTATCTATTATGCTAATACCATGTCTATTTGAAATTTAACTTCCATTTTATTTTAAAATATGCACATTATGTGTAGGCTAAGTGCATCAAATTGGGGCCAACTAAGATTTTTAAGTGGACTCTTTTTTTTTTTTAAATGAGAAAGCTTAACTTGTACAAATTATTTGAGATGGCTACACTCAAAAATTGAAGATGTTATAAGAACATGAATTGTAGCATTTGTAGTCTAGTTTCTAAAATACTAATTTTTTTTAAATTTTCAAGCATAATTGAGTCAAAGAGATATAATTCAAAGAAGAACTTTTTAAAAATATATATACTAGATAGTCGGTCATGCTCCCTTAATTTTTATGAGCATTGCTTAGTATTTTTTAAAACCCTTTGGTGGAAATTTAGATAGGACCATATAGTTTGGGAGACAATTTGTTTTTTAATTTTTTTAGTGAGTATTTATTTTCTTGTGTTTTTCCATGTAAAAATACCTAAAAAGTGATAAATAATGATTAGATGAATGCATGTCCCCCTAACTACCTCAAAATTGTGTTTTCTAAAATTTGTATAGAATTAGTCCTAGTTTAGGATTATATGTTTTTATTCAATTAGATGAACAAAATAAAAGATATATGAAGAAACACATACATGTATAATTATAACAAATAAAGGTATTAAAAGAAAATTCAAATTTATTATATATATCAAAACCTCATAATAGTAAAAATTAAAACATTGTATATTTAGAAAGAAGAGAGTTTTCTCGATGTCACATTCATATATTTTATGAAATTACTAGATGAAATTATTAGTGTTCATCATGATGGAAGTGGTTTTTCCCATTTACAATCAAAAACATGGATTTAGTTGTGTGTCGGTCATGCCCTAGGTTTTGATAAGAGTTCTCATATGTAAAAACAATGTATACAAAAAGACATGTATGGGATATAGTGCGTACACATTTCTATAACAAAATATTTTACAAGGATTTAAAGATGGAGGAAAGGGCGGGATGTGTGCATATTTACTAAGTTAAATATTAAGTACGAGTTTAGAAAGTAAGACCACTTTACACCTTATAAAATTGGTCTCATAACTCCATGAGTTATAGTCTACAAGATAGTTTTTAAAATCCAATCTGTTTAGTACTTATTCAATTTTTAGGATTTCCACATTGAACATAAAGATTTTAGGATGTAGGTTTTGGGGCCTTCTAGATTGGTTGCTGATATTTGTAGTTAGGTGTGTCAAAATTAGATTCTACGAACCTCACATCTCTCGAGATAATAACAAAAATTTCTCGAAGGTAGTGACTCGTGAATTTTCCTTTGAACTTAATTGTGATATTAAATTATTGTAGGATTTGGGGCTATCTTGGGGGTCAATTAGGACCAATTTTACTATCAATTGAACCAATCGAGGTGGTTTAATCAAGGATGCATTTTGGGCCAATTTGAACTTGATTATCCTAATAATGTCAATATGTTGTTATTTGGGGTTTTTCCCCAATTTCATATTTAATTGAACCAATTAATAGGTTTCCTCAATTGAAGATGTACTTTGGCACAATTTTAACCTCATTAACATAATTGTGAATTTAAATGACGTGATTTTGGGATTAATTGTTGTAAATTACATCATTGAGTCTACTAATTAGTCAATCGATTCAATCAAAGAGATAATTTGGGAAACTTTGAGCCCTAAAAACATAAAATTTATGAATATACAATATTTTTTTAGCCTCAATTGGCCCCAATTGCATCACACATTGCACATTTGGTTGATTGGTTATATGTGAGGTAGTTTTACCAATTTAATCCCTATGAACTTGATTGCGGTGATGTAAAGTGATTTAGGGATCAATTTACCTCAATTACATCACACATTAAACTAATTCTCACCATATGACGTGATTTTGGGTTTGATAGACCCTAATGACATAACTAGTTAAAATTATCAGCCAATTGGTTTCAAGTAGAGAGGTGATTCGGGCCATTAGAGCCCCCAAGAATTTAAGTGTGACTATATACCATGTGAGTTGGGGCTCAATTGACCCCATTGCATCACACATTACAATTAGTCTATTAGTTCAACCTAAGAGGAAATTTGGGTCAATATGAGCCATGTAAACCTAAATGTAACTATGTGATGTGATTTAACACTCAATAAGCCCTAATTACATCACTAGTTGAACGAATTAGTTAGTTAGCTCAACCAAAGAGGTAATTTGGGCCAATTAGAGCACTATGAACCTAATCATGACTATATGATGTGATTTAGGGTTCAAATGGCCCAATTTCATCATTGATGCTAAAAATTAGTTAATTAGTTTAATACGGGAGCTAATTTAGGACAATTTAAGTGACATGGACTTATTTGTGATTATACTATATGATGTTGTGCTTAATTAGACATAATTGCATCACACATTGAATAATTAGTTGATTATTCAACTAGATATTCATTTAGAGATAATTTGAGCCTTGTGAACATAATTTCAACTATACAATATGATTTGGGGTTTAATGCGCCCCAATTACATCACATATTAAACCAATCTAGACTATATAATATGATTTGGGGATTACTATGTTTCATTGCGTTGACCTAATTAATCAATTAGTTCAATTAGAGAGGTAATATAGGCCAATGTGTTGAGCTTCAAAATCCTAATTACAAATATATGAAGTGATTGGGGCTTACTTAACTCAAATTTCATCACTAATTGAACCAATTACTTGATTCATTCAAGAAGTGGTGCAATTCAAACCAATTGTAACCCTATAAACCTAATTGTAAATATAAGATATGATTTAGAAATTAATTTCCCCAATTACAACACACATTAAACTAATTGGGTCTATATGATCATGGGGATTCACATTGTAAACATTATCCTATCACATTCATTCATAAAGGGATTTATTACTTGTAATTGGTTTAGGAAATATAATGTTACATGTAATAAGGTGGTGAATGGGACATAATATATTGTTTTTAGAACAATAAAGGGGGTAGAGTATGTGGGAGGGGGAGAGGGGAGAAGGAGGAGTGAATAGGTGACGTGGAGGTGAAATTTGATATAAATTTAATAATCCCTATATGTGTTTTGCTTGACCTTGACTTTTCTCCTTGAAACATTCAACTCTCCCGATTTGTACCACATGGGATCTATCGGCTTACTTTTAAAATCACATAGTTTCAAAATTTTGAAACTTTGAATTTTTTGTTGTACTCTTGGGCCACCGATCAAATACATGTGTCATTAATTAGAGAACTCTTGCACTACAAACCTTCCAAACTCTTTAGTTTATGTATTTTCTTTTAATCAATTTCTAATTGTAAGTAGAGATAATTGGTGTAGCCTTTCATTAACCTTTCCAAAATCGACTCCTCGTGCACACACGATGTCTAACTTGTGGAGTGAATTATTTTTATCATGCTTGGATTTTTTAAAAAATTTGGGATCTATAACTCTCTTCTCCACTAATTTTGAATAGGCATCTTGCATTGGTGAAACTAATGTCTATGTTGTATTAGATTTTGAACTAACTCCTTGGGCTATCAATCATGGAAAATTGTCTTTCGTGTCATCACATCATGAAACAACTAATACTTTGGTCTCCATAACTCTTGCCTTAGTGATTTGTGACATGTGGCGTAAATCGGTTTACATGCTAATTGTAGAGTTTTAAACTTTGGGTCTCGACCTCTCCAAAAAGTGTCAATGGAAGACGTGTGTCTTTCATTGGTACTCTAGACTCTTTCATGCTTTTGAAAAGTTTAAATCTCTCCCAATCCTTCTTGCAATGTTGATGGATAACACTTTTCTTGAATCAATGAAATGTCAATCCACCATATTTGCGCTTCGTGAATCTAATTATGACTAAATGATATGATTTGGTAGTATCGAAGTTTGATCACTATGTTAAATTTTATGTCTTTGATTCAAATAGAAAACAAAGAGTTAGCCATCAAGTGGGAATATTAAATCCATTTTTCCTCGAGAAACCATCAATATTTTATGTTTTCCTCTTGTTTTACCTTGTGCACATGATTAACACATTCAACATGAAAGAGACAAATAATAATGGGAATAAAAATTTCACCAGTAAAAAACAAGTGCATGTAATATTTGGTAATATAAGGTGTATTTTATAATAGGAGTGGTGTATTGGGAAGGGGTATTAATAATAGAATATTGAGAATTAGAACTTGAAATATGGGTATTATTTATTATCCTACAAATGAACGTGATATGCCACAAGTTTACTTAGTGAATCCCTGTGTATATGATGTGATTTGGGGCCTAATAGGCCTTAATTACATCACTAATTGATTATATTAGTCAATTGGTTTAATAAGAGAAGTAATGTAGGCCAATTGGATCCCCATGAATCTAATTGCTAATATACAATGTGATTTGGGGCTCAATTAGATTTAATTTCATTAGCAAATGAATCAATTACTCAACTCATTCAACATTGGATGCAATTTTGGGCCAATTTAAACCCTATGAACTTAATAATAGCTTTACGATTTTTGGGGTCTAAATTGGCCCCTAATTTCATTATCTATTGAATAACTTACTCAATTATCGAATCATTTAATCATATTAAATCACTTGAATCATTTATTTAATCATAATTTGGTTAATGGGGCTAAACTTGATATTGTATGGTTGTAATTAGGTGAGCATCTGGATAAAATTGAACCAAATGATACTATACTATCACTATTAGGTTCATGGAAATGAAATTAATGTTATACATCCATAATCAATTTCATGGGGCTACACAAATGATATTGTATAGTTGTAATTAGGCTCGTAGGGCTAAAATTGAACCAAAATACATATTTGACATCATAAATTGAGTAATTGGCTAAATAAGTGGTCAAATTGAGTCTCAAATTACATTATATATTCACAATTAGGTTCATATGGATCAAATTAGGCCAAATTACATCTTTGATTGAACTAATTGAGTAATTGGTTCAATCAAATTGTTTAAATTGGCACTAATTTAGCCCAAAACATGTAGTAGTTGCAATTAGGTTAAGAGGGATTAAATCTATTGAAATAACATCCTTAATTGAACCAACCACATAGTTGGTTGAATATGTGATGAAATTGGGGCCAATTAAGCCCCAATTCAAATAATATAATTGTAATTAGGTTTATATAACTAAAGTGTTCCCAAATTACAACATTGGTTAGATCAATCAAGTGATTAATCAACTCAAAAGTAGCCAATTTATATCCAAATCATGTTGTATATTCATAATTAGATTCATGGGAAAATTCATGAGTCAATATCTTCTAAAGTAACTATTATTATATTTAGGAGATTTGAGGTTTGTAAAATCTATTTTTAGCACATCCAAAAATCCTAAAAATATTTACAACCAATCCAGAAGGCCCCAAACCACACAAAATGAATATATGATTTCACAAAACAACCATGATTTCAAAATTTACACCCCAAAAGCTATAGGTTCAATGTTGAAATCCTAACAAATGACTATGTGTTGACCATATTAGATTTTGGAAAACCATATTCTAGACTATAACTCATGGAACTATGAGACCAATTCTATAAGATGTAGAGTGATTGTAATTTCTTATATTTACTAAAATAAATTTAAAGTATATATGAACACCTCTTGCCCCTGTCCTACATCTTCAAAGCCTTAAGAAAACCATTGCTATAAAAATTCATATGCACTTTTGGTTTGGTGATTGCCAAACCTAGCAAATGAAATTGTGAAAATGTTTTTTCTAATTATGTACATATTTTTATCTAAATCATGTTTTTGGCTGCCTTTTGGCCCCCATCTCCATTCACTCACCTTGTATTATATTGTGTAACTATTATCCGGCTATCTATGTAGTGTTTGGTGTATTTCATACATATATATTGTAGATTATTCTACTTCTATAATCTTTCAACTATCTTCCTTGATGTTGCAAAATGGTATAACACCACTCAAGGACTACTTCTATATATACATTATGAAATGTTGTCCTTTTTGTACTTATATTCATTGGATTATTGTAAGCGAATTAGCTTGCATTAGTACTATATTTCACAATCCTATATTCTCATCAATCTAATATCTCGTGTGTGATTATCGAAACTTCTATTTTCAAACTCTATACATGTCCATTTGTTTGCTAAATGGTATGAAAAAATGAACTATAGTTTGGCATTCAAATTATTCAACAATTTCCACCAAAATTTTCTTACAAATTCACATCTTTGTTTTGAACTATGTCGTGCTGATATCCATGGAACCTTACTATCTCCTTGATTTTTTTTTGTGATGTACATTACACTACTAGTATATATAACACAATATTCTACAATCTATGAACTGACTTATATATTTGAAATACACATATTTACAAAATTCCAAAAAGTATCATCTTAAGGTATTTACCTTACATTTAATAATGATTTTATTACTTTATAATATCTTATTAGTTGGTATCATCTTAGGATTGACAGGGTCATCGAGGCTAAGAAATTCTTTGATGAGGGAGAGGAGCTCGAATTTGTTTCTGCGGGTATTAGGGTAAGTTCTATCCCCAAGCCATTTGATGAAGTAACAAATATGATGGTTAGGTATATTTCTCTGGAAGGGTGATACAAAATTGTCCTTGTTAAGCACCTGGTCTTTCTTAATCATTTTAGAAGGCAATTTGCGGTTTGCTTCCCGCACTACCTACTAAATTCCCTTCAGCACTCCATTTTGGACTTTCAGAAGCACTCCCATGCTATCCCTCTCCACCAGGGCCTCATCTTCCTGCTCCATAAGCTTTGTGTCTCCAAATTCCTCGGCTTCTTGACCACTCCCAACGATCCGCACATCACTACCTCCACTGCTCCCACTCCCATACTGGACACCTCTTCCAAACCCAAGACCAAGAACCCTAAGCTTCCAAAAACTGACACCCCTCACTCTGCTCAGTTCTTAGAAGCACCAAAGAGCTGGAAGTTACACAAAATTTGCTGCATATTAGCAATGTTGGTCTGGATATGGCCCTGCATCAGGAGGGGAATAACATACCTCATAGATTGGAGTCTCTGGAGAAAGAGATGAAGCAACTTAAGAAGGACCTGCAGCGCATGGACAAGCAAAAAGAAAAGAAAAATTGATGATGATAATGACATTGGGAAGGATCAGATTGCTGACATTTATAAGAAGTTGAACTCTCTGGACAATAGATTGGGGAGAGCTAAAGACAGACATGATCACAACATGGCTATCTTCAATTCCATTAGTGAATTCTTATAAAGAACATGTTCAAAGCATTACCATGCTTAGTGGGATCCCTGACACTATTTGGGGGAATGAAAAAGAGAGAAGCTCAGACCATTATGCAACTAAACGCAATTGACCCAACACACATCACCACATTGGCATTGTTCACCTCACTATAAACTATCCAGGATAAATCAGAGCATCCAAGAAGTAAACTCACTCGAGTTGGCGGGCATCATTTTAGTTGTTGCTCTTTTTTGGTCTTTTTGTTGTTTCTATGTTGCTTTTGTGTTGTATTGTTGCAGTTTGTGTTTTGTTTTGTTTTGTTTCTTATTTGTAACTATCTTTTGGTTACTGTTGGACATAGTGTTTTATCTGGATTTTGATCCTATTTTTTGTTCCTTTATTGCTATATTTGGTTGTTGAGCCCTTTTTGTAATAGGGTATAGTCCCTTTAAAACTATTTATCAATAATAAAAATGTACATCTTATTAGTTGGTGAAATATTGGTTACCCAACTCGACTCCACACCCAAAATGTCATGTTTTTTTATTGCCTTGAGAACACTATTTTGGGAAAAAGGACTTCATACCCTACTATATGTCTAAGTAGTCATGATCTTATAATCTTCTTATCCAAGAAAGAAGAAGAAGAAATCATATGATGGTCAAATGGACATCAAATTAAAGGTCAAAACTAAGACATGATGGTAAAATAGCCACCAAGTTTAATGTTAGCCACTTTTCCTTACATATCACAATATGACACTCATCCTCCCACCCCCTTCTCTATCAATCTAGTAATGCATCTTAGCATAATTACACTAGTCCAAATATCTTAAATTTATTTATCTAAACAATGCCAATAGTGATTAATATGGAGGTTGTTATCTTGGATTCATCATATAGTTTCACCTACTAAATGTTTCTACATTGATTGATGGTCAAAAATCTCATTGACTAATGATAGATGGACAATCAATTTCCCATTTAAATTGGGCTTGAAAAATAATTCTTGGGAAATTAACAAGTTCCAAATTCCACCAAATGCTAAAGATATTCCTATATTTTGATATTCCTCTCTAAGTAAGAAGAAAAGGTTCCTATAAAAATCAAATATATTTCAATTTCAAATTCAAGGTCAACCAATGTACAAAGATATGTTTCCAAATAGACCCATAATGTACTTTGAATTTGACCATGAATTTGATGTCCTTTAGAGTACATTATTTTATAATATTTATCACACAGTGTAAATTCTTATCACAAAAATCAATCTCATAATTATTTCCTATGCTCTAAAACCGTCACATTATTTTCTAGAATTTGTCACAAGTCACCAAGAAACAACTCTCCTTCCTTGGAACCCTAATTTGATCATCAACGTCATTCAAAACAATAAAAAAGTGTGGGCGTGGATTGAGGTTCATTTTTGTGTCTTGAAAATAATGCCCTATAATGTAATTCAACAGGAATCCAATGTAACACAAGTTCCCAAACCTTTTCCTGTCAATGAATGTAACAAGTAGTAAATTCTATATGTTCCTCTAAATTACACTTTAGTTCTACTTTTGACATGAGGATGATTAAAAAATAAATAAATTCCACAATTCTTCTATAAATTAACTTATGGTCATTTAGTTTTTGTCCTAAATAAAATAATGTGCATGCACACATGTACACAAGTGTGTGCACGCACACATACACACACACTTATTGAATTTAAATGAAGATCATATATTAATATAAATTTTAGGTATAAATTCCTAATTAGATATTATATTTTTTGCATATAATTTAAATAGTAATATAAAATGTAAAATAGATCATGCCAAAAGATACCCCATAGATATACTAGTGAAGTTACAATTAGGGCTAGATATATTACCATGTTATGATAATTAAATGACATGACAGAGTGTCATCATGTTACCTCAGAATATGGAAACCTAAAAGTATGCATAGGAAAAGTTCATCTAATTAAGGATATGTTCATGGATGAACTTATTTGAGAAACTATGAATCTATACCTTGATGCTCGAGCTAAATTCTAGATTTTTGTTTATGTCACATGCTCTAAGATATAGAATTTGGACTCAAAATGCTACGATGAAAATGATATAGGTGGATATTACACCTCCTTGTCAGTAGCCCTAAAAATGGATCTTAATATGATTTGAGTCACACCGACATCA
The DNA here is from genome assembly GCA_018340775.1 of Taxus wallichiana var. yunnanensis. Lineage (NCBI taxonomy): Eukaryota > Viridiplantae > Streptophyta > Pinopsida > Cupressales > Taxaceae > Taxus > Taxus wallichiana. The sequence continues at coordinate 496,883,862 of CM031242.1, read as the reverse complement.
CCACACTACCACTGATGTGATAAGTATTGTGTTGCGTATCAATACTTTAAAGAGGAATCAAGCCATGTATGTATTTATCTAAATCCCATGATATGATAGAGAGAGATAAAGAATATAAAGAAAATGGAAATTGTGATGTGGCCTTCATACTTGGAAATAAACACTTATGGATTAGCTGTAGCATATGGATTCACAACCTAGGTGGAAATTCCTACACATGGCTAATTGGCCTTGACGAGACTCTAGCTCTATGGATAGTAGACATGTGTCAAAATCTACAGGGTTTCGGGGTGACATGTGTCGAGGGTCAATTGGGTTGAACTCATAACTCACACTCCTTGGACTTCTCAATTTTCTCATATGAGTTTTTGTCTTTCTATTCGTAGTCTAGTTGCTCTTACAAACCTAGGAATTTCTTAAAATCTAACTTACTAGGTTTTAAGCTTTGAAATGCACACTTGAATTCTTTGAAAGAACTTTACGGATTTGAGATCATCTTAAACTCGACATAACTAAATTTTAGTTCTAGAATTCCCAATTAAATGTCTTTGAAAAAATCTATAGACACAATACCTCCTTAAACACCGACATTTACCAAATTTGGTTTCAAATTTCCAAGTCAATAGCTTTAAAGAATCATGCAGACACAAAATTTAACTAAATCCTAATTTATCCAAAATTTAGTTCTAGATTTCATAAGTGAAAACTCCCAAAGGAACTCGTAGACACGAGAATCTTATAGGGTCCAAATTTAATTTGTTTTTGTCATAATATTTACATGTTAAGCTCTTATAATATTTCATCACCTTTTTCTATGAACACATGTCAAGGTAATGACTCGATGTATCAACAACTAGGAGTTAATTCTAGAGATCAATGAATAAGGATTACTCCAATACATGTATTTATGGTTATGAATTGCTTCGATTAATCAATGACTAGGAATTATAGGATTTAAATCAGACTTGATTGAATTTGAGAATGAAATTTGAATATGAGGTGGTATTTAAACAAATTAACCTCCATGTGAAGGAAATTGAAGGCTTGACAACAAATAGTCTCCTCGACTCGAGACTAACCAAAGAGGTCATAAACATAAAAGTAAAACTAGGTAGCTCACGAAGAGATAGATTTAACTTTATGTCATACTCATATCATCAATAAATTATAATGTTCAAATTATGCCTTGAAATTTAAGGAATTTATTTGGGGCCTTACCAATTGATTCCCCCTTAGAATTCCATTAATACAATTTATAGACAAAATGAATAAACATCCTAGAGATTATTTTATCCCCTAGAGAGCTTACAAAGCTCGGATACTTAGAAAATTGATCTTGTTAATATGATCATGCTAGACATAGAATTCATGCATATATAAGGGGCATTGAACTTCAATCTCAAGGGAATTTATCTACACTTAATTAATTCAATACATACATTTGTGGCAATGAAATAGGACATTTTCATAATCTTATATTTGTTTCCAAATCTTGTTTTCTACATGTAGCCACTCCTCATTTGGTAGACCTTTTGAAATATCTATTTCTACCTAGATGCAAGTTGTCATAGAATGAATGAGGCCATTTGTCGCTATGTCAATAGAGATAAATCTACCCAAAGATTTCAAATACTTTGAAAACATGAATCAACCTAGAACTCTAGCAGAAGATAAGGCAAAAAGACCCAGACAAACATTCACTGAAGAATCTTTGTAGCAAGGTTAAAAGCCAAATACCAAAGCTTTATTAGCTCATGAATATCTCAAACCATAAACCTCGCCTACAATGGACTCCTTATCTTCCACATATTTATATAATAAAACAAAGAAACCTTGGGCACTAAGATAAATTTCAGTCGCTTCGTTAAGACAAAGATTTGAAGTATTGATAATCTTAGTATGCTAGCTAACCTAAACTCGCTAGAAATTACAAATCAATTCGTGCTTGGAATATTTTTTCTTCCTACAAAATTTCGCTTTGAAGAGATGATTGGGTGCTGCCTAGAACAAGGTATTACATCCATCTTCTGCCACAAATTGTTGCTTGCAACTTTCACTGGATATGATAATGTTAACATTCACATTATCTGCGAGAACTTGAACACTCCAAAATAGAGAAACCCATCCAAAACTCGACCTTCACATGGTATTATGGCAGAATGAAACGAAATATGTCTTTTAATAATATCCCTGATATTACCTCTGTCATATAATGATATATGTAATTTTGCTCCATAAACACCACATTTTTTCATGGGGTGACAGAGAGCCTGACCACATTGGAATTGAGTACCCCAGAACTGCAAAACCCAAGACACCATCATCTTTTGCAATTTTCCGGATTCCCATTCTTCAAATGATTCACATTCTGCTTATAGATTTATATGCTATGGAGAGATTTTTCTTGTTTCTCATTGCAGTAGACGTAGACTGGATAACACTGCACATTTTCCACGCTTCAACCACTATCATAAAATGTCATTGAAGTCCACTGCTCATCTCAATCTGGGCGAGCTGAAGGAGGCTTTGCACATTCTACTTACTACACACAATCCCCCTGAAGACTACTCTACATATCTTCAATTATTGCAGACCTGTATTCTCAAGAACACGCTTTCACAAGGCAAAAATGTCCACTCTTTCATCGCTCACAGGCGATTAAATGGCATTTGCTACGCACACAAATTTTCATAATAAACTTATTTACATGTATGTCAAGTGCGGAAGTTTGGTAGATGCCCGTAAAGTGTTTGACCAAATGAAAGAACGAGACAGCTTCTCATGGAATACGATTATTGCAGCGTACAGAAGACATGGATTTCCTCACGAGGCAGTCACACTGTTTCACCGTATGCAACAAACAGGTCTCAACCCGATCAGTTTACATTTGCCAGCGTACTCCCAGCCTGTGCCAAAATGGGAGCTTTGGAACAGGGTATGGATATCCATCAAAGCATAAAGGATAGAGGAATTTTGTCAAATATTGTAGTTGCAACTGCCCTGGTAGACATGTATGCAAAATGTGGAAGTATAGATAAGGCACGTGAACTGTTTGACGGAATGCCTCAAAAAATGTGTTCTCCTGGACCGCAATGATTTCAGGATATGCACAAAATGGATTTGTTGAAACGGCTTTAGAAACTTTCAAGCAAATGCAACTGGCAGGTGTAAAGCCAAATTCCACAACCTTTGCCAGCATTCTCCCAGCCTGTGCCAAAATGGGAGCTTTGGAACAGGGTATGCATATCCATCAAAGCATACGGGATGGAGGAAATTTGTCCGATGTCGTAGTTGCAACTGCTCTGGTAGACATGTATGCAAAATGTGGAAGAATAGACAAGGCGCGTGAGTTGTTTGACAGAATGCCTCAAAGAAATGTGTTCTCCTGGACTGCAATGATTGCAGGATATGCACAAAATGGATTTGTTGAAAAGGCATGTGAACTGTTTGATAGAATGCCTCAAAAAAATGTTGTCTCATGGAATGCCATGATTGCAGGATATGCACAAAATGGATTAGTTGAAAAGGCTGTAGAAATGTTCAAGCAAATGCAATTGGCAGGTGTAAAGCCAGATTCCACAACCTTTGCTAGCATCCTCCTGCCTGTGCCAAAATGGGAGCTTTGGAACAGGGTATGGACATCCATCAAAGCATAAAGGATAGAGGATTTTTGTCAGATGTTGTAGTTGCAACTGCCCTGGTAGACATGTATGCAAAATGTGGAAGCATAGACAAGGCATGTGAATTGTTTGACAGAATGCCTCAAAGAAATGTGTTCTCCTGGACTGCAATGATTGCAGGATATGCACAAAATGGATTTGTTGAAAAGGCACGTGAACTGTTTGATAGAATGCCTCAAAGAAATGTGGTCTCATGGAGTGCCATGATTGCAGGATATGCACAAAATGGATTTGTTGAAAAGGCACGTGAACTGTTTGATAAAATGCCTCAAAGAAATGTGGTCTCATGGAATGCCATGATTGCAGGATATGCACAAAATGGATTTGTTGAAAAGGCTTTAGAAACTTTTAAGCAAATGCAATTGGCAGGTGTAAAGCCAGATTCCACAACCTTTGCCAGCATCCTCCCTGCCTGTGCCAAAATGGGAGCTTTGGAACAGGGTATGGACATCCATCAAAGCATAAAGGATAGAGGAAATTTGTCAGATGTAGTTGCAACTGCCCTGGTAGACATGTATGCAAAATGTGGAAGCATAGACAAGGCACGTGAACTGTTTGACAGAATGCCTCAAAGAGATGTGTTCTCATGGACAGCAATGATTGCAGGCTATGCACAAAATGGATTTGTTGAAAAGGCTTTAGAAACTTTCAAGCAAATGCAATTGGCAGGTGTAAAGCCAAATTCCACAACCTTTGCTTGTGTTCTATGTGCATGCAGCCATGCAGGTTTAGTGGATGAGGGCTGTACATACTTCAATCACATGAGTAACCCTTATTGCATTACACCTGCAATTGATCATTATGTGTGCATGGTTGACCTTCTTTCCCGTGCTGGCTATCTTGAGGACACCCTAAACTTTATCATTAAGATGCCAATTAAACCTGTGGTGGTTGTGTGGATGTGTTTTCTTGGTGCATGTAGATCACATATGAATATAGGCTTAGGAGTATTTACAGCGACACTGCTTTTTGATTTGGATCCTAAAAATGCTGCAACTTATGTTCTTCTCTCAAACATCTATGCAGAAGTGGGCAGGTGGGGTGAGGTTCAAATGGTAAGGAGATTGATGAAAGATAGAGGAATTAAAAAGATCCCTGGATGTAGTTGGATTGAAGGCCAAAAAATGGTACATGTTTTTTTGTAGGAGATAGATCACATCCACAGACACAGGAGATCTATGCAAAGTTGGAGAAATTGGCTTGGGAGATGAAGGCAGCAGGGTATTTTTCAGATTCAAGACATTTACTTAATGATGTGGAAGAGGAGGAAAAGAATTATTTCTCTGCCACCATAGTGAAAAGTTGGCAATTGCATTTGGTTTGTTAAACACGCCCCCTGGAACAACTATTAGAGTTGTTAAGAACCTTCGGGTATGTGCTGATTGCCACACTGCAACAAAATTTATCTCCAAGATTGTTGCAAGAGAAATTGTTGTGAGAGATGCAAACCGTTTCCATCATTTTAAACAGGGAGAATGTTCTTGTGGAGATTATTGGTGATGCTAAATGAAGCAATCTGAAAAATAGGCTTGCACTATAATAATGTGCCCTGTGTCAGACCCTGCATAATAATGAAGGGACAAGGTTTTATTTTCAGTTTCTAGAAAGTTTATTTTTTTGTTTTGTTTTGAGTATTTGGCAATCTAGACCATGTTGTTGGCTTCATAAAATTAGATGCATAGAGAGCAATGCAGATCACTGCTTATATACACTGTTGGGGTATCTGTCAAAGACCTGTTTTATGATAACATGGACGTTTCATTGAATTGTTTTCATGAAACCTGCATATGTATGAAATGAAAAGCTGGAGATGGAAAAATGGTTAAAATCAAAAAGAGAGGGACACTTCAAGTAAATGGAAAGATACTGAGCATTAGGAAATGGGAGATGAGGGCTCACAAGTACCCTTGCCATTTTATATAGTTCTTTTGTTTGGATTAATTGTACTATCTTTTCCCTATGTCAAGGTAACCATTTGAGATTAAATTACACATTCCAGATTCGGTATGTAATTTTACATAAGCATGTGTAGGTTCTGTCATATTTATGGTTAGATATTTCTAATGTTGTTTCACATCCCTTTGCTTGGTGAGATAGCTAATAGATTTGTGAATTCACATATTTTTTAAATTTGATTTCAATCTATTTGGTTTTAATTAGAAATAAACTATTATAATTTATATATGAAGAAGTAAAAAAAATACAATTGTGTTTATGTTGTAATTAGCATTTATGCATGGCACTTGAAAAACTCCATCCCTTATTCGTGTGCCTTGGTGGTGTGCTTATGTGTCTTAAGAGGTTTCTTCTAAGTGTAGTGGTGCCCTAGTTCATTATCCCCTGGTGGTTTGATCGTCAAATTCTTATACCCTAGGTCCTTGCCCTAATTGCCTAAATTCATATTGCTATGTGGCACCAATAATTCATATGTTATGCCTTCCATAATGCCTCATGCACTTTTTTCTATTTCATTGGGACTACCTATTGCCCACATGTGCATAACTTATAACACATGTATTTGTTTTCCCTCTCGCTTGCCTTCCTAGCTAGTCTCTCCATCTGCATGCTTCCCATTGCACTCGCCAACCCCTTGGTCTTTGCTTCCAGTCTCTCCATGCTTATCCTTTATTACTTCCCACTTGTCACTTGTCTGCTCTTACTCATTGTTCACCCTGTGATGCATCAATGCTCCATTCACAATGCAAAGTAGAAAAAATCCACCACACTTTTATTTAATGTGTTGTTCGTGAACTATTAGATCCTCCCCCTCACATGTGCACCGTCAATCATTCTCCAAGCTTGCTCATTACTTATATGTTCACTAGCAAATTGTTCCAATTTAGTGTCAGGTGGCATATGGCATGTGTGTGGCATCATCTTATTGGCCCACATCTCTAGTTGACAACTTGGTGCCAATCGCCGGTGTGCATGAATCACTCACATCATGCCACATGTCCTACAACAATGCCATTGGTGGGGCCCATCCATTTTCCCAATGCACCTTGTTTCTTATGGTGGGTGTGGATCCAACAATAAATTATGGCCCGACACGTGTCGCCTTGGTGGTGGTGGCGAGCTTAGTCTTATCTTGGTGTTTTGCTCTCTCATGGCGGTGAATCTTAATGTTCCTTGTAGCATATGTGTGGCTATGTTATGGTGGGCCCAACTTCTTAGTATGTGACTTGGTTTCTTGTGGATGTGGTGAGGGGCACACAACATTTTCTCATTGGTAGTGCATGAAAAATGCCTAATTGCTAATTCCTTTAAGTGTTATGCACATGCCCTACAATCTCAAAGTGACGCATCTTGATCATCGATCTCCTTCCCAATTTCAAACACTTTAACACTCACGTCCATGGATCACAAATGCTATATGTATTGTTTATAGGGTTTATATCACCTATAACAAAGGAAAATGCTTTCGGGGATGGCATTGGCTAGATTTTTTTGATTGATGATGACACTCTTGTGTTTGATAGGTTCTCATGCGCTATAAATAGTCAACTATGCATAATTTTGGGCTCTGTGTATATAAATCTAGTCGTGTCCTGGAAGCCATATTTTAGGGTTTTCTTTCAACCTTTGGACTACCATAGAGGATTGACAACCCTTGGTGCATTCATCTAGCCCTTGGTGGCATGGCTATCTCTGTTGATGACAAATAGGGTTGTGAGGGGCATTGAGGTGTATGATGAGACTTGCCAACCGCCATGGAGCCATGTATAGGGTTATTGTCAGAGAGCATTGTAAAGATTTGCCATATTTATTTCACTAGTGTAATGTGTTGCGGTTATTTCACATGTCTAGTCATGATGCATTTATTTCCCGTACATGTGTCATCCCATCGATAAACATCTTATAAACACATGCAATAATCCGTAAAAGTCAATAGCTAAGAGCATAATAATGTTAGGCAAAGTAATATGTTGGTAGACACACGACTCAATGCCAAAGTATTCCTTATAACTTGTGGCAAAACATGTTAAGATATGACATGATGGTCCAACAATAAGATTAAATAACCAACAAGAAATGGTGATGATGACCTCATTAGTGTTAGTATTAGTTATTTGTATGTGCAAAGTAAGTACATGTAAAACAATGTGTGTTAAGCAATGTGTCAAACAATGTCTCAAGCAATATGTCAAGTAGCATGTGTCAAACTCCAATATGTCTCAAGGAAGTATGTATGTCAATCAAATATGTGATAATACATATGTGACCCGTGTATTGAGAAAGTATGTATCAAACAAGTATGCGAAGAAATCAAGCAATGTGATAGGAACATATGTGACATAAATAAATAAATATATAAGATACTTGTGTGTGTGAAGTTAGCAATGTAGAAGATGTGTGTGTGTGTGTGTGTGTGTGTGTGTGTGTGTGTGTGTGTGTGTGTGTGTGTGCATGCACGTGTGTGTGTGTGCACGTGTGCGTGTGGGTGTGTGTGTGTATGCATGTGGGTGTGTGCGTGTGTGTGTGCGTGCGCATGTGGGTGTGTGCGTGTGCGTGTGTGTGTGTGTGCGTGTGCGTCTCTGTGTGTGTGCGTGTGTGCGTGTGTGGGGTGTGTGTGGGGGTGCATGTGTGGTGTGCGTGCGTGCGTGCGTGCGTGCGTGTGTGTGTGTGCAAAGTGTGCGTGCGTGTGCGCGTGCGTGTGCGTGTGCGCGTGCGTGTGCTGTGCGTGTGCGTGTGCGTGCAGTGCGTGTGCGTGTGTGTGTGTGTGTGTGTGAAAATATGTGAACATATCATGATCATAAGCAGCATGGAGCTATCAAATTAATACATAGAAACAATCAATGCAATCATCGAATGAAGAACAATGCATGTTATAAGATATTGGCGCAAGATAATCAATAGTGTGTGTGCGTTTATGAATAATTTTTGTATGTAAGATGCCTCTAATGTGGGTGCATGATGTGGAAGATTTCCCTAGGGTCTAGGGCTCGTGGAGGTTACAAATTATGTGTATGCGTTTCCATGGACCATGTGTATCTATAGTTGTCTTATGTAGAATATAAATGTTCATAAAGAGATAGGGTATTTAAAATGCTGCTTAGATGACAATGTCTAAGCCTATGTAATGAATAACATGTATATATGTATAATTAGTGAAGGGTGGAGAAGTAGGAAAGTAAGACATATAAAACCCACATAAATGTTTTTATAAATAGGTTATTGCACTCATATTTTATATTTAGGACGCATTATTCATTATGATGTGAGTATGTAGTTGAGGGTTTTATGTATGTGTGCATGGTCCATCGTAAGAGAAAATGTAATGCTGGAAGCCACGTCTTAGGAACAAAGATGTAATCAAGGTGCACACTTATTATGTAATCAATTGTGTTTATGATGGATAATTGTGTTTGGGTATAAATTAAACTTACATAAGGATATGTATGAATATGGAATATTAAAGGGAATACAAGTGATCTATAATTATGTTATTGATCATTCTCGCATATATTTAGAAAAAGCACATTAAGTTTCCTTATTATATGTGTTGCCAATTTATTATGCTTATGATGTATCTTCTTGCATGTATGGTTATGATGAATATGCATGTCTAACATCTGATGGATAATTGTGTTTGGGTAGAACTTACTAAGGAATATGGGACAAGGTGGATGCTGATTAAGCTTATTATATGGTGAGCATTTATTAACTTTGTTTGCATGATGAAGTATGCATGTCTAACATCTTGATAAGTACGCTTTGGGTGAGCATTCAAACTTTGTTTGGATGAAGTACCAGTGCGCCTAAATAATTACTGGTTAACAACAAGACTACATTTTGGTTCCGTTTCCAGGACCTATTTTCAATCTTCTCATTAGGATGTTGCGTGCATGTGTCATTTCATTTGTCTTTGGATAATATTTAGCTTTAGGAGCATGATGGCCAAGAACCATTCACTCGAGATACAAAGTGGGTGGAAGATAATCTCTATGATAGCTAAAATGGACATTCTTCAACTTCATTCCAATAGAATTGTACTATGGTTGGCAGCTTACGCGGAACACGGAGGTTTGCGGATAGGAAGAAAGCAAGTGTGGAGCCAGGACGACTATCAAGCACTCTCTAATTTAGACGTGCCTTGGACTAGAGTTGTAGATTTTTGGTGGGAAGGTGTGTTGCACAGTTATACCTTGGAGTACGTGATTTTGACATACTCATGCCTAGAGGAAGTAAATTTCTGGTTTTTACATGAGCCAAGGGGATCATATTTGTGCACGACACCTTTAGCTATCAAGATCTTGATGATTGAGATGGGAATGGAGAGCTTACCAATGGTAGGCTCAAACCCAACCTCACATAGAGGTAGGAAGAAGGTTTGGGAAGGATAGCGTTGGCTCAAACGAAAGAAAGAGAGAGAAGAAAGACGACTCATATATAACGATGTGTGAGAGATGGTAGTTGTAGAGGTGCCAAGATTGAGGGGAATGATGATTGGTAGAAGTGATGAAAACCCTATAGAAGGCGAGGGACCATAGGATCATGTATTTCAAGTATTGGGAAGCGTAGTGAGTAGAACCGTATTGGCGAGGGACCATCGGATGAGAGGAGTGTGAGGAGAGAATAAGAACCGTGGATGTGCATTTGACCCAACCGGCCACCTAGCGGTTGTGCAAGGTACTTGGAATCTATAAGTTGTTGTAGAAGATCATCATAGTGAAGGTGAAAAGGAAGGCAATCGGGTATCACCACATTGGGTAGGAGATATAGGTAGGCACGTATTGGTATCATCTCAAGAGGTGCATCATATTAAGGACACGCATATGGTCACACAATAGGCACCCATGTTTGGATAGAGTTTTTTTGGAACCAATTTGGTAGGCGCATCCTCAAGACAAAACGGTGGCACACTACCCATGGGAAGTAGTACTATTAGTGGAGCTATAAAGCAGATGATTGGTGTGTCATTTAACACTACCACACGGGGATGCATGGTAGTTCTTCAACAAGCCCCAAGGTCACGAAGGGAGGCTCAGGAGGTTCAAGTCAACTACCACACAGAGAACAGACCCCATTAGCCACATCAGCCATCACAACAACCTCAACAAGCACAAGAACAGACCCCTCAAATATTCTTTGAGATGTCTCTTCATTTTCATAATATAGAGGTGTGGAAGATGGGGTTGAGAATGTGCACAAGTTTCAATTATTATGGAGAGCTAAGGGAATAACAACTGTTGACCGGAAGGCAAGTCAATTTTCCACCACAATTCAAGGATGCACACATAGTTGGTACATAAAATATGATCCACATCAAACTGCAATTGACTATGATGCATTGTGCACCACCTTCTTGGCTGAGTTTCATATCCCGAATTTAAGAAACATAGCATTAACACGCTAAAGGATAACAAGCGGGGCCTATCTAAAAGTATTAGGGAATATGATACACATTTTAAGACCTTGTTGTGTAAGCTCTCCTATGGTATTCATCAAATCTAGCATACACAACAGTTTATAGGAGGATTTTTACGCCTTTCGAAGAGCGTTATCGCATAAGACATTCACTAATCTGCGTGAGGCCTTGGAAGAAGCATTGCACGAGAAGATGTTGGAAGTGTTAACACAGGGGTTAGTCCCTTCTTTAAATCCCAGTTACATAAAGTAATGGCTACTCAATTGGAAAAAAATTCTTCCAATTCAGCACATGAAATGCGTAGTGGATTATGGTGTACTAATTGCGAGGTTGAAGGACATATGAAGGATAGACACACATACAAGAATGTGTGTGCATTGTTGACATCTTGTGTGATATTCCATAAGAATCACGATTTCTAAAATTGTCCACTTTTACAACATGTGACGTAGAAAAATGTCTCCATGTATTGCAAGATTTGTGATGCGCATACCCATGACACAATAGACTATTGTTTGATTGATCATATCCATGAGGCATGTAAAAGCGGGGGTTGTGTCGAGACCATTGTGGTACGTAGTTCGTAGGCATAAGAAGGATAGACCAGTGAGCCACACAACGATGGGATTGGAGGTTTTAGAGGTGGATTCGGGAGCGAGAGACAGTGGTGCCCATGGAAGGTTTGCAATACAACATCATGCCCTTTGGATTGAATAATGAAGTTGTGATCTCGCGCATATTTGTCCAAGCATTCCAAGAATTTGTTCCCAAGTTTTATAGGTATACTTGGATGATTGGACCGTTTATGGTGGTGAAAGATCATTGGATTGCACTGAGATTGATGTTTGAAAGATGTAGGAAGCTTAGCATCTCTTTAAACATTAAGAAGTGAAATTTTACAAATCCTTTTAGTACTCTACTTAGAATATCATTTGCGTAAGGAAGCTTTGTTGGTAGACCCAACTAAGATTGTAGTTATTTTGGGATAGAGGAAGCAAAAAAATAGAGTGAAGTGTGTGGTTTCCTTGGGAACACTGGATATTACAGGAAGTTTGGTACAAGATTTCCGCACCCCTTGAAGAGTTTTAGAAAGACAACAAAAAGTTCCATTGGGGTGACACACAACAAGAGGATTTTGAGAATTTAAAGAAGCTAACCACCGGGCCTATCTTATGCTTCCCTTCCTATAACAAGCCTTTTCATGTACATGTAGATGCTTCTGGTATATCAATTGGCACATTCTTAGTGCAACCAGGTGAAGGAAATGTTGATCATCCCTTTTTGCGAGAAGGAAGCTAATGCCGATCGAGAAAAACTATACAACTACAAAGTGCGAGGCCTTTTCAATGATGTACATGCATCATAAGTTCAAGCAATACTTCTTGGCCCCCTTTATATTATATACTGATCATATGTCATTGAAGTACTTGGTCAATAAGCCGGTTTTATAAGGACACATCTGTCATTGGATCCTTCTCTTCCAAGAGTTTTATTTCTCAGTTATAGTGAATACTAGGAAGAGAAATTGGGGACATGATCATTTGTCAATAATTAACTCGGAGAAACGTGCAAATCATAGAAGATACTATGCTCGACGCACAATTGTTTACATTGAACCACATGCCAGTAGAATTAAAATATATTGCGGTATTCTTGCGCTTGAAGGAATGAAGGCCTTGGCAAAGATGCAACTTGTTATCCATGTAGTTCCCTATCGCTTATTGGGGAGACATGTATAAGATGGGTAGAGATGAGGTCTTGCGTAGATGTGTGTTGGAGCATGAGCGTGAAGCTATTATGGAGGAAACACATGGAGGAATAGCTAGAGTGCACTATGTAAGCGAAGAAACCGCACGTAAGATCTTGTTAGTGGGTTTATAGTGGGAAACATTATATAAATACATTAAGGCATTTGTCAAAGCTTGTGACCATTATTAGAGGATAGGTAAGCCTCAAAGTAGGGATGAAATTCCACCGAGACCTATAAAGCAAGCATTGAGCCATTTGAGAAGTGGGAAATTGACTTTGTAGACCCCATTACACCACTTACACGTGGGATAGGCATGTGTCACATCATTACATGTATAAATTACTTAAACATCAGGCGGAGGTTACACCTACAAAGGATTGCACTACAACAACAACAACTAGGTTTCTATGGGAAAACATCATCAACAGGTATGGATGTCCATCAATTCTTACAAGTGATAAAGGGACTCACTTTTTGAATGGAACTATTAGAATTCTACTAGCAGAGTTTATGGTGGCACACCATATGACTACACCCTATCACCCACAAGCCAATGGAACTTGAGACGCCTTCAACAATATTTTGAGACAAACTTTGAAAAATATTTGTGATGTTGGAAGGAAATATTGGGATGATAAGGTATCAACTATGTTATGGGCATATAGAACAACTTACAAGAGGTTTAATAAGGCCACACCATTTTAGTTAGTGTTTCAGTGCGTAGAGATAGTTTTTCTGTTGAGTTTATGTTATCCTCCATGCGTATTGTGCACACAAGTAGATTGGATAATGAGAAAGTAATAGAAGAACACATTGATAATATGATGTAGTTGGATGAGTGGTGTGTCATTCTCGTTGGAGTCGAAGATAGAGAAAGCTATAAAAAATGATTGACATGATAGGTATATTAAGAACAAGTCTTTTGTAGTAGGAAAGATGGTGCTCTTGTATGACTCCAAGTTTGTACGCCATCTGGAAAACTGAAAGTGCATTGGTTAGGACCATTTGTAGTAACTAAGATATTGGAATCAGGCACATGTCAATTATAGGCACTAGATGACACCATGTTTCCCGGTTACTTCAATGGGAGTAGGTTGAATCCCTACTATAAATAAGCTTCTTTTGTGTTTGTAATAAGGTAATATTTCCACTTATATTATATTTCCCTTTCTATTTTTTTTTTTTTATTGTAATTAGTGTGTTAGCGTGTAGGAGCTGATTACTCTATATTAGGTTGATGCACATAGAAATCCACATACTTTTAGTGTGGGGTGAAGCGGGTACAAGTGCGCTTAAGAAGATAATATGTGATGATAGTATTCTAAGGAGATAGTTTGGGAGCACGCGTTGATATGAGATAAGTGCAAGTCTAAATGAAAATTTTGGTGTACACGACAATCTGAGATAACTTTGTGCGATGAGAATGTATGGTGGTGCGCGGAATATGGTGCGAATGTACTTAAGGATGTTGGTTCTTGGAATAAATTGCTCAAATTCCAAACCACATGACAGATGACCACGTAGTGTAACACGAGGGAGGCAACAACAAGTTAGCCTACTTGGAAAGTGGTGTAGAGGAAGAATGTATATGACACAGGAAGGTGCGCACAAGGAGGTCTGCGCCAGGAAGTAGTGACATGCATGAAGATTACAACCGACCAATGCGCAGGAGAGAAAAGTGCGAGAAAAAGCAAAAAATGAATTAAAAAAAAGTGGTGGTAGGTGAGGAGCAATAAATGTAGAAAAATTGGGAAAAATATAAATAGTGTGAGAAAATTCATTCTTACCTTTCATTTGAAAAATTGTGTGATTGAAGTGCAAAATTGTGATTAAGTGTGAAAGTGAAGAGCTAGTGCAAAGAACAAACCAGACAATTGAAGTGAACCAAAGCTACAAATTTGAATACAAATACATTGAATTGGATATCTCCTTCAGTGGAAGTAGAAGCTAGGGAAGAAGGTGTGGAAGAAAGAACAAGCTAGAGTTCATGAGTAAGGGGGAATGAAGAACTAGGGTTCGCAAGGTTGATCTTGGATTCACATAGCTAGGGCATGGAAATTTGGAACAAGGGCACAAAATTGAAACAAAAAAAAGTTAGTGTTGAATAAGAAGGTTAGAATTCGACCTCGCATACATAAGGATTTGAACAAGTAAGTTTATTTGGCACCTAGGAAATTATTTTCTAAAAATTTAAGGGTTGAGTATTTGAAAAGTTAGTGCCAATTGAAAAGTTAAGCAATGGCACCAAATAGGGCTCACACATTCAATAAATCACCCAAAAACAAGGTAAAGAAGAATATTGTTGATGATGCACTAGAAAATAGGTTCTCTAAAATGCACTACCCTCCGAAGTGGTAGTAGGGCAGCCATGGGTCTCACATTTGAAAAAATGTAAGATAAGTGATTATAACCATCACATAGAGGCCCATGAAGGAGAAATAAGAAAAGATACGATGGAAGGAATTATCCCAAAGGATGATAGAAGGAAAGCTGGTTATTGATGAAAAGGTCAAGAAGGACCTAGAGAGTACATGGGTTTTGTAATTTTATGAGCCACCTTATTTTGGGAAGACATAACATCTCTACCAATGGCTTATGTCAAGGGTGCACGAGGACTTATTCTACTTTACGGGTAGAAGAATGTGCATAACTGCGTAATTGATTAGAAGGGTGACCAGCTTGCACAATACTAGAGTTGAGATTGGGTTGGATTTGGAAGATGACGCGTAGTAGAAGTTCGCAACTAATATTTTCAACTATTAATGAGGGAAGTGCACATTCATAATCACTAGAATAACCAATTCGTGCACAAGTGTAGAATGCACCTGGTGAGTTACAAGTTGGGTGCGTCTCAGAACGCTGGACTAAGGTGAATAAGAAATGGTTGCACGACACATAGATGGCAGAAGACCACCTACAACATTTCATTGTACATTTTGAAGAGATAGTTGAGGAGGAAAAGGTACATGTAAGTAAAGGAGAAAAAATAACATGGGGTGTAATTCTGCTTTTGATTGTCTTTTGGGAGATCGGGGTACCTAATGGTCCAGAGGACAAGATGTGGATTTATCCTTTGGAGAACAAGTCTCCAACACAAAGGTTTATAGAGTTCACATGTGATGGGGAAATAACAAGCCCTTTCAAAATGTGCGTGGATAAGTGGTATAAATGAATGTGTGAAGCATTCAAAAATGAATGGTGCATACCCAAGGAGCTTCCTCACTATTGAATGGACAAGGAGAATTTGTGGTATGCACAAAATTTTTGCCTTGGTAGGTTTCATACTTAATGGGGAAATTGACCCTTGGTGAAAGTTTCCTTTTGCCTTCACGAAGAAGTACTTTAGCCGTAGTGAACCACATGAAGGATGCGTGAAAGTTAAACTTCAATGTATAAAATGTTGATTTAGACTATCATACGTTGCGCTAGACATATGTGTATCCATCCAAATCAGCATATGTAGAAACAATGGAATCAAAAAAAAACATAGACCTAAGCCCTAGGATTGTCATATTGGGTAAGAGCGCATGTATATATATATATATATATATATATATATATCCCAAAAGGATGGACAAAATAAGAAATCTTCAATGAGGAGTTGTAAACAAAAGGCATGAGAAGATTCCCCCTAAGAAGAAGAAGAAGAAAAAAGACGTAGAAGATAAAGGGGATGAAGAAGATGAAGAATAAGAGACTACCTTGGATCAAACCCGAAGGAAGAAAATGCAGATGAAAACAGAGAAGAAATAAGGGTAGGAGCACATTAGAAGCACCTAAGGGATCACTAGTAGTCACAACACCTAGACCAATTCCAATAAAGCTTATCCTAGAAAATAAGAAACCGCAGGTGATTCATAATGACGAGGACGAGGAGGACTTGGAAGAGAAGACATTAGAAGAGGTAGCATGAGATAAGGAGCAACTACAAGAAGAAATACTGATGCATGAGGAAGCCCCAACACATGATGAGGGCGAGACCATCCAGGATGATGAAGATATGTGTGACGTGTGCATTAAGAAGGCTCTAAGAGTGATGAAGAATTAGAGGAAGATCCCGAAGAGGATGAGGAATAGGAAAAAGGTGATGAAGAGCAACCAACTGGGAAGATACATACGTTGTAGGCGGAGATGGGAATAGTGTGCCCCTAAACATTTCACATGATATGATGAAGGGAAAGTGAGGAGGGAGGAAAAGAAATGAGAAGCTTTGTAGGCACCCCATATGAGCTACATCGATTATCCCTCCAAGTTATTAAGAGTAATATTTCATAACATAATGTAAAAATAAGGACATCTTCGAATGGGAACTGCTTGATCAAGTTAGGGCTTTCTCGTGAACAAAAATATGTCATCACATGGAGCATGCAGATACATATGGAGGAGCCACATTTGAAATAAATAAAGAGTCATACTCCAAGATGCAGCTAAAGAAGGACCCAAGTATATTACTCACAATCATTGATCATACAAAGTTTATCTAATGAGAAAGACTACAATACGCTCAACAAAATGGCAATCAAAGTTGCGTGAAGGAATATGGAAAAATGGGATGCAATAAGAGTAATGCAGCAACATGAGTAAAAATATAAACAAATACAAAGGCTCAAAGAGGAGATAAGAGACGATAAGAAGTGGACCGGATATGTTTATGATAAAGTGGGTGATATAATAAAAAGCATCATGAGCGCATGCCCCGAGTTAGTGAATAGGCACGAGATGAATATGCCATAGATTTGGATTATTTAAAAGACTTGGTGCACATGATGTTTGATGGAGAGGAAGAGTGGGAAAGTTCCAACGACTTAAGAGTTATCTTAGCGAAGAAAAAAATAAAGAAGCGAGTTGAGCGAGAAGATAATAGAATATGAGGCATTGATCACGGAGATCAAAGAGGCCGTGAGGCCATGAAATAAGGCGGAACAATGCATTTGATAACTACCAAAATTTTGATTCATTCTTAGCGTGCACGTTATGCATGAGGAGGAAGAGTTAAAAGAGAATTCGGGCCACTATGAAGAATAACAAGGCCAAGAGGGAGAAAGTCATGGCCAAAGTAGCAATAAAGAGAGACTTAATCAAATCCATGAAGGACACGCTTGAGGAAAGACTCAAGGAGATCCACTAGAGGTATTGCACAATATGGATGTGCTAGAGGGTGTGACTTTGGACCTAGAGGTGGTAGTGAAAGAATTGAAGGAGAAGGCCAATGAGTTGACCTTGAGCAAGTTCAATAAGTATTGTTGAATTAGCGCTGCACAAGGGAGCTAAAATTTTGGAAGGAGTTAAAAATAACATAATTTAGACTCCTTCCATGGAGCCTAAGATTGGATACATGTGCATACGACATAATCTTATTCTTTAATTCATTGGGTATATGCCCCCATTCTTTTTTCTTCATATTCTTTCATTCTTTCTATGATTCTTTAAGGAGGCATTATTTGTAGATATTGTCGAGGAAGGACAATACTCCTATTATGGGGTAATCTTGGTTGGAAAAAATGGCTAGGTACCAGCCATGTGTGAGATTTAAAATCCATGTGTGGGATTTTACACAAGGAACAAAGAAGGAATGCGTGAAGGTGCGCACATCATAGGGGAATGCAAGTCGGTGTGCAGAAGGGTCGCACTATGCATACATAATATTGAGGATTTAGTTGATTTTTAGGGTGCTGCTAAAAATAAACAAAATTAAGTTGACTTGGCACACAATAAAGGGTTATAAATAGGAAAAATCACATACAAACAAGGATAAAGACGACACATGAGCACAACCTATTTATATGATTAAAGTAGGATAAAGCTAAGTTATTTATAGCTCGATCTATAGTTAAGACAAGTTGTAAAAAGCATGTAATCTATTGATAGATCACCTATATTTAGGAAAATCACATGTAAGTGGTGAATGGAAAGTCCCCAATGTGTATAAATAGGTGAAACACTCTTGTATTTAGGACGACTTATGATGTGAGTTTGTAGCTGAGTTTTATATGTGTGCATGGTCTAATGTAAGGATGTAACTACACTATGAATGTAATAAACATGCTTATTATGTAATCAAATGTGTTTATGATGGATAATTGCAAAGATTACTATGTCTGAATATGGAATATTGGGAATAGAAGTGTTTTTATCATTCTTTATGATGATTAAGTTTCCTTATTATATGTGTTGCCAATTTGTTATGTTATGATGTATCTTCTTGTATGTATGGTTATGATGAATATAAATTTCTAACATCTTGATAAGTGAACCAAGGAGGGACCTAGTGGTTGCGTGTGCTTCGGGTGAGCGTTTAAACTTTTTTTTGGATTAAGTGTTAGTGTGAATAGCTAAGTATTGGTTAACAACAAGGCTACATGTTTTCATTTATTAGGGTCTTTTAAACAACCTCACACTTGGGAAACCTTTTTAAATGGCTTCCCCTAAAACGTTATGGTTATTGAAACTATGATAGATTGTGTTGGTGCCTCCATAAAAGAAACCAAGGAAATTTGTGCCAAATGTATTTTTGAGGTAAAAACATTGCCCGTAATATATTGTTACCCATTGAGGAATTTAACTTTGCATGTAAATGCCTTGAACAATTTTGTATGATTGCTTATTTCATTAGGAAGATTCCCATTGGAAGCATGCTAATATGTTGGGTTCAAATCAACTAAACCCAATATGGAATTAAGCTTGAATTCATCTAAAATATGACTAAGGGATTATATTTTTGTTATCCGACCCTACCAACACAACCATGATCCTACAAAAGTATTCAACCTAGTATGCTTGATATTACATACTCGTTGTGTCCCTAAGGACATGTGAATATGTAGTTTCGAATATAAAAATCTTAAGGTCATGGTATAGGTTGAATTTCATGGCTTACCCATGCTAGGTTATCATTTCCTTGACCTCATAGCTTCCTCAATAGGTCAAGGAATTACGAATGAGCTCCTTAAGTTTTACTCTACTAGGCCATAAAGGCATGCCTTTGTAGAAGTAAATTTATCTTGCGACCTCAAGGAGAGTATTGACATCCAAGTATGTGACTCTATTACACCCAAAGGGTGGTTTATAATAACCTTCACAATACTTGTTTAAGTTGTCAATATATGAAGACAAGATATGGGATTTCCCCTATTATCTACGTGAAACAAATATTTTTCGAAACTGCATATTAAGGCCTATGAAATTACTAGCCAAGATGGCTAGAACACTATGGGTCACGGGAGCAACCGTAACAAAGTCACCAAATTCAACCCTCCAACTAGTGAACCCAAAACTATGAAGCCAAAACTACCCCATCAACATATATGGAGAGTCTTGTCAAACATGTGGTGGAAGCCCCTCCCAATCACTCTCTAGCTTTGGCCTTGAATGCAAAGGAGGTGGCTTATGTTCTACCTATTTTTAATATTGTAATACAAGATAATGGTGTTATTACATGTGCCTATTCTTCTATGTTCTCCTTGTAAAACAATATTTTTTTGCTCTTAGAGCCCGCATTACCACTTTAAGGAAGGTGAGTTTATACCCCAAACCAGAAAAAAGCTCATATGAATGAATTTTCACATTCTAACCAATAATTTTTTTGTAGAATAATCATAAATCCCTTTCAAGCTTGAATTTAGAGGATATGTCCCTTGATGCCATTTTCCAAGGAATTTATTCTCATATAATGTAAGGGTATTACAAACTCCACTCACAAATACATCGTACAAGTATTTTGAAAGTGATTTTTAGAGATGGACATTATTTTTGCAAGAAGTTAAGGTGGCATGTTTTCTACTATCACTTGTTACTAAATTTAAATGGCCAAATAGTTTACCTATGACTAGTAATCATGAGCTTAACTATGGATGAATTGTGAAAAAAATTCACCCCAAAATGGTTGGCCCATTATGTTACTCATGGATGTGACATGACACGTCATGTCCTTTGGATGTTAGTCAACATTGATAACTAATCTGTTAGAGTGATTAATGTCTATGTATCCAATGATGTGACTAAAAATATGGTTCTTTGTTAGTGGATAACAAATGAGCTTCCCGGTAATCATTAGGTATAGTGTGGCACTTGAACATGGCCATGTTGGCAGATCAACAAGATTTGTCACCTACCCATGCATTGGATAGTTGGCGAAATAGTATCCGGATGTACATGTGTAATAAATTTAGGTTCCATGACTCGAATTCTAATCTTTACTCGGATTCGGTCGTATGACACACTTATTCTAATTTCTACCAAGGATTTGATAGAGTTCTTAAAAGGATGGATCATGCCATGTAATTAGTGTTACCTTTTTTCCTTTTCCATTTTTTTCTAGTTACCAATGGAAGTATTGTCGGATATGGTTCTCTCTAACCATTTTCAAATCCAATTTCGAATAGAATGGATTCTTGACAACAAAAATTCATACCATGCATTTTTATCTCAATACCACCCTTCTTGAGCATGAGCCCATATTGTACCATATCAAATTGGTGTGGAACATAGTGGTAAGGCCGATTGGCTCGACAAGTTATATAAAGTGGTGAAGTGATGCCATCTATCGGCTTGTGTGCTTCCTCTTCACTTTTAGGTGTTAGGTGGCCCTCATTTAACAAAAATATTATTCTTCTACCACATTTGAGTTGAGCCTCTAGTTGTATTCTCTAGAGAAAGTTCCCATTTATGACCCTTTGCAATGACAAGTGGAGAATATTCAGAAACATCTCCATATTACATATGCTTACATTTTCGAGGGGTATATAGATCAAATTCAAGCTTTATTGGCCCAAAGTGGGATATTAAATTTCTTAAGAATCCTTTGAATTCCTGAAATCCAAGCACTCACACTAGAAAATTAAGCCCATATAAGAAGGAAATAAACACCTTCTTTGAAGTTTTAGATATGGTGCAAGCCTTTTCTACAATTACTAGCGGTGTTCAAAGCTTATGAACCTTATCAAGAGTGAAAAATAGTGCTTGAATAATGCATTGTTGTTGTGTCCATTGTATTTCCCAAGCTCAAAAGGTGGGATGCAATAAACGAATTTGATTGAAGATATTTATGAGGTTGTTTCCCAAATGGCTAATGATAAATCCCCAAGCCAAGATGGGTTATGATGGGAGTTTTATGAAACCCTTTTAGATGTGGTTGGAAAGGACCTATTCCATGTTTATCTTGAAGCTTTCAACTCCAATGTTTTTAGACAATATATCAACAAGGACCACATATAATTTATTCCCAAGATGGGTTACCCTAATATTATATGGAATTGGAGGCTTGCCACCTTGCTCAATGTCTCTTACAAAATTATTTCCAAAGATTCAACATTGCACATTTGGCACCAATTTCTTACAACTATTAGTCCAAGAGAAATAAGGTTTATTCTAAGGAAATATATCCTATAAAATATAAGTGTAGTTTGAAGGTATGTAAAGGGCTTGTCGATCCCAATAGAAAGCCCTTTTTTTGAAAAATGAGATTAAAAATCCTATGACAAGATCAAATGACACTTCATTTTGGAAATTATCAAAGCACTCAAATCAAGGTTGATATTTATTCTCTTTGTGTCAATATTTTTCCTAACACATCAACTTATCTTTGTTAATGGAATCGGTTTGCAATAGTTTGGAATTTTTCATTTAATTTGGAAAGGCTTCCTGTTATGCATGTGTTGTATATCTTAGTCGCTAAAGGATTTTCCTATCTCCTAGCCAATGTCAGAAAGGGTTGTGTTAGTGCGAAATCATAGCGCCCCCAAATGAGTTATGGATCTACTTTTCTAAGATAGGGTATTTGAGGGTGATGTGATTTCACACTAACAGCTTTTTAGCACTTGCCGGTGGGATGAGAAGTCTCCATCTTATTACAGTAAGAATTGATGTACACTTGTTGTGATTTTGGATTTTAAGAAGTCTTAAAATTGTACATCTTGCGACTCAATAGAGGAATAATTCACTAGTTTGAGTAGCCCAAGCTTGGGAGATTCATGAAAAAAATCCGGTCTAGAGAAAGGAAAGAAGGTATATTTGAATACTTGCGTCTATCCCCGGGAAGAGAAAGGAGAGGAAGAAGAGCTCGAGAGGTCTCCATCTCCACCAAGCGAGAACCTTGTCAACACCTCCACTGTAAGGCATTTCTTTGATCTGCATAAGGGTTCTTAGGCCAATAGAATGGCACAACCAAATCCATATGTCAACTTCACCGCAGCAGCCCACTCGCCCTGAATGCACAAAATCTAGTCCCGATAGTAGTGTTAAAGAGCATCCCATATTTCACTGTGGAAAATCAAACTTCTCTTGGTGATCATGTCCAAGATATTACAAATGTCTGTACAATCCATGAGATCCATGAGATGGACATTGCAGTCAAGCTACTCACTTCTTCACTCAAAGGGAAAGCTTCACAATGGTTCAGGAGTCTTGAGGCAGGCTCTATCCAAAATTGGAATCAGCTATGCACAACTCTTCACAACCAATTTGGAGAGAAAGGTGATAACTTGTCTTTGTTGGAGAAACTAACAATGATCAAGAGAGCCCCAAACGAGCAGCTGAAAAACTTCAACCTCAGATTCCAGCGGACCTAGGACAAGATTCCAACAACAGTAAAGCCCACTAATGAAGGTGTCTTCTTATACTTTCTTAGGGCTTTAAATTCTGATATTTCTTTGATGATTCAGTCAATGGGGGCACAACCTTACCTACATCCTATAGCCTTTCCATAGGGGTTGAGAACCATTTGATTCAAGACTGGTAAAATCGCTCCTAGGCCATCCATGCCTCTGTACCCTAAGTTAGGAAACCCAGATACTAGCCAAATGCCTATATTAGCTCCTATACCCACCCCCAGGAGTCAAAGCTCAGCTGAAGCTTCCACTTCATCATCTAACACCTCTAAAGAGCTTCAGGAAGTGATGAAACAACTACAGAACATGGGGAATGAGTTAGTGACCATCAAAAGACAACAAGCTCAAAGTTCCAGGCCATATCAGCCCTAGGCTCAATATCAAGCTAGACCCCAGTATCAGTAGAATAGGCCACCACCTCAGACTGTAAATCAAAGCCAGAACCAAGGACAACCCCAAGCTACCTTTTAGGTCTTATGATCCAAACACAGCTTCAACATCAAGGGCATCGGTTCCTGCACAGAACAATATGACACAAGAATATGATTGGTGTTTTCCATGCAATCACCACATAACCAATCAATGTGTTTTAATGGTGCTCTAAATCAGGATTTGATGGTGCAAACTAGTATGTTGCCACAAGAACCTGGCCAAGAGGGAGATCAGAAGTAAGGATCTCAACAAGGTGAACCTCCAGGAGAGACTATGCTTGTCGATTGGCAGCCGAGGTCGTGGAATGAATCGGTTCCCTTCTCAAAGTGTAGCTACCAATACATGGTCCAAAAAGAGAAATATTGGAGAAGGTCAACCACTGAACTTAGGTAACCCTCAACCTTCCATCACTCCATAAGGTTTTGGTGTTCCAAGTGTAATTCCAAACATACACATCCAATCCAAGCCACCTTCCAAATCCACTCAAGCACCGGATTGTGTCAACCCATGTACAAGAAAAGAATGTGCCATGGAAGGGGTAGAAAAAGATAGCTCATTCAATATCATTGAGCACATAAAGATAAAAAGTGTAAATATTTCACTATGGGAGTCACTAGCCATCCTAGTAAGGGCGAGAGAGATCTATCATTGCAGACTACCATACAAAATTGGTCAAGCTCAAATCAACCCCCTAATCAACAAGAAAGGGTGCTTACCAATTCAGCTCAACACGAGACGAACCATGGAGAACAACAAGGTAGGAACACGATACCTCCTCCATTCTATGTCTCATTAATTATTGGAGACAAATTAGTGAAAAATTGTATGATTGATTATGGGGCTAGTAGTTTGTGATGCCCAAGAAAATAGCTGATCAATTTGGTCTCCAATATGAAGTCATCTCTAGAGGAGTAGTTCAATTAGATGGGAAAGTAGTGACCTTTGTGGGAATCATCAATGATCCGAGCCTCACCTTGCATGCCTGCCCCAATGTGATTTGTATTGCAGAACATGTCAGTCATAGACTTGCCACCACATTTTGCTTTGTGTTTGTCTAGGGACTTCACTGCCAAAATTGGAGGCTATCTGTTTGCTGATTGGTCACATATGCTCTTTAGAACAAGGTATGGGATGAAGGCCACAATTAGATATAAGCCCATTGCTGATTATCATATTGAATCTTATGTGCCTAGCCCAATCAATGCCAACTGCTTAGCTTTTGATCAAGAAGACCTCCTAAACACTTGTGAAGCAGATACCAAGGTAGGATGTATACCAGATTTGACTCTAGATGAATGGGCTAATAAAAGACATGCTTTTGACCCTTATAAGGAGATGGAAGAATCTGAGCTAGGTGTCTACTGTCTACATGAAGAAGATCATCCTCTTCCTACCCTATTTAAGCTAGAACATAAAGATGACAATGAGGTATGGCAATTGTTCTTTGATGGCTCAAGGAGTAGACAAGGAGCTGGAGGAGGAGCTAGGATTGTGTCCCCCAAAGGTATGAAATACTATCCAACCTTGATTCTAGTTTTCTTGCTCAAATAACACTACTGAATATGAGGCTTTGGTCCAAGGTATTCATTGGGTAAGGAAGTTGGGAATCAAGAACTTGCAAGTGTTCGGTGACATTGAACTAGTTATCAATCAAGTCGAGAGGACTTAATAGTGTCAAGAACGACCTGCTCAAGAACTACAAGAGTACGATATGTGATCTCATGGAGGATTTCGAGGCCTTCAACATTGTGTCCATACCTAGGAAGGAGAATGAAGTTCTTGTGACTTGCATGCAAGAAGAGCAATGTTTGATGTGGTTGACAGCATCAAAAGAGACAAAGAACAACCACATATCCATGTGGTTTTGAGGCCAGTGGTGCCAGATTACAACACATGCTGGTAGGTGTTTGAGAATGATCAGTAGATCATTAATTTTTGTAAGAAGAAGCTGAATTCTTGGCTAGAAACCAAAACAGACTAGAGCAACAATATGAGAATCAGATAGTATAGCTACATACAAATAAGCTTCCCAAAGGCTTAGTGACACTGGAATCTATTTTCAATCCTAATGATCAGTTCAGAAAGGAGAAGGATAACATACAAATCAAAGGAGAAGATTCAAAGTCAATCCCAATTGGAGAAGACAAAACACTTCAAATTGGCAAGATGGCCACCAAGCAAGAAAGGTATGAATTCATACAACTTTTCCAAGAATTTCCAAATGTGTTTGCTTAGAGTTATGAAGACCTAAGTGGGTTCAATCCAAAACTAGCACAACACACAATCAAATTAGATATGGATGTTTAGCCCATCAGGCAAAAACAAAGACCAGTCAACCCACATATTGAGCCTCTAATGAAGAAGGATTTGAACAAGCTAATAGAGGCAAGTATCATATTTCCAATCAATCACTCAAGATGGGTTACAAACAGTCGCGGTCGAAATAAAAAATGGAGAAATCGGGTTATGTGTTGACTTCATGGATTTGAATAGAGCCTCCCTCAAAGATCACTATCCACTCCCTTCAATGGAGTAGATCTTGCAAGTAGTGTTTGGGTTAGAAAGATTCTCCCTCTAGATGTCTACTCGGGTACAACTAGATCATGGTGAAAGAAGATGATCAATTTAAAACAACTTTCACCACCAAATGGGGCACCTATTCCTACGAGGAAAATTCCATTTGGATTATCCAATCTTTGGAGCCACTTTTCAAAGGGTAATGAATATATTCAAGGGACTAATCAATAAAATAACATTGATCTATCTGGATGACATTACAGTGTTTTCCAAGAATGTAGCGAGATCATCTTTTCCACCTAAGGTAGGTGTTCTAATGATGTAGGAGTTTTGGGGTATCACTGAACCCCAAAAAATACATATTCTTGGCCCATGAAGGCAAGCTTCTAGGCCATATTGTATCAAAGGAAGGATTAAAAATTGACCTTGAGAGAGTTCAAGAAATAAGAGCATTGTCATCACCAAGTCACAAGAAGGCTCTTCAAAGCTTCTTGGGAAAAATCAATTTTGTCTACAGGTTTATACCAAATTTTTCTACCCTTGTTAAGCCAATAACGTTGATGTTGAAGAATATCTTAGCATTCAGGTGGACAACTGAAGGAAAAGCAAGTTTTGAGGCTATCAAAGAAGCCATATCACAAGCCCCAACTCTTGTAAATCCAATTTTTTCCAAGGACTTCATATTGTATGCCTTTAGTGGCAGTGACACAATTTCTGCAATCTGGTTCAGTGAGAACAAAGAAATCTCGAAACAACCAATTGCTTTCTTGAGTCAAAGTCCGGAAGACTATGATGTGAGGTACTTCTTCATTGAGAAACAGTCTGGCGGTGATCGGAGGATTGAAGAAGTTTAAGCATTTGGTTTCAAATAACAAAATCCAACTATTGGTCTCCCATGCAGAGTTAATAATTTCTTCAAAGCAAGGACCTAAATGAAAAACGTGTAGGATGGATCACTCATGTCATGGAATATGACATTGATATCAAGGTCACCAAGATGGTTTGTGGGAAAGGGTTGTGTGAACAACTAGCCTCAGGTCAACCAGATGAAACAAACAGTGAGAAGGAGGATGTTCTTGTTCTACAAGATGATCAAGAACAAGGGAGAGATGATGTATCTGCTCCTTGTTGGACCTAAGACATGGTGCACTTCCTTCAAACAGGCTTGTGTCCTCATGAGATGAGTAAAGCAAAACGATACATTTCAGGTTACTGAGGCCATCCCATATGTTCTTATTAATGGTGTCCTATTCAAAAGAGACATGAATGGCATTTCTTTGAGATGCATCGGGGACATATCGGGTGGAGAGAGTGCTACAATAATTCCATGTTGAAAGCGGTTGGAGACCATTTTCTCCAAGAGTGACAACTCAAAATCATGAAAGAAAGTTATTAATGGCCCAGAGTGTTTAGTGACTATTACACATGGATCAAAAGGTGCAAGAATTGTGCATTCTTCAAAGGCACGAGAGAGGCTAACAACACTTCCATTGCACCCAATCTCATTTGACCAAAATTTCATGCAATGGGGATTGGAATTCATTGGATTCATCAATACAACTTCAATCCGGGGCCACAAATGGATTACAGCAATGACATGATTATTTCACCAAGTGGAGGAGGTGGCACTCAAGGAAGCCAATGAGTCTAGTATCCTAGATTTTTATGAAGGGATAGTAACTAGATTTGGAGTGCCACCACCATCATATCGAGACAATGCATTAGCATTTATAACTTCTAAGATCACGAGGATGCGGCGCTGTTAAGAATGGGACTTATTTGAGCACTTTATCAAACTATTACCCTCAAGGTAATGTCCAGTGAGTCCACAAACAAGAACTTGCTAAAGATCATTAGAAGAACTCTTGATGAGAATTAGAGGACCTGGCACACAAATCTCAAAACGACCTTATGGGCTGATAGAATAATGCCCAAGAGATCCACTAGGAAGCTCTCCATTCAAGCTCGTTTATGGGAAAGAGGTAGTGTTGCCTATATCACTTGAGTTTCCAGCATTGGAGCTCGTGAAGCAATTAGAGATGTCTGAATTTGAGCCAATGGAGGCCAGGTACATGGAGCTGATAGAATTAGAAGAAACCAGAGAACACGCTCTTCAAGCAATGGAAAAGAATCAGGCCTTAATCAAGAGATGTTTTGACAAGAAGGCAAAAGCAAGGACCTTCCAAGAAGGAGACCTGGTTTTGAAATGGGATGCAGATTGAGCAAAACCGGAAGGCATTCCAAGTTTGACACTATCTAGAGTGGCCCCTATATGATCACAAGGTGCAAAAGTAGCAATGCTTTCCAATTGTCCACATTGGAGGGTGAAGAGTTGCAGATTCTAGTGAACGGGATCTATCTTAAGCACTACTACTAAAAGGGAAGTCTCACCCTGTACATATTAGTTTAGTTTCTCTTTCCTCTAAGTGCTTATGCACATTGTCTTTCTATAGTGTAGATTTATTTTCTCCTAAGTGCTTTGCATGCTCTGCATGTTCCATTTGGAGCATGTATGATTTCAAATTTTGTATATAGTTGTGGTGTTGTTTTTGTGGCTCTTATGCAGTCCATTCAGAGAGACAGATGAAGCCCTAGGTTAAAACAATTTTCTACTCTCAGAAACCTTCATTTCAATATTTTCTTATGAAAATTGAAAGTGCAAGCGATTGGGCTCGTGAATCGAGGAAAAATTAGTATCGGACTATCATTCTTGTCTCCATGCTCAACGGATGCTTCAAGGCCACCGGTCTCTTCATCTAGCGGGAAGATGTCCCGTGAGTTACCAAATTGTTATCCATATTTTGCCCCCGGGAAAAATATTGGATCAACCATGACCCCATAGAAGGAACCTAAGAAAACTCATTCAGATCTTACAAATTGATCAAGAGGGACTCAACATTAGAAGTAGCAGAGGCCAAGAGAGGCTAAAGGACCTTGCGCAAAAGAAAATGACTCTATCGAGCCATTTCCATGTCTTAAATCCATTCTCCAAGTTATAAGTAGACTCAACTATGAGATAGCAAGGTCAGACAAGAAGGGGTGATGCCGCAGAGGAACCAGAAACAAGAAAGGTAAGAAAGCGATGCGAAGATCCGAAGTCCTCTAGCTCAAAATGGTTCAGGAAAAGGTCCAAACGACTAAGTATGGAGGAGGTAGTGGAAGAGACCACGTGTCCTAACGATGCTTCTCCAAAGGTGAATCCAAAAAGGGGAACCCAAACTTGTGCTAGCCCTCCACGTAGCAAATAGTCAGACAGAGTCAAAAGGCGGGCTTCAAAATTGGCTAAGTATAAAAGTGTAAGCGGAGAATGCCAAGTGTCAGTGTGGCGCATCTCCAAGAGTTGGTCCCAAGGTGGAGACCCAAATAAGTGCGAGCTCACCACCTAACCCAAAGCCTAAGAAGTAAGAAGGACCGTTGAAAATTCCATAGATCAGTGGAGGCTAACAAGTGTTAACTCGATGCTCCTCCAAAGGCAAACTTTGGGCCGGGTTTTCAAGCAAGCGCGGTGCCTCCACATGTTATTCCAACAGGAGCCAAGTTAGTTGAATAGTCAATGCACAAACATGCTAACAGAGGCTGTGAAGTGTCCTAATGGCATTGATTTAAGGGTTAAAAAGAGAAAAAGTTTCCAAATGAGTGCTAGGCGATGCATGTCCCAGAGGAAATTGGGTCGTCGGGGAAAAATTCAGCATTAGAACTTGAGTCAAAGCCAAGGCGGGGAGTTGGAGGGAAAGGTGAAAATTTGCCTTTCGTTCAAAGGGAAAAAGATAAATTGTAGACCCGCAAGCCCAAATTTTGTTCTAATCCGGATGCCACGTGTCCCAAACCAAAAGGGAGACCCATTTTTCAAAAAAAATTCCCGCCCATTTGTACGGATTCAATACAAACTTCGAAGGGGCATATCTTTCAACTCAGGGCTCAAAATATTATGAATCTGACACCATTGGAAAGATCTCAGCCTCACCTACACCATGGAGGTATGAAATTGTAATTTTGAGGAGGTTAGGTAAAGTAAAATTGAGGAAACGTCTTGGGCCTTTAATGCAGATCCATCTATCTCAACAAACCAGATCAAATACGATTTGTTTCCGTCGTTTCCTCTTCTTTAAGGTGTTGAATCAAGGATTCATGTTGTAAAGACGGATTTGGGGCATATTTTATCGAAGCATTAACGGCGGTGGTTGAGCTTCAACCTGTTTTCCCATTTCCCTCTCTCTTTCTTCTCTCGATCAAATCTATAAATATGGGGGTAGGATTAATGGTAAAGGGTTGGACATTCTTTTTTTTTCAAGCTCCCTTCTCCTTCTAGCAGAAAGGGATTTGTGGGGTTCGGGCCTTCCATTAAAATTGTAATACATTTCTACCTTTTGGCTACTTTGTAATGAATTGTATCAATCCACAGAGCAATAAAACACGTCGTGATCGATCTTAGATCCTTTCTTGTCTCTTTTGCTTCCATTTGGTCTTCCATTACAGATCTGGCTATTTGTGCTTGTTTATTGTATGCATTTTGTTAGTTTGTGTCTATAGGAAAAATAAGTGTTCATCATTCCTTTGGTGCATCACCTGGTAGTTTAGTTATTTCTTATTTCTTATACTCTTTTATCCCTGTCTCCTTGGCAAGTTTTAGATTAGGTATAGAAATAGATCCTTTGTAAATCCTTACGTATGCACCTAAATAGAGGGATAAGGAACCAACCTTTAATCTGGAGAGCTTTTCCATTTTTGCAAGGTCCCACACCTTAGGAAAAGTTCAATGTTATGCAATCACACCAAATGACCTTGCCTTAGAAAAGCATATCCATAACTCATTTGGGGGTGTTGTGATTTCACACTAACAAGTTGGTGAAAGGATCTCTCTTGGGGCATGCCTTTTACGTAACTTGTTAATGGAAACTTCATAGATGACTCGTTTCTCACCTTGTTGGAAGATGAGAATAACATGTATCACATTATGTACTACCTTGACATTTATTTATTATCTTCATAGATAAAACATTCAATGATAGAAGACCTAATCTTATAGAAAATCCTTTCTATCTCCACCTCCTTAGTTAGATGTTTTTAATGGAAGTGGATTCAACATAGAGAAATATTCCAATTTCAAGGAATTCCCTTTTCCTTTCAAGAAACCCTGCTCTCTGTTGGTACTATGTCATTAATGGAGTGGAGAAGAAACTCTCATATTGGATCATAAAGCCCCTTTCCTTGGAAGGTAAGTTCCAAAATTTCTATAAAGTTCTTGTTACCACATAGCTATTACTCATCTTGCTAGGCTCCTTCTCAAGATTTATACAGAAATCTTGAGAAATTTCTCATAGATTTTCTATGAGCTAACTCTTGAAAAAGTTTTCGTAGAGGTTCTTGAGATTTTAGTTTCCCGCTTAAAGGAGTCTAATGGCCTCATATCAATGGACATTTGGCATCAAGACACTAAACTCTTTGACAAATGAATTTTTCATGATATTGAAGGGCAAAAAGCTTAGAAAATCCTCTTATGAAATTACATCTTAGTAGGATTTTTGCGCAAGGGTATAAGGCTTGGAAAGGGCTAGGGTTTGGATATTTTTGGTGGGTCATTGATTATTTTCAATGGAAATCATTTTTGACACATTGCAATTTATTGTTGAGTATATATAAATTTTGGAATCTAGAGAGGTCAATGAATACCCAATGACCCAAATCTTGAAGAGTAGAACACTAGTACAAGACGAGCACCACCGATCAACCTCATATAGAAAAATATACATTGAACCCTCAATAGATATTATAAGTAAGTTGCGAGATTTGAACCCACAACAATTAAACATATATTGTTATTAACAAAATAAATTTAGATGGTATTCCTATAAGGAGGCATGCAAAAGAAAAAGTGTGGGTTGTCAATGTGATTAGGTTAAACAACTTGAAATTACCAAGTATATATATTTATGCCCTATTTCCTATCTTAGATGTCCGATTCTTTTGTCATTAAAAAATTTACGTCTATTGGACCAATTAAAAATAGTATAAAAAATAACTCAATTATTTTTTCTCCACGTTCGGAAATGAAAAATCCTTTTATCTCGATAAATATAATGATAAAAATAGGTCAAAGGAATGGAGCATAAGTTCAATTTAATGACATTACAACACATTGAGCTGAAAATATTAACCAAGATGAAATGGCGCTGAGATCTATTACAACCCTTTCTTTTACTAATGTATTTCTTCAAAACTAACCATGGCTCCCACCTTACATGCGCGTGTCACAAAATTATTACTTTGGACTCTCTATGGTAATAAGCGATTTAGTAGTTTAAATTTTATGTAAACTTTAGGAAGTATATACAAGGCATGTGAATTATTTGACAAAATCCCTTGGAGATTTCATGTCATGTAATGGAATGATTTTTTTATTGAAACACAATTTTATATTGATAAGATCGAGAAAAATACATAGGGTTTCTAACCAAAAAGATGGGTGGAAAAGTCACACCCCAAAATGAACACGGAACACACGTGCCATGGGAAAATAAAAGCGAGATGAACAAAATATGTCAAAATAGTGACAAGTCACAGAGCATTAGGCAGCAGTGGTGAACATGGTGGAAGGAGGAGGTGGCAGCGGCAGTGACCTACGTGAAGCGTCCCCCCAACCTATAGCAGGAGGGTCTGGAGAAGATGGTGGAGGATCCCACCTATTACCATCATCGTGTGCTAGATCGACCTACCGAGTCGAATAAATAACAAGAGCCAATAGAGGAAATTTATTAGGGGGGACACCTTGTCTGGAACCAGAAGTTGGAGAGGAAGATGTCCAACCAAAACCACTGCCAATGTTTTGACTAAGGGGAGGATCCCCCCAGCCATAACCATCACCTTCATGGACACGAAGAGGACCTCCCCAACCATTGCCACAAAGCCGCTAGAAAATACCACCGAGGAGGGTAGGAACTACGTCAAGCATGGGCATGTTTTTTATTTGGTGAAGCTCCTTACCCGTGAGACCGAGTCCAAGGAGGAAGTAAGGACCGACGTTTTGTCGGAGAGTGGTGACATGATGAGAATGGAACTCTACTAACTAGAGCACGTAGCACTACCCTAATGAACAAGAAGATCCTAAAGATGTTCCACTTCCAAGTAAAATTTCTGCATGGACCTAGATTTGAAGTAACACATGAGCAATAATTCTAGTTTTAGCATAAATAGAAAACTCCAAGCTAAGTGAAGTTTGATTAAAAATAGAGTCATTTCTAATCTTCTAGATTTCAAAAATAATTTCAGCATGAAAAATTTGCAAAAATTTGTTGAATTTTGCGAGTAAGTAGGCAGAGTCCCCAATAAAACAATTTTCCAGGTGAAGGGTTCGAGGTGAAAAGGTTGGAAGAGGGAGTGAATCCAATTCCAAGCAAACTAAGCAAGTGGGAAAAACCAGAACAAATCTATGTTGGTTTGAGACGCCGACACACAGTCACTGAGGATTAATAACCCCAAGATGTTGAAGATGCTTTCCAACTGACAAACCCTGGTAAAGTAAGCACTAAACGAAATGAGCCTTCTTTGGTTCTAAGAGACATTTCCAAATGTGTGTGAATCGTGCTTCCAAACCATGCGGGTGGATTTAATCTTCCAAAATGTGTTCAAATTCTCAAAAGGAATGTGTTGAGGCTCAAGAAGCTGGTAATCGAGGTGGAGTTTGTACCGACTAAAAAGAGTTATAGTAGGCCAATGCCAATCACACCATGATTGAGTCAGAGGGGAAACACAAATTTTTGAAGCATCTCATCAGGTATGGCAGACTGTATTTCCTGAATAGGCTCCTTATATCCATTATTGAGAGAAAATTAAGCTTTAAGAAGGACCCAAGGCTTGCAAGAATGGGTGGCTTTATAAAATAGATCCCCTAGCTTAGTGATGTCATGCTTAAATAACCGAACACTTTTAATCCAAGGAACCATAGCGAAAGGAACATTGTGAAAATTGATAACAGAAGACCACCATAGCGATTGATAATTAATGGACATCTCGTTCTGGAAACTGTCCCCCACCCATCTTAGGTGGGGTTTGATCAGTTCCCAAGCTTTTAGATACTTTTTACAAAAATGAACCTCCTATCTTAATAGGAAAATGGGAGACCAATAAAACATTGTAAACCCATATTTTTCGAGATTGTTTTCCAAATGGAGCCCCTTGACAAATACAATGGTGGAGTAAAATTTTCCAGATCTCTTGACCTTGTAAACCTTGAATAATCCACTTGACATTGAGAGCATTGCCCTGAAGCCGAATATCAATGAGACCTAACCCACCTACATCTTTAGGAGAACAATAGATTTCCCAAGTCACTTTATGGAAGCCCTTGTGATTAGTAGAGTTAGCCCATAAGAAATCACGAAGAATCTTTTCCAGCTTAGCATACATAGCTTTAGAAGGTGCCCAACAGGAAGAATAATAGACATGGGTAGCAGTGAGCACCTTAGATCAAATTTGGAACTTGTCGGCCAAAGAAAGGGGCACGGGAATCCAGTAAGATTTTTTTCTCGACTCATTGGACAACATAAGACCAAAAAGTAGTAGGAGTAGCTTGAAAAGAAAAGGGAATGCCCATAAACTTGAATTGAACCCCAAGTTGAATCCACTTTGCAAGCATAACTCGGAAGCAAGGAGGAATATGATCCATATATATTATGCGTAACATTGAGTTTTAGCCCTTGAATGGAGGACCCGAAGCCAAAAAAATATGTCTAGACACTACAAAGTGGAAGAAACAAATTATTCATGCTCATCAAAGTTAAGAAGGAGTCATCAACAAAATTTCCATTAATAAGTTGCATATCAAAGTTAGGAAGAGAAATGCCCTTAACCAACCCTTGGGAAGAAAACTCAACAAAGGTAGCTAAACCCCTCCACAACAAGCACATAAATCGATGGAGCTAAGGGATAGCCTTGTCGAATAGATCTGTGTAACTCAAACATATCAGAGTGAACTCCATTAATGGTAAGTTTGACATTAGCATCCTGGAAAAACATATTGACAAACTGGATGAACCTGGGGCCAAAACCAAGAGCTTGCAACATAACAATAATAAAAGGCCATTCAATCCTATCATAAGCTTTTTCAAAGTCAATTTTGATAAAAGGGCCTTTTGACGAGAAAATCGGGCCCATTCCATACCTTTCATAATTGAAATGATATTATCTAGAATGAACCTTCTCTTGATGAATCCATTCTATTCTGGGTGCACAATAAGAGGTAAAATATTACGAATCCAGAGAGCTAAGGCTTTGGAAATGATCTTGTAAGAGATATTTAACGAGTAATTGGCCTCCAATCGGTGATGAGTTCAAGATCTCCATCCTTGGGGATGAATTTAATATTACCCTAATTTAGCAGAGCCCCAAGAGAATTATTGGCCATCACTTCACAATAGACATGATGAAGGTCAGGACCAACATTATCCCATAACACTTGATAAAATTCACATGGAAAGCCATCAATACTAGGAGCTTTGTCGATTTTCATTTACATCACAACTTCCTTAAGGTCATCCTTAGAAAGTGGGTGATCATAGGAAATTATCTAAGTCTCAGAAAGCTTGCAAGGGACATCCTAGAGGAATTGAACCAAAGAAGCATCCCTCTCAGTAGTGTAAGATCATGCAACAAAAAAAACCCATGATATTGTTAAACAAAATCCTGTAGGATATCTGGGAGATCGATGAGATGACCAGTGTCACCTTTGATCACCCATATTGAACTAAAGGTTTGGTAGGGATGGAGGAAAGCAAATAATTCTTTAGTAACTTGGTCCCCTATCTTAAGCCAATGCAACCTAGCTCTAATTTGAGCTCCACGGGCTTGGTACACTTCATCCATCCCGATTTTATGCTACCTCAGTCTGAAGGCGGGTGTTGAAGAGCAAGTGTTCTAAGGCTCTAGAGCTTCTGACATATTTGTGGGAAGAGGCCTTATGATCCCGTCGTCTGAAAAGAGCTTCTTGTTTCCCAAATAAATGGAGAAAAGACATAACTCTAGTAATGGCATCCTACCACCAAATAATCCATCCATCTAAACTAGAAGGGCAATCCACTAGGTTCCAAATGCAAAGGATGTGCTCAATAGTGTTTTGATGCTGCAGTTGAGTGGTGTTAAGATAGAATTACGAGTTCCAAGGTTTGGAAGGAGTCAGATGCCACACAATTTCAAAAAAATAGGTGATGATCTGAGAGTAGAGTCCCTTCCCAAATAGAAATGGGTTTGCTTGAAGTGGAAGAAAAAGAAAACACCCGTTGTTCCGGAAGGAAAGCCCGATCAAGCCGTTCTAGAACTTTGTCATCACCTTGTCAAAGGTTGGGCCAGGTGAACCAAGGAGCATCAATGGCATCACAAAGATAATGACTAGGATATGAAATTCCAAGTTTGTTACACATATAAAACCAATCCTTGTGTTCCCCCACACACCAATGCATAGGAAGACGCCCCACTTTGTCCTCAGTAGACTCCACCATGTTCAAATCCCCACACAAAATCCAGTGTGCGTCAGGAAGCTCATCATCAAGCCACCACCAAAATAAAGAACATTCAACAACATCATTAGAAGCATAAATGTTAACAATGCCAAAAATATGGCCATTCATATCAAAAGCAAACCACACAACCCAATGCAATGGGTCACAACCCCAAGAAATGAGAAAATTTTACAAAGAAGGAGAGAGCAAAGTAATAACACCCCCTTTCCCAATCTCATGATTGGAAT
Source organism: Taxus wallichiana var. yunnanensis (assembly GCA_018340775.1). Taxonomy (NCBI): domain Eukaryota; kingdom Viridiplantae; phylum Streptophyta; class Pinopsida; order Cupressales; family Taxaceae; genus Taxus; species Taxus wallichiana. The sequence goes on along the minus strand of CM031242.1, from coordinate 496,846,772 downwards.
GGTGATAGATGGCACCTAGCCAAATAGTATGAGAAACTTGATTTGGAGAAGAAAACCAGCAAGCTTAACCTCCTACAAACAGAGCACATGCATGTGACCAAATTTTTGACAAGTGTCCCAAACCGTGCAATGACGGGTCGGTTCAATAAGTCCATGAACATTCCAAGAGATCACAATCATAGAGAACTGTCAAGTTTCATTCCCAATTCCTCCTCGAAACCCCCCAAAGCAGAGAACTAATTCGCAGAAAGGGAAGAGCCAATAATTTTTGAAAAATGAACATAATCACTCATCTAAAATGGGTTTTGCTATGATGAGACATATTATTCATCCTCTATGGGAGAAGGGCTACGAGAACACCTACAAGCAAACTTGGGACCAGAGATATCAAAACTCGCTTAAGGAGGAAGTTACGAAGTCAAAGATGTAGGCTCATTAGTGGACACCGCAATAGGGGATCGATGAATGGGAGGAGGATCCAACATTTTCTTATTGACCATGGGAGCTAGAGCTGAGGAAGACCCCCCAACATGGTGATAGATTGATGGCTAGTGTTTAGGGTTTTTATTGTGGGTGATAATGGTCCAGCCTTTGCAGTGACGATGTCAACTTCAGGTTGGTGGGTTTCTTATCATTGACAGGGGGCCAAAGAGGTCATTAACAAACATTCCCTGAATCATATGGTCTACTTGTTGGACAAAAGAAATTTTTGGGAAGATTAATATAAAGGACACGCTGAGAAAAATGGGTGTCACCAACTTGGATATCAATGTTTTCCTTGAGGTCTTTGGCTAAGTCCACTTCCACAAAATGCGATGTTGTAGGACGCCCGCATAAAACTTGCTAGGTTCATGGTAGACAAAATGCCCAATGGGTTTGACTAGGTCTTCCACAAAATTCCATAGGGGAAGAGGTAAGCCAGGAAATTCCACCCAAACTTGCACTTTAAGCTTAAAATTTTTAAAGACTTGAAATCACGTGTCCATGGGGAGAAAATCACCAAGGTGTTGCGAATAAACCAGAGGTCATGATTGAAAATGACCTTGTAATGCTTAGGGTTAGGTAAATGAAAAAGAAAGAAACCCTTGGTAAGGTTCTGGACACCTTCAAGCATGACAACATGACCTTTCCACCTTTGTCATGAACCCATTGTTTGAGAATACTCTCCAAGAGGACACGACCAACAAAATATGCAACCAAAATAAAATATTCAAGCCAAGAGAAAGTCTTTTCAAATTGCGATAAGTATAAAACATCACGCTCGTGTAGAGGGAGTTCATTACCTCATCGTACACTTTGGAACAACTCGCGAGCTCATTTCTTTACGGAGGCATGGTCATTCAATATCCTGTCACTTAAACCTACATCGAAGATGTAGGAATATTGGCTTCCACCATTCAAATAGGCAAGCACCACTACCCAAATGGAAATAAATGCAATTAATAACAATAAAAACTAAATAAATGTCCCACTTTGATAAAAAAATGTGGTGTGACAGGCGATGCGGTGCCGTAACCACAAGCATAGCACTCAAAACTCAATGCAATGATTTCAACACACAAGGCACAAGAACCATTTGAAAAAATGCCTCAAAGAAACATGATCTTGTGGACTTCTTTGATGGCAGGCTATGCACAAAATGGGTTTATCCAAAACACCGTCAATACTTTGAAGCAAATACAATTGGAAGGTGTAAATCCAAACTCCACAATCTTTGGTATTATACTCCCATTCTGGTGTCAGAGTTTTAGAGCAAGGAATGGACATACTCTCTCTTATTAACTCAATCAATTCCCCACAAGCAAGATAATGAAGAAAACTAACTCTAGGAAGAGTATGTATGCTTGCTCTTTCTTTCCCTATCTTTTCACTATGGTTTCAAAAAATTCAAAAACATCTTGTAATATTAACTATAAATACCTACCTTACCACCCGAGTCGAATATGTCTCTTCAATACACCATGGAATTGCCTCTACGACTCTAAAAATCCTCATTCCGTAAAAATTTAATCCCACACCGTCTCTTGGCCTAGTCGTAGTAACATATTAACCCCAATATATCATGATCCTTATGTCAATAGGGGAGGCCACAATGGAAATGGTCCTTTTACTTTAACATAATGGTTAATTGGTTGTGGGATGATTATGTTTACTACCTTACCTCCTAAGGTTGATATGCCTCTTTAATGCATCATTAATCCCACATTGGTCGGTTGACCTAGTACGTAGTAACATATAAACCAAAATATATCATGATCCTCTTGCCAATAGGGGTGATTCTACAATGGAAATACACCTCTTATCAACTTAATGGTTGATTGGTTGTGAGATCATTACCTTCTTTAGTGTATCCGGAAATTGCTTTGATGACTCTAAAACTCTTTAGTACATCTGGGAATTACTTTGATGACTCTAAAACTCATCTCCTTCTTACATCTAGGAAGCTGTTTCTATGATTCTAAAACTCTTAATATTACTATTGGTATAACCATTACACCTCCTTTCAAAACACGTGCTAATTTACAAATATGGATGCATTTATTATTTTTAAAAATTTAAGTTCAATATTTAAACATAAACTTATATAAAATGTATTTGATTTTTGATATTCCATGATTAGAGAGGCAAGGTTACTATGCCTTGTAGAAGTATCAAGACTCAAGATGTGGTCCCTTCTCTATATAAATATATTCTAGAATAAATAATTAAGTTAAGTGACATTAAATATTCGATACAAACATCATTTTACCACTATTTTGAATGAAATACGATGATATATCCATCAACTAACATTGTGATACTAGGTTTCCCACTAGGAAGGGCATTCCTTAGCCATCAACAATGTCTTCAAGGATGTGATTTTAATGTTTGAATTAGAACATTCCTACTATTTCTCTCATTAATAATAATTAGAACATGCGGGAAGAATAGATTTAATAAAGGAATTCATCTATACATCAATTTGTTCGCCAATGCATTCAATACCATGTTTGATTGCACATATTTATGAAGCCATACTCATAACATCATAATTTTTCAACTCAAGAAAAAATTCAATTACAAATTTATAAATTCTAATATTAAATGAGAGTCATACAAATCATGTCACTTGTGTGGTACTTACTATGGTGTGTACAACCTTGTATGTGATAAAATACTTCTACACCAATTTAGACCCTTATTAAAGCTAATACTTTAAAATTTAATGCCTTCATATTCAAAATTATGGATTTTTAGTTTGTTCATCTAGTTATGTGTCTCCATTACAAATGTCAAACCAAAAATAGTTAAAGATGAGACTATTATCGTCCTTGACCATACTAACCAAATTTACTTCTTGGTTAACATTGTACTAACTATTGATGTAATTGAATGATTTTTTATCAATGGGAGATGGATTGGTTCCTTATCACTAAAATATGTTTCCATTTCTATATCGCTAAACTATTACAAAAACCATTCGATATGACTCTTCTTGAGTTATAGACACCCATAAATATAGGGAATAATCTTATCCTTTTAATAGACCTATAAAGATGTGAAGGAGATTTAAATCACATGAGAATAGAGTGGTATGTAACACTCGAAGTTAGGAAACATACAAAAAAATGATTCGTCCTAACAATAACACATGCTTATAAAGAAATCCTAGTACACGACCGTAATTTCCCTATGTAATAGGAATTTCTTATACTACTAAGATTTACATTTAACAATAGTGAGGTGAACAGGTAATTGGGAAAATGTTTTTTTGTGTCCTCATTAGTCCCTAACTATATATAGGGTTAAGGCCTCAAAAATATTTGTAGCTATGGTATACATTAGGTATAATAGTTCAAGTGTAACAAATTTACTTATAAGCATAAACCAAAGACACCACACATAATTTTAACACTACAATCTGTTTTAGGTTTACAAATTATTTTAATTTTTAAATTTTTATTTGCACTTGAAATGAATTGTCATTTAATGTTTGAAATGGGTCACAATGAAAATATTTCCTTTTAAATATCCTCTAAAACATATAAAAGTAGTTATATCAAAATTGGATAAAAGTTAAAACTTATCGTGCTACTTCTCTTTAGAACATGAAATTAAGTGTGGTGGAAGGGGAGTGGGAAGACATTGGAAATGACTATGAGAAACCCTATGAATACAAAATGAGAGATAAAAACATTAAACATTGGATATTACCATTCTAATGCAACAAGTTATAATGGAGAATTAAAAAGTAAAATAATAGCTATGATTTATACTTATGTCAAGATACTAATTCTTTAATCCGAATTCTAATTTGAACAATAGAGATGGTATCAATAATCTCTACTGCCAATATTTTATAATTATTTGTGACATTTTGTATGCTATTATGGAAACTTTTGTATGCCTCAATGGCATGAGACATTCAATTTGATTATTTTTTTGGTCACACTTTGTACATGCTTTAGCATCTGCTTGATTATCTTATACATAAACTTGATTTCTAGTTTCACATTTACATTTGCATGTTTGTGTCAATTTGTTTATCTTGATTGATTTGTTTTAGCTTAAACATTTGTATTTTGTTTTTAGTTCAAATATATTTAAATGATATAATAAATTTTTTAAAAATATTTTGGGTTTCCAAAACTCTTTATTCACATTTTGCTTTGTTTCAAATTTAATTTTATATAAATATGTTATCAACATTAAATAATTTAATGTTATTATAATTTTAAAAAGGAAGTAATTTATTTATTTTTGAGCTATTTTTGTGTTAAAATTAGAATTGAAGTATTTCTAGAGGAGAATATAGAATTTATTACTTATTACATCCATTTATATTGAATAAAGATTAGAACATTTACATTACACTAAATTTCCTATTAAATTGTATTATACTTGTGTGTCATTTTCAAAACATATTTTATAAAGGGTCTCCATTGAGACATATCCTTAAATTTGTTACATCATTTTTACTATCTTATACGGTGTTGATGGTCAAATCATGGTTCTTATGAAGTAAATTTATTTCTTAATGATTTGCAATGAATTCTAGAAGAGGAAGCGAGGTTTTCAAATACCAGAAGTAGAGGATCAAGGTCATCAAATTAGTTTCCATTTATTTAAAAGTTATCAAAATTGTACATCTATTGTTCTAATTGTGCCACGAAAGAAGTACTTTTATTCTAATCAAGATTCTTTATTTTTCTTTTTTGAACATGTTTTTTCTAACTATTCGGATTTTTTTCCTCTCAAGGATATTTGTAAATAAGTGCGCATCCGTATAAAACCCTAATTTTCTTAACATTTCAATTATTCATAATTTCCTATATTTCTAAATTACCAATTTATTCAATTAGATATGATTTTTATGTTATATCTATTTAACCTAATGTGTTAGGGATAATTATAGTGAATTATTAATATGAATCCACTTTCCCATCTACCATTTCCACACTAATTTTAAAATATTAAGTTATATTAAGTATTTAGATTATGATTCTATGAATTATAAAAAATATAAAATATAATTGGGTAAAACATAATAATGTATTAATATGAGGCCATTTTTTATAACATTTTTTTTTTTAAGAAAGCAAATGTAACTTAAAATATGTATGTTTATAGATTTTGAACAATTAAACTCAAGAACTTCTTAACAATTTACTCTCGAAGGCCCTAAAACACTTTAAAAACCAACCAAAAATAAATAAATAATAACTAATAATGTGGATTATATTGGAGTTTCATTAGTAACTTCATGGTAGATGTAGGGCAATACATGACAAAAAGGGATTCTTAAGTGGCTATGTTCTTTTTCTTAAAAATAGTAATATTCATGTAGACTTTCAAAGTCGCTAACTTATCCTTTCGACAATGAAAACTTTTGTTTATTTCCTATGTTAAGATAAATTCTCACATTCTAAGCTACACTAACATATTTGTCTTTCTCCCACATGGCTTGCTAATTTCTAAACATTGTTATATCATTCATTCATGAAATATTAAATATCCAAACAACAATTTATCCTCATGCATCATTCATGAAATTTGACTCTTTCATTACTAAATCTTTGTATGGTACCATGGAAAACATGGGTATGTCACACTATAGTCTAGGCCACCTGTATGGTCTCGTACCCTCTTTTCTAATGAATATTTTCATAATTTGAAAAAATTTATGTGCATCCTTTCATCTCCTTAAGTCGTATTTGGTACGAAATATAATCTATAGAAGCATGTATAATCAAGTGAAATGTACTTTATAACTCACCTAACATTATGAAGAACTCCTATTGGAAAATTCCAACTATGAAGCATTCAAGGCTCTTTTAAATATTCCTCAAGCTATTTTGCATCCTTTAGAGTAACCACCACATAGGTATAAATCACTTAAACTAGGTTCAAGAGTATGGCTTCCTTCATTTCCAAGAGTGCAAAGGTCCTAACATTATCTTTACGCCCTAATAAATAAATAAATGTTTTGAATGCACTAAAAGATGACGTAAAATTTATTACAAGGGGTTATTCTAATTAATTAAATTTCAACATTAATCATTCAATATCGAACATCACATTAATACTTGCAGAACTAGTGATAATGACATGTTATATGCTCAAAAACATTAGAGGAGATATGCATTTAGTTGTACATAGTGAAAAATGAGAGATATTGGTGCACAAACTAGATAAAATGGGAGTCTTGGATCTGAATGTTCTTTTTATGAGAATTTAGCTTGAAAACACTATGGAACAAAACCATATGGTTTTTCCAGAACATCTATGATCTGGCCCTATCAGTAAGATTTTGAACCTACTCATAGTGTGTATCTATAACTTCCTATTCCTTTCACTTTTCCGAAGTGTATGTCATTTTCAAACATGAATTTTCACACAATTACAAAATCATAAGTATAATCTAAATCAAACTTAAACCCTAACCATGGGTGGAATACCTTATTATAAGGTTAGTGTTTGGATTGAAGTGTGATACATGCACCGCCACATCCGATTTAATTTAAATTTAATTAAACCTTAATTTTAGAGTAACTACTGTAACTAATGATATACAAGTGATAAACTATAGTAAGACACCAACAGTAAGAACACAATGGTATGAAAACCTAAGCAATAGAGAGATAATAAGACTTGGCTGATTTTCGAGTGATGTGGAAGTGATATGAGTTGAGAAACTACAAGAACAGGCTAGGAAGAGTATCGTCAAGGTTCATTGAGGGTTTTGGAACTCGAGAACTACACAGGAAAAAAGTGCCCATGGGAGGACAAGAGCACTGGGCACGGTGACTGATATGGGTGCTAATGTCCACCCAAATGCTCAAGTTCGATATTTTCTAATTAGGAAGATTTTTGTTGTTGATCCTCTTTTATCGCTCTGGTTTCTCTTCAACGTCGTCATTCATATCTCGTAACCTAAAAATAGATACCGAGATGTACATTCCCATAAACCACATCAAACCTAATAAATAAGATGTGGAATGAGGAGTTGGGATGACCCATTGTCACCCAAAGAGTGAACTTATCGAGCATTCCACTACATCTCGATTCCATCTAGTTATGTGTGTATGTGATTTAACAAATATTGAATTAATAATGAACCATAGATATTTCCGAGTCACATATAATAAATAAATTCTAAAGAAAAAATTTGACACATGCAATAAGCTATAGAAATATAAAACCCTAGGTGAAAGAAAGAGAGTAGAATAATTTGTTGATTTTGCAATTAATCCCAAAGTATGTTGGACTAGAAAAATGGTAAACATGAGGAGGAGACTATTGCAGCCACACATAAAAAATTTAGTAATTTCCAAATAAGCTTAGACCAGGAGGCCTAGAACATGACTAGGGCACCTAGCAGCCTGGATACCTCTACCATGCACCTATGACTACGGGAGCTTGAAAAATGATTCTTCTTGTATCACAATGTGGTTGATAACCTTCATTGTTGGTCACATGTGTGTCATTAGATGATTTTAGAATTCACTTATAACCTTAAAAATGATATTCCATCCTATGCACACGTATGTAGAAAATGTAGTCCCTTGAGCCTTGAGTGAGTGCTAGATGAATGCCTTTATGCTTTTAGAATTCTTTTGGATGTAGCCTTAGGTGGTGATAGTAGGTGCTTAGAGATTTGTCCTTTATTATGATCATATATCTTTGTATTTATATGATTCCCTTGTTTGAATTTCGTAATTGATAGCTAAAATGTTGACCCATAAGAAAATAAGACGCACAAAAGATAAAGGAGTCCCAAAAGAGGCAAGTAAGATACAAAAAGGTCGGGGTTCCCAAAGGGGATGAGGGAACATGGGTGATGGAATCTGGGTAGGCTTTGGTAGTATATAGAGTCAATAAGGATAAAACAACAAAGATTGGGTGGGTTTTGGGCGTGCAAGACCAAAGAGGAAAACAGAAAGACGAGAAAAATAGGCCAAAGATAGATGTCAATTACTAATTTTCTTTCTTAGGAATCATATGAATGGTAGTATGTGATTAAGACCTAGAAATGTATCCAAGTGCATGATTTTGTGTTTACATTTTCCCCACTTTATGTTGTTGAGTGAGTACTCAATAACATAAAATAGATAAGAGATGTGTACCTGATAATCCTGTAGATTGATGGCGAAAGCATGCTTTGAATAGGCAAGAAAAAGTGTGGAGTGATAAAAATGAAGTGTGGAAGCTAAGGAAGAGGAAGTGACCCTAGGGGTGAAGCGTATGTGTTGTGTCTTTGTACTGCCATTGTGTGTTAATGTGGGGCTTCTTCTTATTGCATATTAAGGATGGACCTATAAAAAAAGAGTGAAATATTTTTCAAAGTCATGTGTTATGAAAACTCTATAAAAAGTATGTAAATGTGTGTAAAAATGCAAAAAAGTAGTAAAAGGAACATGTGCACTGATCCGCGATGAGTGAAAAGGATATAAAATGTCCTAAACTACTATAGAAGAGTGAGTTTTTGGGTGATCTCACGTAAATAATGAGTTATTTTGGGCGATCTCATGCCAAGAACAAGTTTTTTGGGTGATATCATGCCAAGTGCAAGTTTTTTGGGAAATTTCATGCCACAATATAAGAGTGTTGGGGAGAAATTTCTAGTGTTATTCTCCCTCTCTGATTGTTTTCCAAATTTATACACCACTACAGATGGTGTGATCTTACTTTGTTTCGTATTTAATCCAGTTCAATCTAAGTAGAAAAAGAAGAAAGAATGCATTCTAATTGTTAAAGGATGGTGCCTGTATTGTGAAAACTACTCTGTAAATTGTTGAGAATTGTGCCAATCTAAGAAAGTAATTGTAAGTGGCCCAAGTTATAGGCACCTAGGAAAGGTCAGGAGCACTTAGGTACTCATTTCTATATATAGGCATCGACGCCTATGCTAAACTAAGGACCCAAGTTAGAATCGGGGTCATTCTTTGATTGTAAATTTGTTTTGTTCCTATCTTGTGTAGGCCTATACTTGAATCTCTCGAGTTGTTATATAGGATGAGTGATTCACCCAATGTATGCCCCTCTCATTTGGGGTATATGCAACATCGCTATAAGGATGTGACCCAAAGGAGAGGACCAAACATTGATTTGAAAAACGGTAACCTTGTAGAGGGAGGGAATGTGCATGGTATAAACCAAGGCACATGTAAAAAATATGGCTAGAAATAAGTGTTAGTGCAATCAAGAAAAATACACATATACAAGACAATGTGTAATCTAGTAAGCAAGAAGACAATGTAAACCACAAAAATTGGGTTTCAAACATGGGACATTGCTCAAAATGTCACAAGATAATAAGGGCCAAAGTAGCCAAAAGTATATAAGCAATAAACAAGCAAGACATAAGGCATAACCCGCAAATAATGGCATACAATAAAAGACAAGAGCAAGCAAAGTGTAATAAACAACCATGGTAACAAATAGTTCTACAAATTAAATGTTGCACATTAAGCACCCATTAGCATGTTAGAAAGATAAAAATTATGTCAAGATGTGTATATGCCGATAGATTAGTGTGCTAGTAAGAATAAGAAGTAGTATAAAATGAAACAATAACAGCTATGATGTGTAAGAGTAAGAATTTATATGCCCCAGAGCCTCGATGAGACTGGTAAGAGGTACAATACCAAGCATATGTGCTTTGTGTAAACATTTGTAGAAATTATACATCCACAACTAGAGAACAGGTGAATGCACATGTGTATATAGAAAAGATAATGGCATACTAGATATCCATCTAACATAGTAAGAAAAGTATACATGTAACTATTATAAGAAAGCAAGAGTATATGCAACCAAGATATGCAACGTGTTGTGAGTGTGAATGGAATGGAATGTAAATTGAATGTGATAGGATAAGCGTCCCCGTAGAAAATTTGAATGAGTATGAGAGGATGTTCATTTATTAAAAAAACCCCTTAGCGAGTTAAGAATGAACCATAAACAAGAGTGTGTCATCGGGAAATGGTTTGATAGTGTGCGCTAGAAAGATAGATCATGAAGCATAGAGCATAAAGTATAGAATGTGGTGAGCTTCATTTCATATTTATACCCTCAGCAGTCAAGTATGAACCATGGAACTAGATTGCATCATATGGTAATGATGATACAAGATGTGTATCAAGTTGTGTAAGATTACTTAGAGAGATTTAGATATGAAGCATGAAGTGTAATAGTGGAACCGATAGAAACCGATGATTCTAGGAGGGGAGAGAATAGGCATGCTACACCCAAGTGTATGATAAAGAGTGAGCTATCCGATGAAATTGAAGGGTAAGGGTCCTCCACCGATGTGTGAGGAGATAAGGGCATGTGATAATGCTCTAATACCGATGGTGTATGAGACTGACGATATATATGTGAAGGAAGCCTAGGTTGTGAACACCTATGTGAAGGAGACCTAGGAGGTGATAAGAACCTATGTGATGTAGACCTAGGAGGTGATACATACCTTTGTGAAGGACACGTAGAAGGTGAAGGACATGTTGAAAGCCTATGTGAAGGAAGCTGTGAAGGTGATGTACACATATGTGAAGGAGACCGAGGAGGTGATGGGTGCCTATGTGAAGGATACTGCGGAGGTGATGCATACCTATATGAAGGAGACATCCAAGTGGTGGACCTAGGATGATGATATGGACTACTGGACTAATGAGACTGAGTATGTCATGTGTGAATAGGAGAGCTAGGAGAAAATTACGGTTTGATTTGAGAGCTCCTGGGGACCTAGATGCTCTAGTGAGTGCAATGGCAACCTCAAGAGCAGGTTGTAGCCATGGTGTGCATGGTGAGAACACCCTTGATGGTGATAAATTTCTTGTTGTGAATTAATTTTAGACACAAGTGATTCATGGAAATGATAGCCCAAGCAGCACGGAGCAAAGGAATACCCAAGAGCATGTCAAAACCTTTTATTGAAGGTGCCACAATGAATGTCACAAGAATGGTAAGAGGCCCAACTGTAACTGGAAGCTTGATGTAACCATAATATTTGGGAATTGGATATGAGATATGAGAGAATGGATAGTTGATAGTGATAAGGAGTGCAATAGAGCACACACCCATATGAATCAATGGATTGATCATTGTATTATTGATAGCATGAGGTCCGATAGAAGCACAAATATGTAATGTATCAGAAGATAATGTGGCATGATAATTGTGATAAGAAAATGTAATGAATGGTGGAGATGCATCAACATTAGCAACTAGAAAATCAAGAGCCCCCGATGAAGGAGGAGGCACTACACAATATGTATGATTAGCTGAAGAATCAACCTATTTTTCATGCTTAAGGAGAGGATCATTAAATATTTTGAGCTTTTTGTTTTGTTAATCGGTGTGGATTACAAAGGCTCATAGAGCTCAATTGCATTGTTGTTAATGAGATCTTGAATAAGATGTCAAAGTTTGAAGCATCGATCAAGTAGAATTCCCAACACATTGATGATAGTCACATCTAAAATTTTCATTATAATTGCATCCTTTAGGGCGAGATGGATCCAAATTAATTCAAGGAGGAATTGTAATAAAATTGATCTCAACAAGTTACAACAATAGTATATGCAGAGACAAGAAAATTTTGTGAATGTACGCGTAAGAGGTTTCCATTGAAACTTTTTAGGACTAGAGAAAACATTAAAAATACATTTTTCTTTAGATGTCTTGAGAGTTGATTCTCTTTGAAACCGAGTAAAAGATAAAGCCTGATCAAGATATTTAAGATTTTCAATAGATAGTAGTTTTATTTCCCATAGCTTAAGAGTATGGCATAGTTGATCAAATGATGGAGAGGTCTTAAATATGATGCTCTCTTGCAAATGAGGAAAAATACTTTAGACAAAAATATCTTGCAATTCAGAGTCCACGAGTACATTAGACATCTTAGCTAAGTTGTTCTTATATCGTAAAACATAGTCCGCTAGATGCTTATTAGATCCTTGTTTAATTTGTGTGAGTTAATAATGATTGAAAAATGTGCTAGAAAAGCATCGGATAAATGCATAAATGATGTTACTAAATGGATAGGTAGATCATAGAACCAACGCATTACATAATCTTGGAGGCTTCTAGGAAAGATATTTTCTAGTAAAGTATGATCATCCACATAATCTAGACATGCCACATGAAATTCTTGGAGATGTCTCGGAGGGTCACCATGGCTTTTGAATGTGTAAAAACTTAGGGGTGATGAAATTTGGAGGAAGTGGATAAGCTAAAATGGTGGGTGCAAAAGGAGTGTGAAGGAGTAAAGTGGAATCAAGAGATAAAGATGCACAAGAAGTATCCAGTTAAATTTCACGACTTTGAGTATGTAAATCTTAATATAAAGAAGTTAAATCAGGAGTGTTTGAAGAAGATTCAAGTTGTGCAATAGAAGCATTGGGTTGAATGATGGGAGCGGTAGTAGTGGGAAGGCGAGGAAGAACCGATAAGTGGTACGAAGCAAACATCTGGGGAGTTTTTAGCAACAATCAAAACATGAAGAAAATGTGGAAGATGGGCGGGATTGTCACACAAAGCTTGACAAAAATTGGTAATCTTGTCTAACTACTCTTGATAAATGTTAGTGTCCTAATCATATGATTTCTCACTATCAAATGTTTTAATGTTTTTGAGAGGAACATTTTTGAGTTAGCAAATGGGTGTCAAATTCAACCATTGATTTAGAAACCCTACAAGTAGATGGAGGGAGATCTAAATGCTTATAAGACGCAAAACAACCACTACAGTATGAGGCATAAGAAGAAAACCCTAGAAAGAAGGTTGGATTCAAGTGATGGGTTCACCAAATGATTTTAAAAATATTGAATTAATGTTAAAGCTGTAGATATTTCAAAGTCACGTATGATAAATAAATGCTAAAGCACATATCGACACAAACAATAAGATATAGAAATATAAAAATCTAGGTGTAAGAAAGAGAGTAGAAGACTTACCTAATTTCAAAGTGATCCTAAAGTATGTTGGGTGGAAAATTGGTAAATAGGAGGAGGATATTATCATGCAACCACACCCCGAGAAAATTGTAATTTATGAATGAGCTGGACCAAGGTGCCTAGAATAGGACTAGGGAACATAGGCATTGGAGACCTTTGTTATACACCTATGACTACGGGATCTTGTAAAATGATTCTTCTTATGTCACAATGTGGTTGTTAACCTTCGTTTTTGATCTCTTGTGTGTCGTTGGATGACTATAGACTTAGCCTGTAACCTACAAAACAAATGATATCCCCTCTTATGTGTGTATGCAAAAATGTACTCCCTTGTACCTTGAGTGAGTGCTAGATGGATGCCTTGATGCTCTTAAAATGCCTTTGGATGCAACCTTAGGTGGTGGTAGTAGATGCTTAGAGCTTGGTCCTTTATTATGATCACATATCTTTATATTTATATGATTCCCTTGTTTGAATTTTGCAATTGACAACTAAAAGGTCAACCCATAAGAAAATAATATGCCCAAAAGATAAAAGAGGCCCAAAAGAGATGAGTAAGATACAAAGAGGTCGGGGTTCCCAGAGGGGACAAGGGCACCTAGGCGCTGGTGTCTAGAGTTAATAAGGATAAAGATCAGAAAGATAGAAAAGAGGCCAAAGATAGATGTCAATTACTAGTTTTTTCCCTAGAAATCATATGAATAGTAGTATGTAATTAGGACCTAGAAATGTGCCCAAGTGCGTGTTGTTATGTCTCGTATTATGTGTGTGTAATGATGCCCTAGGTTTCCCTTGTGTAAGTTACACTATGATAGTGGGCTAGATCTAGATTGCTCCAAGTATGCAAATGTGTGAGATGAAATAAAATGAACTTCCCCTCCTATGTTGTGTATGTAGAGTGATGTAGCCCTTGTCCCTTGTATGGATGTGCTAGATGTGTCCTTGTAATGCTCTTGTGCCTTTGATGCAAGATTAGGTGATGATAGATAATGCTTAGTGTTTGGCCATTTATTTGAGAGTAATAACTAAGTATATATTATTCCCTTGTTTGAATTTCATAATTGACAACTAAAAGGCCAACCCAAAGTTCTAAAAGGTGACCAAAAATTAAAAGAGACCCAAAAGAGTAAGAAGAATACAAAGAAGGTCAAGAGTTCCCAGGAGGGACAGGAGTGTCTGGGTGCTTCTTTCCTAATTGGGTGTTAGTGTCTAAGGCCATAAAAGATGAACCGATCAAGTTCCAACAAGTTTGTTAGATGTGTAAGACCAGTAAGAATGCAAGAGATAATGCAAAATGGACAAAAGGATTTTCAACCACTAGTTTTCTCACTTAGGAATAATGTATATACTAGTATGCTTTAGGACCTAGAAATGTACCCAAGTGCATAGATTTTACATGTACAACATGGACACTTCCAAAAACACCTCATACTATACGTAGTTCTTCACCTAACATGTGATATATATATGGATGAAACTAGTTTGACAACCTGGAACCACTTTGAAAAGGTTGGGATGATTTTCTCTTGTTAAGAGATTGAATTGGTATCTTTGTACGTTTGGAAATGAGGGAAGCTAGACTCCTTAACTTGGTTGAGTGCTTGAGGAATCGTAGAAACTACCTTAATTGATGTGCATCGAATTTGGTGAGATTTAGAGATCCTTGAGTTTATTTTGTGTTAGTATTTACAATGAGAGCTCATAAGAGTGTTGGGTAAGTAAATGAAGTGATATTAAATTTCTTAGACAAGGTTTTGAAGGTAATTTGTTATGACAAGGCTGGCCCAAGAGAATGAAATGATTCAACAAAGATAATCAAGTTAGTAGATGCTCAAAGTTGGGGCTCAATTTTGTGGCCATTTTGGTCATTTTTTCCAAAGGGTGTACTGACCTTTGTAAGTATCTTCCCGAACCAATTTTGAATAGGAATGGGAAAATTAAAATAAAAATAAAAATGATTAAAATAAGGCATACACCCTTTAAAAGACAAAGGGTGTATGCCCTTTGTAGTTCCATAAATTAATTAAAATGTCCTTTTCAAAGAATGACACCCTTTGTTTATTTTTAAATTTTTGAGTGTTCTTCCCTCCTAAATAGCCTTGGGTTTTGGCTAGGGGATCTAAAGCTCAGGTTTGGATCTGCATTTTATCAGTCAAGAAGGATTTTGGAGGATTTCAAACATTTATTCACCTCTATAGGCACAAAATATTCGTTAGCTTTACGTTTTTTTTTAAATATGGGTTTGTAGAGAGGAGAATCTAGTTTTTCAAA
Source organism: Taxus wallichiana var. yunnanensis (assembly GCA_018340775.1). Lineage (NCBI taxonomy): Eukaryota > Viridiplantae > Streptophyta > Pinopsida > Cupressales > Taxaceae > Taxus > Taxus wallichiana. The sequence goes on along the minus strand of CM031242.1, from coordinate 496,831,062 downwards.
ATATATTTCTTTTTCAAATTAAATTATTATCTCAATTACTACTTAATTTCTACATAATGTAACTCATTATGATTGATTCATTAGTGTTACTAATAGTTTAATAACTTTTTACGATCAACCAATGAATTACAAAACTTATATCTCCACAATCTACTCATTGTTGGCTACATTTTTAAAAAAGAAAAAAATCAAATATATGAAGTTAAGCTCAAAAAGTTGTGTCCGTACATTTGCATTTTCATTTTTCCTACTTTCTTGACTTGTAAAATCATTTAAAATTATTATATTTATTGAAAAATATGAAAAAATTCTCAACAATCTTTAACATTTTTCGAATCTTTATACAAAACTTAATATAAAAATGTGTTTGTTTGCTCCAAATAAGTGTGTCTGTACACGTATTTTCTTATGTTTTCATAAATAAATAAAATTACTATGTCATTTTTATGAATGATTAAATTTCTCATACTCATTCAATTGGGTATTGCAAAAAATTACATATTTATAAATTAGATTCAAAATGTCACGATTTATAATTTTATGTCATTGAGAAATTATTTGAATAGATGCCTCTAAAATTATCTCTAAGGTCATGTATTGTTGTTTTTCAAAAAAGGTGGCCACTAATCCCCCATTTTGACCCCATTATCATGCATCTTCTGCCAAATTGAAAGAAAATTTAGAGGATGCTTTATTTTTTATCATACATGGCAGCCGGGAATGAATTCCACATCCTTACTAAACCATATGGTTTGGGACAGATAACATGCATGCGGTTTTGAAGGATGTATCATGCGATAAACAAATACGAAATATTGATTTTATGTATTCGTATTCAAAATGTGAATGTATTAGTGTGTAGAAATAAGAAAGTTGGGAGAGACAATAAGATGTATTAGTGGAGATAGAATGTAAATATTTGTCTTAAAAAGGAGAATTGTCATAATTAACAATGTCAAAGTGTAAATTGTCAAATATTAGTATTTACATTCCCCCTTTAAGTATGAAATAAAAATTATATGCTTAAAGGAAAATATACTTGAGTGTGTAAACACACTTTATCTTTGTTTGGAGTTTTTGTTATTCGGATGTTTTGTGTGTTGGCATGTTTGTGGTGAAACCCACAACACAAAGTATAGTCAATATCCATAGTATAATTGAATTTTAAATCAAATAAAAATGTAGAATTTGAAGCAGGCACAAAGTGAAATAAAGAGATGCAAAACATGAAAGGAATACACTTGTTTTTTCTATAGATGGGAAGATCTCACGTTCTTTTCTTGCACTTAGATATTTGGATTGTATTATTGATCATAACGAGGGATTGGGGGTGATTAGTCCCCAATTGGAGTGCATGAAGGAGAAGCGGGAGTATTGGTGCATGAAACCCAACACTAAATAGAAGATAAAGAGAGAATAAGAGAGAGAGGTACAAAGCACCCCATGAAGCAAGAAGACCATGTTGAATTTTTTTAATAACCTCGGTATATTCACCTTTGAATGTGTGAATGAGGATAAGAAGGCTTGCCTACAAATAACTTAGCTACTTTAATACCTTCCATAACCCCACATACCATACTATTGCATACCTATCTAGGTATTAATTTTGTATATATATACATAAAGTATTAAAGAGTATGGGTGTCCCCATGTCCTTCTCATGTTCCCCACAATTGAGTAGGAGTGTATAATATGCTAAGATGATGACGGAGAATACTCATGCCCCAAAACATTGTATCTATAACTATAAATGAAAATTGAACTAGAGAAGTAGTGAAATATTCATGCCCTTTGTAAATTGTTATAAACTATGTCAATCAACTCTAAAAGCGTATCTATCAAAATATGTATTTGCAAGTAGAGATATGAAAGTGTAGAAAACTCCAATGTGACATCCCCATGGGAAAATGTTTAGGAAGGTCGGGAACATCTGTATGGTTCTTATTGTTTTGTACATTTTGAATCTATGTAATTTTCCCCAATTTCCATTTCTAAATACTTGCTCCTGTGAAAATTTGTGGAACCGAACTCAAAAATATATTTGTAGGTTTAAAATATACCACGATGAATGATCCCTATTTTAAAGTGTGTTTGATAAAGCATTCGAGCCCATGACCCAAAATAAATATGTCTAAACCTATCTAATAATCTATGTACGAACATATAAAAGGTTATAGTGGTAGTCATCGATGGTATCTCATTCTTGCAAATGGGATGCACATGGTGGATACCATGGTGTCTCAGAAAGAAGAAACAATAAATAATAACAATAGCATTATTATCAACAACTCATGTGTAATAAGAAAAATGTAGAGACATGACAATAGTCAAGTGAGAAAATAAAAGTAATAGTAAGTAGAAAAGAATCACATCAAGGTATAAAACCATAAACATGGGACACCCACAATGTCACAAGACAATTTAGGAACTTTATGCCACATACAAGAGAACTAATGTCACACAATAAATTCATAGAACCACAAACATGGGACACCCACGGTGTTGTAAGACAATCCATGCACTTAAGCCGCATATAATGAAATATACAAGTAGTAACATAAATAAGTAGAAAAAATGACGCGTCAAATGATGATAAAAGTGTCATAGAAAGTAGTAAAGAAGCACACAAAACAAGATATGTCAACATTGTACAAGACACATATGTTAGTCATGTTAGCTCAAAAGATAACATGTACACAATATATGTAATCAAGTGTAATGAGGAAGTAGAAATGAACTATAATAAAATAATAGCACTTGTATAGAATGTATATGAGATTACCCCAAATGATCCTAGTATGCGAGAAAGGCTAGGCCATAACCTATCATTGTGTAATGCTCTATTTTTTCCTGCATCGGATTAATATACCTCATGAACACATATGTGTAAAGAGTATATAAAAAAGATATGTTATCTATCAAACCATAGTGACAAACAACATATGTAATGTAAAGTGCTAACAATTCAAGTTATATATATATATATATATATATATATATATATATATATATATATATATATATGTCTTGGTTTTGTGTTTTTAGAAATATTCTAAGGTTTTTATATTTTTGAATTAACTATGTACGAGGGGAGAGGGTAGAACAAGGGCCTATATGTCATCAATAATATAATGAGTTCTAGGTTCAAACCCTAGGTAGAACCTAGGTTGGCCTTATTGTATGGATTTCTAAAACAAAGGCCATGAAAATTTCCCATGTGCTGCAAAAAAGTTGTGCAATTTCATGATATACTCTTCATCTATAACAAAGGGCCTTATTCATCCATAACATGTGTCCAATGTGTCATATTAGGTTCATAATAAGAGAAATCATCATTTCAAATAGTACCCATATGAGTGAGGAGGGGAGGGTGATATGAGAATTATGCTCATCAATGACATGATACAAATGTTAGAACCAATACCATCCAAAAGATAGAGCTATAAGTTGAGGATCAAGAGCAACCCAACCCTTAGTTGTGACAACGTGTGAGCTAAAATCAATAAGAAACACAATATAACCTTCAAAATAGTTAGGGGTAAAGAGGTCCATAATATTTGATATGGTAAGCCATAAGATATGCGATTCCTCACAAGTATATATGTTCATATTTTTAGTTGTATGGAGTGGAACATGTCTCAAATATTGACCATGAATGTAAAAAATGCTAGTAAAAGTATTGAAGTGTGCTCAATTAGTTGATTTTTCAGAGTTCGATAAATGGGAATGATTGAGATAGAATAGTTCCTCAAGAAGGATATTGATGGCCATTCACTTTACTCTTTTAGTCTAGTGGATAAATCCTAACATCGATTAACATCATGTTTGAAAACACGATGGTAGTCACAAAAATGGATATCGGGTTGCCGAGAAATCGTTTTAGTAGAGTAATGGTGCTTAGAAGGAAAATTAAGGAGACCATGATCAAGTAATATAGATAAGATTTATGATGTGTTTCAAGATGGGTAGGAATGGTGATATAAATAATAATGGGTATAATATCTAGTGTGTTGATTATATGGTGTAGTGGATCGGGGTTGGATTTATGACAAAAGTAGCATGATCGTTAGTAGTTGTAATAATAGTGTCATATTCAAAATCTTTAAGTTGATAATGTTTGGGATCTAGTAGAAACAAAATATAATGAAACATAGACTCATCTTCATCAATATTATTAAAATTAAGCTTACATAGGTGATCATCATTATCAATAATCCCGATCATCACCGAAGATCGGAGGAATAATCATTAGCATTATTATGTTGAATAGTATCATACAAAAGGTTAGGAGAGAGTGGATGGAGCTAAAGTATAAATAGAATATGGAGGAGGCACAATAGTAATTGTATCTATTTCTGTTAGGGTAAATTTTAAGACCCCTTACCAAAATCCAACCTAGATTTTCTTTGGCAAATTGTAAAAAATGGATTTCATGTTGATGGAAAATATGGGAAAAATGTATATAGTGATGAAGGAGAATAATGTATTTGGGAAAAGGCGTCGAAATGGGCATAGGGGGTGAAAAAAAAAAAATGTACATAGATAACCGACAAATAATCAAGTGACTATATATGCAATTGGAAAGTTATATATACAACTAGGCATCTACATATATAATCGGTGCATGTACGGTTGCATAAGCCATCAAGAATATATCTTTATTACAAATGTAGTCAAGTGTCTATATATGCAACCGAGAGTCTAGATATATAATTGGTCATATGTATATGCAACTAGGTAACTACATATGCAACCGAGTGGTTACATACACAATCGAGTTGTTGTATGTGTAGTCAAAGTAGATACATATGTAGTCGAGGCGAGTTACATATGCAAATGGGTGGATGCATAGGAAACTAGGCTATTGCATATGTAACTAGGTGTCTACATATATATTCATATGTTTGTGTATGCAACTAGGCGTTCGGTTGTGCTTATAGCCAAGTTACATATGTAACTCCCAGACTTGCACTGACAGCAGTGAATGTGTCTATATTTTCCCATTTATTTTTGTGTCAATTACCAACAACCGTCCATGTATACCTAGCCTCCCACTTAAACAAATTGTTTTTTCGCCACGTGCCCCAACCCTCCCTCACCTATATATAGCCTTGGTACCTCATACATTTTCTCGTTTGTCCTCACTTTCTCCTCCAACTCCAAGGTCTGCTCCAGTCTCTACCTCATGCTCTAAAGTACAACTAAAGGCTATCGATTCATATGGCTATCCATTAATTGAATCAGGCTCCAAGCTCATATGACTATCAATTCTTCAAATCATGATTTAGGCTCTAGGAATGTATGGCTATCCATTCATCGAATTAGGCTCCAGAGGACAAAGTGCACACATCTATATATCTAATCCAAAAATGGCATGCCATTTGACATCCTCTCAGACTCGGTCTCAGGATAAACCCAAAATTCAATACAAAAACCTTATGTGCCCACAAATTTCCACATTGCTCAAACTAAAGGGCACATTTAGTGATTGGGTAGATAAATGTTATTTTCAAGGGATAATTTACATGCCACAATATCACACTGATATCTTGGTTTGCTGCAATTTATTTTATCCAATTTTGACAAATCCACATATGTCTTCACAGTCAAATTTCCATCATGAGAATTTTATTTTGGGACATCTCTAGAAGATATCCATTGCTTAACAGGGCTTCCATATGCAAATGTTAACCCTGTGACAACAAATCCTTACTCTCAAACTCAAATAAAAAGTATCTAGAGTCCCACTTTGGCGTACAAGTTGAAGGTAATAATCTATTTTTACATTTTTTTCTTTCTTTTATTATCACAATAAGCTAATAACATGATTTTTCCTTTTCTAAATGTGTAGGTATTGCTAACACCTCTAAATCAAGAAGGGGGTTATTTATGCAAGCTCTTCAACACACATTTTTACAGGCCATGATTTAATTTTTTTCATGCTAGGCTAGTCTTGTAGAGTAGTCAAACACGACATCTTACTTGGGCTCTTGTCTACATCCTCCATTCCCTAAGTTGCCAACAATTTGATTAGTGTACAAATATATCCAATAGGATACGACATGATTTGACATATACTATTTGTAATGAGGTTGCAACATTGTCATCTTGTAATTATATAATTGCATTATATTATGAAGCCTTTCTTGATTTAAACTCACAAAATGCTAATATTCCAACTGCACTTGACAAAAAAATGAGAGTAAATTGTCTTTCAAATGATGAGCAAGAGGTAAGTTTAAAGTTTAAATTATTGCAAAATATTTTCATGTATTTATTTGGAAAATACAACTAATTTTCAATTTTCTTTAAAAGAAAGCAATTGCATTACATGCAAGAAGACAAATTCAGTAAGAGGTCATCAACCTCCGAGGATTTTGTAGATTCATACATGGATGTACAAGTATCTCCGACTCCTTCAGTTTCGAGACAAAAACGCATGAGGAGTTCTATTACACCCACTCAATTGCAAGTGCTTTGAGCAACTTCATCAATTATTCCAGGTATTACTATTAGTTTATCAAGCTATGAATAATGGAACATACATTATTTAAATATTTTATTAATCAAACTATGCTTGTTTTTAATCATTACTGCATATTTATAGATTCCTTTGATAGTATTCATCAAACTTCCCAACATCAACATGAACCAAATGGAATCCACAAGGATTCAACCATGTGAGTGGAAGAAACTACACCTAGACATACTCTACAGGGTAGGTACAATGTACATTATTAGTATCATCAAAGTCACTTCAAACTTTAAATTTTCTGCTAAATTTACTAAACATTGAATTCTTGTGTTTTTTTCACATTTTAATTTTTTAGTTTATTTTCCCACTTCTCAAATCAAAAAGATGTCATTATCACCACCGCAAAGACAAATTAGACAAGGGGAAAAAATATCTTTTCCAACTCAAAGTGGTGGCATACGGTTCATTTGACAGAACAAAGTTTCCAAATTTCTCTTTGGTGGTCTCCCTAATGCAATGGAAACCACTATTTTACAAAAAAATGATCTTGATGATGATTTCTTGGGTATCAAGAGTGGTATTGGGGATCCAACTACCTTTAATCCACATAATATGATTCAGGGCCAGACCCAAATAGATCTTGTTTTATAGGAAAAAACATCTAGTTCACCATATAACACACCCTCTAACACATAAACCAAGTACCACAGATTGATGATCAATTAACAACTTTTCCATTGCATAATTTGTTGGTAGATAGTTGTTATGCTAATATTAATGATGTTGTTATGCGGATATAGAGACATTGAAAACATGGGAATTCCAACCAAAAATTTGATGAAGGAAATAAATTCCCATTATCACAACCATTCCCAAAGAAATTCTTTATTTCTTTAGTTCAAAATGAGCAGGAAAGATAGATGTATTGTTGAATCAAGCTCTCTCAAGTTCCATTACAGTAGGTAATGACTATAATGATAATGTTTTGGATGTAATGTTAAACAAGTTGAGAAAATTTAAATGGTGAAGCCCAAGCTTACTATAACAAATGGCTAGAGAAAAACTTGGTTGTCATTGCAAATGCGGAAAAGATAAAGTTGTCATAATTTTAACTCTTTCTTTGCATTGAAATTTTAGTTTTACATATTTAAATTTTTAACTAATAATATTTCTTTGTTCAAATGCAGTCAAAATATGAAAAATTGAAGAATGAAGTATTGGTCTTGGATCTTCATCTGAAGAATGCACGGAAAAGTTTAAATGTTTCTATTTCACTAAAGGAAAAACTTGTGCTCCTTAATAAACAAAACAATACATTGAATAAAATAATTAAGGAGCATGACATGGATCCAGAAATATTGTTCAAGAAGAAATCAGATGTGGATCCTAGTTTACTTTCAGCAGGTGATGTGGCCAAACAAGATATTGAAAATATCGCTAGTATCAATGTCACGGTTAATGATCTAATTAAATCAATAACATGGTATGATGATCAATTAACAACTTTTCCATTGATAATTTATTGGAAGATAGTTATTATGCTAATGTTTATTATGTTGTTATGCAAGATATATAGACATTGAAAACATGGTAATTACAATTTTTGAAAAAAATGAAACTTTATTAATATATTGATTTCATAACTTAGATGAAGGAAATAAATTCCCATTATCACAATCATTCGCAAATAAATTCTTTATTTGCTTTAGTTTGCACAAAAATTATAAGAAATATTGATGTATTGTTGAATCAAGCTTTCGGTGTCATTAACATACATAATGACTATAATGATAATGTTTTGGATGTAATGTTAAATATGTTGGAAAATTTAAATGGTGAATTGCGAAGCTTACTATAACAAATAATCTAGAGATGAAAACATGGTTGTCATTGCAAATGTGGAAAAATATAAAGTTTTCATAAGTTTAACTCTTTATTTGCATTGAAATTTTAGTTTTACATATTTAAACTTTTTAACTAATAATATTTCTTTGTTCAAATGCAGTCAAAATATGAAAAATTGAATAATGAAGTACTGGTCTTGGATCTTCATATGAAGAATGCACGGAAAATTTTAACTCCTGTTATTTCATTGAAGGAAAAACTTGTGCTCCTAATAAACAAAACAATACATTGAAGAAAATAATTAAGGATCATGACATGGATCTAGAAATATTGTTTAAAGAAATCAGATGTGGATCCTAGTTTACTTTATAGATGATGTGGCCAAACAAGATATTGAAAATATCGCTAGTATCAATGTCGCAGTTAATGATCTAATTAAATCAGGAACACTAATAGATGATACAAGACCAAAGGGAACATCATAGAATGAGACTGCATTTTCTTATATTTTATGACTAATTGTAATATTGAGAATTGAAATATAAATCTCAAATATCAATTGAGATGTTTTACACTTTTGTAAATTGTTTTGAAACAATATGAATTGACACTTTATTAATATATTGTTTTCATAGCATCTCTGGTGTTTTTTTTTCATAACAATGTAAAGTATAATATATGAGTTCTATTCATAATTAATGTTTTCATATCTTATTCTTGCATTGTATAAAAAATCATAAGAAATAAGGATATTGAAATCTTATCCAAAAACATAAATAATTGTAACAATTTCATATGAATTTTTTAGATAGGATTAAATATTTATAAAACATGCCTCTTACCAAGGTAAAAGCCTAAAACTCGGGAATTGAAACAATCTTTGAGAAAGCCCTTTTTCCTTAGAGACATTTGCATCTATTGTGTAGCAGAGCATCCACCTCCTGGGTCAATATTAAGATCATCTTTATTGCTCATTGTATTAGTGAATCCTCTTCTTTCAGTAAGTGAAGTCCAAGTTGCAAGTGCCCTTTCATAAGGAAATGCATCCGGATAATGTGAAACATATAATCTCAAACATGTCTCCAAATTTTTATCCAACCTATTTTGAAGCTTTGATTTAACAAAATATAATGCACTAAAGACCCATTCATCTTCCATTGATCCCAAAATAATCATTTGGAAAAGATCATATAATCGAAAATATTCACTAATATTTTCCTGCTAGGACATTTACTTGGATATATTTTTTCCATAGCCTTGTTATAGCTCCATTTTCCGTTGGTTCATTTAGATATTGATATTGATCAATCATGGTAAGTGCAAAATGTGTTGATTGAGATGTTAGTAAATATTTTTGCAAAATTCCTTTAATTTCAACTCCATTTATCTGTATGAACTTGTTGAAATGATTTATTAGAACAGTCATATATTTGAGAAATAAATTACTTACAATTTCTTCACTATGACCATCAATGATGTTCCAAAATATGGGATTCACTACTCCCATGACCTCTATAAGATCATCCCTTTTAAAATGATCATGAATTTATATGGATAAGCTTTGTGAAATCTTTCTCAATTTCATTTGTGTATCAGAAATAACAATGTCATATAAAACACATGTTACAAGAACTTATTCAATTTCTTCTCCCACCAAATCAACTCTTTTTGAAACGTATGCATTGGTATCTCCTTCTCATTAATAACTATACAAATATAATCCTTAATATTTAATTTCAAATAGCAGTTAGGATCCTTGATGTCTGTTAACATTTTCCAATTCTCAAATACAAACCCTTTAAAACTATCTTGGGACATGTATAAAATATCTAAAGTTTGACATACATGTTTTCTCAACCGTATGAAATCAACAATATATATGGACCTCTCTTGAGCATGTTTACTCAAACAATTGATTTCCTTCAACATGGGGAGAATTCCACTTAATGTTAGTAATTTTCCAAATATGTTAAATGATACAACAAATATTTTTCCTTGTCAACTTCTCTACGATATTTATACATAAAACCTGCCAACGATGGATATTCTTCAAAAAAACTTTGCATGTAGGTTCATACATGGAAATCCACCTTGTATCAACATATTTTAGAATATTTTTACCATCAGTCACTCCAATTGCAAATTTCTAGAACTCTAGGAAATATTTTGGGATTGCTGGACATATATGCATGTAAGTCATGGATAAGCTCTTTGAATTTTGCAACACTCTCAAATGTGTTAACTATTTTGTATGAAAGATTCATTTTATGCACCATGCAATGAATTGGAATCATATATGAGGGAAAAAATGGTTTGTATTTGAATGAAAAGACCATTTATGTTCCCTTGCATTACTAATGCACCATTTGTACCAACACACACCAACTTAGTAGCAATACTATAATCATCCATTCCCACTATATCCCTCAAACTTGAAATAACCAACTTGTAAATGTTCTCTGCATTGCAATTTTCTATCATTTTATGGACTGTTAATAAATGAGGTGTCCTTATATGGTTCTCAAAATTATAAACATGAATGCAAACCCATGATGTGTTGTCAACTATTGTGACCTCATCAATAGACAATGAGATAAATCGTGCATTTTTACTTTTTCTTTCAAATCCTCCTTCTCAATCATCACTAGACATTTTTCCATTTCCCAAAACACTTTTTTCGACCAATGCGATTGTGGAAGATTAGGGAATCCATTAAGTTGAAATAAAAATTTATAATCTAAAAATCAAAAATAGGTCTACCCTTTTTTAGAATGTGGTAAATAGTTGAGAATTGTATATTTTTGGCTCATAGATTAGACTGAACAACTTTTCCTAGCTGAGTTGTAATTGTTCCTCCTTTCTCAACAAGATTTTCTAGGATTTTTGTTCATTTTCATACTTTGTTGCATATCTTACATGCATGCATTCTTTTGCATTTTTCCATCTATGTGTTCATTTTATTTGACCATATTTTTGTTTAACTAATACATATATTTTACCATAATGTTTCTCAATTGTGTCCAACTTGAGTTGCATTTTGTGATCCTTTCCAAGTTTCTAGCTACAAATAATACATTTACATTTTGTTGGAGTATCATTACCTTTTCTAGTTGTATTGGTTCAATGAATGGATACTTAGTTTCCTAGTCGAACTTAAAAGACCTTCCAATGGTCCATCTACTTCTCTTTCTTCGCACAAATTTTTGGGTTGTATTATCACCTATAATAGGTGTTTGATCACTATGTGTAGAAATATCTTCATTTTGGTGGATCTCATCATTGGGAATGTCATCTATTCTCTTCCTTTTCAAATAATTAACAGTAGAATTTCCAACTAAAGTTAGTGTTTGATGACTGTAAATGTCTTCTCCTTGTTGTATATCATAATCATGAATGCAATTTTCGTCAAGTGTAGGCACATAATTAGGATTTTCCTCAAGTGGAGGCATATCTTCTTCTTGTTGCATGTCTAATGTAGGCACATAATGAAGATTGTCCTCAAGTGGAGGCATTTCATCATCAATGGGTTCTGCATAAAAAGGGGATTTTGAAATTTTATTATTAAGTATATTATTACAATTTGTAATTTGAAAATAAATAAGAAGGCTTAATTATTTAGTTAATAGAATACTTGTATTTAGCGTGTATGGTGGTTACATCTGCATGACCCCTTTTTGGATGGATAAAATAAGATTAAAGATTCCCTATTTTTATGATTGGCCCACCACATTTTGAGTACCATTCGAACCATGGCGAGGCAATCATTTGACCATTTGGATGACAGGGTAGGTGTAGGCAGCATATGGTCGTGCGTCGAAGCACAAAACATGGCATCTCGAAGTCTATACATGGCCATCGAGCTATACAACATGATGTTAGGAGAAAAAAACTAGGAGTCTAGAAAATGTAGTGAGGCATTTATGAGTACAGAGCGATCATCTGGAAAACTCAAAGTGCCAAAGTGTTTGCAGTATAGCAAGGCATTTTGATACATCGGACATCGGGAAATGTAGTCGAGGATTTTGTGGTACAACCAGGAATGTCACTGAGTGTCTGAATGAGACCACGTGTTTGGAATTTGTGGTCATGCATCTAGACTTTGTTGTTGGGTAATGCGTCTGGACTATGCACACGAGTGTCTTGAGTATGGATTGTTGTCGAAAGAGCCTTATAGCATTTGAATTTTATAGATCCTTAGATTTTTTACTAGTGTATGTTGGAAAATGTACCTGATTTTTATTTTGAGGCATCGTGATATACATGCATAAATATGAAATTTATTTTAAACACTAGGTGATCCGACCCACAAAAGTAACTTACACCCAAAAAATTTAGACAAATTTCTACACCGTACGAATCCTCAAAATTGCCAAATGCAAATTTCAAAAATGTAAATATTCATGAATTAGAAAAGAATCGCCACTAAAATTTTCTGTTTTGTAAAGAGGTGTGTTAGGAATTAATGATATCTAATGCGGAATAATTCCCTCGAATCGTAATAATAAGAAGTATGAATAGAATTACAGAAATGAAAAAATGCACAACACAAAGACAATATTTAACGTGGTTCACCCAATGTGGGCTACATCCACCAAGAACACTTGCTCAAATTTTATTACAAGCCAACAGTCTTCACAATTACAATAATAAGATCTTGTTTGGAGTTGCGCTCAACAAACCCTCCCGAATTCACACTTGAATTCACACACACTATTCACCTTCACAAAACACACTCATATCAATCCTATTGTATGTCCATCTATTTATAAGTACATCAATAGGTAGCCAAAGAGGCGGTTTTACAAAACAATGGGTACCAGAAAAACCATGGGCCCAAAAACAGCCCATAACGGTTACCCATTACCCATGGGTTAATAAACCACCCATGAAAATTTGCTTGGGGATTTTCCCGAACCCCCTTGACCCGCTCACCGGCAAGTGGGACCGCCATAAAAATATCCAAGTGTAACACATGGAAGGTGTACCAAACTCTAACATGAAAACAGGCTCCACAAACATAACAATCTCCCACTTGGAGACTAATTTCCACTGAGCAAGTTTCTCAACCCTTCACTGTCATCCGTGAAGGCCAACAAAAGTTGAGCATAACTTTAATTTATCCCTTGTGACCACCTTGGTCATCATGTCTGAGGATTAAGTGGTATGAATCTTCTCAACTTCAACTTATCTTCCTCCAAAGTTGTCTGATGAAGTGATATCTCAATTGTATATGCTTCATCTGGAGTGGAAAGCGAGTTCTTAGCTAGGTGTATAGCACTCGACTATCACTATGTAGCTTACATTCCTCCTGCTTATGCCCGAACTCCACAATAAATTGTTGTAACCAAATCATCTCTTTGCTTGCCTCTGTGGCAGCAACATACTCAACCTCCATGGTTGACAAAGCCCCACCACGTAGTCATGAAATCCGACTCACTATTGTCCCACCTATATTATAAATATAACTGTCGTGCTCCTCATGTTGTCTACATCTCCAGCCATGTACGAATCTACATAACCACGTAAAGTGGTGTCGATCCTTGTAGCACAAAATTGTCCCCATGGTCCCTCTCTCAAATACCGAAGGATCCACTTTCTTGCTTTCCGATGCTCTTTACTGGATCACTCATAAATCTACTCACATCTCCCCTTTGCATGGGCAATATCAAGCCTAGTGTACACCATAGCATACATCAAACTACCAACCACCGCTTTGATGAGTAAGGTACCTTGGACATCTGGTTTCTTTCCTGCTCTGTCTTGGGACACTTTGCTCCTTTAATAACTTAAAATGGCATGCCAAAGGAGTCCCAACCGGTTTAGCATCCTGCATGTTAAACCTATCAATACCTTCTTAATGTACTCTTCACGAGATAAAGTCAGCTTCCGTTCCTTCCTATCCGAGTTATCCTCATACCAAGGATTTGTCTGCAGCTTACCCCAAATCCTTCATATCAAAGGATTCACTTAGTTGTTTCTTGAGTACTTTTATTTCTGCATGTTTTTACCTACAACCAACATGTCATCAACATATAAACACAAGATAATATAACTTCCATCCTCAAATTTCTTTATATACACGCAATGGTCAAAATGACATCTAATATAACCTTGCTCCATCATGAAGCTATCAAACTTCTTATACCATTGACGTGGAGCTTGTTTCAGGACATACAAGCTCTTCTTCAATTTGCACACCATCTCCTCTTTACCTTTGACTTCATATCCTTCTGGCTGCTGCATATATAGCTCCTCCTCCAAATCACCATGGAGAAATGTAGTCTTTACATCTAATTGTTCTAAGTGCAAGTCTTCTACTACCACTATTCCAAGAACAGTTATGATAGAAGTCATTTTTACTACAGGAGAAAAAATCTCATCAAAATCTATACCTTGTTTTTGTGAAAACCCCTTGACCACCAACCGGGCCTTATATATTTTCTTTCCTCCTTCTTCATCTTTAACTCTGTACACCCACTTGTTCTGCAATCCTCTTTTGCCTTCCGGTAGCTTCACCAAATCCCAAGTCTAGTTCTCCATGAGAGACTTATGCTCCTCATCCATGGCTTTCTCCCACTTCTTCTTGGAATCTACCTGCATTGCTTCATCAAAGCTCTCTGGCTCTCCACTATCAGTGAGTAATAAATAATAAAGAGAAGGAGAAAAATGTTCAGGTTATTTTCTTACCCTAGAAGACCTCCTCACTATAGGAGTTTGGGGTTCCTGTTGAGTAGGTTCTGAAGGCGATTCATGGGTCACTTGTCCCATCAGAAGATCCTCTACCACTTTGCGCATATTCTTTCTTAGATTCTTCCTTGTTTTTCCTACAATTGTTACTTATACATGACTTTCTCATTAAAGACCACATCCCTAGACCGAATGATTTTCTTGTCCTTAATACTCCAACATTTAAATCCAAAGTCATCACCACTATAGCCAATGAAAGTGCATTTTTTGATTTAGCCTCTAGCTTGGTCCTATCATCCTTGTCAATATGAACAAACACCTCACATCCAAAGACTCTAAGAAATGAGTAATCAACTTTCTTACCGTACCAAGCCTCCTCGAGGTATGCCTCCATCAAGGCACTTGAGGGTCCTCTGTTTATCAAGTACATAGTTATGCTCACGCATACGCCCAAAAAAAAGGGTAGTCTGCATGTATCCTCATGCTCTAGCACGTTCCATTATTGTTTTTTCATCCTTTTTGACACCCCATTCTATTGCGGGGTTCCTAGAACTGTCTTTTGCCTGCATGGATTCCATTCTTAGAACAATAATCATCAAATTCATTGTAATACTCCCCTCCATTATCTGACTGAGACATTTTAACTTAAGACTGTTTCATTCTCTACCAAGGCTTTCCATTTAACAAAAGTATCAAATACATCAGATTTGTTTCTAATACAATAAACCCAAACTTTCCTTGTTGCATCATCAATAAAAGTAACATAATAACTTGAACCCCAAGAGATGATACCTGAGCTGGCCCCCACACATCAGAATGTACCAACTCTAACTTACTCTCTTTCTTCGTAGGTCCAACCTTGAGAAACCTTACTCGCTTATGTTTCCCATATATGCAGTTCTCACATAAATCCAAACATGTTTCTGTATATCTAGGAAAATTCTTCTTTATGATGTCCATGCCCTTATGGCTCATATGACCGAGCCTATAGTGCCATAATGTTGTATCTACATCTGAAGCCACAAGATTACAATCATTAGTACTATCAGTGGATAAATACAAGGTTCCAACCTTCTTACCTCTTGCCACCATAAGAGCACCCTTTGGTAACCTTCCAAGAGTCATTTGTAAATATCACAAGTCAACCATCACTTCCCAATTGCCCCTTGATATCAAATTTCTCCTTAATGTAGGCACATGTCTAACATACTTCAATAGCCATGTATTCCCATTCGCATCTTAACTGAGCAGAACCTTTTCAACTATATTGCAAGGCTCATCATCACCAAGAAAAAATGCCCAAAATCCCTTGAACATAATCAACAAAATAATGCCTATGTGGAGTAGCATGAAAAGAAGCCCTGAATCTAAAACCCAAGATTGATAATATTATGCAAAGAAAGAATCAAAGCATCGACATACATTACCCGATGCCACATTTGCCTCCTTGTTTTCTTCTGTTATTTCTTCTTATCCCGAAGCTCCCAATGAGTCCCTTTGCATGCCCAGACTTTCCACAATTCCAACATACAATCTTGCTCTTGGATTTTGACCTTGCCCGATCTTTCGATTTTCCACGGTTTCCTCTATTCTTCTATCTCCCTCTAGTTTCCACTGTTAAAGAATTCCCTGAAGTAGAAGATTCCCAGAGCTTTTTCTTCGCATTTCCTCACTTAGAATCACCCCTACAACATCCTCAAACTTTAACTTCGAGTTAGTTGGAACCGAGTTGTTTACCACCATTACCAGGCTATTCCAACTTTCAGGTAAAGAGCACATAATTAATAAAGCCCTAACTTCTTCATCAAATTCTATTGTAACCGAAGCTAGCATATTCACAACCGTATTGAAATCATTTAAATGATATGCTACTGAACTATTCTCAGACATCTTCATATTAAACAACTTTTTCATTAAAAATATCTTGTTAGAGGTAGAGGGTTTTTCATACAACTTCCCTAATGCATCCATTAGATCTTTTGTAGTCTTTTCCTTTGAAACATTAAATAATACCAAAGATGTAAGACACAGCCAGATTGTCCCAAGTGCCTTCCTATCTAGTAAATCTCATTCCACATCTGTCATGCTTGAGGGTTTGTTCACCTTCTCAGACAACGGAGTATAAATATCCTTCTGATAAAGGTAATCTTCCATCTGCATCTTCCAAAGATTGAAATTATGCCCGTTGAATTTATCAACCCTAGATCTTCCATCATCTACCATAGCTCCCACTCAAGCTAAAAACTTTCCCTGCGATTCAACACTTCAGCAAACCAAACCAAGCTCTGATACCAATTGTTAGGAATTAATAATATCTAATGTGGAATTATTCCTCATAATCGCAATAATAAGAAGTATGAATAGAATTACAGAAATGAAAAAATGCACAACACGAAGATAATATTTAATGTGGTTCACCCAATGTGGGTTACATCCACCAAGAGCACTTGCTCAGATTTTATTACAAGCCAACAATCTTCACAATTACAATAATCAGATCTTGTTTGGAGCTGCACTCAACAAACCCTCCCGAATTCGCACTTGAATTCACACACACTATTTACCTTCACAAAACACACTCATATCAATCATATTGTATGTCCATCTATTTATAAGTACATCAATAGGTAGCCGAAGAGGTGTTTTTACAAAACAATCGGTGCAAGAAAAAACCATGGGCCAAAAACAACCCATAATGAGTTACCCATTACCCATGGGTTAATAAACCACCCATGAAAATTTGCTTTGGGGGCTTCACCCCCCCGAACCCCCTTGACCCACTCACCACGAGCGGGACCATCGTAAAAATATCCAAGTGTAACACATGGAAGGTGTACCAAACTCTAACATGAAAACAGGCTCCACAAACATAACAAGGTGGTGGGCACGGGAACCGCTCAAGCGTCGGGCCTAGAGTTAGCTAACCACTTTTACGTTAGTCAACCTCAGTGGGGTGTTACTCCTCTTCCATCTCCACACATACGGGGATGGGGCTCTCCCCTCCACCCGGGCCTCACTCTACTACCACCCATGATGGGGGAGTCATTGTCATTTCTAGAGAAATTCCCATGTCTTGTACTTGTTATCTCTCTGTCGCGAGCATCGACAGAGGCGGCTGAAGAAGAAAATCCCTCTAGAGGGTCCAACTAGAATCCTCTCAACATAGGGAAAAACTTTCCAAGATTGAGTTGGCATGATCAAGATCCACAAACCAAGAGGGTAATGATTTTCAAGCGGATACTTATTTTTTATGCTTCGTCTATTTTTTTATGTAATATATTAGGCATTGCCTCGTTGTTTTATTCCTAGGTCCTTTTTCACCTAGTCTATTTATTGGCTTTGGGGTGTGCTCCCATGCCTCCCTCTTTTTTTGGATAATCTTGTATCATAATACTTGTTGTTTTAATATAAGATCTATTTCTTTAAAAAATCATTGCATTGAATTGGATGTGTCACTTCCTATCTTGGTCTTTTCTTGTGTGTTTGACATTGTAATGGATCTCTATATGATAGGTGGTGGCTCTAGTTTTGGTGTTGTGGAAGTTGAAGAGGATGTTTAACATTAGGTCGAATGGGGGCTCACCCAATGGTGATTGTGGTACATGAATTCATGTTAGACATCATTGGTCATACATCGGTGGAAGAGGGGATTGTTCACAGACAAAGTGTTCAAATTAGTATCATTAACTTAATCTTATCCAACAGAGACACCGCTTTGAATGAAACACAACTATTTTTTCATCCTCTCCTCCCATCTCCATGTAAAATATTTATTTTTTCAAGAAACCACCCATCCCATCATCGCCATATGAGATGATGCCAATGGCATGCCACCACATAAAATAAATAGCTTATTCATCTATTTTATTTTAGCTCAAAGATTAATATCAAATCATGTTGTGTTCTCCCATGGCCTAAGAATCGAGAAAACATTCCTCTTAACAAATTTATAGGCTGAACATATAAGATGATGTAACATTAGTAACAATATGTTAATTATTTTTGGCGTACAATATTATTTTTTTCATTGCTTTTTTGACCAATACATTAATGTATTATGAATATACTTATTTTAAATTGATGTTTTTGTGACTTAATCTCATGTTTATATTTTTACTACATGTTAATGTATTCTCTTGTGGGTTATGTGTATATAAGGTCTTGATAGATTGTGGAGGGATTTGAGTATGTGTATATTTTCAACTAGGTTGACCATCTCCCCTCAATTTGTCTTATGGATCACCTCATTCCATGTGTGTGAGGATTCATTTTAAATATGCTTACAACACAAAAATTCTCAAATCTCATGTCATCAAAATTTGCATTGTCTATCATCGTTTACACTAAATTTTTACATTTCTTTCTATTTTGGATTCATCAAATTCATATGAGGTGAAGATGAATCCAATACACTTTTTGCATCGTTCCCCACACCATTTTCCAACTCCTGGAATCCTCCTCCTTCAATCCCATTCTATATCACCCCTCTACCTCTTGTAATGTTTCATTCCTTCAAGTTTAAGTTCTTAAATGTATCCCTTTTGACATTTCCATTGCACCACTCTTGTGTGATTTATAGTGTATCAAACAATCAAGTAGACCCAAAGATGTATGTGAAAAATGCGATAAATAAAAATTATATGTCTCAAACTAAGTGTCTCATGTTATAGATGCACAAATAAATTTCACAATGTCATAAATAAATGCCACAAATATTTACAATAAAATGTAGTTTGAAAGATCACAACCCATCTTGTATTGATTGTTAATATATTAATGCATTCCAATAAAAATACAGAAATACTTATTAAGAAAATATATATCATACTTCTTGAAAAAATGTCCCCTCTTCGATTAACTCCAAAAAGAGCTCAACAATTGAAATCATCTTTACCACTACGGTGCTCAAACTCCTCTACAAGTTTATATCAATTCAAACACACATATATGGTGAGCTATTTGAGATATTGCATTGAAATTTATAAAGAAGCTAAAAATACAAAACATAGATAAAAATATTCTTATGTTTACTTCAAGTTTGTGGTACGCTCATGTTGCACTTAACTTGCTCATCCTCGTCAACTAAATTATATTTAATTGTTTGTAATGGTATTAAATTAAACATGTTAAATGGTATTAAGTTGATATTTATAGTCATAAATGTTCTTTTAAATTGTATTAATTATTTGGAAATATATTTAGAAAATAAACATGGGTAGTAATTTCATTTGGTCCAAAATTTAAAATTTGTAATGGACTAAGTAATTGCTACAATATTAATGTATTTGAGTGTTTATTAATTATTATCAATTCAATATTACCTAATTGTTCTAGTATTAATGAATACATAGTATTAGTACATTTGTTTGTTTCTTGATTAATTATTGTAGCATTAGGCCAAATAATTTTTAGATTATTTAGTTATAAATATATATTATAAAGTTCTAACATGACTAAAAAGAAGATGCGGGATGAGACCCCAAGAATATTCCTTTCAATTTCTAATATCAAATTTTAGAATTTGTGAGTAACATGTTAATGCTAAAACTTGATTATATGGTACATTGAAATTATTTGATCAAATGATTGCAATATATACTACCTTCCATATTGATAATAACATTTATTGTGGAATATCTATCTATGAAAGGCCCACATAATGAGTCTCGAGCACTACTACGGGGCATAATAACATTACATGGCTTATGGCGAAATACATAAAAGTTGTGTTATATTAGTTTATGTCTCAATAATGGACTTAAATATATTTAGAATTTTAAAACAATAAAGACATCCATACTTGTAAATTAATGTATTTACATACGTGTGATAATGAGATATTGGTATTGGTATTAAATGTTTGATAAAGGACATTAGTCACTATGATACAATCTAATCCAATAAATGAAGACGGCGATTACTATTCGACACTAAGATGCACCTATGATTATAGAATACATGCATCCATTTGTTTGCTGCATTTTTAACTTTGGTTTTTTTTTGTAAAAATTACACTTTCATAATCCGTAGTGCACTTTGAACCCTTAGCAAAGTGAATGCTAAGATGGAAGAGTGAGAAGATGAATATGGGTTACTCAACCCTTCGCAAATTGAATTTAAAGATGGAAGAGAAAGAAGATCTAATATTTGACGACTTGACCCTTTGCAAAATGAATGCTAAGAGGGAGGAGGTGAAAAGGTTAATTCATTGTCTAACTCTTAACAAAATGAGTGTTAAGATAAAAGGGACTAAAAGGGGTTAGGTGTGCTCGAATTTTTAACAAAAAGAAATGTTAAAAGAGAAGAGACTTAACAAGGTAAGGTGATCATCTCTAAATAAAAGGAGTGTTAAGAGAGACTAAAAGGTTTGAAAGTTCAACTCTTAACAATATGAGAGTTAAGAGAAATGAAAGAGTGTGACTTCGCAACACTTAACAAAATGAGTAGTGTTAAGGTAGAAGAGGGAATTGAAAGGTTAGATTAGAGGACTCTTAACAAAATGAGTGCTAAGAGAGATAAAAAGGTTTGAAATATTCCTTGACCCTTTACAAAGTGAATGTAAAGAGGGAAGAGATGAAAGATTTTGGCTTGCTCAACTCGTAATAAAATGAGTGTGAAAAGAAAAGAGACTTGAAAATGTGATGAAGGTGCTCAACTCTTAACAAAATGAGAGTTAAAAGGAAGAGACTTAGAAATACAACGAAAATGCTTAACTCTTAACAAAATGAGTGTTAAAAGAGGAGACTTGGAAACACGATCAAAAATTCTCTAATCTTAACAAGATCAAGTGTTAAGAAGGAAGAGACTTAGAAATACGATGAGAAATCTCGACTCTTAACAAAATGAGTGTTAAGAGAGGATACTAAACAAAGGAAGGGTGGTACTCAAATAACGACAATGTGAATGTCAAAACAAGAAGTGAAGAAATGATGATGAAAAGGTTTGAATCTCACGAAAGTGGAGATAAGAGACGAAGGGAAAGTGATTGATTAAGGATCTCAAATTAAAGCAAAGTGAATGCTTTAAAAGAGAGGAGGGAAGAAATGTGAAGATGTCAAAAATTCAACAAAGTGAATGTTAAATTTGATGACGTAAGATGGTGGAATGCTTAAAGTTCAACAATGAAATGTTAAACTTAAGACTTATGAAAATGAAAGATCAAAGTGATCATGATGGTGCTTGACCATGATAAAGTGAGTATCATGATGTCAAGACTTAGATGGGAGATGATTGTGCTTAAACTCATATATGGATGTCTGAAATTTAAGACGTAGAATTTTGATCAAATGGAGAAAAATTGAGGAGATAGAAAGTGATAATGAAAAGGATGTGAAACACAAAATTTGCAAGATGGAGAGAAAGATTATGAAAGATATGAAAGATGGAACACAAACTTCATCGGAGTAAAACAAATGAAGAGTTTGAATAATAATAAAGTGGAATACAAACTGTTGTAAAATGTAGAAAAAATGAAAAAGATGTTTTGTTTAAGTTGGCCTCTACCTTAGATTGGCTTGGTCAAGGTGTGGCTTCCTAGAATAAGTTCTCTCTCTAGGTGTCAGTAGTATATCCGAATGATCGTTGTACTTATTACTATTTTTGGATTTACTTTACCCCCTTTGATACAATGAGAAAATATCTTACTCAAATGAATTGCACAATGGTGTTTCCACTATGGA
This sequence comes from Taxus wallichiana var. yunnanensis, assembly GCA_018340775.1. Lineage (NCBI taxonomy): Eukaryota > Viridiplantae > Streptophyta > Pinopsida > Cupressales > Taxaceae > Taxus > Taxus wallichiana. The sequence continues at coordinate 496,808,376 of CM031242.1, read as the reverse complement.
TATATGTGACTTTGATCTCACAATAAGCGTCTTAGTCAATTGGGTGGAGGCTTCCATTTCGTTAGCCAATGCACTCAAGGCGTCGACTACTTTGAGGTTCATGTCATACTCTTTGAATGAGTTTCTAACCCCTAGTCAAGTTCTTCCCACAATTATGTCGGAAGAAGGGAATAATGCCAACACCAAAAATTTAATAAAGTTAATATTATAAAAAATTAAGAAAGGTGATAAAGGGGTTTTCTTGAATCGATCAATGGAAACTTGCAATTAGTAGTTTTATTATTTTTAGAATAACCTCCTTTAGAGCCAGTCCTGCAAACAAGGATTAGTAAGTTTTCCTAAGGTAGGTGGAGAGGACAAGACACAATAAGTAAGCCCACGTTTATGATTTCCAAGATCACTTAAAAGGAGAGAGGATACACATGAGCTTCCTTTGATTAAGAAAAGAAAAATTTAATTCCTTAACAAAAATTGAAATAATTAAAAACAATAGATCTCGTAGGAATATAATCAAAAAGTAGCTTAAAGCAGTTAGAATTAAAAAAGTGTGTTGGAAAAAGTAGAAAATTTAAAAGAAAACAGAAAGGGAACACTAGGGCATATAGAAGGGCGTTAGTGCATACTCTTTGAGTGCACTAGCATTACAGAGAGCATTAGAATGTGCAATTGAACGTGTTAGCATTATACGAGATACTGCAAACATAGATGTTAAACAAAACAAAATAAAAAATAATGGCAACGCGTGCAAGAGTATGTTAGCACAAAGATGTGGATGGTAACACATACAGGTGAACATAAATGCATACTAGAAAGTGAAAACACAGACAATCGAAATGGAAACACGTACATATGAACGGAAATGAAGAAACACGAATGGAAACACGTACATGTGGATGGAAATTGAGACATTATGATGGAAATGCGTACAGGTGAATGCTAGCGCAGAGATTGGGAGCGCTAGCGAGGGACTTATGGAAAATTTTAAACATAAAAAATATGGCCATAAAGATTTTTTTTTATTCTTCTTTATTTCACTCGAGAACCTAAAACTTGGACAACAAGGTTAAAGGAATTCAAAGAGCACACAAACAATGTTATACTATGAAAAGATAAACTAAAAGTGCGAAATGAAGTGTGGGTGGTCCCACTGAGCATGCTAAAATGTAAGCAAGGAAAATTAATAGAAAATGAAAGATAAATGAAATAAACACAACAATTCCTCTCTTATAACTTTATTGCAAACCTTAAGAATATTTTTGAAGCACTCGGGGTTATAAAATCTTAAAATGTTTTAATTTTAAGTGCTCTTGATATGACTCTCTAAAGGGTGAATGCAATGCTATGAGCTTGGATACATAAGGATGCGAGAGGAAAATTTGGTGAAGTTGGCTATAATTTGCATAAGCTTCTCAGGGATGAGTTTGTAAAGGATTTTTCAGCATTTTATAGTTGAGGGTGAGGCTATGAAAAGTGTATCAAATTTTTACTAAGCTTCATGTTAATAATTGTAATTACTGACATAACAAGTAGACTTAGTCTATGAAATTATAGATTTGAAGGGGTAATGGACATTTGGATTGAGAAGTTACATCTAGGAAGGTGGTTATATGTGCAAGTTTATTGCCCCCAACTTTTTAGGATTCTATAAGTGGAGTTAACTGGAATAGGGAAGTGGAGTCCAAGTGGAGTTAACTAGGATAGTGAAGTGGTAGTTTACTAGGAAAATAGATGTATTTTCCTAATTAAGTAACTAATTTAATTAGCTACAATGTGTAAGATAATTAATTAACCATTTATTTAATAAATGATAATTAACTTATCTAAGGTGGTGCTAGGAACTAATTTAATTAATCCCAAGGGTGAATGTACATGAATTAATTAATTTAATTAATCAATCATGAGGGGATGAATAACATGAAGTGAACTGGGATAAATTGGAAATAAGTATGTGATTTTGGGGTGTCTAAAATATGATAATATGAATCCTTATGGTTGTTCAATATAGAATATTCTTACAAATTCCCATTCAGAAATGCATGTTTAACATCCATTTGATAGACTTTAATGTTCTTATAACAAGAAAATTCCAAAAACATCCTAATGGCTTCTAAATGTGCAACAGAGCAAAAATTTCTTCAAAATCAATACCTTCAACTTGTGCATAGCCTTTGCATACTAACCTTTATTTGTTTCTTACTACTTGCCCATCTTCATTCAACTTATTTTTGAATACCCACTTGGTGTCAATCACATTTTTGTCCTTAGGTCTTGGAACAAGCTCCCATGTCTCATTCTTCTCTATTTGATCAAGTTCTTCTTCCATTTCTCCAATCCAATGCTTGTCTTCACTTGCTTCAGAAAATATTTTAGGCTCGACTTTGGGACAATAAAGACATATTTGCATGTTCTTTTGCATTTTCTAGTCTTCTTCTGGTTTGTACTCCAAGATTTTTGTCGCCTATAATCTTTTTTTAATGATTCTTTTGGACTTAATCTAAATGGATTTTTCATTTCCTTTATCTCAAATTCTTCCTTTTCATCTTCGTTGCTTGCTTCTTCAGAATAATCAATTTCTTATATTCTACTCTTTTGTATTGCATATCATCTACCTTCACATTTTCACTTTCAACAATTTTGAATGTTCTCATATTGTAACATCTATAGGCCTTTCTTATTTGGGAATAGCCAAGAAAAATACCTTCATCAGATCTAGATTCAAACTTACCCAAGTCTTCATCATCTTTCTTGATATAGCATTTTCTTCTAAATACTCTGAAATGTTTGACAATTGTAGGTCTACCCTTCCAAATTTCATAAGGTGTCTTGTTGTTATTTACTCCAATATATCATCTATTCAAAATATAGAGTGTTGTCTTGACTTCTTCTCTCCAGAATTTTTCAAATACTCTGGATTCATCTAGCATGGTTCTAGCCATCTCTTGTATTGTTCTATTTTTCCTTTCTACAACTCCATTTTGTTGTAGGGTTCTTATAGTTGAATAATGTATTTTATTACATGACGTTCATAATACTATATGAATTCATTTGAATTTAATTCTCCTCCTCGACCAGATCTTAAACACTTGATTTTCAAATCCATTTCATTCTCAACCAGATCTTTGAATGCCTTAAATATTTCAAATGCTTTAGACTTTTCTCTTAAGAAAGTAACCCATGTCATTCTAGAATAATCATCAATAAATAACATAAAATACCTCTCACCTTGCATGTTTTGAGTTCTTGTAGGTCCATGAGAGATCAGTATGCACAAGTTCCAACAACCTTGTGGTTGATTACTCCTTTGTCTTGAATGAGGCTCTTGTTTTGTTTTACAAACTGACATTGTTTGCAAGTGGTATTTGTTATTTATTAATATTTGGCATGTCTCTAGTAGCTTATTTGTAACTAATATTTACTAGATTATCAAATTTCATATGACCCATTCTCCTATGCCACATCCATCTCTCATCAATTTTCCCCATGCAACACTTTTCACCTTTAATCTCACTAAGAATATAGAGATTATTTTTTTCTTGCATGCATCAACAACAACCTTCCTAGTACTTTCCTTTCTGATTTCACATCCTCTAGCATGAAATGTTATTGTGTATCCTTTATCACTCATTTGACTCACACTCAAAATATTATGCTTTAGACCTTCAACATATAAGACATTTTCAGTTTTTGATTTACCATTGTTTAAGCTAATGGTGCCTTTACCTAAAATTCTTGCAGTAACATTGTCTCCAAATTTAACAGTACCTCCATTTACCTTTTTAAAAGTAAGAAACTTACTTTTTTCTCCACTCATATGGCTTGAGCATACAATATTAATGTACCACTCATTTTCTTCATTCAATGCATGAAATGTTGTCTAAACAATCATGGATTTTTCTTTGTTTTTTTTCCTTCCAAACCTTTTCTGGTTCAACCTTCTGATTGTCTATGGTTTCCTCATTCTTATACTTCCCGAGAATCGAGAAGCACACTTCTACAAAAGTGATCTTTATGTCCAAAGTTGTGGCACTTACAAAATTTAATGTTAAAATTCATCAGAGGTGCAAATGCGGTATAGTTCCTATTTGAGGACATATATGAATGTGTGTTTTTCTTCCTATCAAAAATACTTACATGATATCTACAATTTTCTTCCTTGTGACCAAACTAATTACATGAAAAGGAATATCCATAAAATAAATTTTAAAACCTGATATTATAATTTCATCTTGAGGAAATGAACTTCTTGATAAATATGTGCTTCCCTTTGGAGGAGTACTATGTTGGACATGACTTCCTTTCTTTCTCGTAACTTTCATTTGAAGTTCTTATGTGTTGAGCGTTAATTCCTTCTTGTGGTTCTCATCTCTGGTAGAAATTTTAAGTGCATCTGCATAGCTTCTTGATGTCTCAGGACTTGTCATCTTTGGAGACTCTTTGGGATCTTCTTTTGCAAAATTCTCATTGTACCCAATACCGCTTTGATAAATGGTGATCTCTGATTATTGATGATGTTTTCTAAAACTTCATATCTCTTTTCAAACTTGAGACATTTTTTCAACTTGGTAGTTGATTTCTCAAGTTCCTTTCTTAAGGAAACAACTTCACCTTCAGTTTTTCACAATATTCTTCTTTTTGTTTCAACTGTATTTTCACATCCTCATCCATCTTCTTCATTTCTTCTAGTTGAATCTTTAGATCAATAATTATTTTATTGGAATCTTCAAGATCATGTGTCATCTTTGATTTTAAGGCACCATACTCATCTTCTAGTTTCTGAAATTGTTGTTTTTTTTTTTTTATTTTCTTTCTTAGGATCTTGAGTTCTTCTAAGGTAGAAATGAGTTCACCTTCAAGATCTACTTCAGCTTCAAATTCAATATCTTCATCATATTTTGAATCTATCTCTTCTTTGTATTTCCTTAACTTATAAATCCATGAGCAGTGATTCATCTTTATCACTAGCAGAGATGCTTTCATCACTTTCTTTAGATGAGTTACTTTCCTCCTTGGTATAGAGGTTCTTGTGCTTGTAGAGATTCTTCTTGGATTGATAATACATGGTGCTTTCCTTTAAGTTTTATTTTCTTTATCATCTGTGTTTTTATATGGTCATTTTTGGCATAATGTCATATTTCACCACAATCAAAACATTTTAATGGTAACTTACCTTAGTATTTTCAGATTATTTCTTCAATCTTTCGTAAAAGTGAGCTTCTTCCTCATTTGACTCATTGTTAGATCAATCACATGGTCGAGTTTTCTTACCTTTCACTTTCTTTAATTTTTTAAATGCAACTTATTGCTTATATGATTTATCACTTTCAGTTCTCATCTCATATGTTGTGATAATCCCATGTAGTTCATCCATTGTTAGAATAGTCAATTCTTTCAACTCTTCAATAGCATAAACTTTGGCATCAAATCTCAAAGGAAGAGATCTTAGCACTTTTTACACAATAATTTCATCCTTAATTTCTTCACCAAGTCCTCTAATAGTATTGAAAATTGCATCAACACGGAGAAAGTAAGTTGTAATGTTTTCTTCATCCTTCATCTTCAAACTTTCAAACTAACCTCTGTGTATTTGGAGTTTGGATTTATTTACTTTATCATCTCCTTCATATACATTTATGAGCTTATCCCAAATTTCCTTTGTTGAACCACAATGCATCACTTTGAAAAATTATGCCTCACATAATCCACTCAATATAGCATTCATATATCTTTTCCAAAGACGCTTTCACTACCTTCTTTCTAGCTTGATTTGTTGGAGGATTTTTTGGAGTTGTATAACCATTTACAACAGATTGCCATATATCAAACCCTAGATCCATTAGGTAGGTGCACATCCTTATACTCCAAAAAGCATAATTTGTTCCATTAAACAATGGAGCCTTGTTTGAGGAGAAACCTTCTTGACTTGTCATGTGTGCTTTTAAGATCTACCTTCTAGTGGTTAGATTGTTTAGAAGGAACCCACTCTAATACCAATTATAGAAAACACACTTTTACCGATAGCGTGTGGGGGGGGGGGACTAAATTAGTGTTATCCAAATTTTATAATTTAAACTTTAACATTCACATTATACAACAATTACACGACATACAACAATTCAAGACAACACAATATTTATGTGGAAACCCTTTCGGGAGAAAAGTCACATATAAAATACTACTTGGAGATATTGTCAAATCCAACCACAAAATTAATTATTTTACAAATTTTTGTAGGCACCAACCTACTGAAGACACCAATCCCAAAAGTATAGCACCAACTCGAGCTTGATTTATGAGCACTAACTCACAAGAGACACCAATCCCCAAGGTGAGCTCTAACTCAACAAGATTTTTGAGCACCAACTCACTAGAGACACCAATCCCCAAGGCCAAGCACCAACTCAACAATAAAAAGATCCACCTACTGTAGTTGCTTCTTCAACCTAATGATGGCATATAAATAACTCTTCACTTCTTTCATTTGTTTTTGTATACCTGTGCTTTACCCTTTTCTTATACAATTTTCACTCTTCAATCTTCTTCAACAACTTGACATTCTAATCTTCTTGAGTTTTCTCTTCCTCTTTCTTCTCTAATCCTCTTGATATGTCTTCATTAACCACTTCTCTCTTGTTGCTCTCTTCCTTTTCTTTTTAAAATGGCATCATCATACCATGAGCGCTACTTTGAATTTAATTGAATCCACTTATATACAATGTTCATTTCATGAATAGACATGACTTTTCATGAGTTGACTTTAGTATACTTTGAATTTTGAATATTTGAATTTTTCAAGACTCCCGTGAACATCCCTTATTTTCTCTTGGTCCTGCGACATTACATGACCATCGTGGATAAGTATGTGCATTCTTACACACTTCTTTTTGTTACACGGCTAGCCTCCTTTATATTTTATCACTTGCTAACTTCTATGGCTTTTTCTTTATTACGTGGCATTGTTTCAAACAAAGCAACATACTTCAGTCTGGTCCTTCATCTCACAAAGCATTATTACAACCCATGAAGAACTATAAACACTGCGAAGCACTACAAATACCTGCATAACACTTCACAACCCATGAAGCACTACAAACACCCATTGAATGCTTCACAACCCACGAATCACTACAAACACTCGTGGAATACTTCACAACTCATGCAAATCACTACAAACACCCACGGAACACTATACAACCCGCAAAGCACTACAAACACTTGTGGAACACTTCATAACCCGTGAAGCACTAAAAACACCCGCAGAACACTACGAACCTGCGGAACACTACAAAAAACATTCTGCAGTGCGCTGCATGCATAATTCAAACTAAAACATATTTTTCATAAGAGGCACACATCTATAAGCATTAATTACAATAATTCTAACTTAAGATATATTTATCAAGTATTCCTTTGACATCAATGACAATATTTCCAACAACTTTAGTGCGGGATAATTAGGGTTTTGATCATTAAAGGTGTATAATTGAAGGATCAAGAAATAACGAAAGTGTAGAAAGGATCTACGATCGGTGATGGAGTAACCCATTTTGACCAAAAGTTAAAAACTTGCACCAAACACTAGCTCTTAATAGGTTAGTAGTGCTTAGAACTCGTGTATGAACTTGTTGCTAGTGTCTACAGCAAGGTTTTAGGGTATAGAATCCGAGACAAAGAAATTTTATCCCAATTACAATATGTTTTCCCTCGATTTAGATCTTGAACACCTATAATACATCTAAAAATCTAATTTAATCTATCTTCTTGTGCATTAGTGTATTTTGGTATGTGTTTAATCAAATAATCTTTCTTTATTGCATTTATGTTTTTTCACATTTGAATTTTGGAGAATTTATTCATAAAATATAATTGAGCATTAGTCTCTATATTATAACCTAATAAGGATATTATCCACTTTTTAATATTCTAATTAGGTAAAAATCACATATGAAGAACATTCAAATTTTAAAAACAAAAAGGGAGTCCTAATTTTTTTAAAAATAGCTAGGGCCATTTAGAACTTTTTCCATTGCATATTCATTGGATGTCAACATTATTAAGATCAATAATATGTGCTAAATTTTAGAACTATACTTAGACGTTTGTGTATATAATTTTTAAGTAAAGACGTGTCAACTAGGGATTATATTTACTTGATGGGAAGGCTTGATCATCAAATTAAACATTAGAAGGTAGGCTCTATCAAACCCTAATTGGAAATATAAGTATCAAAGTAATAGTATGTGTTATACATTCCAAATAATGTATACTATTACATGAAAAACACATGAGTACCCTAGAGCAATGCAAATTTAGGTATCTACACATTTCTATTGAATTTTTACTTAAAATTTTATTTGTATTGATATTTTTATATATTACTTTGGTGTGAGTGTTGTATAAGTAAAAATAAAATATAGGTTATAATTTTTTAAAGCATATGTTCAAAGAATACTAACACATTAGCATTTGAATGACTAGACTATTATGCAGAACAATCCCCAAATAAAGGATTATGTGAAAAGGGTAATCACTGTCAATGAAACAAAATGCCTTTATTTTCACAAAGTATTTATTTAAGAAAAATTATTATAATAATCCATTCTTACTTTAGTCTAAATAGGAATTTTCTTAATCCAAGTGAGATATAGACAAATGTGATCTATTGATATACCACATGAAATCCAAGTTCACAGAGCCCAAACCCCATAAGATTTATTAGATGAATGGTAACGAGAGGACTCGAAACCTTATAAGAACAATGTCACCAAGATAGGAAAATCAAGCCTAGTAGAATGTAAACTAATGAAACCTAAAATAAATTTGCATCTGTATTGTAGAAGAATAAATGCATAAATTGAACAAAACTCACAACAATAGCTAAAAGATTACTAAACCCAATAATAATTTGTAAACTATATGCAAGGGAACTCAATATTGTTTACCTCAAATGCTATATTTTTTAGCAAGTAGATTAAAACACACGAGGATTCTTGTGTTAGCAGAGAGTCGAAGGATCATAAGTTATTTCCAAAACAAGTTCTTAATAATGGTCAATACACCAAATGTTTTACAAACTTGATGTTGATAAAACATATTCAGATATTTGTTGATGATGGAAAGTGTTGTAATAATGAAAACATATGATCCTCTTATAACAACAAGAATCTTAGTTTCAAAGAAGGATTGTAAGAGGGTGTTGGGACTTGATATAAACAACCTCCTATGATTTCCTTACTTGTAATTTGAGAATAATAACTTGTACATAGATTCGAGAAATGCACATATCCTTATACTATCCACCCCCACCCATGACATTTTATATTGGCACAATTATCAATACTTTTAAACCTAGTCCCTACTCCATGACTTGGGCACGATGATTCAACACATTTCATGGGTTCAATATGATTTTTGAAAGAACTATTATTACCTAGGATCCAACATCATCTCTTTTATTGTTGTATCCTATGGCCCAAGGCCCTTACTAGAAATCTAATTTGGTATTTTTATTCATGTCATTCTCTTATGGAAAAACATAAAAACAATATAATAAGGTAAAAGTACAAAACCAAGATCAACATGTGACTTGTTCATTCATTACAAAGACTTAAACATTGTATTCATTTGATTTTAGCACTCTACACACCCCACGTCCTTATGCACTATATCTTCATAGTGAAAATAATATTTCCACAAATACCCTTAATCCATAGAAACTATACACACCCTTAAGGGATTTTTAATCCTCATACCACGGGTATAACCCACCACACTAGGTACATTCCTACCTCGGGAGAATCTTACACATTAAGCCTAAGTAGATCATATCTTTCACACTTGGTGGATTCTTGCATCCCCGTACTCGAGGGATACCTACCATATTGAGGGAATACCAATACTAGGGGCATCTCACTTACTAAGCTTATATAAAGCATAACCTTACACACTATTCCATAGTTGATATATAACTTCTCTTGCTTATATTAGACCATATTATTTCTTATAAAATGTGTTATATTTTGATTCATTCTATGATCACATTTCTTACCTCTATCTACTAATTTTACATGTTCTATGCCACAATAGTTATGCAACTATGCCTTTCATACACCGGCGGTTGTGTAACTATCAAGCATAACCACCCCTTTTGTAGAGTAGTTGTTGTGTCATGGAGGAAAATCCCTTTGTTTTAGGCACTTTGAAATTTTTGGCCAACTTTATTGGAGGAGATCCTCGAATCACTCCCCATACAAATTTAACCACTTTACATATAGCTTTGATGTGTTTTTACAAGGTATAATACAAGTGCTTATAATAATGAAGTACATTAAATGGATGCATTTGAGACCCAATTTTGGAGTAGAAACACATATCACGAGAGGAGAGATTATTGACCTCCCAATGTAAATAGAGATGCTTGGCCAAGTTATGCAACCAATGACTAAAGTTTGATAATGAAAAGGTTGTAGGTAGTTTGTTAACCCAACTAATGAGATGTTTTAATTTAAGTATTTTTATCAATTAAATGTTTACAATCATTTTAAGTAATGTGGGAAAAGAGACAATTCAAGAGACCACCTTAAAGAGAGGGTGGAGAAGAGAATTGATTATTAAAGTTTGATGTACTCTTCAAAATTGTTGTAAATAACCATAAGACAAACACCCACAAGCATGCATACATAATAAATCAATGAAAGCTTAAAGTAAAGACATAACACATGTTTACCAAACATAACATGAATACCACAATATGATTAAGTAGTTCTTGTTTGAATTCGCTAAAGTAGGAATAACCCTCTTCCAAAATATATCCATGAACACTAATTCTAGATGCTTTTATGTAAATAAGTAGAGACTATTATTAGGGTTGGAGAGTAGTTGCTTCAAAGCAAGTTTGCTTTAATCTATTAATAGTGGAATTCAATCAATTCAATAACTTGGTTGATATTCTTCTTTATTAATAGATGTGGATAAGTGTGCAACAATAGATGATTTATCTACATATTGAATTAAAATTAATACTAGCAATCACATGTATATAATGCAATGTGAACGTCGAATGGTATATGTTATTTGATTTAGAGGGATAGTTATTATTTTTGTAGTTCATGTTGATAAAGGGTGTGCCCAATTCAGACACACTATCTGTTTTGGGGGTCAAAACTGCATATTCTTTCCTTGAGTTTTTAAAAAAATTGTATATTTTTACGCAAGAAACATATTGAACCAAATTTTGGAGATTTTCAGTCAAGTAAAAATTTGGGTATTATAAAGGGAAGAAGGCATTTTGTTACTGTTGAAGCCTTCTCACCATCACAAGATCTTGATCATGCCTTCAATTGCAAAAATGGTAAAAGGGATATTGTTGTAAAACCCCATATGCACCCCATATGCTATGTGTAGTCTTTGTTCTAGAATTATTTTGAAAAGCCCAGCCCATCCAAAACCAAGCATTTGCATAACCAATTTGATGTTTATATTGAGCATTTTGAAGGATAAATATAAATTAAATGTATTTAACCAGAGAATAACATATTTCAAATGAAATAAAGCATCCAAAACTTGTGATTAATGTGTAAACCACTTATTAAAGCCTGCCATTAGTTAGAATGATTTAACCATGCAATACCTTACCTATAAATTCCTCCACAAAAATGTCTAAATTCTTATGGGAGGAGCCTCCTTGAGAAGTTGTCTTTCTAGCAACACATATGAGTCTCCTTATCTTTATCTTAGATTTCCTCTCTTCTTTTCCATGCATCAATGCCTTCACCTTCTTTGCAATCTCTTTTCTCTGAACTAGTGTTCCATTAATACCACCATGTTCTATCTTCAAGGCTTCAAAGATATATCCCTCTCATCTAATATAACTTTGTAGTTTGTGTATTGATCTACATACAGAGGAAATCCTAAGAATGGAACACCCATGCACGGGATCTATGAAACTGAATTCCAATCATATTGGGTGAAGAAACCACCAATAGCATTAAGTGATAACAATGTGTAATGCAGATGCTCGAGACGGTTTGGGAAAACAAAACCAATACCATCATCTTCAAGTGCTCTAGAAATCACGAGGTAAGATCTTTGTGAAGGTAGCATTATTACATATTCACGCATGATTTACAGCGAGAAGCACCAAATGATTCGTAGATTAAACCGAATTCTTCATTTGGTGGATGGTTATCTAAATATGCAGATGTTAGGAAGGGTCCTACCAAGCAAAGTGGTGTAACAGAATGGAAGGAAAAATTTAGGTGTTAGAATGCAATACTATTAGAAAGTTATAAATTCAAAACAATAAATGATAAGCACACACCTGCTACTTACGATTGCATTCGACGAGATAACATTCTTCTTGGGCATTTTGTCAAACACATTGAACGCACAATCCAAGCTTCCACTTTTGGCATACATGGTAATGAGAGCATTCACCACTGCTATATCCCATACATCCTTAATTTTAATTATATGTGCAGAACTAACTTGCCCTGATTAATGGCTTCTAAGTTTGCACACACACTAAGAATACATGAAAATGAAAATGGGTCAGCCTCTAAACCTATTTTCTGAAGTTGAAAACACATTTCCAAGGCTTCAATATCATAGCCATTAAGTCCATACCCTGCGATCATAGCATTAAATACTACCAAATCTCCTTGAGGCGTTTTGTCAAACACTTTCCGCACATCCTCTATATCATGACATTTTGAATACATATCAACAAGTCCACAGGTTACAAATTCCTCGCCCTCAAATCTTGTTTTGATATTATAAGGATATTCATAATAGTTCACCCTAGTCAGTGAGAGCAGATATACATATTTGCATCGACCGCCGCCCATTAAAACCCTATCCAACACGCATTTCCAATGACACAAATCTTTAAAAAATGCGGCCACGCAACACATAGAGACACAATCGCCTTCCCACACAGGCTCAAAGGTACAGGTGGTCATGGCGGTCTGTATGGACTCAACAAGAAACAACAACATGGATCAAAACCTGCTACAAACTACCAAGAAAACGCGAAAACGTGCAAACGGCCGTCAAACTATCAAATTTAATATAGTCGCAGAAACATCCGCAAGGACCTTTCCCATAGGGGGACACCTTCGGCGTAATTAGAAGTATATTTAATCATATACAATAGCATATGATTAATTAAATACACTAACATTGATATGACTTGTAGCTTGGAAACAAATTAGTGATGACAACGTTGCCCCACAAATATTTAAGATCTATTTAAGTTATTTTATGCTATTTTCAAAATCTATGTCACTATTTTCATATACATCACTACACCTCATTTTATAATGAGGATGTCATTGTAGGAGATGTATTATGAAATGCTATCAAACAAAGTAAGTCCACAAACAATTGAAAGCATTGGAATGTTACACAAAATCCGCATGAAAGAATGAGACAATTTAAATGGCTATGTGGTGGTAAGACATTTACTACTTAGTTTTGAGGAACTCAAAAAAATTATATAGTTTCAAAATTATTATATTTACCAAGCATTTGATATACTCGGGGATCTAAAAATTGAGGGGGTAGAGCGAGGGTGTGAGATGGGGATCTCAATTATGATGATAACTATACTTTAAACAGACCATGACGATAATGATGCCACATAAATCAATAAAATATGGCATAACTTTTTTGGTAATTTAGAAGAGAGCAGATATTTTGTTTACTCCCTCCACAATGTACTAACTATTATACAATACTAACTGTTGTACATTATTGTATATGAACTTCTACAATTTAATTAGTTTTTTTATTGTTCAACTTTAACCAAAAAAAAAAAAAAAAAAATTTACAATAACATTATTTAAAACAGTTAATAATACAAAATATAATATATATATAAAATAATATAATTTAAAATATTTTACAAAATAAAATTAATAATTTATTTCAAAATATATATACATAATTAAAATTAAATAGAATATAATGATTTAAAATTAGAAATTATTATTATTTGTTATTATAAATAATCATTGGTACAAAAAGATGCTAAAAATTGTACAAGCACATGGATTCGTGTAATTTTATGTACTTGATGCTGCATAATTGGAGGTAGGTACATTTTATACATAGACTTTAATAAACTAAACTTTCTTACACCTCATGGCATTTTATCTTTAAGGGAATTTTCTTTGGGCATGTCCGTATATATATGTTTATATATGTTTTGTACGTGCTAGATCCCTACATTTATTGGGCACATGAGCCATTTTCTTTGTTTCTTTTGTAAGTATGCATGCTTCAATTCTTTGGAATTTTGCTTTGCAATAGATAAGAAAATCCCTTTCTTCAATAGTGATTTTATATTTATTCAAAGTGCCATTTTTTCCATCTCAAATCTATAATTACCCAATACAATGCCTTACAATAGATAAAGGAATCCCTTTCTTCAATACTGATTTTAACTTGTATGAAGCTGTTCCTTAAAAAGATCTTGCGCATGAATTGATTTATGAGTTGTAAATTGATAGCATTCCTGGAAAAAAACAATAGACATACTCATGCTATGGGACTAGTGTTGCTTCTTTAAATCCTCCTGATAGTCGCGATAAGCATGCTATTTTGACAATACTCAATGTTATATTGCTGCAGCATCAAATTTCATATCTTCCATTCCCCAACTTGGTTGTACTGAATTTCATAACCATATGTGCTCTGAACTAAATAAAACTGTGGTATACAACAAAGGAAATTGAAATGGAGGAGGGTATCTCTACGAAGAAATGACATTAAATGGCATGCCTTTCTTGCTGATGGTTGAAAAATGCTCGACTAATGATCTGAACTGATAGATGCAAAAGCAATGTCATCTCCATATTTCATAAAATAATTATCATGGATTGAGACAGAATTTCAGCTGACCAAATTCTGCATGCCCTTCACAAATGGCTCTTCTTCGGATCTTGGATGTTTCCAACAATAAAGTTAACTCTTGTGCCACCTATTAACGTGCCTGTGTTGGAGCCATTCCTTATCAAAAGCTGTCCATAATTTCTGATAATCATACTGCCATGATTTGAACACAAACAATGTATATTGTGTCATATTGCATGAACATCTCTGTGATAGTGTGCAGATCCAGCAACTAATACACAAAAATTCAACATCTCTAATACAAAATCAATAATCTCTTTCATAAAGTCCCGTGGATTCCACTGTGAATATTTGACATGATAAAATAACAATCATTAAGTAAGACATTCTAGAGCATGTTGAAATTGTGAACAGAGTAAAATCCAGCCAACAATTTTGGATCTAAATCAAATAACATGTAAAGCACACCATTGCATATCTAAATCTCTAAACAAAGAAATCTAAAATGGCAAAAAATTGAAATCAGATTAATATTTACAGTTTTTACATCTTATTAAATAAAAATATCAGCCATTTGTCATGGAGGAGCATATGATATGTTCACGAATATAATTGGATTAGTATAAGGCTAGAAGAATGGTAGCAAAAATTCACCCCCGACTAATATTTACACCAGTTATCCCTCAATAATGAATCAGGTTCAGACAGCCTTGCCGAGTGAATTCACATTCATGCAAGAAAAAAAACATCTACATAGTTGAAATTTTCCCCACTGCTCTCAGCCAGAAAAATCAGTCTACCTATAATGCTAGTCCTTTCAAGTATCTGAATTAAGCTGAGGCTGATTCCTCTCTCAAATTACTACTATGCCAAAACAGCCGAAATGGCTATCTGAAATTGAGGTCTTTTCTTATCTCATCATGATTCAACAGTTAATATTGAGATGCCTGCAAATCTTCAAAGAATCTCAGTTGATCAGCTTCAACAGAAAGCATCATATAACAGAAACTATACATACTCTACACTTCAAGGCCAGGTTAGTATAACCAACCCTTGCCCTGAATCATGAAATATCTTGCAAACAGTAATATTTATGTTGCCGAGTCTGCTGACCAACACATATCTCATGTTCTACATGCTGCACACTCTTTAGTCTTCAGTGCCTCCTTTCATCTGGAACTCCACTTTGCCTCAACAAACAATCTTTAATTTCCTTGTAGTTTCTGAGATCTATTAATGCATCAGCAACCGTCTTATTGGACACTCTACTACAATTAGAGTACACAATTGAACTGCTAGCTGCACCGCATTGATTTTCATTGCTTTGACACTGAGAAGTTTCCCTTGAAGAATCCCTCCTCCATATCTCAGCACTGGTTTGCGAAAAATCTAAAGCATTTCCAAATTGTTGCTGCAAAGGCGGTGCTGAATTAAACATCTCCACAAGCTCGCCTAATGCAGCAGTTTGTGATCTCCTTGGTGTTGAGATGGTCTGGCCTGTACCTTCCATAACCTCTTGCATGTGTAAATTGCCATCAAGGGATTCCCTCTATCATCAAATACAAGATTACATAAATAGTTTTAGTACGTAATTAGCTACAAAATAATCATGCACAAACTCAAAATCTTTTTTAAAATATTAATGTAAAATAATTTAGATGGGAAGATAGTTAGAACCATCTTTTTCCAATGTAAGAATGCAAATTCCAGAAGTATTAGAACACACAACCTTGTGCTTCATACATTGAATACAACATACTCCGCTCGCATTAAAATAAATCCTGTTGACCTCTACATCAAACATGACCAGTGAATATATACTATGAGCACACAAACACATAACTGGTTATCATTAAACATTTATCCACATTAAACATCCACTTTTCCAACCAGCCTAGACCTCTGATTTCATAATTTTACACTTCATTTTGAAAATGACTTCTTCACATGATGACATCAACATTTTAAACCAACTTACCAAAACCAGGCTGTGAGAGACAGAAGCTGGCTAAATTCATAGTTTGAATGACCATCCAACCTCTGTATGCATCATAGTTCACACTAGCATATTGCTAGAAGTACCTTCCACTTCTCACTGTGTTTCCTTTTCTTATCAAGAGGTGAATTTTCTGTTACATTAAATACTTTTTTCTAGCAATTAATGAGTAAAAAATAAGAAATGATATATGACACTCAAAAGGACCCTCTTTTGCTCTAGTGCGTGCTGTAGATTAGGGCTTTGAAGTCTTCCAAGAGTAATATACTGGCGTAACACTTAATCTATACTACATAGTACAACCAAATCCTTTTGGACCTTACATCATCCAATTCCTATCAACCGGAATAAGGGCCAGCAATAGGACCCACTAAAATAAATGTTTTTTTATTTCGAAATCAAACCCCTCCATGAAGAAGTTCCTCCTTAAATAGTGAAACTGGTGTTAACTGGAACAGATTCACATTCTACGATGGCACAGGCAACTATCGCCTCATATAACAAGCCAACTAGCAACCTTAAAGGTTCTATGAACAAATATGCATTCACCATACAAAACTAGGACTTGCACCAGAAAAGACAGATTCAATAATATCAAAAGTTTAGATTCTTCCCAAATAATAAAAGCATCTACCTGTAATGCTCAGAATGTTTTTGTAAGGAAGCTTTCAATATAGTTAGTAACTTAAGATATACTGTGATTAGCAGAGCCATAGTTTATGAATATATTTTCACCATATCAAACACTGACTTGGCCCAGAATTAGATAGATTCAATAACAAAAAAATTCGATGCACAGGCAAGATCAACCTCTACCTTAATTATTCAGAATTCTTTTCTCGGGAAGCTTTTATTGAACACACCCTTTAAGAGC
Organism: Taxus wallichiana var. yunnanensis; assembly: GCA_018340775.1. Classification (NCBI taxonomy): domain Eukaryota; kingdom Viridiplantae; phylum Streptophyta; class Pinopsida; order Cupressales; family Taxaceae; genus Taxus; species Taxus wallichiana. Next base: position 496,790,656 of record CM031242.1, on the reverse strand, counting down.
AGCACAAATAAACTTTCTTCCTCCAGAAGCCTGAGGGGCAACTACTGCCATAAAACTCATCCAAGACTTGCACCTCTTTCATCTCTGTTTGCATATGTCTGACCAGAACAGAACCATGGTGGGCCTTATAACAGCTAAGTCAAGTCACCAGTTGGTCAAAAGACTATTTTTCTAATTGTTTAGAGCTTCAAATAGATATTGGGCCTATATTCTCTGTATTAACGAGAAAAAATAACATAAAAAGACTAGCTTGCCTATGTGCGTAATCCTACTATGATTATAGCAAAACTATCAGAATAATGAATCACTAATTAGCCCGAAGGGTTTATCAGCCAAATAAAATTTGATTACAACTAATTATCAAAGATGCAGATGTTTGAAAAACAATTCATATTCAATTTATGCCACATAATTTGTTATGTTATACAAAAAGCAAGTCACCTTCTGAAGTTATTTCTGCAATGTAGATAAATATATGGAACCTATTGATTATAAAATAAAATAAGCTGGATTAACATTTCCTAAATGCCCTCATACAGAATCCAAAATGAGATAGACTTATGTTTGAATTTAACTTACAATAGATATAGCATTGCATTATCAGTGATTTACATTTGCTAAAGCCCTATTAAAATTTTCAAAATGAGCTATAGTTGAGATATATTGTAATTTATCATACGTTTGGTATTTACAATAATTAGTGTTTTTACAGATGGCCATTTGTCAAAGAACATATAAAAACTTCAACCTGTATGATAGCTGAAAGGTTAGAACCAAAAGACAACAGAAAATACCTGCTTCTATATCCATCACTTTCATCGCTATCAAGTGCAAAGGGGAAAGAAAAGCCTTCATCTTCAATTTCATAATTATAAGAAAGTCTGCTTGAACTTCTGGAAACCGCAACTCGTTGTGAGACTCTGTCATCTTCCTCACCCTTGCATCCCAAAAATGAAGTATGCTCTTTATGTCAGAATCAACATTGACAAAATTACAACACTATATCAGCTAAGGGAACTTACAACTCTTTGAAGGATTAACCTTCATATGTTGGAATACCATTTACAAAACTTTGACTGAATTGAATTCTAGATTAAAATATTTTATATACTATATAGCTTAAGAAGTTAAGAGTAAACAAGGATGAACAACATAATGTAGGGAAGTAATTTAGAAGGCAGAAATTAGCCTAAGGAACCGAGCCAAAAGACAACGAATTTTAGCAATGATAAGCAACTTTAATCATAAGGTAAATTAAAACCCAACCAATGTAAATAACAAAATGCAATAGATCAGAGATTTAAAATATTATTACAAAGTGCTCGAATACATTCACTAGATTACAACACTAGATATCCAAAATGAGACAAGGATACGCACTATTTTGAGGCTTATATTTTTATAACATAATGAACTCTGAGGTGAATATTTTCACTTTTAATTTCAGTTTTCCTCTTATCTTACCATATTACTTCATTGAGAATGAAAAAAATCAACAAGCAATTAAAATTATCTGACTCACCTTGTGGCCCAAGTGTGCTTGCCTTGGAACAACAGAATTCCCAAAAGTTGATGTGGTACGGAGAGCACTTGGAGAGTAAGCAATCGTGAATTCAGAATTAGCAGATACTGCTCGAGACAAAGTATGAGCCTCCCTACGCCTGTTGGTGTGAAGAGGCAGAGGATTTCTGCTTTCACCCACAGCCTGAGGTAGACTTCCTGTCCGTAAAAGCTCCTTGGACACACCTTCCTTTGACAAGCGACTTCGCATGGGTGGTGAAGGAGAAGGTGAAGCGAAGCGATCAACACTGCTATGGCATCTTCGGGGCACCACAGGGAGTGGTGGTGTACGGGAATTGGTCAAGGGGGTATGGTAAGTGGGATTAGGGCTCATTGGAGCCATGATAAACCGATGTGAATGGTATTGCTGCATGGCTGTGGAGGGAAGTGAAATTTGGTTGATACCCCCACTCCAGCTATGACATCTTCCAAACCCCTTGGTTTTAAATCCAGGGGAGCTTGGTGGTGATAAAATACTATGCTTTCCCTAGAAGCACCATGAAACTTCCTCTCAGAACCAGGGCTCCCACAATAATCTGGAATGATCTGTCTTATAGGATTTTCCAACCTATCAAACTCACTGGCAGGTCTGCATATCAGATTTGCCAAGTATGAAACAGAAAGACAAAGCTTACCGCATCGTGTTTCCACCGGGGTAAAATTGTAATCCTTTATCTCGCCCCTTGGAAGGGGCTCTGGAGAGGATGAAATTCTGTACATCAGTCTCCTTGCATTGTGACTTTGAGGGCTTTTCTTCAGGTCTCTATAAACCCGATATGCAGGCAACAACTTTGTTGTGCAGTACAAAGACAGGAACAGAATCAGTGCCTTTTTGCGAACCACTGTGCAATTCACATCAGCACTAATGGCAGGGGAAGATGAATTTAAGGCATACTGCACAGTCCATCTCTCCAAAATCAAACCTCTGGAACCCTGTCCAGCTGGCCTTGACGTGGAAGCCCCATCAGACCTAGCTAAAAGGATCTCTACAAACATAGGCTCTATGGCAGGGGTTTTACTCCATGACTCGATGATGTGAAGCCTTGCATTATCTGATAAACCCAAATTCAAATCGAACCATGTGTCCCTACATCTCCTCGGGGAAGAAGACGGTGAAGAGGAAGCTGACCTCACCACAGACTGAATTCTTGACTCCAAAATTACCTGTGCCACCTTTGGAAAGAATTCCAGGATAATCTTCTGAATTTTTGCAGTCTCCCCATAGTGAAAACACCAGCTCACAGACTCCAATTTACTGGAAATTGCTAATGGATCAACAATTCAAAGTCTTCTAATAAAAACTCCCTTGAAATTGCAATCTCCAGCCCTATCAAATTCCTCAAAACCTGCTAAATTTTTCGCAATCAGATTGCAAGAATCTACCCTAGCCCTCTCTAACAAAACAAAAAATCTCTCACGCCAATGGAACTGAAGACCTCTGGTACAAAAATAAACACCTCGGTGAACTTAAATGCCTCTGCTTTTTATTAAAATTGGAGCTTCAAATCCAACATTAATAGGAAAACGTCTTCAAAACAAAAACTCTGAAATTGTGAAGCTCAACACTACTAGGATCTTTAAACCGTCTTTCGATTTTACTAAGGAATTAAACCCGCAGCCGGTAAAAAAACCAAAAATACCTGTTGTGAAACCCAAAGGCACCTGGCTGCAAAAACATGAACTTGACAGCTAGCTGAAAAAAAAACTTCTGCGCTCACGGATCCACCTCACTTCAGACTGATCCACAGTTGGAGCTAAGAAATCCGAACTCAAACAAAAATCCCCTTATACTTTTAACTCCAATTCTCCTCATATAACAATGATCCCCTCGGCTTTTACACTTTCGGTAGAACTTGAACCCTCTCTCACCAAAGTGAAAAAATAAATCAAAATCAAAATATTCCAATCGTATCAACCTACACAAAATTGAACGTCGTCAAAACCTCGCATACTTAAAAATTAGCTCTCTGCAATCAAACACGGGAAAAACAATCCACAACTAATTGCAAATACCCTTCACAAACATCATCTGAAATTTCCCCACCGGAAAATTCACAATCGAACCTCAGACCGGTACAAAACAACGGGTTAAAAACCTCTGAGCCCTGTCAAGAGCGTAATATGCTCTTTTATTTTTCGCTCAGCGACTTTGCAGGAATCGAACCAGTAACCTGTCAAACCAAAGGTTAAAAAAATAAAAAATCAAGTGCCTGTAAATGAACTGTTAGTTCAGCTAGCATGAAAGCTCCTGTCAGACACTTCCACTTCCATTGAAGTCCACATCAAACAATTCTCCCGTCGAGTATCAGAAAATTCTCCTTCCCTTAACCAACTTCTCTTCTTCATCTAAATTTTTCTTGTGAAAAGAAAATCATGGTAGGGTTTGAAGGAGAGAAAACAAAGAGAAGCAAACCCGTAAGTGTTCAGAAGGGTATTTATATGTTGTAAAGATTCGTTTTTTTCAAAGATTCAAATGCAGGGCCCTTGCCCACACGTGGACGCTTAGGACACGGAGGACCAGTTTCGTAGGTCATTTATCCTCTGATAAGCGCTGACGTGTCCAAGTGGTGAGGGAGAATAACATAGTGTTGTTTTTGGCCTTTTCTGTAGGTCGCTAGGTAGTGGCTAAAATTGCCCACAAGGGTTTCAGAATTTTTTTTTGGTTTTGGTTTGGTTTTTTGTGGGGGTTAGGAGAATGTGACTATATCCTTGGAAATCTAGCAAAGTTTTATAAATTTTGTTGGGTTTTATACAAAATAGGTATCTTATACCTTATATCTTAGGTATAGATGTTTTTAAATAAGAGCGGGAAGAGAGAACGTACATGTTTTATAACAGAAAGGGTAGTGGAAATAGAAAGGCACTACATCATGGAATGTACAACATATAATGACATCTATATCAAATATGAGGAAAATTTGAAAATAGACAACCTAACATTTTTGTTTGAGGAGGAAAGACATGTTAAAACAACAAATCTTTTGGTCGAGATCTACAATAGTTAACATAAAAAAGATAATAGATTCTAAGCAAAACTATTAAGACAACTCTTCGTCGAGTTGTTCACTTTAATTGTAATTTTTGGTGCCATAAACTGCTTGGTCGATAGAAATTGTTATCATTGTTCATTCATTGATTCATGCTTGAGAAGTGTGTCGTGTTACATTAATCATTAATGTTGAATATTAAATTTGATATAAAGTAGTTGGTTTTTCAAAGTAAAATGATAGAATTTCTAAGTTAAATGGACCTCAAATTTAAAATTGAAATTATTATGTGAAGGTCAAATATTAAATATTAAATACAAATCTTTATAAATATATGTATAACATATTAATTATTACATAATTTAGACAGTGACGTGTGGATTCATCTTTTAACATGCACATGCTTAAATATATTTTTCATGGGCAAGACCATACAGAATGTCATATTCATTTAGTTGGATGGCCTATTTATCACACATAAATGTGGGAGCATGTAATTATATTATACTTCTCGATATTAAATATGACATAGTTTAGACATTGACATGATATGTGTTCTACTTTTTAACATGCATATGCTTGATTTTTTAAGGGATGAGCATACAAAATGTCATCTTCATTTATAAATGTTTACAAATATGCACCTATCTAATTTAATGTTATGATGTTATGGAATAATCATCTAAAATGATATAAAATAGTTTACATATTGCACTTCAAATACAAATATAAATAATTGATAAGAGTAAATATTTAAATGTTATTGTGTTTGTTAGGTTTGAATAATACAATAATTATTTTATAGAAAAAGCATTGTTAATGGACCAATGCAGCCAAACTGTATCCATAACCTTACCATTATTTGAGAACAATAGCATATTTTTAACTATTGCACTAAAATGTAAAATCTAACTTGATGACCCTTCATTTGTTCTTAAGCTCCAAACACTTAGATCATTTTTTAAAAATTATGTGTAGATCTCTAAGAAACCACTCTCCTTCCTTGGAACCCTAAAACAATAAAATAAATGAGGTATGTTTTAAGCGGTATGTGTTATCCCTCAATTATTCTCGGGCCACTTAATGGAAACAATTATTTGAAGAAGACACACTAAATATAATGCGTTCAACAAACAATATAGTGCCATACAAATGCCCAACCCATATCAATTTAAATGACCTTAGAATCTATGTAACGACTAAACACTAGATGATATTATTTAAATACTTGTAATTAATTTTGGCATATGGATACTCTTATAAAAAACAATCTTTTGCTTTCACAACTTATACGCTTATTATTCTTGTCCTAAATGCACTAATGCAATTATGTATTTATATACTTCTTGAATTCAAATTAGGACCCTATTAGCATGTTTGCTTAAGCATAATGGGCAATAAAAGATGACAAAGAAAAGACAAACCCCAGGGGATTGAAAATAAGGGTAAAAGGACCACACATAAAAGGACACCAAAATTTTAGTATTGTTATGGTCATGAAATCATGCCAAAAAATGGGGAAATAGAAAAAGACATTGGAAGAACAAATAGACATATGTCAAAAAAAGATCACAAACAAGAACATGAAACACACCAAAAAGAGCATAGTTTGAACTAATAATCAAAAAATACACAAGTAGAATAAAAATATATAAAATTATAACAAACAACTTTTCTTGCACTAAAATTAGGTGTCTACATAATGCTCCACTTTGATGTGTATGTGCATACATATCAAATTAAAAATGATAGTGGACATAGAGGAACCACTTTGATCATTTGGAAACATGTTGAGAGTTCTCGGAATCATTACCAAAATAAAAAAATGATAATTAAACAAGGGAGATCATTGTACACTCCAAAATTTGTAGGACATTTTGGGTACACTCGGTTTCGTGAGGTTAGGTCAAGACAATTGATGTGGGGATGATATAATATGCATGGCTAGTGGTTTGGACACGGTGGATGCAAATCTTGGAAGGATGTCCCAACCTATGCCAAATACGCTTTGATGTCTTGAATTATTCATCCTAAGTAGTAAAATGACTAAGGATGCAAGTCCTACAATATTAAGTCTCAATGAGATCCATAAATACCGTAGTTTATGGTCGATGTTGATGTTTGGAAATGGAGCAATCTTTGGTTTGGATCACCCATGGAAAGTGTCTTCTTATTTCAAGATGGTCTTTTCTAGTTAGGCATACACGCAAGTGAGTGAAATATAGGATGAGGCTAGACACACGGATGAAAAGATAGCTCAAATACTAAAATTGACTTGTAAGCTTAGGAGATCATGGAATTTTTGGTCAAGTTGTACTTGTGTTTGCATAGCTTGTGCTTCTAATACCCAAAAGCATTCAACGATGAGGCTTTGGTGAGGTGGTAGAGAGAAATAATTCTCCTCCGAGCTTTGAATCAATGTCTTCTTGTATATTATCTCACTTAAGTGGAGCGAGAACATGCAGAATTTTCCTACATTACCCATATATACTTGGCTATCAAGTATCATACAAAGTGTGTAAGGGGTTATCCTATGGTGGCACTAGCTAGATCAATATGTGGTTAGTTGTAGATTTTGTGGGAGCTATTTTGGAAACATATGAGCTTGTATAGAGTTGTCTAGATGTTTAATTAAGTTTTTAAAAACGTGTTGTTTGTTATTTTTGTGCAAATAAGTCAAAAATTACGGTAGGGGTATAGATGGGTGATGTGAGAGAGGTGACCTTGTTTGAAAGAAGAGGGTTTTTTATTGTAAGGTTGTTTGTTAGAAATGTGTGAGATGATTTCTATGGTAGGACAATATTTTTATTTTATGTATTTTACGACTCACAAGTGTAAAATATATAAATAAATAGTCGTTAGAAATTATCTCTAATAACACACATCTTATTACTGTAAATATTGTTCATAATGTGAACACTTAGGAGTGGTTTGGGTTATTTGGTAGTAATAGTTTTTAATATTTATAAAATAATATATGAGTGTGCAAAACAGTTGTAATGCACAACTCATAGTTGAGAGATATTTGGGATATTGAGAGGACTTAGAGATTAGCCTTGACTCCTTACTTATAGGAGTTCATTGAGATATTTATATGTAATCTCTCCATTGGGAATTTGTCCCGAATGAATTACAATATCTCTAGTTTTATTATTTTATCATGCAATGTTTTGTTTTTTATTTGATTAAATCATGGATATTTACAAGATTTGGTATCAGAGCGGGTTAGACCGCAATGATAACATGTAGGAGTTTGTGAGGCGTTTAGATCTGGAACGAATTTGTTTCATTGGAATCAAATCTGCGACCTGCGTGTTTCATTGGAATCAAATATGTGACCTACATGTTATAACTTAAAATTGCCATAACTTTCAGCTGGTAACTCATATTAATGTGCCATTTTTAAAAAATGTATATTTTTTCGATCTCTACACATTGATCCTGTGTTTTCTATTGTTGGACAAAAAAATATTTTTTCCATTTTTGGCAAATATGTCAAAAAAATTTACTTTCAGTGTTTAAAGTTTATTGTAAAGGTGCATTTTCGATTGAGTTGACACCTATTATGGAAATCCCATTAGATAAATTCAATCGATTAAATTTTCACACATGGAAGGTGAAAATACAAATGTAATTAATAAACAAGAACCTTTAGGGAATTGTGAGTGGAAAAGAACCAGAACCAACAGATGCTGCAAAATTTCTTGAATGGAAAACCAGGGATGACAAAGCAAAATCCATTATTGAGCTTGTTTCATCAGATAGTGAGTTACATTATATAGACTTAGAAAACCCTGTCCAAATAGTGAGCAGAAAGTTCTTGACAAGTTCACCCTTGGCCCAGTGGAATATCACATTCCTAAAAATAATTCCACTTGGAAAAGGCACGGGGAAATGTTGTAAAGTTAAATTTTGATGGAGCCTCAAAAGGGAATCGAGTCTTGTTGGGGGAGGAGGAATTCTAAGGAACAGTGGTTGAGACTAGTTGTTTGCCTACGCGGGTCCTTTAGGTCGCCAAACTAATAACATGGCGAAAGCTAGAGCTCTTCTTTAGAGGGTTCTGTTTAAAAGAAAAAGGCTTCAAGGACATCCAGATCGAAGGTGACTCTCTCCTCTTAATTAATGCCCTCAATAACCAAGGTTCTATTAATTGGGCCATGAATAATATCCTCAATGATGTGAAGGAAACTTCCAATTTTTTTGACAGCATTTCTTATAATCATACCCTTCGTTAAGGGAACAAATGTGCGGATAAGATGGCCAATTATGGAATCAATTGTAATGATTCAAGATATGGTGTAAAGTTGATATATTACCCACGGACATTAATGAGATCATTAGTAGAGATAGAGGGCACTAAGTTCTATAATGTTGGCATGAGTGAGCCACATGTGGCGGTGACATCTTACTTAATATCTTGTTTTTCAAGATTTCGCTAGTGTGAAAGAAAGTAATTTTTTTAATTTTAGTAGCAATCGAAGAAGCTTGGTCCGAGTGAATATGGGGGCGATAGGATTAGACTTGAACCTGCTAGCCAAAGCATTGAAGCTTTTAACCACCCTATGTGGAACAGGCTTAGGATGGGGGTTTAATAATTTCATTGCCAAATTACATGGTCATGATCCTTCTCTGTCTAAGGATTTTGGAAAAGCTTGGAAAGCGGATAAGTTTGTTATCAGAGGGATGGAAATTGAGGTGTCTGAGTCCTCCATCACCCCTGGTCATGGATATGAAAATGGATGGGCTTAAAAATTTTAAGGATATATACTATAGAGAAAAGGAAATTGAGTTGTTCTTTGTTAGAAAGGAAATATGTTCTTTCTTTACGGATGGTATTGCCAGGTCGTGCATTAGGGTATATGGAGAGAGGTGTGCTTTAAAATCATGAAGTACATCACTCAGAGGGAAAATACGAAAAAAAATATACTCGCCATTTGACCCTTCCGAACATGTTCTGCGAAGGTCATGGTGAGCATCCCCTTCTTTTTGTTTATGTCTTTGACTAACTCTTTAATGGCTTTCCAAAGCATGAGAAAGTGGATTTGCCTCTCGCACGAAGGGCTCATCCTTCTAATGTATGAAAATGGGAACCCTGCTCTATCCCCTTCCCGAAAGAACATGTGGATGAGGATGACATCACTCTCGCTAATTGTCTCACCAAGATGAAGGCCGACAAATGAAAAATTGTGGGGGAGGTTTTAGAAAAGATATGGGTGAGGATGTTTGTGGGGCAGTGAGAAAATGTGAGAGGGATGGTAATTTAAAGGGTTTAGAGGATTTGAGTTGTAAGGTTCAATACTTAGAAGGGGTGCTCCATGCGATGGAAGAAACCAATGCTCGCCAAAGGGAAACAATGATGGATGTCATTAATGCTTCCAAGCAAATTTTCACTACGGTGAAGTCCAAGAAGAAACTTCGGAGAGTGGAGGACCAGTGTCAAAAATCTTGGCAATTTGGAAAGGATGGAGGAGGGCACAAAAAGAAGGATTTTCAACTTACGCATCGGTGAATTCGAGGATGAGCTGGAGGATGATATTAATGACAAAGGTGTTGAGAGTGGTGTGAACAAAGATAGCCATGATGGTAACAGTGGGGGATCCCCAAAAAATTAACTTTTGGTTCCAGAATGTTGGCAGAATTTTGGTGAACTGTTGGTTTGTTGTTTTGGAGTACTGTTTCTTCTTCTCTCTGGTTTCCCCACCTTTCTACAAATTATGGTCCTTAATTGTAAGAGTTAAGCATGTTTAACTCCTTTCTAGGACTTTTCATTTCCTTCTTGCTTGTTGTTTTTTGTTCCTCCTTTTGTAATGGCCCCTGGGAGCCGATCCCTATTTTTACCGTATCTAATAAAAATATAGACTTAGAAAAAAGTCTAAATATATATGGGATTTTTAAGTAAGACATTTGGTGCAAAGGTTGTGAATGTTAAATTCTCACTTAAGTTGTAGTTATTCAAGTTGAAAATGAATGAGTGTGCAACTATGTCAAGTCATATTAACGATCTTAGATCTCTTCTAAGACAAATTGACGGAAGTAAGTGCTCAGGTAGATGATGAAGATGCAAAAGCTATTTTATTAAATAGTTTACCTCCAAAATACAATAATGTAGTTTTTACTCTTGGTCAAATGCCTTCTCATTCACTTGAAGGTATGATTTCTGCATTACTAGCTGAAGAAAAAAGAACAAAAGAAGATATTGAGGAAGAAATTGCTCTTTATATTAAAAGGAAGCATACTAATTTTTTCAAAAACAAAGAGGAATTATAATGCTTTTATTGTAAGAAAAAATGACATAAATCTTCTTTTTGTATTACTCGTGCCAAGGACATCATAAAAGGAAAGCTGAAAATGGATGAAGCTAATGCAGTTGTTAAAGAAGAGTCAGAGAATGAAGAAGAATATGAACTTGAATGAAGGAGGATGAAGATGACTACCTATACTAAGTAGTGCCGATGGAGGATGGAGGCAAATTGGCATCTCTTGTTAGTCACCAACAAAGAGATTGCTTCATGGTATTGGTGACCTTTTATTTTTGTTGTGTGGTGTGTTTACTTTATGTTGTAATAATGAACAGAAGTAACATTCTTGTTTAAAGCTCCTGCATGAGCATAATTTCTGTTTTGTAATCCCTCTAAGTTAGAAACAATGATGTGAGAAAAATAATGTACGTTGCTATGTAGTGGTTGGTTCCACTAGAAAACCATTTTCTGAGTTGGAGGTTCTCTTTGAAAACCTCATATTGTTTGAGTTGTTGGTACTCATTAAAAACCTTCATTTCTTTGTAGATCATGAGCAGGTATAGGAGATAGCTTTCCCCATGTTCACACTAAGGGGGTGACTATTACAAAATATTGTTCATAGTGTGAACACTTAGGAGTGGTTTGGGTTATTTGGTAGTAATAGTTTTTAATATTTATAAAATAATATATGAGTGTGTAAAAAAGCTTATAATATATGAGAGGACTTAGAGATTAGCCTTGACTCCTTACTTATAGGAGTTCATTGAGCTATTATATGTAATCTCTACATTGGGAATTTGTCTGAATGAATTACAATATCTTTGGTTTTATTATTTTATTGTGAATTTTTTTGCTTTTTATTTGATTAAATCAAGATATTTACAAGACATCTTATACATTCAAAAAAAAATAGAAGAACAAAACCAATAAAACTAAACTAACAACACAACCTTCTTTGAGATTCTTGAGGTATTTTGGAATGAATGTAAGTAAAAATATATATATTCTCCTATTTTAAATAAAATAGAATGACGATTTTCAAGTTTGAATGCAAATAATCTAGAATGATTGTTCCTTAATTGAATTCAATCAAGAACAAATATGACTTGTTCAAATGCAAATGCAAAGAATATTTTATGTTTCCATTTAAAGATACATTCTAAATGCATAAATACAAATGAATATAGTATTTTCTTTTGAAATGGTTTTTTAAAAATGATATTTTTACCATCTAGATGCAAATGTAACTAAGATACAAAATCCAAGATCATGTCTCATGAATGAGAATATTTCCGAAGCAAAGAAATACTTTTGAATAAGAAAAAACTATACTTAATCCTTAATCTACTTATTTGTTTGATGTTTTCTAAATTTTTAATAAAATAAATGTAAGTATAATCTAATAAAAAATACAATGTACTAAGACAAATATGTCCAGCCTCTTTATGATTGAAGAAAGAGGTGGAGATGAATTTAATGATGTTCCTCACTCTTGTGATTCTTTACCATGTGCTCAATTTGACCTAGGGTAAAGCTACATCGATGAAGGTGATGGAAGAAACAAATGGAGTGAAATAAAAAGGATGTTGTAGCAGTATGTAGTTGGGATCTAGACTTGACAAGAGTGTTGGATTATTCTCTTTAGACCTCCTTTTATAATAGTAGATAGAAGTTGAATTTATGGTTGGGAATCAGATGGTAATAATCACAAAAGATAGATGATGTTCCTTGATATTTCACCCAAAAAAATTTTTTTGAAAAATGGATCTTGAATAAAATTTGAAACCAAATCTAATATCTAAAAAAATTGAAATTCTAAATTCTAGAAATTGAATTTTCCAACCCAAAAACAATTGCATATTTTTCTTGTTTTAAAGAGAAAAAATTTCCAACATAGAGTTGATAAAATCAAAGTGGAAGCTCTAAAATTTGATCAAAAATCATCATTAGATGCAAGGGAGTGAAGTGGAGTAAGTGTGGGGTGATCTATAAATGAAATGAGTTGATTGAAATTTAAAAGTAAACGGATAAACATGCAGCACGAGTCAAAAAATGTGTTCTCAGGATAAAATTAGAATGCACATAAAAAGGTCATGCAACCATCAATATACATAGGTAGTGCTTGCACAACCGCCATGATGACTATCAAGTTTTTCAGGCATGTTCCACAACCACCACAATGAATTGCAAGGTATTGTGATGGTTTTCAAATCCATTGCAAAAATTGTGTAAACCATTGCATTGGATGGCATGTTCTACATGCAAGATGAAAATGGGGTGAACGAGCGAAATTTTAGTCTTTGTAGTCAAAGAAATTTTTGAAGAGAAGTTTGAGAAATTATAAGCAAGGAAGATCAATGACAAAGGATGGGATTGGTTTTGAGCATTTTGTATCATTTTTGAGGTCATTGCATCATCATTGGGTTTTTAAATATATCACCATGAAATTTTTGGGTGCACACATACTACCCCTTGAGGAAATTCCCTTAAATGAATTGTATGGGGTGTATTTCAAGTGATTTATCCCTATAATAATATGAACAAATGAATGAGTGAATAAGTAATTTGGATTAATATGTGGTCTTATTTATCTAAGGGTTAAGGGTTGGTAAAGGTTGTATATTTAGATACATGAAAACACATTAATGTGTAAATTAGAATATGTTATTATTATCAATTTGAAAAATAGAATAAGGAAATGATTTCTAAAAACAAGGAAGTGGGTGCACTTATTTGACTATAAATGCTATAAGTAGGCATGGTTGTGTTGTATTACTCTATAGGCTAGAAATGTTTTATAACTATTTCATCTCTAGAATTAGGAGTGCAAGTTGAGTATGTATGGAATTATTTGGTATGTAAGGAAGTGTCTATAAGTTCCATACGTATATGATGGTTCCGTAAATTTTTCTTATGCAAGCCTCAAGAATATGCCTCTCTATAATATCCTAGGTTTTGCACATGTGTGAAACCCTATGTGTGATGTGAAATAAATTCAAACCCTAACCACGGGTAAGAGACCCTACAAAAAGTTTATTTGTTTGAAGAGGCCTAAAATAACACATATTTATCCACGTAGCATGTGATATATTTATGGATGCAACTAACTTTGGTACTTTGATCACTTTGCAATGATAAAAATGACTTGGCATGTTTAGCTTGACTTGGATTTTGAGGTCTCTAGATTGGGAAACATGACTCTATAACCTTGTTGAGTGTTATTAAGAACTTTATAGGGATAATCCTATGATTTCTACTACTTGGAAAGGATTTAGGAGATTTTGGAGTTCTTTTGGAATGATATTTGCAATGAGTGTTCTTAAAAGTTCTAAGTTGTGGTAAACATGTGAGTTACACTTACTTATTATGGGATTTTATAAGTAAAGCTTTGTATTATCACCAACCTATAACATATGAACTAACCTATTAAAGATATCAAATTTAAAAAGTGACCATTTGGTGTTCGAGATGAAAATTTCACATTAGGAATGAATCATTGGATGGTTTGGTCCCGGATGAAAAGTCTTGTACCAATAATTTGTGGGATTGTGAAAAGATATAAGAATAATGTATGTGGAGTGTATATTCTTTATGGAATGATGTTATTAGTATTATGAGTGAATGAGTAGTGTGAATAGATAAATTTTCATGAAATAGAGATAAGGATTGGTCATCTAGGCTTGGAATGTGTGTGCAAGTCATTGTTGGTCTTTAAATGTGCACCGCGTCTCGATCCGAAAGGATCAAGGTTTTGAGACAACAATGGAACCATCCCCAAGTGTGGGACCTTCGCACGCTTGGGATGGATCTCCAGAGAAGGTCGATTCCTCTATCTAACTCTAATGCTACTTGTTGAAAGTAAATCCTAAACTAAACATTACAAGGACCGGGGATAGAAGGATGTGTAGAAAGGGAAAATCCTAAGCTAGGGAAGGTGATAGCGCCAGAAGGAAAGGATCAATCTCTCTCCACGAGCGGCGAAGGAAACAGAGAGGCGCGGAGAAGAGTGAAGACAAAGCGTGCCAAAGATAAGCACACAAGCTCGGCCTTCCAAAGTGTGCGCAATACACGAACATGGGAACTGCAAGCATAGGAGTACGGACAACATGCCAGAAACACAAACAGAGAGGCGAGATGCAATGAAAATGAGAGAGGAAGACAATAGTTCTACCAAATAGGATTTTATTGCTTAAGGGACGTACAATCATCTACATTCATAGGAGGAAGGAGAATACATTACAGAGACCACGCCAAGGTCTGAGACCCGGGAAGTCGGATGCCATTTTGGCATGGTGTCGTTATAACAAGGAGGGATCCTTTTTACAAAGTAGAACTCTGTTATTTATAGAAGAAGAAGAAGGAGAGAAGAGAAGGAAAAAGGGAGGGAAACTCATATTCAAATCTTCAACCACCAACAACCAGAGATAAATGCCTACAAATCCACCTATAAGGCTTTCATATGTGCTTCCCCATGTCTGTTTAGCGTGCGAAAGAAGGAAGAAGGAAAGATCTGATGAAATATGGTGGTTGAGGTTGATTAGATGTATGCATTGATGAGCTGAGAGATGTTTCCTTATTTTCTGCCTAATAGATCCCGCCTATATTTGAATTTGAATAGTCTAATGTGTAGCTTGTGTCAGACCTCTCGACAAGTCCAGTGCATGCCAATCAAAGCTATACTGAGAAAAAGATATGGCTATCATAAGATGTCGAGCCATTGGTGCATGCAACAAAAAAATGTGGTGCACACGGATTAGTTGAAATGATGGCCAACTATGCAAATGTTTTTCATTTATGCCATGTGTCGTGCACTAGTTGGTTTTTCGATTCGGCGTTCTATTGGTGCGTTTAGGTTACGTGTTGCACACTCAAGTCTGACAGATGACAAGGCATGATGAATGGTGCAGAAGAAGGCACAAGGCATGGAAGAAAAGGTAGGCACGCGAAAGGGGAACAGAGGGGAGGCATGCGTGTAGGAGGAAGACATCCTTGCAAAAGGAAAGTATGGAAACAAGACCTAAGCATTCAACTAAAGGAAGGCACGTAAAGAGTAAAAAAAAGAAAAGAGGGCGTGTGAAGGAACTAAGTCTATGTAAGAGCATAATAGGAATGCCAGGGACTTAGCCAATTAGAAGGTAAGTCTATAGAGGTGCAGAAGAAGTGCATGACAAGATAGGAGAGAAAGTAGGTGCACAAGGGGAAATGGAAGGAGATAGAAGAATGCAAACAGAAGGCATGTAAGGGTGCACAGAGGAACCGCAATCGTGTCAAGGTGTCAAAAGAACAATCTTAAGTACGCACAACTTGAAATCAAACACTGGAATCAAAATGAAAATATAATTTATCCAAATAACTAGGATATTTTTTCGATAATAGTTTTGGTGACTTTCGGGGCCATATGTTTGCTAGATGAAGAGACCAAGTAACTTTAGAATTCTATTGGGCATGGAGTCAAGCACTAATCTTGAATATTTGATCTCAGAACTTTGAAGAACATTCCTCAAGTCACTTGAAGCTTTGTCTGAACTCTAAAGTGAACTACTGCTCTCATATGAAGATATTCTAAATTGGATTGATGAGAGTGAAATTTATGCACTAACCGTTAGAACTGCCTCTATCCAAATTGAATTGTCATCCCATGAAGCAAAAAAAGAGGCATGCATGTGTAACAGGAAAGGAAAGGTGCCAGAGGGAGCTCGTCGAAACAAAAACACAACATTATGTACAAAATCTGAAAAGCATACATGTCCCAAATGGAACATGCAGAGTGTGTGCAAGCACTTGTGTTACTGAAAGCAAACCTAAGCTAACCTACTCTAACTAGAGGTAAGGGGCGCTCAATTAAAACCTGTTACAGGTAGGGAGAAGTAGCTTCCCTTCCTCACAAATTATGACCATGTAATTGATTTGGCACTGAACATGGTCAGAAATGAGAGTGAAAAACCACCTTGCAGATGGTGTTTTGCCCTCCTCAAAGTATCAACAAATAGAATATATACCTCCTGAAGTTGTTCTGCGCTTGGATCTGGGAGACATTACTGTTGACCTTTGGCATGCTGAAGCTCTACCTCATGCTCTGAAAAGAGCATGACTAGTGGCAACTCTGGTTTTGGCTCTAGACTAGCCTGTATCTAATGGGCACACCGATTCTTGTGATTTTCCCATTACTTTGAATCTCAATCCCACATATGGGATTTTTTTGCAAAATCTCCCGAAGAGGAGCGCTTACAGGATGATTTGTGTAAAGTTGGGGTGTGCATGGTTTTACCTCTATAAGTAACTCAGCCTCCTTCGAGAGCATGCCCTCTGGAACTAACCGATTTTTTCTTCAAACAAAGCCATCGTATGATTTCCTCTTCCCATTCGAAGTCGCATGAGTCATGCCATTCTTCAACTATTTTATAGTCATCGAACATGATGACGTTGGCGGGAAAGGCGCATTGGCAAGGGGCTACTCATTTATGGTATAGCTAGGCAGAGGGGACTTGGAAGAAAATGGGAGGATGGATGCAGAAGGGATGGAAGGCACGCACACAAGAAGAAGAGATGCACACTCGAAAGGGGGGGGAATCAAGGTGAGAGGATGGAGGAGGGAGGGTCATATGGTAGTGCGGTGGTTTCCCCATTTATAGGGTTGTCACACGCTATATTTTGAGCCTCCATTTCTTCCACCCACTGTAATCTGGGACAACATCTCGTGATGAAGTGCAACTTCACATTGGGTGTTAAATCAGCCTAGTACAAGGCCAACCCATGGATAAGGGACCTTATAGCCAACTTTAGCTACATTTATGGAGCACTTGACTTTGAGTTGCATCATTTCCATCTCCATCTTTTGCACCTGCCTCTCAAAATCAACTTCGGCCAAGGATTTTCCACCATCATCTACATAAACATGTTCTTCATAAACATTCGGTTAGAAAAAGGTGGGTTATATGCATTTTCCAGGATAATGGGGCTTATAAAATTGATTTGGAGGAGGATTTTGAAACTGTGGTGATGGAGAGAAATAGTTCTATGCTACAAATGAGAATTCCAAGAAGGGAAAGAATTCATGATTGCATGACTTCAAAAAAAAGGTGGAATGATGGAAAAAGGAGAAATGAAAGAAGGAATGAGGGGAGACTGTACATGCACATGAGATAATGAGTGTGTTGAATCAAGTGTAGTCACTAGATGTGTTGAAAAATGCCTCCAAAGGCTAGATCTCAGCAATAACACATCGAACTTGCTGAGATGAAGATGTAAATATCTTCACTCTGATCCCACCGAGTGTGCTAGAAACTTTTGGTCTTCAAACATGCACCCATGTCTCGGATCCGAAGGATCGAGGTGTTTGAGGCAATAATGGAACCGTCCCTAAGTTGTGGGACCTCGCATGCTTGGGGTAGATCTCTGGAGAAGGTTGGTTCCTCTATCTACCTCTAACACTAATGCTGAAAGTAAATCCTAGACTAAACATGGTAAGGGACCAAGGATAGAAGGATGTGCAGAAAGGGAAAATCCTAATCTAGGGAAGGTGATAGCGCCTAAAGAGGAAAGGTTCGATCTCTCTCCACGAGCGGCAAAGGAAACATAGAAGGCATGGGAGAAGAGGGCATACAATGCATGCCTCATATCAACACGCAAGCTTGGCCTTCCAGTGCATGCAACACATGAACATGGGGACTACAAGCATAGAAGTATGCACAACATGCTAGAAAACGTAAACATAGAGGCGAGATGCAATGAAAATGAGAGAGGAAAGACAAGAGTTCCACAAAACAGGATTTTATTACTTAAGGGACGTACAATCATTTACATTTCACAAAGATGTGGGGAGAATACATTGCAGAGACCACGCCAAGATCTCGAGACCTGGGGAAGTCACCACCATTTTGGCATGGTGTCGTTACAACAAGGAGGGATCCTTTTTACAAAGTAAAACTCTGTTATTTATAGAAGAAGGAGAGAAGAGAAGGAAAAAGGGAGGGAAACTCGATATTCAAATCTTCAACCAAAGATAATAAATGCCTACAAATCCACCTATAAGGCTATCAGATGCACTTCCCCATGTATGTTTGGCATGCAAAAGAAGGAAGAAGGAAAGATCTAATGAAATATGGTGGTTAAGGTTTATGGATGTATGCATTGATGAACCGAGAGATTTTTCCTTGTTTTCCACCTACCAATGATTTTCCCGTATTTGAATTTGAATAGTCCAATGTGTAGTTTGTTTCAGTAACTCTCTGAAAAGTCTAGGTGCACGTTGATCAAAGCTCTGTAGCAAAAGATACAACTGTCAGAAGATGTTAGAGCCGTTAGCACACGCAACCAAAAATTTGGTGCTCACGGATTAGCTGAAATTATGGCCAACTCTCGCAGATGTTTGTCATTTCTTCCGTGTGTCGTGCACCATTTAGTTGTCCAGATTCGATGCCCTATCGCAGCTTTGATAGCTTGAATGTTACACACTCAAGTCTAACAGATGAAGTGACACGATGATAAGCGTAAAAGAAGGCACAAGGCGCGGAAGAAAATGAAGGTGCACAAAATGGGGACAAAGGGGAGGTGCGCATGCAGGAGGAAGGCATCCTTATAGAAGGAAAGTATGGAAACAAGACGCAAGCATTCAACTGAAGGAAGGCGCGTGGCGGAAGAAAGAAAAGAGGGCACGCGAAGGAACTGAGTCTATGTAAGTGCACAAGAGGAATGCCATGGACTTAGTTGATTGGAAGGTAAGTCTGCAGAGGTGCGTGCAAGGAGTGCATGATAGGATAGGAGAGAAAGCGGGCACACAGGAGGAAGGCGTGCAAGGGGAAATGGAAGGAGATAGAAGAATGCAAAGGGAGCAGGAAGGCACGCAAGGGTGCATAGAGGAACTGTAATTGTGCCAAGGTGTCAAAAGAACAATCTTGAGTGCGCACAACCTGAAATGTGAAACACCAAAGTCAGAATGAAAATATAAGTTATCCAGATAACTAGGAGAGTTATTTGGATATGAGTCATGATCTAGGGATAAAATGAAATGTCCCTTTTCCAAAAATAATTGGCTAAAGACCTTTAGTCTATTTTTTGTTTCTCAACGGCTAAGTGATAAGAAAAAGGGGAACTAAATCATAATAAATTAATTGTAAAGTGTTGATTTAATATAATTTGAATTAAATCCTATTTCGAATATAATATTCATGTAATAAACTATAATAATGTAAAATAAATAAGCATTCAACAATGTATAACCTTAAGCAAGTAAAGAAAAGAAGAAGAATCGACTAATTTTGTGTGATCCAGATCTGATCTGGACCTTATATGTGCTAAAACATATTGGAATCAAGTGTCACAAAGGATCGATGCAGTGTTTGAAACCCTAGGAATGTAGAGGATGAACGCCGCATGAGGACATGAGTGCCCCAGGCGTTAATGATTGATCTGGGCACCCGTGTCCGCTTAGATGTTTGGAATATGGTATTTTATAGTACAAAAGATGTTTATTGCTAGTTTATATTTGTCACTTTGGTTTCTCTATTAGATCATTGGTCATACTTGTAACCTGCATAACAGATTACTACCTGCACATGCCAAAAAATCACATCAAATCTAATAAAAAATATGCAAAATTGGGAATTAGACTTACCCTGACGGTCACCCAAAGAGTGAATTTATGACCGAGTGTTGCACTACATCTCAAAATCCATGTAGTTCTCCATGTGTGTGTGTGTTTATTTTTGTTTTGTGCCCTAGGTTTTCCTTTTATAAGTTACATAATAATAGTGGGCTAGATGTAGATTGTCAAATATGCAGAATGTGTGTAATGGAATAGAATTGAACTCCCTCCTATGTTGTGTATGCAGATCAATTCACTCATTTTCCCTTGTGTGAATGTGATAGATATGTCTTTGTAGTGATTTTGTGTCTTTGTGCAAGCTTAGGTGGTGATAGATAATGCTTATAGTGTTTGGCCCTTGCTTGGAGAAGAAGAGACTAAGTATATATATGATTCCCTTGTTTTAATTACATAATTGACAACCTGGAAGGCCAACCTAAAGTGTTAAAAGGTGACCAAAAAGTGAAAAGGACTCAAAAGATTAAGAAGAAGAAAAATAATGACATGAGCACCCAGGAGGGACAAGAGTGCCTAGGCACTTTTGTCTTAACTTTGTGCTAGTGTCCAAGGGCATTAAAAGATAAATCAGTTAAGTGCTCGTAGAGCTATAGGATGTGTAAAGCCAGTAAAGTGTAAGAGATAAAGCAACCAAAATTCCAAAAGGAGTTTTCAATCACTATTTTTATTTCTTAGGAATCATTTATACATTAGTATGCTTTAGGACCTAGAAATGTACCCAAGTGCATAGATTTTGTGTCTACATTTTCCCCACTTTATGTTGTTGAGTGAATACTTGATAGCATAAAGTAGATAGAAAATATGTACCTTGTAATCTAAAGAGAAGTGTAGCTAATAGCGTGTCAAGTGGACAAGTAGCCATGTGAAGCGTGAAGTGATAGTAATGTGAAGCATGAAAACTAAGAAAGAGAGGTAGACCCTAGGGGAAAATTGTATGTATGGTAGCGTGATGTTGGAGCTTATGCTTGTTGATTTGAGTTGCTTCTTGTTTCTTGTAAGGACATACCTACAAAATAAGACCATGAGAGTAGTTAAATTCTTGTATCTAAAAAACCGGAGTAACATATGTATAAGTAAGTAAAATTTTGTAGAAAGTAATATCTAAGGAAAGAGTACACTTGATGTATGAAAGATTATAGGATAGAAATTTTTATGTTTTCTTTAGAGATGTTATGCGATGAGGTTGAAAGCGTCGAGCCATGGATTTGAGCATCCTGTCACCAAGGATGAGGCTTTAGGGCAATCTCATGCAAAGAGAGAGGTTTTTAGGTGATCTTACGCCGAGGATGATTTTTTGGGAGATCTCATGCCAAGGATGATTTTTTTGGGCGATCTCACGGAAAGAGAAGAGTTTTGAGGAGAGAGGTATGTTTTTCTCTCCATCCATGATGCTTCTCAAATGATAAATGCCACTGAAGATAGGCATGTCCCGATTTGTAATCGAATTATAATGGAATTCAGAATTGAGTTGTAACCAAATTGACTAAATTTTGTAACTGAAGACGGGATTATGATATTATTGATTTGTACTATAACTTTTTCAAAGCGTGCTGAATCGAAAATATGTCTATTTTTCCCCTAGGACACAACGCCCACTATTCCCGTATGATATTAGGTGTTAGTGTCTAATATGTGTTTTTTATCCAAGTCTAATTATGGATCACTTTAGAATCGTGTGCCTTTATCAATTTTGTATTGTGTTGTTCTATTCTAGATCTCTATGCTACTGGAAGGGTGATTTTTTCACCCAATAGTTATCCCCCTCATTTATGGTGCATGTGATGAATGTAGGAGGAGGCGGCCTAAATGAGAGGAATCGAAATTGATATGAATATCGTAAATGGGATACCTACAGTGGGGTATGGGATGTGCATGGTAAAAACCAAGGCACATGCAAATAATATAGGCTAGAAATAAGTGTTAGTGTAAAAGAGATAACATGCAATAAAATACAATGTATCAAGCAACTATGAAGACAATAGGGACCGTGAAAAGTGGGTTACATACATGGGACATCACTCACAATGTCACAAGATAATCAAATCCAAAGCGGCCATAAGAAAATAATGATCAAGCATGATATAGGGCATAGCCCACAAATAATAACAAACAATAGTAAACAAGTAATATATAACCATGGTTGTATAGTATCATGCAAGTAAAATGCTACACATGAAGCACGTGTTAGCATGTTAGAAAGATAAATAGTATGTCAAAGTATGTATATATCAATGAAAAGTAAGTGATAGTGATAAGAAGTAGTAAATATTGTAACAATAGGACATGTGAGTGTGGAGTATGAGAGTAGCAAAGGTAGATGCCCCTATGAGCCTCTCGACGGACCTGGTAAAGAGGAATGTTGAGAATCAGAATCGTTTAAGAATTTGTAGAAGTCTTGCATTCAGCTTAAGATACCATGTGAATGCGCATGTGTGTATGAAAAAATATTATGACATACTAAGTCTCCGACCAAAGTGTAGGAAACAAATTGCAACATGTAAATAGTATAAGCTAACAAGAGTAAATACAACCAAGATGTGTAGATGTTATGTGAATGTGATGGTGTGCTATGAAATGCAAGATGAGGGGAGATACATTTCCCTAATAGATGTATGTGATGTGAGGTTCATTTAGGAATTTCACCTCAACATTCAAGTATGAACCATAGAACAAGAGTGCATCATTGGGTAACAAAGGTATTATAAGTGATTGATATTGATATATTAGAAAATATTTATCGTGAAGAATAGAGTGTGAAGTATAACAAAGAAGCTAAGATTATATGATAAATACAACTGATAGTGATGTAGGGGGAGAAAGTGTGATGCCCCCAAATGTGTAAGTGATGGAAAACTATCCAAGGTGAGTGAAAATGAGGGCCCCTTATCTAGTATCTAAGGATGGGAAGGCATGTGGCCATGGTCTAGAAATCTTGGTAGCATAAGAGGGTAAATATGCATATAAGAGGGAGACCTATGTGGTAAAGGAGGTGGAGAACACTTATAAGAATGGGCTTCCGAGTAGGGGACTTAGGCCGAAGGGGTGGACTAATGGACTGGTGAGGAAGACGGGGTTGTGATGTAGGTTGTGTACGAATGAGAGAGTTAGGTGCAAAGATAGATTTAGACTTGAGAGGTGCAAGAGGCCTAGATTCCATGACTGGGGCTGAAAGAGAGGTGAGAGTAGGCCTAGGTAATGGTGTGCACGGTGGAATACCTTGAATGGTGATAACTTGCTTGTTATGAATGAACTTAAGGCATAAGTGGAGTATGGAAGGGATAGCTTGGGTATCCCAAAGCCAAGGAGACCTAAGACCATGTCACAGCACTTTATTTTAGATGTAATGAGGAATGGTGTAGGTATGGTAAGGGACCCAACAAATAATGGGAAGGACAACACATTCGTAAGAATTGGGAACTAGAAATGTGATTTGAGAGATTGGAAATTTGATAGCCAGTAAGAGTGCCACAGAGCATGCATTAGAAAGGGCCAAGGGATGGACCATAGTATTGTTGACTATATAAGTACCAATAGAAGCATTAATATGCATCTCATCGAAGGAAAATGTAGCATGGCAATTATGGTCCAAAAATTTAATAATTTGTGGTGGAGTTTCTACAAAGTAGAAATGATAAAGTCAGTGTTGCCGATGAAGGAGGAGGCATAACATGATATACATGATTTACTGAGAGGAATAAATATTTGGATTGTCATGTTTTGGTAAGAGGTCATGTTATCCAATTTTTCCCCTCGGGAGAAATTTGAAAAACATGTCCTAATAAGAGAAAATAATTGAGGGATTGATTCAGCTAGGGAGATCACACTTTGAGGTCGGCCAAATAGGTTAGGCAGTCGAGCACATTGCAGAGGAGTTTGAGAAATGAAGAATCTCCAAAGTCCAAAATTCGGAATTTGGAGGTGAGGGCATTCAGAGGTAGGCCCAAGCGAAAAATGGTGAAACCCAAAGACAAGGAGCACAAAGCTCTAAAATTGAGGTCAACACATAAAAGGAAGGTCAATTTCAGAGTTTTGAAGTCTTGGGAGATCATAGTCAACAAAGTGCCACATGGGAGGGAAAAGGTCCGAAACCCAAACCCCGAAACTGAAACCCCAAAATCTCAAACCCAAAACCCCAAAATCTTGAATCACAAAATCCCAAAACCGAACCCCAAAAAGGAAAAAGGTCCAAAATCCAAAGTTCAAATTTCATACTTCAGTGGTTTCGACATTTGAGAACTTTTAACTTAAGTGATAAGCAGTGTCATGCAACATGGTTTCAAAGTCCGAACTCTAAAGTCCAAATTTTAGACTTAAGAGGTTTGGCATTTTGGAACTTTCGAGCCAACTTAAGTGATAAAAATAACTTGAACTCCAAAATTAAAATGCCCAAAGTCTTAAATCCGAAAGTCTGAAATTTTGGATTTTGGAGGTCTGTAATACAAGTTTGGAGTTCGAAAAGGCAGAGATAACCACCTACACTTATTACAAAGATGGTACCCTCATCTTCAAATGGCTATAAATTTTGACTAGAAGCTTTGAATTGCACAAAACATGACTTTTGGAAAGCTCTAAGTGTCCTCTACACTATGATAACTGGTTTTATTAATTTTAGTAAGGCTAAGTATTTAAAATGAATAAATACAGTCTGCCATGTTAGAGGGTGTTCCCGGTTTCTCACCTACCCAAATGATGAGGTATGGGCTTCCTTTCTTCCCCAACAAGGAAAATTACAAGGAGGTATGGGTTTTGCAGTGGCACCCATCATTGTTGCAGGTGATTTTAATGCATTTTAGGGTGGTTGAAGTAAGATTTCAGATCCTTCTCTCTCCCTTCTCTCATTCTTTCTATATATTGTAAGGAGGGGCTCATTTAAAAAGGTTGAAAAACTTGTATATGCCCCTCCCTTATTTCTTGTCTGTAAGAGATTTGTGGAGATTTCAAACCTCCCTATTGAATATTATTAAGAAAAATCATGTGCCTTTTTTTTAAATGTGATGTATTATATCAACTTTGAGATAAATAAAATCGAATATGTGGATGCTTCAAACCCTCTTTTGTGTTATATTGCAACTTTTTGATCTTTCATTGCATGCAAGGGTATTGTGTATTGTTTTATTTTCATTACAAGGTTCTAGTAGTGTTGTGTTTAATCTTGGTTATCTAACATCCTTCTTGGTGCATCACCTTCCCTTAGAGTAGATTTTAATATTCATGCATTTTCTTTATCTTTGTCCCCTTGGAAATATTAGATTAGGGTTATATCTGCAACTCTCTGCACTTTGGAGTAGTTGGCACTAGGATAGGATAGAAGCCGTTCTTCTGGAGAGCTTTCCGATCGCGAAGATCCGCACTTTGGGAATAGATCCATGTTATGTAATCACACTGACAATTTCAATCCATCGAGTTGCAAACAATTAGGGGTGATGTGATTATGCCATAATAGGTCATTGAATATTTTAAGCTTTTGATTATCATTGACCGATTTATAATCAAGTGGTTTTGGAAGCTCAATTGCATTATTTTTGATAAGATCTTGAATGACATGTTTGAGATTAAAACAATGATCAATAGAATGCCCATTGCATTGATGAAAATCACATTGTGTGTTTTCATTGTAATTATGTCCACGTGGTTGAGAAGGGTCTAGATTAAGTAGTGGAGGGAGAGTAATCATATTGTTTTTACTAAGTTGTAGTAATAGAAACCAAGGTGTGTAAGGTAGCTTAGTGAAAGTGTGCCTCGTGGATTACAATTGAAGCATGGATGGTGTAGAAAAAACATTGATAGTAGTTTTAGAATTAGTAGGCTTATTGGATGGTTTGAATATCGATTTGGCTTAAAAATTGGTAGAAGAGGAAGTGGAAGAAGTATCATAACACTTAAATTTTCCCATCGATAGTAGTTTACTTTTGTGTAATTTGAGCATGTGACATAATTGATCAAAATAAGGACAAGTCTTGAAAATGATACTCTCTTGGAGTGGAGGCAAAAGACACTAAATGAATCGAGATAGAGCATTGGTTATTTTGGTGAGGTTGTACTTATACCACAAGACACGGTTTGAAATATGTTCATTAGATCCTTGTTTGATTTTAGCTAGTTGTGCATAGGATATATTAGTGCCGATATTCATAGAAAAATGAGCAAGGAATGCATCGACTAAATATGTAAAATATGTTACCGAATGGACAGGTAGATCATATAACCATCGCATAACATAGTCATGTAAGCTTTAAGGAAACAATTTGGCCAATAGTGTAAGGTCATTAGCATAGTCAAGACATGCAACGTGAAAGGATCAAAGGTGTTCTTGAGGGTCACCATGGCCATTAAAGGTGGGAAGATTAGGTGCAACAAAGTTAGGAGGCAGTGGATAAGAGGAGATCTTTGGGTGCAAAAGGGATAGGAAGGAGTGATGAATCAAGAGATGAAGAGCAATATGAAGTAGCATTTTGTAATGGAGAATTTGAGATTGTAAATCATGGTATAATGAGGTTAGGTCATAAGTTACTAAAGAGGAGCTTGGTTGTGTATAGGAAGTATTGGGAGGAATAAGAGGAGTAATGGTAGTTGTAATGGTGTAAGGTGGGGTAGAAGATAAGGCGACCGAGGAGGAACCCATGAGAGGGAGTGTGGTATCATCCCAAGAATTTTTAGAAATGAGTGTATAATTTAGGACATGTGGAATATACATAGGGTGATTGTGTAAAGCAGAACAAAAATTAGTGAGCTTGTCAAGTTGATCTTGATCAACATTAGTGTCTTCATCATATGAGTGTTCACTGTTATAAGCTTCAATGTTTTCCAAAGGAATGTGGGTTGAGTTAAGTAGGGATTTTTAGAGTCGTCCATTTATTTAGAGAACTTACGGGCATATGGAGGAAGCTCAATGTGCTCTAGATTACAAAAACAACCAATACGAGTGACATACATAAAAATAATGCCTTGAAGCAAGGTAGGGTTTGAGAGACGGGTTCACCAAATGATTTAATCTAATTTGAATTAAATCCTATTTCAGAGTAACTAAATGTAATAAATTATATTAAGGTAATAAACTATTGTAATTTACAAGCAATAAGCATTCAACAATGTATGACCCTAAGCAAGTGAAGGGAAGAAGAAGACTTAGTTGATTCTGTGTGATCTGAGAGTGATCAGGAATTTGTATATGCTAGAATAGGCTAGAATCAGTGTCGTAAAGGATCGATGAGGGTTTGGAACCCTAGGAATGTACAAGAAAGAAACATTTTCAAGAGAAAAGGAGTGCCCCAGTGCTAGTGATCTGATCTAGGTGCATGTGTATGCTCATATGCTTATAATATGGTATTTTCTATGTTGGAAGATCTTCGTTGCTAGTTTCTCTTTGCAGATTTGGTTTCGTTGTTAGATCACCACCGTACATGTAACCTGCAAAACATATGACTACCTACATGTTCCCATAAACCATAGAAAATAACTATGAGATGAGGAGAAACACCATATTAGAATTTTAATTAGATGGTGTAAAGTACCCGTGAGTTAGCAACAACTTTCTGTTATGTATCTTTCTAGTATTCGGTTCAAGAGACAAATAAGGATGTAGATGTTCTTGTGACTTATGATATGACATAAAATCCTTTTTCTACAAGATCATTAGTGATCCTTCCTAGTGGATAGGAATTATAGATATTGTATAGGCCGAAGTAGAAAGATGATTGGATTCGACCGGAAGATTTATTATTAGGGATAAAATTATATGTTGTTTTAGAATAGTGTATTCTTTTAAACATTATGGAAAGGAATCAACATGTGGTTTCAATGTTGGGCTAAATGTTTTTATGTAACTTTTGGATATTTCTCATGATTAAGTAGGAAGTGGATTTGAAATGAACCATTTAATCTGTGTTTCTTATGTAAACCATATGCTTTCAAAATCTACTTAAGGGAAAGAAAATGTGGTTTGAATGTTGGGATGAATGACTTCAAGGTTTTTAGGTGGTGGATTCTATTTTTTTTGGCATCATAAAATAGGCTGAATTTTATATATAACTATCCATTTTAATTTATTTTTCTCCCAAAAATTTTCAATATAAAAGGTGAGGGACCTACCAATGCTCCTTTTATTGGTGTGTGTGTGTGTGTTGGAAAAATAAATTTTTCGTGTGGTTAATTTTTTGGTTTTCACCAATGGTCATGGGGCTAAGCCTCTCCTTCTTGTGTATTGGAAGGCTTCCATTATTGAATTTAAACTAATTGAAAGATGTGGGGTAGCCAATAGGTTGGGGATCATACAAACACACTCCATGAATCTGTGGTAAAGTTCTTGTATAAGGTACAAGGGACGAATTTGTAGTTGAGAGGTAAAGAGGATATGGGGAAATAAGGAGAGAGAGGATTATTGTTGTGAGTAAACACTAGCATAGTTCACATACAATAACTAGATTAGGTCCACATTCAATTAGAAGAACAAAACAATGCAAACAATGATAAGACCAACAAATCATATATGCAGAATTCGATTGACTCATTTATCAAAGGCTCAGACACCTTTCTTAGTTTTATAAGATTATCATGTGTACAAAGTTGGAAAGAGAGGTAGAGGAACATAAGATAAGAAATAGAATAATTAAAGCTTTTATTACTTGATATAAAAGTTTTAATTGATTCAATAAAATCTCAACTATTTTATTAAAATTTGAATGTAAAGATTGCTACAGTGAAATAAAGATTTTAAGTAATTTTTATTGATGAATTTATGAAAGCAAATGAGAGATTTAGGGGACTTATCTTAATTTTTCTTATCTTTAAGTGTGTCTAAGCTGGATTAACTAATAAAAAAGAGACTCAGAGTTTCACAAATGTGCTTAGGGAAGTGCAGAAGTGTCGGGAGTGTCGACACTAGGGCTCCTGCAGGCGAGGTTGAGGGCACCAAGGGTGCCCAAGACCTCTCTTAGGCCCTAGAGTCCATGAAAAATCTTGGAAACTAGTTTCTTTAGCATCACTAGGGTTTCTCTCTTGTTCACCATTCATCATTTTTGTGTCGCACTTGGATCACCGAGGCACTGTAAAGCTACAACAAAAATAAACTCTTGCAAAACCTTCAAACTATATCAAATCCTACAAAAGAAATATGTAATATGTGTTTTCATACTATATTTGGATGTCAAACAAGTGAGCTTACGACCACATGATACACTACATCTCAGACCCAATGTAGTTCTATGTGTTTGTGTGTGCAATAGTGCTCATGGGTTTCCTCGTGCGGTTATGCGAAGATAGAAAGTGATAGCTAGATAGAATGCAAATGTGTGGGATGGAATTTAGAAACTTCCCCTTCCTATGAATTTTGTATGTGGAATAATGAGCCCAAAAGGTAGTCCTTTTTATAAGTAGATATATAGCCCTTGATAAAAATTGCCCTCCCTTTTAATGGTATGTATGTTATGTTTATAAAGGGATCTCTTGCTTGAATTTCAACACTAATGACCCAACATGCCGACTATGATCCTCAGGATAGGAGAAAGAAACCCAAAAATGTTTACCACAAATGTCAAAAAATGAGAAGAACAAAAAGGACACGAGTGCCGGGATGGACAAGAGCGTATGGGTACTGTTGTCTAATCCTAGGAACTAGTGTCCAGAGAGAACTAATGAAAAGTGTGTGAAAGACTGGTAGATATGGATCCTATGACCTGACCATAAATGGGTTCAAAAGTGAGAGGGATGAGGTATAACACAATAGAAACAAGTGAAGAAAATAGATGGACTAGATAGTGGGTCACTAGTGAATACTTTTCTTACGCAAGATCCATATATAAAACAACATACTTTATGGTATATTAGAATAGTAGTATGTGTGTGATTTTATGTCTACATTTCCCCCTTCATGTTATTTGAATAAAATTCAAGTAGTGTAAAGGAATAAGTAACATACGTGTGAGAAGTTTGGAGAATCCCTACTTTGTAGAAGCACACATGAGAATGAAATTATATAGCATGGAAAACCATGGACTAATGTGTCGATCCATGTGGTGTAAATAGAGACGGAGAACCATTATAAGTAGCACTTGGCAAAATTGATGATTTGATTGAGAGAATTTGGAGATTTTGAAATTGTCTCTACTAGAGATTTTGAAGGAGGGTAGAGAGTGATCAATTCCCAACCTGATTTTGTATGTGTGAAAACTAAGGATTTTGGTGTCTTGCTACCAAAGGAAGAGTGTTAGGGAGAGAGGTCTATTTTTACCCTCAAACTTTGACTACATCCTCAAAAATTCTAGCCATTACAAACGGACATAGACCATATTTTTTTCATTTACGTTCATTTCAATCCAATGTGAATAACCCATATATGAGTAATATAGGAAAGGAAATGACATCTCATTGCCCCCATTTCAAGGGTGTCACCAATGCAATGTGCATGGATCCCATGTTAGTTCATCTGGAAGTGATAGAAAATGTAGAGTGAATTCCCATGTTAGGTCATACGGGAAAGTAGTGATAAAACTCACAAGTTAGGTCATCTAGAAGGATTAAGATATGATGTGCTATGTAGATTGATTGATTTTATTCAAGTAATAGAAAATTCGTGTTGAGATTGAATGTGTATAATGGATTACTCATGTAGAGGTTTTTTCTTGTTGCCCCCAAATTAGGTCATTAGGGTGAATCACTAGAAATTAAATTTCGATAATGACGCATTAGAGATGTGGAATAATCATGTAGCAAATGTGAGGGGATTATAGAGTGACCACGATTATATGCCCCCTTTCGGAAAAATGAAGAGTGATAGTAAGCATGTACATTGAGCCAAAATTAGATGTGCAATGATGTAATAGTGAATAAAATAAAGTGTACTAGATGTCACAAAGTGTGTGTAAATTGTGTTGAAAATATACGACATGAGAATATAACATTGTAGGATGTGGACAATATGATAATGTGTGACATTTTGAACCGAATGGTGTAGATGGGGAGAAAATAGAGTAGTGAAGCTCAAGATATGAGAAAAACCATGTAGGGTGTATTAGTTAGAAGAGTATCCCAAATAAGAACGATAGTTAAGTGTGAAATTGAACCTTCTTTATAAATAGCAAGAGTAAAAGGTGAATTATAACTTTATTTGAACTTTGTGTGAGAGTGATTGAGTTCTAATCTTGTGAGCATGCCAGCGCAGATTAGAGTAGTGAGATTGAGCCAATTCAAGATGCTGGCCAGCGGTTGTGGCATCACGTAAAAGACATATGAGTTTGTACGTATGATTATTTTTTTTTAAATGTAGGAATAAGTTCATTTTTTGATTTTTTTTATAATTTTATATGCATTTTTGACACTGGGAAAGATTAGATAGGGTGTTAATGTCCATTTGGATGTCAGCACCCAAATCTAGATGTCGAGGACTGCTCATAGCCACCCGCATCTTGCTCCCGAGCATTGACGACCCAGAGGTTGTTTTGAGCCCGAGAATGTGATGAATGTGAAAATGATCATTGTTTATGTTAGTATTAGTTGTTTTTATGTTTAGATGAGGTGTTAACATCATAATTTTATTTTTGTTTGGTGTTGTCATGCAGGGATATCCATTCAAGAGATTTCCATGGAGGTAGACACTTGAGTACATTGTTGGGATTAGGCCTATCAGATGTAGAGTGGGATGTATTAGACTTGCCACACTGTGACACATAAGCGAGGATGGGGAAGTACCCCATAATATGCTAATTATTATTGCATTTGTAGGAGGTGGTGTGCAGATACATGCACATTTTGGTTGCTTACCAGGGAGATGAATGTGACCATAGAGGATGTATATCACATATTGAAATTGCTTGTGGTGGGGGAGAGGGTACATGTGATGGCTATAGAGGGTGCTCGAGAGCTAGATGAGGAATTCTAGGTTGTATTTTATAGGGACATGGGTACATATAGAGACTCGTATTAGCTTGGACGCCATACGAGATTAGGTGTTTCGCGATACGTAATTTCATTACAATGGTAATTTCTTCATCAGTGGTTGTGGAGGGTGGTGGTGTAGGCATCTTGTATAATATGCATGACATATTTTAGCGTATAGAGGAGGATGGGACTAGATATGCATGGGTGCAATGCACATTAGCATTTGTACATGGACTTATAAAAATTTACATAAGAGGGCCATGGAGGTGTGATAGAGCCACCACATTATTACATGTATGGGTATATGAGCATATTTCTAGTTTGATGTTGTTTGGTGGGCAACGCATGAGTGGGCGAGGCCAAATATATTCACTGTGAGATGGGCAAGTGTCTAGTGTAGGAAGTTGGACACCAATATGTATAGGTCAATGCTTGATAATTTGGGGCTTGGGTCCATTATATGGAGGCCATATCAAAACTATGGTGGATGGCTAGAGGATGGGGTGGAGTTATGATGTATTCAATGAACTATGTGGTTAGAGGAAAGATTCCTGGGGTTATCGATTGATTATAGGAAGAACGTGTATTATGTCAAGTTTGACATGGCTCAAGATGTTCCCCAGAGCCATATGTATGGGGAACTAAAGCACCAAGGAGAGGAGTGATACCAAGACCTACAGTTCACAACTAGTGCCCCTAGGTAAGTTAAGATGGATGTGGTGATAGATTCGATACAAGTTGACGACACAGGATGTATTGAGGCATATAGTGCATGGTGGTGGGAAGCGTACTAATGGGTGCTATTATTTCTATTTGTTTTTGACTCGGTGGGAGCACCACCATTTGGAGGAATAAAGGGGCAAACACCTTCCCCCGATGGCAATGGCATAACAAAAACAATAGTGGAACATGATCATTTGAGTATTGATAAAGTGGATTGTTACTTGGTTTTGTGATTGTGTTGTATCATGTGTAGGAGTTGATGTTATGTTTTGGATGGTTGCAGGGGATGCTTATTGGTCATTGATTATTGATACATTGATACATTGATGTGGAATGTGCCCACAAGTTTTCTTATTATAGGTGGCATGTTAGAGTGAGTGGATGCTATTGTAGGTGAACATGCTCATTTTGTAGATGAACACTAACACATGATGTGTTCACAAAGTATGTAGAGCTAAAGGGTTGATTCTGAGTAGTCGGTTGACTTATCCTTATTAGGGAGGTTGGGTGGAGAGATATAGGGGTCGCGACCAACAACATAGATTGAGTAGAGAAACATCAAGTTCTAGAGCTCCCATGGTTATAGATAGTGATAATTATGATGATGTATGAAATGTGTTTGATGTAGCGATATATGGAGGCTTCCCCCAATGATTGTATTTTTGTAACTATGATTTTGGATGATATATAGATAGATGATTGATGTTATTGCATTGTGTTGATGTTTTATTAATATGTGATGTGATGATTATTCGTGCATATATGTGGTTTTATTTTGTTGTGTGTGATGATGATATTGACTAATGGATAATGATTTTTGATTAGGACATAGATATATGTGTAATGTGTGAAAATTAAATGTGATAAAGGATAATATATATTGTATGAGATGACCAATGTGATTAAGTAACGTGATAGATAAGTGGTGAAAATTATATGTATGTTTGAATAGAGATGGATGGTAATAAATGTATGTATAGAATGAATTATATGAGAGAGTGTATGTATGTAATGACGTGTTAGTATGAAGAATAGGGGGAAGAATAATGATGCCCCAGTGTGTGTGAATGAAGATGAGGTTCATTTATATAAGACCCTCAACAATCAAGAATGAACCAGAAATAAAAGTATGTCATCAGAAATGGTGTGATAGTAGTATATGCTAGATAGATGGATCAATGAAGCACGCACCCTAAAGATAGAATAGGTTTCTTATTATATATATATCCCTAATAGTCATGTAAGAACCATAAGAACATGAGTGCATCATTGGGTGGTGAGGTGAGAAAAGTCACCTACCAGATATTAAGCGGGTGTGGAGTGGTGGAAGCATGTGAAGTGGAAGTAACATGAGTGTATGATCCAAACTAAATTCTTGATGAGATGGTGCCAATGATGGGTGATGTAGTGGTGGGAAGCACAAATGCCAATGGCTTAGGAAGCCAATGTGAAGTAGGAGCATTGCGTGGTAGATGAGATGGTGCAGTGGTGGATGATGAGGTGGAGATTGTGCATGAATAATGACCTTAGGCGGTGGATGAATAACTACCTTAGAAGTAGGAGAAGGAGATAAGTGAACTGAAGTAGTAGTATGCTTACATGGAATTAAAGAAACATACCTCTCACAAGAGTGAGAGCCATAGAAAATGACATCCTTATCTTCTAATTGTTGTAATTTTTCATGAAGGTCGTAATAACAATCATTTCATGATGACCATTGATGTAATGATAATTGTAATAAGGATGATGGTACTAGTGATATAAGCAAGTGCTCAGGATGATGTTGATTAGAAGGTAATAAAATTAAGCTCTTTTCAATAAAAACACGCACACACATCATGAGGCTTAGTAGAATGTGAGAAATTAAATGGATCCCGAGTAGAAGATGGCGAATACTTAGGTGTGAGAGAGACACAATGATGGAGGAGTATGGAAGATGTTTATGCAATAGAGGAGATGAAGACCTTGGAGGATGCTTGATAGATAGAAGTGGAGAATAATGAGAAGGCAATGTAACAACAGAAGAAGTAGAAGGAGGATCTATAACATATGTAGCAATTAGATATTGTTCTAGATTGATGACTTTATAACATAAGATTGTGAATAATTCACATGTGTCATATTATAATCATTGTTTTAGAGTAGGAATCAAGCCTCGACAAAAAATGAATTGTTTTTCTAGATCAACAGGCTGAAACACTAGTTGATGCATGCAAAAATTAAATCATAAGATGTAATCAAGAATGGGTTTGTCTTTCCTTGATGTAAGCCATGTAGGCGATCATGTGTGACTCTAGGACCATTATTGAGCATAAAACATATGAGAAAAGCATCTTCCATGTCATAATATGTGTTGATGGATCCAAAAGGTAGATGAGTGTACCATTGAAGAGCTTTACCTACTAGACTATGATAAAAATATTTGAGCAATAATCGATCATTTGAGTAGGATGCCATAGCTAAACGATAATGCTTGAGATGTAGATATATATTTCCAGTACCATCAAAGCATGAGAATGTAGGCATAATGAAATCCTTAGGAAATGTTGAATTATAAATTTTATTTGGAATGGGATTTCATGAAGAGAATTATTATCAATAAACACATAGTAGGCCTTGCTTTCAAGAGTGAGAGACTAGACCTGAGATTGTAATTGTCCAACAACATGCATGAGTGATAAAATGTCATGTGAAGGAATGGTGGGAGATGTGAGAGGCACATTGAGAGTTTACAATTTTCCATTATGAGTGATCATGGGAACGTGAGAAGAGGAAGTGGAGGATGAAGATGCGATAAGCACACTAGATGTAGGTGTAGAAGAAGTGAGAGATGACACACTAGGAGGAATAAAATAATAAATAGGAATAGCTTAAGATGAAGAAGAAATGCGTGGATATGAACATAAAATGTCAAGAGTAATATCTGATGAATAATGATAGGAGGATAATAGGATGGAACATTGATAGAAACATTATGAGTAACTTCAGAATAAGTGGTAAGAGACGACACAATAGAAGGAAGAGAATAATCATTTATGTTATTAGAGATAGCCTCGTAAAGAGATGAAAGCAGAGTAGAAAATTCACTTTTAGCATAATCAAAAGATACAACATGATCATTAATAGAATCATCGCACTAGTAGATAACATTTCACATGAAAGGATTTCATCGAATGGATCATCAACATATACATAATTAGGAGAAGAACTATCAAAAGATGTATCGTGACAATCATTAGAAGCATTTTCAAAAATAGGAGAAGCATGAGATATAACTTTACACTCATCCTGATTATTATGTGAACTAGCATTATTTGTATGTATATTTGCATCAAGACCAATCATATAATCAATAATAACATCATCAAGAGTTTCAATAGAAATAGAAGAAGGTAGAGTAGTCCTAGATCCAATGGAATAACAAGGAGTACAACCAAAAAAAAGTTCTCTTCTAGAGAAACAATGCCAAAATAAGAATGGGAAAAACTAATGGGATCATTGTATTTAATGTCCAAAATATGTTTTTGAAGCTTATCATCAACATGAGGAATGTGATAAATAGTGCTAAGTTTAGCTTCAAAAACCTCATCAGGAATAGTGTTGACACTCTCATGATGCATGGCTTTGTTGGAGAAGAATAACTACTATTAGCCATTGGGGTTTTGTGGATCCTAGGGCAATGAGTTATAATATATGGGTTCACCAAAATGATTCAATAAAATATGAACTATTTTATTAAAATCTAAATGTAAAGATTGCTAAAATGATATGCAATTAAATACAAATGCTAAGAAATTTTAATTGATGAATTTATGAAAAAAAAATGAGAGAGTTAGGGCACTTATCTTAATTTTTCTTATCCTGAAGTGTGTCTAAGCTGGAGGAAATGATAAAAAAAATATTCAAAGTGTGCATGAAATGTTCTCGGGAAAGTGTTGAAGTGTTATGATTTTTAGGACTAGGATGTGTCTGGGCAAGGTGAGGGTGCCCGAGGCACCCGAGACCTCTCCTAGGAGTTGGAGTCTATGAAAAATATTATAAATTGGTTTCTTCAACATTGCTATTGTTTTTCTCATGTTTTCCAATGATCACCTATGTGTCACATTTAGATATCCAAGGCACCTATAAATATGTAACATAAATAACCTCCTACAAAACCACAAACTACATCAAATCATAAAAAGAAATATTTAATATGAGTGGTCGATTGTCATCAACTATCAAACAAGTGAACTTATGACTGGACACTACACTACATCTCAGACCTAGTGTAGTTCTATGTGCTTGTGTGTGCAATAGTACTCCTAGGTTTCCCTTGTGCTGGTGATGCCAAGATAGTGGACGATAACTAGATAGAATGTAAATGTGTGGAATGGAATTTAGAAACTTCCCCTTCCTATGTAGTGTGTATTTAGAATAATGATCCCAAAATGTATTCCCTTTGATATGTAGATAAATAGCCCTTGATAAAAATTTCCTACCATTATAATGGTATGTATGTTGTGTTTATATAGGGATATCTTGCTTGAATTTCGACACTAATGACCCGACATGCCGACTAGGACCTTAGGATAGGAGTAAGAAAACCAAAAAGGCCAACCAAAAATGTCAAAAATGAGAAGAAGAATAAAGACGACACATGCGCCCATGATGGATAGGAGCACCTAGGCACTAGTGTCTAGTCCTAGGCATTGGTGTCTAAAAAGAGCGATGACAAGTGTGTGAATACTTGATAGACAAGGATCCATGTGAGTTGACTAGAAAAGATTAGAAGTGAGATATATAGAGATAAAAAATAGAAACAAGTGAAGAAAACATATGGACTAGACATTAGGTCACTAGTGAATAATTTTCTTACGCACAATCTATATATAAAACAACATACTTAGATGTATAGTAGAACAATAGTATGTGCGCAATTTTGTGTATACATTAATCTCAACAACATACATTCAATCAAAAATTGCCAATCCCTTAGAATGGAGAATCCATTCCAATTTATAGCATTACAAACATGTCTCTTCATCTACCCCCACATGAATTTTCACTTACCCTTACAACTTGTGACCTTTCATATTCCTAGGAAAGAAAAGTGAGTCCCTTTTATTAATTAAAGGGAACTCATTACAATGTTTGACTATAGGTCACATTTAAATGAATAAGACAAAAGTGAAAAGTCTCTTCTCAACGGAGAATTAGAACATGAGAGAGAAGGAAGGAGGATAGAAGGAGTTAACCGATTTGATGAAGAAAATATTTTTGATAGAGAATTTGTTGATTCATGATATCTAGGGGATATTTTTGGAACAAATTCCTCTCCTTTGAATTCTCTACTAAACCAAGTTGTCACAGGTACCACCTTATCCGCTTCTAGAATGTAAACACAACTCAACACTTTGATCCATTTCAAGGAACATCATTAATATTTTTACGCCAACTAAGCCGTCTTTTGTGATCACTTGTAATGTATGAAATAAAGCCTATGATGTTGGAAAGGTACTCTAAGGTATCTTCATTGAAGGAAAGAGGATCACCTGCCTCTTTCTTGACCATCTCCTAGAAGGAAACAATGAGTTATTATGATGATGAATTCTCGGTGAGTGGAGGGAATCCAAGTTTCTAAACATAGTTGCAAACCTCATTCAAAATATCAAAAGCATTTTTTCCACTAGAGTCAAGTTTGGAGATGGAATCTTCTATCATACCATATCTAGCATCCATTATGTAGACCCAAAATGGGGAAATATTCTCAAGAAAGAATGTGAACACATTCTTACTCACAAGGGGGTGAGAGTCGAGGAAGCTCATCTTATAAAAAAGTGGCGACACCTCATCCAATTGGATATTATCTTTTCAATCTCCTCCCTTACTTTTTTCACTTCCAATAAAGTGTCAAGAATATACTTGAGAAGAGACAAAACCTCTCAAAGAAATGTCTTTCCTTTTTGATGATCTTCTCGGTCCATCTCTCATTAGCCTTCCCTTGAACCATATGTCTTTTTGCCTTCTTGATCACCTTAGGGTCAAAGCTACTAATTGGACGAATTTCTTCTACAGGAGTGGAGGTATTGAATTCTCCTCCAAGAAAGGTTGAATGTAGGTACTCAGAGGTTTCACGTGATCCTGTAATTACTAAATTG
Source organism: Taxus wallichiana var. yunnanensis (assembly GCA_018340775.1). Lineage (NCBI taxonomy): Eukaryota > Viridiplantae > Streptophyta > Pinopsida > Cupressales > Taxaceae > Taxus > Taxus wallichiana. The sequence goes on along the minus strand of CM031242.1, from coordinate 496,751,535 downwards.
TTTGTTTGTACTCTTCATTTCGAGCAAGTATGCAAGTAGATAATTCCTTGAACAAATGAGAGTCACCCTCATGTGTTATTGGTCCCAAGGAATTGTTGTCATTTAATATTTTGATAGGGTCATCTCCTCAATGGGATTTACTACCTTGAATGAGAATCTTCTACATATTGGTTTCCTAAGGCACCATTGCATAGGCAATAAGTTTTTTGAGCTTTCTTCCTCTGCTTGGATCTCAAGATTTTTGTGATATCCCCGAGGTTGAGAATTTTAGCTTGATGTGTTGTTCTTGGTTACTTTCAAAAATTCTTGAATATTTGGGAATGGATCTTTAGGAGTGGACATGATGTTGGTCACAGGAGAACTTTCAAGAGCTTGATGTAGGATCACATCTTGTTCATTATGGGAAAGTTCGCCACCATTGAGGAAGACATACTTGGATGCCCCTGAAGAGATGGAGGATGCGATGGATCACTCTATACATGGTATATGGGATCAATAATAAACCTTACCTTCTTATGAACCCTCCTGGAATATGGAACCTTTGTGTGCCCTCTTTTCATTATCTTCCCTTTTGAAGGCTCATGTTTAGTGGCCCTTGGTTATACTGAAATGAGGTTTGATTGAAATTTTTCCTCCTTGAGGAGTGACCACATTATCAAATATTTTACTAAGTTTTTAGTAACACTTCTTGCTTATATGTTTCCCATGGAGAAGGATGAATTTTTAATTATTCACATCGGATGGCTTGAGTACTCGGATGACTTGACTAGCTCACTTTGGCTTGTTTCTCGTAGAGATGAAAAATGAATTCAAGAAAATGTTTCTCGGCTTTCTGATGAGTTTATTATTCCACTTATGATAATTCTAGTCACAAAATCACACACTTACTATTATTATTATACCACTAAGTATGTTGTTTTATATATGGATCTTGTGTAAGAAAAGTATTCATTGATGAACCATTCCATAGTCCATCCATTTTTCTTGTTGGTCTTTATTACTTTGTCTTTGTCTTTCAAACTTATCACTCATATGCATAGTTCTAGTCAAGTCACAAGGATCCCTCTCTATCAATTTTCACTCATTTGTTGTCACATGTCTCTGGACACTAGCGTCAGGTGCTCCTGTACATCCTGGGCACCCATGTCATCTGTATGTTTGATTTTATTTTTAAAATTTGATGTTGGTATTTTGGTTTTCCATCTCATATCCGAGGTACTAATTGACATGTCGGTGCATTAATGTTGAGATTCGAACAAGAAATCCCTATATAAACATAACATACATACCATTATAAGAGTGAATAGTTCTTATCAAGGGCTAAATATCCACATATAGAAAGGGACCGCATTTGGACATATTACTTTGCATACACACTACATAGGAAAGGGATTTCATTCTATTCCATCCACACATTTGCATTTTTATCTAGTCATTTCTTTCTATCTTGGTGTCATTGTACGAGGTGACCTAGGAGCACTATGTCACACACAAACACACAGAACTACATTGGTCCGAGAGGTAGTGTAATGCTCGGTTGTAATTTCATCATTGTGGCAGATGAGGATAGTCTGACCCCTCATTTGCATCTTTATTTTTTAGAATTTGATGTCTATTTGAGTGTTTTGCAGGTATATTCTTCATTGCGAGTCTATTCTTCAAAGTGCGGAGTTTGATTACTCTCGAAATCCAAGAGTGACATACATGTGATCAAATGTGGGAAAGTGTGAAGGCCTAGTGACCATATCAGAACCAGGTTTTGACCTTTTCGAAGACCCATGTGCCAGAAAAATGCCTAGGTCACCCACGGGAACCACTTGTCCCTCTCCAAGCGCTCTAGTCCAGCCATCTCCACCTTTGCTACATTTTTTTGTGGTCCGTTGTGACTCGCATGTGCTTCTATTCCATCACATTGTCAATTCTATCCTCACTACGGGATAAGAGAAATTTAGATAAGTACCTTACCCCTTTCATTTCATTTCATAGTTACAATCAAATAAATTATTAGCATTTATGTTCTATTGTATATCATTTACAACATTTTTTTACTTTTAGATTTTAATAAAATAGTTAGTTTTTATTGAATCATTTTGGTGAACCCGTAGCTTAGAAATTTTTCCTATCATCCACCAAAACCCTAATGGTTAAGGATAGTTCCTTTCCATATCGAGTTAATCATGCCTCATGTGAGTGTCAATCCTAACTATGATGAACCGACAATAGTTGAGCTTTCTACTATATACCACAATGTAGTTATTCCAAATGATACTCAATGACAACTCTTAGCTAATGAATGCAATGTGCATACTAGCTTTGATCATTCTACTATTGGCATTGTTTCTAATCCAATCAGCTTTACTCATTGTACACTGTGTTATAAATTTAGTTACACTCCTCCTTCTATTGTTTCTAATGAGAACTTAGATGATGTTATTCTTATTTTCATGCTTAATCTTGATGATAATGCTCTAGCTAATAAACAAGAAGACAATAAACATGTGCATGAATCTGCTTCTCATACTAGTTCAGATAATTCTATAGTTTCATCTTATACTCCTTCCATTTATGAAAATCTTTCTCATGATGTACCACATACTAGTTCTCATCATCCTTCATTATATGTTGATGATATACTTCATGACATCCTTGTATTTAAATATTTTTCAATTTTGATGAGACACCTGATAGTCATGATTATACTTCTTTGCATACTATTGAGTCTGAATCTCTGCTCCACTTTCATCTTCTTCTAAGATTGTCTCTAATAGCATGCATGATTCATCTCATTCTATTACATCATCTCCTAATGATGTTTCGATGTTATTCCTACCACTTATATTGATGTTCCATGTTCTTCATCACCTATTACTTCTTCGGCACCCATATCTAGTGTGCCCTTAGCATCAACATCTTCTATGTCTCCTCTTGATATTTTATAACCACTAAATACACAATTGTCATCTTTACTATTCCTCCACAAGACATCTTATCACTCATGCATGTTTTTGGCCACTTACAATCTCAAGTCCAATCTCTCACATTAGAAAGAAAGGCCTATTATGCTTCTATCGATAATAATTATTTGCATGAAAATCCTATTCCGAAAAAGATTCACAACTCAACATTCCCTAAGGATTTCATTATGCCTACATTTACATGTTTTGATGGTACTGGTGATCCTCATCTACATCTCAAGCATTACTGTCTAGTTATGGATTCATATTATAATGATAGATTTTTGCTTAACGTCTTTCACCATAGTCTTACAAATGATGCTCTTCAATGGTACACACATCTACCCTTTGGATCTATTAGTACCTATTATGAGATGGAAGAATATTTTCTTCATCACTTCATACTCAACAACAGCCCTAGAGTCACATATGATCATATACTTGGCTTACATCCAGGGAAAACAAGAACCTATTAGTGATTACATTTTACGATTCAATGTTTGCATGCATCAATTAGTCTTCCAACCTACTGACTTAGAAAAGCAATTCATCTTCTGTCATGGTTTTATTCCCACTCTAAAACAACAATTACAATATGACACATGTGAATCATTCATATTCTTATGCTATAAGGTCATTGATCTAGAACAATATCTCATTGTTGCACATGTTATAGATCATCCTCCTATCATTGCTACTACTACATCATCTAGTTCTTCTCCACTCCCATCTGTTGAGCGGCCTCCATGGTCTCCATCTCCTCCACCTCACAAGAAATTCTAATCTTCTCCATTGCATAAACACCCTTCATCTCTTCCTTCATGTCATGTTATACCTTAGGATTCGTCACTTGTGCCACGAGAACCATTACACTTTTCTAGTCGCACTAGACCTCATGATTTCTTGTGAACATTGATTGACAAATGTCTAATTCGATTACCCTCTAATTAGCATCATCCACCTCATCACTTACAATGCCAGCATGATAGACCTTATTGTAATTATCATCATATCAATGGTCATCGTGACAATGACTATTACGCCCTTCATGATCGCTTACAAAAATTAGAAGATAATGGTGTCATTTCCTTTGGCTCTCACTCTTGTGAGTGGTTTATATCTCCACTCCCATATAGGTGTGTTGTTACTCCAGTTGATTTATCTCCTTCATCTAGTGATAAGGTTATTATATGTTCATCACCACAGGTTGTTTCTCATGTGTGTTCTCCATCTCATCCATCCACCGCTGCACCATCCCATCTATTTTGTCATGTTACCACTACACATTGATTTACACAACCCTCAACATCTCCATTTCCCACCACTACTCCACTCAACATTCAGTTCAACTCATATGATCATCTTTGCTTTCATTCCACATGCTTCCACCACTCCCCATCGGCTTGGTATTTTGTAGGTGATTTCTATCACCTTACCCCCCGATGGTGTACTCGTGTTCTTAAGGAAATTACATGAATATTAAGGGATCTGTCACAATAAGAACCTCTCTTCACTCTTGCATTACACATCTATTTAGTGTACCCAATCATACCACATCCCGATGATGCACTCTTACTTTACGGTTCATTCTTGACTATTGAGGGGTCTTATATCAATGAACCTTATCGTCTATACACTAGGGGCATCGCTATTCTCCCCTAATTTTTATCATATTAACATGTGCTTCATTACACTATTATGACCATATCATACTATTACACATTATTTATTTTTAAGTTTATCATTCATATCATTCATTACATACAATACACTTCGCAATCACATTACATACATCATCCATCATCATTTATCTATCTATAATCACATCATTCCACATCAACATTTATCCATTGCAAATCAGTTCAACAAATACAAACAATATTAAAAACATCACACATCACATTTAACAACAATAATCAATGAATCATATATCATCATCACATCATCCCATCAATGAACAACAAATACAATGATCATATGCTAATAAATCCATATATATATATATATATATATATATATATAATGGATGTATATATCATTCACAATCATAGGCATAAAACATCTTAATCTTTGGAGGAAACTTCCTACATCAATACATCTTTACATATCATATCTCATCATCGCTATCACTATCCGGTGGTTCTTTGAGAAATGGCCATGTAGCTCAATGAATAACATAAACACATCTGTGCTGGGAAGACCATCCACAACCTCTCTAGAGTGATGTGTCTCCTTACGCACCTCATCTCTCTCGCTCGGTAGCATGGTACACATCACTACTACTATCACCACTCAGCTCAAACAAATGAGCATACTCGCCACAATATCATCTATACACTCTAGTTTCCTCCGGTGTTAAGATGTTTTACGCCTATGATTGTGAACAATATGTGTGTGTGTGTGTGTGTATGTATATGTATATCGTTCACAATCATAGGCATAAAACATCTTAACGCTTGGAGGAAACTCCCTACATCAATACATCTATACATATCATATCTCATCATCGCTTATCGCTATCCGGTACTTTTATGGGAAATGGCCATTTAGCTTGATGAACAGCGTAAACACATCTTGTGCTAGGGGAACACCACCCACAACCTCTCTAGCTTGTTGTGTCTCCTCGCGTGCCTCATCTCTCTCACTCAATAAAGACGGTACACATCACTACTATTATCACCACCGCTCAAACACATGAGAATACTCGCCCAAAATATCATCTATACACTCTATCATACATGTACCTAAAAGAACATTGGTGGGAACATTCCATGTTAATGTGCAGATGTATGTGTCCATAATTAACTTCAAAGATATGCATCAATTTGTACCTATAGATCAACACATTATAAAAATAATGACAATTACAAAACCAAATAACAAATCATAAAACATAACAATATATAAATACTCATGCTCTAATATCATTGTTGATATGTTATTAGGGGGGAATGTGCTTGCCCTTTGGTCCCCCTCCTAGTGTTGCACCCTTGCATATAAAAAAATAGAACAAAAAAACCCACCGATGTGACGTTCACCATACACAATAAGCCTCTATGCACCCCGCCTCGTCAACGTCTATCGGCTCAATCACCGCATCGGGCTCATCTATCCTTGGAGGTACTAGTTTTGCTCTATGGGCCCTCCATAGTTCCCTGGTGGCTCTCAACCATATATATGGCTCTGAGGGCACATCCTAGGCCATACCAAATTATCGTGATATGCGCTCCACCTAAAATAACTTAGCCACCCCTGGAAACTAATCCTCTAGCCACATAGTCTACCCATTGCATCATAGTTCTATTGTATCCTCTAGCCATCCCATTGGACTTCATCTCACGACATCTAACCCGCACAATCTAACATAGCTCTATATATGTCCGTATCCATCTTCATGTCGTGAACACCCACCCATCTCCTGCCAAAATATTTGACCTAGCCCACTCTCCTCGTGGTCAACCAATTGACCTCGGTATTACAATATTCTCATAGTCCTATACATGTAAAAATGTGGTAGCTCCAATACCACCCCATGTTCCTCTTGTGTAAATCTTTATAGATCCTCAGACACGGGTGATGTTACACAATAGAATTGTGCTAAGTATAAGAGATGCGTGAGAGTTAGGGACATGCACAAGACATGCTCCAAGGTGTGTGTAGAGGTTATAATAGGAAGTTCATAAGGGTTTACACCCAAGTAGAAGATGTTTGGGACTCATCCAATCTTGGAGTTATGTTCTAAGAATAGACAATGATAAGATGAAGTGGTGTTCAAGAAACATTCCAAGAATAGAGTGAAGCATAGAGACTTGCGGATAAAGGAATTTCTATTTTGGATAGAGTACATGCATGATGAGATCAAGAGACATGTAGAGGTCAAGATAATAATATGATTAGAATAGATCTTATCTATAGGTTTATTCTATTATTAGGCTCGTTTTCATGTGGCCTAATTGATTTTGTACATGCTCGTGGCTATTTTGCACATGCAACCTATTTTGAGATGCATGGGTGGTGAAAGCCAAGTCATCACCCATATATATTTGATGAATTACATTGTTTTGAGAATTCTAAGTTGTATTGGAGTTATGATCTTTGGTATGAACTTACGTGCATGACTTTATGACAATATTGTGATGTATTCAACTTCTATTTTGTGATGAGTTAATATAATGGATCGTTTTGGATGGATATTGGTTGTTGATGTTTATGTTCATGGTAATTATATGGTAAATATGATCTTGATAATTATTTGATACATTATGCACTATGGTTGTGATCTGATTCTTGTTATGCTTTGCCTTTAATTACTTGATATGGTTATGGAATATATGAGTATGCAAAAAAAAAACATCTTGACAAATCTTCCATAAAAGAGGGACCTGGTAGGCTTTGCATGCTTCAGGTGAGAATTCAGATCCATTTGAATGAAGTGTCAGCTCACCTAGGCAATTGATTGGGAAAACAATACTAAATTTTGGTTTACTTGTCAAGACCTCTTTTCAAGCTGTCTATCATGATGTTGCATGATGATGGCATATCGATTGACTCTTGAGGGCATTTAAAGTTGGGTTGAGAATGGATAAGATTACTTTGCACTAAGATATGGTTCTAGACCTGATTTCAATACACGTTAGTGTGTTGAGGATAATCTATATCATGAGCTTTATGAAATGTTTTTGATACTTTCTAATATAATTGTATGAGTGGTTGTTTGTATACACATCAAAAAGAGTTGGAGTTATAGACCAAGGGTCTAGAAGTAGGAGGATTACCAAACTTTTTTTTTTTGATGCAGATGAACCTTGGATGCGTGTTATAGATCATTGGTGGGTTGGTGTTGTGTGCATTTATAATTTTGAGTACATTGTTTCTACATATTCTTGTCCAGAAGTTACCGAGTTTTAATCCTTGGATAATCCAAAGGATCTTAAATACGTGATATTCCTTTAGTAATTAAGATCTTAATGGTGGTTTTGAGTTTGAAACATTTATCTATGGCTATATAAACCTACCACCGCACATAGGGAATGAGGAGGTGTGGTGAAATATGGAAGACATGATGGTAGGAAAAAATAGATAATAAATGTAGCTAAAGTATAATTAAGTACGTGAGAGGGAATTTCAAAAGCAATGCGATGTTGAGGAGTCTATGGAGTTATGGATGTAGATGGCTCATGAAGGATTTGAAGCTCACATGGAAGACATGGAGCAGAGCATCTAGTTCTCCCAACCTTAGGAAATAATAAAAGACAATCCCCTTCGTCTTCTGATGAGATCACGTTAGAGGAGGGAAGATTGAGGACCACAGGTACACATTTGATCCCACGTGGTGACTTAGCCCTTACACTTGGTGTTCCAGTTCTAGAATTAATCATTGATAAGTAGGTAAGTGTAAGTAATCTAGTATATCTTGTTAGATATCATTTTCCTTTTAATAGAAAAGTACATCAGAAAATACATATACCTATGACAACACAAACCTCATCTTTATTTGGGGTCCGATTAGAGGAATATTTACTTGCATGTCATCTGGATAGAGTGTGGGCATACAGAACATTGGGAACACATATGGAAGCACTAAAACTTTGCAGACTATGGGAGTTCAGTTTAGCACTACTATTAGGACTCAAGGAAGTACATCCATTGGTTTGGTGCCTACAACAGGAGGTTCAAGTAGATCTATAGGATTAGGGGGATTGAATTCAAGTGGATCGAGGTTGTTCTAGTGGTGGAGGAAATTCTTATTGGAATACTCATTCTGGATCTAGTGGACATGGTCCACAACCCCATCAACATCAACAGGTTTATTACAAAATTTCTCTCCACTTTCCAAAATATAGGGACATTGAAGATGTTGTAGAGCATGTGCACAAATGTGAGTTGTTATGGCACCCTAAGGGAATTACCGGTTCGAGATAGGAAGGTAAGTCAATTTGTTACTACATTGTAAGGGTGTGTGCATAATTAGTAATGAGAAAGTATGATCTGCGTTAAACTATGATAGATTATAATGTTTTATGATCTATATTTTTGTTGAGTTCCCTATCCCCGAGTTTGATTAGAAAAGTATTAGTGCACTTAACGAAATTAAATAGGGCTTGAGAGAGCGTGCGGGAGTTTGACATGCGTTTATAACTTTGTTTTCAAATATGTCTTATGATATACATCTCAATCAGCATGCACAATAGTTTTTAGTGGGTTGATAAATCCTTTCAAAATGGTGTTATCTCATAAGAAATTTGAAGATCCATGTGACGTAACGGAATCAGCTCGCACACTAAGGCACTAAGGAGTGTGGTTACCGGAGTAAGGCCATTTCTAGAGGTATAGATTGTAGCTATGGAAAAGTAATTGGAAAATCTATCACTCATTTAGCTCGTGAGACATGCAAAGTGGGATATGGTGTACAAATTATGAGGTTGAAGGAAACACTAAGGATAACTTCCCTTGCAAGTCGGTGCACGCCATGTTGCTAGATTGTGAGATCTATGATTTATACCATGATGCAAGTAGATGCCCCTCTTTCAAAGCACATGATCCAGGAAGAATGTGACTATGTACTATAATATTTGTAAGACACATACCCATGATACCTATGACTATAGGTTAATTGATCATATTTATGAAGCTATTGAAACTAGTGTGCACTAGAATAGTGTAGCAAGTGGTTCTAATGAACATGAAGGACAACATAATGAAAGGTGCAATAATGGGGATAACAGAAATAGAGTTTTTCATGGGGGATACGAGAGGGTGAGGTTGCAACGATGGAAGAGGAGTATTTCCCAAAGGAACTTTTTTTACTTTTGGATCTTCCGATCACTATCAATGTGAGTGCCCTCATAACATGATTTTCTCATGGTGTGGAAAACAACACAAGTTTGAATAATGGCTTGATCTATATGATCATATGAGAAAGAAACACAATAAGGACAAGGGTGTGAGGATGATTAAGGTACAACGCACCATTACATATCAATAACTACTAAAGTTAGAATGTAGTCTGAACTAGCTTTGTTAGTTACTACATGCACTGAGGTTGCATGTGACACGCATGGGAGCTTCAAAGAATAGGCCGACTATAACAAAACGGGAAGTGATAAATGATAAGTACCTTGATTTTGCACATTAGAAGGAGGTTTACTAGGAGACAATGGATGTTATCAGGGATCTATAGGGTGAAATTAAAATCTGAAAGAGCAAGCGCACATGATGGATAGAGTAAAGAAACTTGAACTCTGGTGAAGGACGTAGATTATTTGAAGGAAGTATGCATAATGTTGCACCAGGAGAACATAATTCCACTATTAGGAGAAATTTTTAGAGAGAAGGTACTACGCATTGGTGGTGATTACAAGAGGAAGATACTTCATGCGAATCTTCCCCCACATAATTAAGAGTATGATAAGGAGATTACACTGAATGCAATCATAGATGGATGGCTGCTAAGGAATATTTTGATAGATACATGTGCAAAGGTTAATGTACTCACGTTGGATGCTTGAAATCAGATGGAAAGACCACAATTATATCCTTCTTCAAATGTATTGTATATAGCAAACAAGATTAGAGTTAATCATATTAGGGTACTAAAAGATGCGACTATTATAATTGAAGAGAGCCAAGTTCACTCGGAATTTTGAAGTCTTGGAGCTTGCCGAGGAAAATAGCTTCCCAATGTTACTTGGGCACCCTTGGTGTTATGCTAATGAAGTTGATTTGCACTTCAATGAGGGGTACATTAGCTTTTAGAAAAAGGAAGAGTGCGTAATTATACTTTGATAGATGCAAATGTTTCTCTTTATGTTGAGACTTTGAGTGAAGAGGATTTGAACTAGATATATGTGCAAATAATTAGAGATCCTGATGTAACTAAGACATCAAAAGAGCGAGTGATTTAGTGGGATGATGCTCAATCAGTTTGTGATACCTTAAGTGTTTCTTGTGACAAATTTGGGCACATAGTACGTATGAAGTAATTGGGCACGAGATCAAGAACAAAATCACTCGCATGATCATGCCACTCATTGTTAGGTGTTTGGGTTATAACCAAGAACCTAGGTACACTAGTGAAGGGAATCCTAATGTCTTTCTACACACCATAGAAGCTCAAAGTGGAATAAAGAAGGAGACAAAAGAAATATGTTGGTATATACCCTACGTGGGATAATAACACGTTGGTGGACTACACACAGAGGAAACTTATTAGAATGGCGAGAAGTGAGAATCTCTTTTTCTACTAGGTTCCTAAAGAGCAATTTACCTTCACAAATATCTGAATTTCATGGGAAGTCCCCTACTTCACACCTAGTTTGGGAATGTGAGAGACTTTTGACAGAGGGGTAAGAAGCCTTGCCACCATCACTATGGGTACATAAGTTACACGCCACCCTAGGTGGTTGCATGTGCATGTGGTATGTCCATGCAGAGTTAATAAGAGGAATAGCTAAATGGTAGGAGATGACCTCAGGTATGATTCATAAATTTGATTCTATCAAACCTCAGGTCAATGAAGCACTACAAATTATGAAGCACCTTACTTTGGGGGATAGTGAAAAGGTTGAGTAACTTCTAATAGAGATTTTTGATGAGATGGATTTAGAGGCGCCCCTTGACCTAGAAGAGACAAAAGAAGAAGAAATAGTAAGCGCCTGGGAAGAAAAGGAAAATGGTAAAGTGGTATGCATAATAGGTGATGATGATGATGATGGTGAGGGTAATAATTTGGATATTAACCATACTAAAGGTACGCGTGAGGAGATGGATTCAAAAAAAAAATGAGAAGGTGCGTGTTTATCATGAGCTTATGAAAATGAAGAAAGTTAAAATTGAAGCAGATGTAGAGCCTAAAGAGGCCATTGTTGGTAATTAATGGTTGGAATAAGAGGTGGCTAAGATCATTGATATCTTATGTGACTTTCAGAATCTATTTCCATGGGGTTATCATGAATTAAAGGGAGTACACCCTTCTTTAGGTGAGATGAAAATCAAGATTAAAGAATATGCACACCGGTTAAGAAGAGGCCATATAAGATGAATCCTAATCTACACGTCAAGGTCAAGGAAGAAATTGATAAAATTGTCAAGTGTGGCATAATTTAGCCCATTGAGGTGTATGATTGGGTTAGCCCCATGGTCATTGGTACTATGGGAGGATAAGGATTTGTGTGAACTGGAGAGAGTTGAATGATTCATGTTTCATTGATCCTTTTCCTACCCATTCACAAAGGAGATCCTTAAAGGAGTTACTGAGGGTGCGAGATTTACTCTTTTATAGATGGGTTTTCAAGATATCTTCAAGTGCGCATTGCTAAGGAAGATCAGGAAAAGATAACTTTCACCAATGAGTGGGGAATTTTTGCATACACAGTTGTGCCCTTTGGACTAAAGAATGTGCCATCTGTGTTCTCACACATTATTGTGTAGGATTTTAAGGATTTCATTCATAAGTTTTTGTAGGTATATCTAGATGAGTGGACAATATATGACTTGGTTAAGGATCATTGTGAGAAACTCAGGCTGATATTTGAGAGATGCAAAAGGCTGAGCATATCTCTAAATATTAAGAAGTGCATTTTTGTAACACCCTTTAACATTTTTTTGGGGCGTATTATTTGTAAAGAAGGCTTGTTGGTAGATCCAACCAAGATAGTTGTGATCTTGGGTTTAGATGAACCTAAAAATCAAAATGAAGTGCACAATTCTTGGGACATACAGGGTATTACAAGAAATTCAACAAGGGTTATGCAAGGATTGCCATGCCCCTGGAAGAATTATTGGAAGCTAAAGGAAAATTCTATTAGGGTGATGCGCATCAACAAACATTTGAGGCAATCGAAGGATAACTTAAATACGCACCTATTTTGCACTTTCCTTCTTGGGATAAAACCTTTCATGTTCATGTTGATGCTTCTAGAATGGTGATTGGAGTAGTGTTGGCACAACCAGGAGAGGGAATCATAGGCCACCCCATTTTATTTACGAGTAGGAACTTGACACATGCATAACAAAACTATACAACTACTAAGCATGAGGATTTGTCCATGATCTACATGCTACACAAGTTCAGAAATTACTTGTTGGAAACACCATTTATCTTCTTCACATATCATATGACACTTAAGTATTTGGTCAACAAGCCTATTTTACAAGGGTACATTTGTAGGTGGATACTACTATTTTAGAAGTTTGAGTTTACAGTTTTGGCAAAACCAAGGAAAAGTAATTCAAGACGACCATTTTTCAAGATTCAATCTCAGCAAGGATGCACAAAACATTGAGGATACAATGTTAGATGCACAAATGCTCGATTAAACCACGTGCCCACAGATTTAGAAGATATTGTAGTATTCTTATGCACTGGAAAGGTTCCTGAGGGAATGCAAACTTTAGAAAAGAAGTAACTTGTAATATGCGCGATGCTCTATAAGTTGACAGGTGGAGATTTGCATAAAATAGGTCGTGATCAAGTTTTGCGTTGATGTGTTCTAAAACATGAGCAAGAGGATATTATGGAAGAATCTCATGGTGGAATCATAAGAGGTCATTATGCTAGATATGGCATCGCATGAAATGTTTTTATGGCTAGCTTATGGTGGGAAAATCTATATAAGGATGTCAAGGAATATGTTAAGGCATGTGATCATTGTCAGTGCCTTAAGAATCCATGAACCAAAGATGAAATGCCTTTGAGGCCTATTTCAAGTTTTGAACCTTTTGAGAAATGGGATATTGATTTTGTAGGTCCTATTTCCCCACCCGCGCATAAGACTGACATGTGCTATATTATAACTTTTACAGATTATCTGACAAGGTGGGTGGAAGAAGCACCTACCAAGGATCGTGACAACTGCACAACAACAAGATTTCTATGGGAGAACATTATCACAGGTATGGATGTCCATTGAGTTTAACAAGTGATAGGGGCACTCATTTCTTGAATGAGACCATCAGAATTATTTTAGATGATTTTATGGTGGCACACCATAAGAAAACACCCTATCACCCACATGCCAATGGTACTATTGAAGCTTTCAACAATATTCTAGGACAAACACTGACAAAAATATGTGATGTTAGAAGGAAAGACTAGGATGATAAATTCTTTGTTGTACTTTGGGCATATAGGACAACTTACAAGAGGTTGAATAAGGCCACACCCTTTCAGTTGGTGTTTGGCACCGAGGCTGTTTTGCTGTTGATTTTATGATGTCATCCCTATGTATTGTGCATGTAGGAGGACTAAATGATGAACAAGTTATGGAGGAGCACATAGACAAAATGATGCAATTAGATGAGTGGCACACTATTGCCCAATGGATTCAAAAGATAAATAAGTAAGATAAAATTTCTGACATGATCGACATATAAGGAACAAAACATTTTCGGTGGGTAAGATGGTTCTTATGTATGATTTAAAGTTTGTGCGCCGCCCAAGGAAATTGAAATTTCACTAATTGGGACCCTTTTTGTAACAAATATATTGGAATCAAGCACTTGTTAGCTACAGAACTGGATGGAACTTTATTTCCTAGTTATTTATGTTAGGCCACATAAGGGCAGCAATCTATATAAATATGCAGGGAATTGGAGGAGCAATAATCAGGGCTATACACGGAATCAATGGAGCAACAATTATATGACATGGAATCACGAAATAATTATTATGGATATGCATGGATACCAAGGAGGATCACATATGGAAAAGGATGGAATTAGATGAGTCCAATGGAATATGGAATCAGGTTTGGAGAAACATCACCCACTAGGATCTCATATGGGTGGTTGGATGATCGAGCATGGCGACAAGTGTGCAATAATTTAAAGCACACTCATTATATGGCTTCTTCTTATGTTTTGGGGATGAAACATGTCAAAGAGGGAGGAAATGCTATGTACATTGGGATATGATATTATAATTTATATGGGTTGATGGAGATGCCGACATGTGGCACACATCCTCTTAGTTAGTTATATGGGCTCACATAGGAATTAGTTATATTGGGTAATGAGTCGGCCTACATTGGGATTAGGTGTTACCCATCCTATTTAAAGGATGTGAGTATCATTATGAGGAGGTCATGGATGTATGATTTGAGTCTTCTACTTGGTAGAGGTATATTGGAGGTGTCCCCCTCGAAGTGGATTCCCATCTTGGGAGATTGTGGAGTTACTCCTTCCTTAAGGAGCATTGTATGGTGTTGCCCTACCTTAAGGGTATTATTCTGAATATATTGCATATCAGGGAATCTTGGCCCCCCATATCTCTTATTTTTGTTATATTATGTAATTTATTGATTTATTATATGCAAAGTTCTTATCAAGTGGTATCAAAGCATCGATTTTGGTAAAAATTGGGTCCAAACCCTAATTTTAGAGATTCATCTATATTTTGAAATCAGATATGAATTTTTCTCAAATTTTTTTGTGGGGAGTTTTTAAATGGTTTCGAAAGATATCTTGCCCAAATTTTATAATTTTTTGAGGTGTTTTGTGGAATTTATTACATTTTTAGGGTTTCACCTAAAGTTCTAAGGTTTCTGAGACTTTATTTTTTCGAAATAATTTTGTAAAATTTTACCAGCATTGTGAATCCCCTTTAGAAAGCTATGGTAAAAATTTCAAATTTTTGGATCTATTTTGTCATAGTTATTGTAGTTTTATGTTTTTTCAATATTTACTCCACAGGCAACAATTGTAGGAATTTTTCAATTTCTTACATTTTGGAAATCTCTCAAAAATTAAATTGGGGTTTGTGTTCTGTGATTTATAATTTTTGGCCAACCTTCAGCCAAAAGGGTTAGAATAAGTTTTGATCAAAAGGGTCTATTCCTAAAACCCTAGTTTTTTGGATCATGGGGATGGTAACTTTTTTTGGAGATGGCAGGATTGATGCTAGAGAATGGTGGAAAAAAATTTAGGGATAAATTCTCTAAACCATCAGATATTTGGTTCTTCAAGTTTTGGATTAGTGGCCCTGCACATATTTGGTTTTCTGAGTTAGAAAAGGAAAAGTCTAATTGGTCTTTGGAGGAACTGGAACAAGTTTTCATGGACAGATGGGAAACAAAAGAAGAAAAGCAAGAGGAAGTAGAAGAATTTAATGATAATAGTGAGAAGAAGAAGAAGAAGAAGAAGAAGAAGAAAATGTTGAGGTTGAAGCTGCTACACATGATTTAGAAGGAGAGACAACAAATCGAGATACAAGTTCAAATAATGCATCTCCAAGGAAGGAAGCTTCAATATTTCAGTTTGAAGGGCACATTCAAAGGAAAAAGGTAATTGTTTTCATAAACCCTAGCAACAAATATAACTTCATCAATATGGATGTAGCTCAACATCTACATGTTCAAGAAAAGCATATCAAGGAATCTCAAATGGATGGTAAGCAGATTCAAGTTTTTGAAGATTTAAAGCTTTCTATGGATAAATATGTTTTGCATTCATATTTTTATGCTTTAGATATGGATGGTATGGATATTATTCTTGGATATCCTTGGTTAGAGACATTGGGAACAATCAATATTAATGTGCAAAATAAATTCATGAAATTATGGTACAAGAGAAAGAAAATTACATTGCAAGATATCACACTTAGCAAGGAAAAAAGTAATGTAAAATTGGATCATGAAGATGAATTTGAATATGGTGAAGAAGGGAATAAGGATGAATCAGAAGAGAGATGATGAAGAACATTATGAAAGTCAAAAATAATTTCTCTACTCAAGAGAAAAAAGAAATAACAAACAAGTTGGAAGAGGAAAAGAAAGTAGAGGAAAATATTGATAAGGTTGAGCATACTAAGGTTGCACCATATAGACACCCACATCATCATGAGAGGAAAAAATCATGGAGTTATGTTAGGCCACATAAGGGCAGAAATCTATATAAATATGCAGGGAATTGGAGGAGCAATAATCAAGGCTATACACGGAATCAATGGAGCAATAATTATATGACATGGAATCACAGGAATAATTATTATGGATATGCATGGATACCGAGGAGGATCACATATGGAAAAGGATGGAATTAGATGAGTCCAATGGAATATGGAATCAGGTTTGGAGCAGCATCACCCACTAGGATCTCATATGGGTGGTTGGATGATCGAGCATGGCGACAAGTGTGCAATAATTTAAAGCGCACTCATTATATGGCTTCTTCTTATGTTTCGAGGATGAAACATGTCAAAGAGGGAGGTAATGCTATGTACCTTGGGATATGATATTATAATGTATATGGGTTGATGGAGATGCCGACATGTGGCACACATCCCCTTAGTTAGTTATATGGGCTCACATAGGAATTAGTTATATTGGGTAATGAGTCGGCCTACATTGGGATTATGTGTTACCCATCCTATTTAAAGGATGTGAGTATAATTATGAGGAGTTCGTGGATGTATGATTTAGTCTTCTACTTGGTAGAGGTATATTGGAGGTGTCCCCCTCAAAGTGGATTCCCATCTTGGGAGATTGTGGAGTTACACCTTCCTTAAGGAGCATTGTATGGTATTGCCCCTACATTAAGGGTATTATTCGAATATATTACATATTGGGACATCTTGGTCCCCCATATCTCTTATATTTTCTTATCTTCTGTAATTTATTGATTTATTATAGGCAAGGTTCTTATCAATGAAGTTTGAAGTGATGCAACACTACATCCTTGCACATTTCAAAATGACAAATGGGTAGATGGATTGGGCCCCTGGTGCAAGTTATCCTTTGTTTTCACTACATGGTATCTCGAGTACTCCATAAATAGAATAAATAATGTGTAGAAATTGACCTTTGATGTTGACATCGGATCAGAATTTTGCTCCTTATGCATGTCCTACAGTGTAAGATTCGAGGCCCGTGTATTTAAAGGTGCTTAGAGCCCAACACGTTGGACTTGCATCCCGTAAACTAAATGTCACCATTTGAGGCTTGATTTTCATAGTGTTTGTATGGTTAAGACCTAAAACTCAAGGGGAATTGTGGTGGATATAAATTATTCCATGTTTCCTCATCCTGGAAGGATAGTAGTACCGGCATTCAAGAGGATGCATGAGGATTTTGAAGGAAGAAGAAGGGAATGAAGATGAAGGGAAGTTAGACCAATCGTGGAAGAAGATTTATTACACTAGACAAAAAAATGGTGGTGCAGAGACCTCACAATATAAGAACATAGAGTAGGAAAAAGTTAAGTTCATGAGAGTACAATTGTCAAAAGTACAAAGAGAAGTGAAGAATCATATTTGGAGAAAAGAGGAGTAACCTTGTATGAAGAATTAGAGTAGGAATGGTTTGAGGAGTTGTTTCATGAAAAAATGTTGTAGAATGACAAAAAAGAAAGAGACACTCGGGAGAGGGGACTAAAATTCCACTTAAGGACGAGATGCTCAGTATAAGAAGAGATCCATGACATGGAAGAAACTGATGACACTTATGTTATCAAGGAGGATAAAAATGAATGATTGAATAAAGGCGCAAGTACCTATACTCGAAAAATCAAAGAACGAAGAGAAAGGTGCAGAGGAAAATATGGATGCCTAGATTGCCCCACATGGACTTTGATGATGAAGGAAATAAAAAAAGGTATTACAAGCACAATTTCATAATACAATGTGTAAAAGACAAGTTTCATGCTTGGGATTTGATGGATCCGGATGAAGGGGTGTCATACATGAAGAAAATATTAAGTTGGAGTTTGCATAACTACACAAAGGATCCAAAATTTGAGGTAAACGAGCACTCCATCAAGAATATAATGTTGAAGAATCATCCTATGAAGAAGTATAAGGCATTCAATCCAAATCATTTGATAGATGAACATGTGTACAACACCTTGAATAAAATGGTCATGAGGTAACACACAAGAGTTTGATGTAACTACCATTATGAAGACATTCATCACCGATAAAAAGGAGAAATAGCATGAGGTATATTGATTAAATAAAGGTTTGCAGCTGAGATAAAAAAAAGTAAGCAAATAAAACATATGACAGGTTGGCACCTTGGTAAAGTAAATTTTGGGACAGTGCCCATCATTGTTAAGCCAAGCTAGAAGTGACTATGTTAATGAAATGGAGTATTTGGAGGACTTAGTGGGAATGATTCTTGAGAACATAAGGAGTGGTACAGGGCCTAAAAAAGAATAAATTTTAAAGGAGAAGGAGAATAACAGGGTCGTTGTTGAAGCAAGGATCATTGAGCTTGAGGACTTGTTTGCAAAGCTCAAAGAAGAAAATGCAAAAGCTGATGTGGATTTCAATAGGTGTCAGAAGTGTGAGAATATAATTAATACAAGTTGGTCGATAAAAATAATTTCTCAAAACCATTCAAGAGAATACACCTTCTAATAACCCGAATGCACATAGGTTATAGCTAAGAACATTCATGCAAAAAGACCCGATAAAAAAATAAGCAAGAGAAATCGGAGCTTCAGATAGCAAAATTTTAGAATATGATATTGGACCACATGGACATATTTGATGGAGAATATGCAGAACTATCGGTGGTAATCTAAGAGCTCAAGAGTATGGAAGAATAATTGAATACCGATCAAGTACCAAGGGTCAGGATCCGTGTCCGAAACAAACTTGCAAGAACTTGAAGAATGAAAGAAGATGGTAAGTGAAATAGATGCAGAATTTCTAAAACTCTTCCATTCAACTCCAACTTAAGTGGATTTTTGGGTATGATGATTCATTTTGGGTATTGAATTTTTGTTCTTTTTACTTTAAACACATCAAGTTTGGAGCACAAGTTGATCAAAGAATTTCTAGGGACAAAAATATACTTAGTACCAAGTAATGTTGCATGACAAAATTATGCTAAGTATAAGCAGTGCATGAGAGTTAGATATGCACAAAGTACATGTGCTCAAACATGCATACACGTATGGTTAGAGTAGGGAGCACGTGAGGATTAACGCCCAAGTAGAATATGTTTGGGACTTAGCCAATTTTGGATCCACCAGATAAGAATAGACAGTGACAAGATGGAGTGGCATTCACGCAACGTTCCAAGAATAGAGTGAAGCATGGAGACTTGCGGACAAAGGAATTTCTATTTTGGATAGAGCACATGCACGAGGAGATCAATATGCATGCAAAGGTTGGTCTAATAATAGGATTAGAGCATAGCTTATCTTTAGATTTAATCTATTATTAGGCTCGTTTGCATGTGACCTATTTTATTTTGTACATGGACATGGCTATATTGAGCATGCAGCCTATTTTGAGATGCATGGGCAATGAAGGGAAAGCCCCCACCCCTATATATTTGATGAATTGCATTTTTTAGAATTCTGAGTTATATTGGAGTTATTTTGTTAGTATGAGCTTGCACACATGAATATATGATAATATTGTGATGTATTCAACTTCTATTTTGTGATGAATATTGGTTATTGATGTTTCTATTCATGGTAATTGTATGGTAAATATGATCTTCAACCTTATTTGATTCATTATTCACTATGGATTTGATATGATTCTTGTTATGTTTGCCTTTAATTACTTGATATGGTTATGGAATATATGAGCATGCATGCTAACATCTTGACAAAGATTCTATAAAAGAGTTACTGGTAGGCTTCATGTGGTTTGGGGATAGCATTTAGATCCATCCGAATGAAGTGTCATCACACCTAGGTAATTGAGTGGGAATGCAAGACTACATGTGGGCCAATATGCATTTTGCTCAAGCATACCCCGTACTCTCCTCCTCTATCTAACGACATATATCATACATCTTACAAAAGATGCCTACACCACGACCCTCCACTACAATCGATGAAGAAATCACAATGGCAATAAATTTTCATAATAAACTTGGGTCCCCGAAAATATTTCCTAGCGACGTTTATCTTTTTGTGCATCATCCACAACCATAGCCTAAACCCTCTCACCAATAATAGGAAATCATAGTATGTGATACACATCCTCTAGATTAATTGTCATCTCACCCATAGGGAACCAAAATGTACATGTATCTACACACCATCTCTCACACAAAGTCTGTAATCATAGGCATATTATGGGGCACATCCCCCATCCTCGCTATGTGTCATAGGCCAACATGGTCTAGAACATCCCACTCATCATCTAACAACCCCAATCCTAGCAATGTACTCAAATGGTGGCCACCACAAAACTCTCTCAAGTGGATATCCCTTTGCACACCATGAAATGACAACAAATGCAATGTTATATGCAAATTTAACCACTAATAACATCAACAAACATCCATTTTCACATCTACAAAACTTTACGCTTAACCCATGCTTTATGAGACGGTGGCACTTAGAAGCAGGATTAGAGTGCCACGAGCAGGTAACTAGTGCCCATGCTTGGGCGCTAGTGTCCCGAGGGTCATTAGTGCCTTCAATGCTCTTGTTTAGGTCTAAAATGCTGAGAAATTTAATAAAAAAAATATTTCCAAAAATTCATCAAAAAAACTAATATCAACACATTTTTCTAAAAATAATCACACTTACTATCTCTATCATCATACGTGATGCCACAACCACCTCCACTATCTCGAACTGACTCAATCGTAGTGATCTCACTTGAGGCATCTTCACATGCCTAGAGCTCACAATCACACTAGCGCAATAATCAAATGAATTGCCTATTCACTTTTCACATTACTATTTATAGTAACTCTCCATTCCTACTTTATTATAGTCATTATTTGTGATCATTCTCTTAACTAATACACACTACACAATTTCGCTCATATCTTGAGCATACCTACTCCGATTTCTCTCCCATTCATGTCATTCTCTTCAAAATTCTTCCTACAACCATATCACACACATTTCATACATAATATATCACCTTAAATTGTCACCATTCAATATACACACATTTTTGCGCTATATATCTTACATTCCTCATTCTATCTATATACGCTTACTTTCGGCTTAGTGTTCATTTTAAGCACCACTCCCCTTTCACCGAAAGGGGGCATATAGTTAGGGGCCATCCTATAATTCCCCATACATTATTACATGGTCAATATGCATTTCTAACCCATCATTATCAAACATTTTCTCATACACCATGCAACATTTCACATCACTTTTTATAAATCCCCTGTTGATGAGAAAATTTGTCAAGGGACAAACTTGTAGATTTCTTGCCAACGCTCTGGGAATCTAAGTCCCTCTACTTAAATGGTGCAACTACCATATATGCATGTGTGAGTGAAGTGAGTTTTCTCCTTGTTTTCCTTACGGTCGGGGATCCAACAGGGGCACTCCACTGACCCTACAACAAATCTAACAATATCTTGCTAGGGAAGAATTTTTCTAAAGAGCGGGAAAGGGGAGTGAGAAAAGACATAAGAGAACTAATGTTACAGGTAGAAAATCAGATTCCTACACACACTAGTTAGAATTTTCATCACATGCACTAAAATTAAGAGGAAACAACTCTGCAAGTAGCAATAAGACCAAATAGAATTCATGATCACCAAGTATCAAGAAATCCCTTAGTCAAAGAAAGCTAGAAACTCCTCCTTGTATTAATTTCTCAAACAAAAGTTGTACATAGTGGAGAAATGGAGGAAATTGAGAATGGGGAATGTAATAATTTGGCTATCATGTAATAATTTGGCTATCTCCTTTATTCTCTCAATGCACTCTTGAGTATACAAAATCAATCACCAACCCTTTGAAATGGGAATGGATTTACAATTTATAGGAAGAGAAAATACTTTTCAAATAACCCCCAATGACGCTTCATATGCCTTGAAACTTTTCACATTCCTAGGAAAACATTAAGTCCCCTTTTATAACTAAAGGGTGACTTATTACATTAGAAAACATTAAGGTATGTGAAAAAGTGCAACCCCAATGCAAGATTAGAATATTGAGGAGAGAGAAAGTTTGGGGAGAGAAGAGAGAGAGAGAGAGAGAGAGAGAGCATAAAGAAGAAGAAGGAAGAATGATGTCAATGATGATAGATTCCACCTCTGATAAAGCCCATTGATCCTTCCAGATGACTCGATGAAATGCTCCAATGTGATGAACTTTGAATCTCTCGAACTCTTGCACACACTGAGAAAATTCCTTTGGATGACATGTGAACACCATGAACTAAGTGTTTAAAAACACTGTCGAATGACTCATTCGGTGGTCGTGAGTATCACTCATGAAGATCCTCCTCTGAAGGGACTGGAGCCTTCAAAGGAGTCTTTCCTCGAATCCCTACAACGTTGTCACACCGCTTGGCGTATTTGGACATGGTCATGATGAAGTATCTTATGATCGGTCTAATGGTGTCAACTGTGAATTCCACCTCCCACATACCAATTGAAGCATGAAATGAGTTTGAAAGACACTATTGACATCCTCACTATCACCTAATCTGCATAGTATGATGATAAAGACTGTATTTTTTTCTATCTCTTACTTGGAAGTGAAAATTTGCACCGCTTTTCTGCTCTTTCCATTTATGCTTTATGATTTTTTCATAAAAAGTAACTTGCTATTTTTAGTAAATATGAAAAATCAAGTTTCGCCTTGAACGTCAATCTGGATGTTGCAATTCAGATTTCCCTTTCTCCTGCGTTCCTCTCACCTTCTAAATCAATTTTATTTTTTTGACATGTGCTTGTGAGACCATTTACTATTTTTAGTAAGTGTCAAATTTGGACCGAGGTGAACATTTCGATGGTTTCTCCCTAAAATGCAACTTTGGTGCTCACTGCCTCCTTCACAACTGTTTCACTTGGTGACTTTCCTGAAATAGTAGTCCTCTGTGTAGAAGAAATAATATTTATATAAATTGATCCTCGGGGTCAATTTTCCATGGAATGAAGTTTTCCAATATTGGTATTTACCCAATATCATGCCTTTGAAATCTTGGACCTTCCCAATCGACAGTTTGGGAGATTTTAAAGTTTAAAATTTTTGACTTGACAACTCTTATGAATGTAGCAGCCATTAATGGAGCTTGAAAATTTCAAGTCTAGTTTTCTACTCCATTCATGATGAAAACCACATTTTTGATATGGATTTTTGTTCTTACTTCGCACTGTGAAATTTCTCATTGATTCATTTCACGGTTAGGACGAGAAATTGATATTTTTTCTTCGTTGGGCCAGAAAGAGAAATCCTTCACCGTGAATATTATATGCTATGAAAGGATGATTTTAATGTGATTTCTTGATGGATTTTGAGAGAGGAATGAACAAAAAAATAGTTCTTTGTTTCGTAATCTTTGGTTTGCAATATTTCTTCGAATCTCTATTTCACGGCAATGGAGATTTTCATTGTTCCTTCTCTTCATTCTTCGCTTCTTCTTCCCTGTCTGATAAAACCTTATTCTTAGAATTTTATGTTGTCATGGAGTGGAGAAAAAAATATTGTGAGCAAGCTAGTTTAAGGTTCAATAATGGTGGAGTGGTGGTGAGAATCTACAGAGCAAGTTACAGAGTGAAGTTATGCACGAGAGACTAAAAAGTTAGAAGTTAGAAGCATGAAGCAAGAAGAAATTTTCAAATTTTCAAATCAGGGATTGAGGCACATTTTCATGTCCCTCATGTATCTTAATAATTAATGGTTGATGGGGACATCAAACTTCATTGTGTGCCTCATGATTACATGTGGCGCAAATCCGGCGACAAGGGATGAAAGCTCCACTAGCTCTAGGAGGTGGAAAAATACACTTGAAGGGGTTACATGGGTGACCAGAGTCTCCTTGGAGGATGGGAACATTTTGTTGTCCTTGATTTTCCCCAAAAAAATGGAAATTAGGGACATCAAATTTCACGGCACGCTTAAGCCGCCACTTGTCACGATCTGAGCGAGCGAGGGAATGAGCTTGACAAGCACCTGGGAGTTGAACTGGTGGTCCGAGAGGTTGTATGAGGATCCAGAGGGATTTTAGGGGCTAGGAACATTTTTATGTCCCTCATGTACCTTTTATTGAGGGACATAAGGGACATGAAATTACGTCGGAGCTCTTGAGTGCGACACGTGTCCTATTCAAAATTTGGCTAACTCTGAACTCGCTCCTAGAGGGCAACATGAAACGATGATAACTTGAGCTCTGATGGAATTGTTTGATGAAATTTTATATGATATTGATTGAAAATGGTAATCTAAATATAATGTTTGGGATATCATGTATATATTCCTCCATTTGATCCTTGAAAAAGCACATTTTTTATCTGGCTTGCTAGTTGTGCATGGAAAAAATAGTTATAAACCTATTGCGCCAAGGTGTTGTGAAAAATATGATTTCACAATATTGTATGGCTTGGAATTAAATTTTTGAAGATGTTTTTTTGGATTCTAACTCCACCCGAGATCTCCCAGAATCACCTCTTAAAGCTCAGCAGCTCTTTCGATCCTATGCACTACCTAGGCCTGTGAACCCTAATTTTGGTGAAACTGCCCCAACTTCTCTCGAATCCTTCCTGAATCTTCCTAAATCACTTCCATGATGTTCCTAGGAATTTTATTCACCTCCATGTTTGGTTTGGATTCTTTTTCCACTCCATGGGGTTGCTCCAATCCTAGGAAGGCCAATGATAGCCCTTCCCACAGTTGCTCAAGTTTACATTTTTAAATGAACTCATAAAATCACCTAGGGGTTTTGAATTGACTTTAGGAGGATGAGTTAATGTCAAATGGGAGGTCACTGGACTAACTGAGTAGACTCGGGGTGCCTTGTAAGGATTAAACATGAAAAATTTGGCATAGGGGTATCGTTTTCATGCTCGAAATTGTCAATTTCCTTGTTGCACATTTGCATGACAACACCCCCTTAATGACCTAACCTGGGGGAAACAAGTGTAAAATATCTCCATGAGTAACCAATCAATCAATCACATACATTCAAATCTTGACAACATAAATCACATCAATCAATCAACACAAACACAACATATTTATCCTCCAGATGACCTAACTTGGGAGTTATATCACCACTTTCCCAGATGACCTAACATGGGAAGTTATTCTACATTTTGTGATTGCTTCCAGATGACCTAACATGGAAGCCACCACATACACATTTCAGCGACACCCGTGGAGTGGGGGAAATGAGACGTCATTACCTTTCCTATATTGCTCATATATGGGTTATCACATTTGATCAAAATTGGATCCAAAATCATCAAAAATTGATCTTTTTCCATCTCGCAACGACTAGATCTTTTAGAGGTTGTAGTTAAAGTTGGAGGGTAAAACTATACCTCTCTCCCTATGCTCTTCGTCTAGCGGCAAGACACCCAAATCCTCCATTTTTCAAGCACACACACAATCGGGTTGGGAACTAATCACTCCCTTCCCCATCATATCTCCATCAATAGAAAATAGAAATATCCAATCATTCAACATCACAATCATCAATCTCTCTTAATGCTCCTCATAATGGTCCCACATCTCTCATTACATTGCATAGATCAACACGTTGATCCATGGTTTTCCATGTTATATGTTCTCACTCGGAACGTACTTCTACTACACTTTTTGTGTACTTCAGTGACATGGGTTTCTCCGGACTTCTCAAGTATGCATCTCTATCTACTTTATGTTTAATATGTTTCACTTGCCAACATAAAGTGGGGACAAATGTAGTCACAAAACGCACTTACTATTATTATTATACCACCAAGTATGTTTTTATATATGGATCTTGTGTAAGAAAATTATTCACTGATGACCCATTCCATAGTCCATCCGTTTGTCTTTTTGGTATTTATTGATTTTTATCTTTCACACTTATCAAGCATACACACAATTCTGGTTAGGTTACAAGAATCCTTGTCTTTTAGTTCTCACTCATTTGTCATCATTTGTCTCTTGACACTAGCGCCCAAGGCTAAACACTAGTGCTAGGCGATCCTGTCCATCTTGGGTACATGTGTCCTCTTTATGTTTGATCTTATTTTTGACATTTTAGGTCAGTCTTTTTGGTTTTCCCTCTCATCTCCCGAGGTACTAGTTGGCATGTCGGGTCATTAGTGTTGAAATTCAAATAAGAGATCCCTATATAAACACAACATACATATCATTATAAGTGCAAACAATTCTTATCAAGGGTTATCTATCTACATAGAGAAAGGGACTACATTTGGCCATATTACTCTACATACACATTGCATAGGAAGGGGAGTTCATTCTATTCCATCCACACATTTACATTTTTATCAAGTTATTTCCCACTATCTTGGCGTCATTGGCATGAGGTGGCGTATGAGAAATATTATACATACAAGCACATAAAACTACACTAGGTATGAGATTTAGTAAAGTGCTTAGTTGTAAGTCCATCATTATGGCAGTGAGGACTTTCGACCCCTCATTCATATTTTTTTATAGGATTTTATGTCTATTTGTGGGTTTTACAAGTCTATTTTTCATTACAAGTTTACATGTGCCTCATTGATCCAAGTGTGACATACGAGACGAGAAAGTGTGAAGCCATACTAACCATATCGAAACTAGGTTCGACCTTTTCTATAGACCCAAGTTCCTAGAAAAATGTCTAGGGCACCTACAGTGCCCATGTCCCTCTTTAGACACCCTCATCCAGCCATCTCCACCTTTACTACATTTTTATGTGGTTCATTGTGATGGCATGTGCTTCTATTGCATCACATTATCTAAACAGACTCACTACGGGATAAGAAAAATGCATATAAGTACCTTACCCCTGTCATTTCCTTTCATAGTTACAATCAAATAAATCGTTATCATTTATATTCAATTGTATATCATTTATAGAAATTTTGTACATTTAGATTTTAATAAAAGAGTCGGGTTTTATTGAATCAATCACGATGACATAATTTCATGAATTTTAATTCCAATGGGGCTCTTGAATATTTTCAAATCCTTTGCATACCTCATAATGTTCCTGATTTTCACCTGATACGTCTCGATATGCTCTGTCATGCTCCTTGACACAAATGTGATTAGAACGATGCTTTAGGATCCTTATAGAGGGTTAATTTTATTGTTTTAGCTATGAAATAAATTTATCACCATGTGATGATGGAAAACAATGGGGAGATGGGTGAAATGCAGAGCCAACAACAACTTTCTGCATTGAAAATTAAAACTTTCTATTTTTAGTAAGTGGGGTCAGGAGTTGTTATTTTGGGAAATTTTGTTTTTACACAAACCTTGTTTTTGGAATCTTCCAAAACATTTTAAATACATCCATTGATGATGCTTTACTATTTTTGAAAGTTACTTTTTCGGAACCTATTTATTTTGGGAAAGTTACCCGTTTTACCCTATTTGTTGTTTCTCACTTTGTTTGGATGTGTTGAATGATTGGATATTTTTATTTCAAGATGTTCATTATTTTTAACATGTGAGTGTACATGGAACTTTCTATTTTTAGAAATTTTTCTTTCCACTTTTGAATTGCAATGAAATCACCATTGTTGGATTCGACTCTACATCGTGATCTCGTGCTCCAATTTTCTCATTGTTTCTTCTATTGTAACTCTTAGGAATAAAAAAGGAAATTTTGGAAGGTAGGGTTTCATATTTCTACCATGAAAAAGAAAGGGAACCATCTGGTATGTAGGTATAATCAATACAAAGGATTTTGGGAGTAGATCATTATGTGAAAATCTCAGTGCAATCAGATTTTTAGATAGAGATATGAAAAAAACTTGGTTTGGAAGCCATAGCTGTTCTGGAACATCTTGAGAAACATGTCTACTATGTATTATAATTTTTTTAAGGTTTAATTGAAATAAAAATGGTGGGAGAGTGAACAACATAAAGGAGATAGCTTAAAAATACTATCTTTCATGTTGCCTTGTTAATTATTGTTTGACCATGTGTTAAATGGAGTTAAAAGCTTGGTTAAATGATCTTACACATGAGCACCCATTTTTTCCCATTTATTCCCTTGGGAAAAAGGAAAATAGGTAAATAAAGGGGTGTTTTGAGATAGATTTTGACAAGTAGCATCCGCAAAGTGTGAGGAAGGTTGAAAAAGCCAAACAAGCACCCGAGGGATGAAAAAGGGTCATATGAAAAACCACAAAGGGGATTTCACTTGGAAAAAAATTCCCCTATATATCTTGAGAAAAAGGGTCAAGAGGCACACTAAGGGTACTTTGGGAGAGATTGTGACAAGTGGCGAGATCGGTGCAGTGTGAGGAAGATGAGGTTAGCTAGTTAAGCACCCTGCAGAGTTGGAAAGGATCACATGAAGAACCATAGGGAGATTGCACTTGGGAACCATTTTTTCCCATGTATTCCCTTATAAAATGAAAAATAGGGTTAAAATTTGGCACCAAGAGCTAAATCATGACATGTGCCAGTTAAAAAATTGGCTAAGTATGGGATCTACACACTCTTGACTAGTGAGGACTTGAAAACTTTGCTCCTGGATCTTGGAATGGTCTTTATAGCTGAATTTTTATATGATTATGAATCTGAGATACCTTCCAAGATAAATGAAATAGGTTTGAGAAAATAATTATTCCTGAAACTCCAAAAAATGGCTCCTTTTTCTTTGGGACAATGGGGTGTGCTTGCAAAGATTGAAATGTTTCAAGAAACCATCAAGCCTTGGATCAAATATGATTCTTCCACCATGTAGAGGATTATTCCATATTTACATTTCCTAATTGTTTTCATTCTAACTCCTTATGGAGCTCTCGAGTCATCCAAACGGAGTTGAGTTCCTATATTGATTGTTCATTCCTTACACCTTTGAAAACCTAGTTTTCGCATGATTCTCCCTAAACCACCAAATCTTTCCTAGATCTCCTAAATTTTTCCAACCCATTTAATTATCTATAATAACACCTCCAGATTTTTATGAGATTATCATAACCCTCTCGGAGGATACACACATGCCCCAAAATGGCCAAAATTGGCCTTTCTTAAAGCATGTCAAAGATCTAGTCTTTCTTTGCACTTCACTGAGAATGAAATGATGAATCTTGTCATACTTA
The DNA here is from genome assembly GCA_018340775.1 of Taxus wallichiana var. yunnanensis. Taxonomy (NCBI): domain Eukaryota; kingdom Viridiplantae; phylum Streptophyta; class Pinopsida; order Cupressales; family Taxaceae; genus Taxus; species Taxus wallichiana. The sequence goes on along the minus strand of CM031242.1, from coordinate 496,721,642 downwards.
TTATCACAATAAGGAATTATTTAAAACATCATTAGAACATTCTTCGGAGCCTAGTTGATGGTACCATTGGAGATAGGTTGGCTAAGAGGAGGGTTCAATGTGATTAAAAAGCAAAATTTTGACTTGTGGCTTATTTGTCATGTTTCAAGTTTTGAATTTTTGGGCTAGAAAAATGCATGAAAACAATATGTATGTATGTATGTATAAATGCACAAGCAAGCGCAGCACACACACACACACGCGCGCACGCACACGCGCATATAGGAATTACATCAATAACCATAATTCTCAAGGGTCACCCCTCACACACAATAGGTTCTTGAGCTAAAATACAACTATGACTATTATAATTCAACAATAATATATGGTTAGGATATTATGGTCCTAAAATACCATGCCCCTTCACAATTATTTGTCCTCAAATCTTGAGAAATGGAAACTATACTTAATGAAAAGATTTCGCAATGCAAGTTACATCTTATATCTACATGCCCCACCATTGGACTAGAACATCGGTGGTAATATGGATACGAAGTGTATGTGTTAATTTGGAAAAGATAGCCTCAAGATATTGGATGATGGATCTCTCTTCATCCAACTTTGGGAGATTTATGTGTGCTTGTAATTGCTTCCCAAGGACCTTGTTCAAAGATGAGACATGAAAAATAGGATGAACCTTGGAAGATGAAATATAATTTATGTACCATGTTACCAATTTGTAGTGTATGCATGAAAATAAAAGTAGAAAAAATAAGCTAGGATATAACACCAAGTAAATCCTAATCTACTTCTAATACAAATACATCAAGATAAAGCAATAAAAGGAAGAAACACAAATTACATAAACATTTACATAGTAAAAAAACCTCCGTTCACTTTTGGATTTGCTTTGTAGATGTGGGTATCCTTGTCATCCAAGTGCAAGCCATGATCATTTTATATCCAAGGAGGGATCTTGGTGAAGGAATAGATCTCCTCAAAATAGCCCAAAATCCATGTTTGATTCTCCTCTTACTACCTCAACAAGCAAGGGTTTTCTCACTTTTTCTTTAATCTCTTTTGCAATAGCCTAACATGAGAAAGTAGATGTATATGTCTTACAAGGACATGGTGTGTTTTGGGATGGGATTACTAAGCTTATTTTATAACTTTCCTCTTCGGAAAATGCATAACTTGTAATGAATGTGGGATAATAGAGATGTATGATTAGGAGTGGATAAACATGATTAGAGGTAATTAATTAAGATTAATGACCCATGGGAATTAGGGGAGGCTTAATTAATCACTTGAAATTAATTAATAGGCCAAGATTATCTTGTAGAAGTTATTTAGATGGAATATAGAGGAAAATTAGTGGATTTAGAGGGGTTTGAGAGTGGGATTTAATTAATAAAGGGTTATTAATTAAATAAAAATGAGGAGTTAAGTAATTAATTAAATAAAAAGGATTTTAACTAATAAAGGATTGTTAATTTGTATCCAAGAAGAAGATATTAGTTAATTAATGGAAGGTCATTAATTAAGTGGCGACAATGAGAAAGAGATTAATTAGTGAAATTTTAGCATTAATATTGTGTGGTGGAAAGTAGGTGTTTACATGTGGCACCACTTGATATGCTCCTTAAAATTTTGATGCTAACTTTTGAGTGCCTTTGAGTTTCTATTAGAAGAAAAATGGGTGAGAGGGGGTGAATCAGTCCTTATAAAACTTTAAATTCAGATTTCAAACTTTCATATACAAATACTCACAAACATTCAATCATCCATTAATGTGTGCATACATCAAACAATCATATGTACGAGAACCATAAGTAAGATCATCAACACAAGACACAAGATATAAGTGGGAAACCCTCAAGGGGAAGAAAATCACTAAAACACAATCTTATATTGATATGTTTTCAGAATTTAGTGAGGCACCAACCCCACAAGGAGCACCAACCCTACAAGGAGCACCAACCTTTAATTTAGTGAAGCACCCACTCCACAAGGAGGCTACAACCCCTAAAGATGACCAAGCACCAACTTAACCACCTGAAGATATATGATCTCTGATTTTTTTGCTACCACAACTGATGGAGATCACAATTTCAGCTCACAAACCCTAGCTCATACCCTAGGGCATCAAACTTGCTCTTTCTTCACTTTTCTATGCTATATCTTCTTGCTCTAATGCTGCCATGCATTCCTCAACCTTTTATTATGTTTATCTTCCTTCAAAACATGCCTTCATATCCTCAAACAACACATTTCTAGGTCGCACTACTCCCCCATGCATGACTAGCTCACCAAATGAGCCAAAACTTGACTTTTATAGCCATTTCTTCTTTCTAACCCAAAGGAGGTCAGTCCCTCATGATAAATTTGAACCATGCATCATTGAAAAACATCCCATATATTTTTCACAACAGCTACAAGTGACCCAAGTAGGTTGGCCTAGCCAAAACACACTTTCCATGCACCAAAAATTACCAAAACACATGCATTGGGATGCCAAAATTCTCCTCATTCCAAAACTATTCTTATTCAAACTTCCATAATCATAAAAATGAGAAATAAATAATTTAAATATCAACCATGGTTAAATTTTTTGTGAATCAATCATATTATTTTATTTAATGGGCCCAATTCTCAAAACAATTGTTTCCTTCACCCTTCAACACCGAAAAACTTCATAATGCCACCAAATTACTCATATTGAATGAAAACATGACATGTGATCACTTAAAAGAAATTTAATAACCTGTAGAACACTTATAAGCATGTTATAAGTCATGAAACATATTTCTCTTCAAACCACAACAAGATTTTCCTTCACCAAATCAACTGCCAAAAAAGCTATTTCCAAAGGTTAGCTCTAAAAACATTTATAAATATATTCAAGACTTATAAATGGATTTATTTGATGAAAAATTCATCCCTCTTCACATTCCAAGTGATAGGAAGCATCACCCAATTCATCTCATGCTTCAACAAGTGTCAAACTTGCACAAAAAGATCCTATCTTGAACTGTCAAGAATATTATTGTTCAAAGAATGCCCTAGAAACCATATAAATGGACCTTATCATGAGGAAATACATATAACAATGGAAATATCTCTAAAACTTGTTTCCATAAAAACTTGAATCATCCAGTAACTCAAGATATGGCCAAAACACTGCAGACTGCTTTTTGAGATCCCAAAACTGCCCTTTGACCAGTCAACCTATTTGGACCTCAAAACCTCATGAACCTGCATAAAATTGATCTAAAACCTCCATGGAAATCATTAGAAACTCACATTCATCACACAACATCAATTTGGCATATCACTCCTTTGGACCAACTTGTCTTAAATTGAAACTCTTCACAAACTGTTATTTTTAGGTGGGGCCCACATATGGTAAAGATATCAAACATACCTTTCTGGACATCCTGAGGAGTCTAATACAACATCCAATCATCACATTTGCACTAGCAATCAAAATTGGGTCATAATTCACCTTCTTTTGTCAATTGCTCCTAATTAGGGTATAACTAGGGTTTTTGACCTTCTTAACGTTCGTCCATAAAAAGCATGACTATCAAATGAACTCATTATTCTTCTAAAACCTTATTCATTCAATTTATGAACATCCTTGAAAGCCACAAGGTCCCATGAAAATCATATTGTCCACAACAAGCATCAAAAATTCAAACTTGAGCTAGATTTTGCACTATTCTTGATCTTGTTTCACCAAAACTTGCATATCTTGCAAAATACTCATCATGGCAACCTGAAATTTTTCTGAGAGCACTATGACACATCACACTAACATATAAAATAAGCATAACATCAATACCATGGCCCAATCTCTCCAGTCACTAAGACTTACCTAAGAAAACATGTTTGATCCTCATTATAACAACTAGGACCAACTGAAAGAGTGCAATAACTGAACATGGAATCTCTAGAAATTACCCAAACATACCTCATATGCCATGATATACCTGATTAGATGCTTCCATGAGCTCATCTAGCCCTAATGCACTCTATCACACCTCCAAGCAAACATACTTGTTCCCAATGAGCACATGTAATCAAGTGAACCACCTACACATGTACCATATCACTATTCTGAGTGCTCAAGCACCCTCAAAACCTACTATGCATCATGTCAACATGCTTCCCAATCATCCAAGAAGCTCTCACTATCAAGCTACACCTCCTAGGCACTTGTACGGGTTGTTAAAGTAAGCATACCTCACTGAATCTCCTTGTAGCAGCTCAAACACATCTGAACCTGTATGTTAGCATCTCATACATCATCATACCATCATCCTATAACATCCACTTTGTCATTAATGTGATTTTTCATCAACGACAACACATATTAGGCCTACATGCCAACAACTTCAAGGAAGTTTATTTATATGGTTGGAGTTGCAGAAAAACCATGTTCCTGATGGAAAAGGTGTGTGTTGAATGGTGTAATTGATATGTTTGTTTCGTCATCTAGTTTTCATCATGTATAAAATTATACTTGAGAACTCGAAGTAGATTTTCCTGGTGATACATGGTTGAATGAATGACCTTTACCTTGGATCTTCTTGGAAGGCAAAGTTATGAGTGATGGTGGCAGTTATAAATGTATAGCTTTATAGGGTGTCATCCTAGTCAAAGTTGGTAAGAAGTGGTGTACCACCATTCAACAAGAAGGATCCACTTAGCTTAACAAGTCTCTTGTTATGAGGAAAATAATTGCAAATAACTCTCCAAGATTTTGAATTATGTCCTTTATCGTTTAAACAATTCATGCTAAAGTTTTCTAGTGAATGTAGGATTATGATCTAAGACAATGGAAGAGGGCATACCATAGAGGTGGGAAATTTGATCAATGTCAATTTGTGCAACTTTGGAAGCATTTAAACGATGGGTCGTGAGCAAAATTGGGCGTATTTAGAGAGCCAATCAACCACAACAAGGATCATTGATTTCCCACTAGACTTAGGCAACCCCTTGATGAAGTCCACGGAAATATCCCTCCATATTGCAATAGGAATTGGTAGTGATTGAAGAGTACCGAAAGTTTGGGTAGTGTCTTTTATTTTACACTAGCTTGTATATAGGTAGTCATTACGGGGTAGTAGGCTTTTGAGTGAAGGAAGTAACATTGGTTGATCATTACCACGATGTACAATGTGTTGGTTTATAAGTGCATAAAAGAAGTCGTATGATATAGATCATCTTATATACCTCTTTGGATCAAAGGGATTTGTTGATTAATCGATCTAAATGACTATTTAGTTTATTAGTATGTTATTTATTATTGTATGAGGCATACTTCCCTAATGGGACACCCCTTATTAGTAAATATATTAATAAATAAATTATTAGTATTAATTTACTTGTATTATTGAATTAGATATATACAAAAATTAGTTGGACCTATTAGATTATTAGATCTTGTGTATGAACTATATTTCAAAAATTTCTTTAAAAACTCAAATAAAATAATATATAACAAAACTATATATAAAAATTATGATTGTAAAATAAATAAAGTACATTGATTTTGTTTTTCACTTTTGTTTTAAAGTATACATATATTTATACTAAATTTTCCTCTACCCTAGATATCACTATAATAAGCATCTCCCACTATTGTATACTAAGTTTTAAAAGATATGTCTCTACAAATTATGTGTTAATTCATATTCTATATCTTTAAAAATTCAATATACCGCAAAACACTTTCATGGTGTATCCTTCTATTTATAATTTCTTCCATCCATTGACCATTCTAATGACGTTAACGTCTAGATTTAATATCAAATTATAAATTTACCGCATTATCTACACTTTCATTTTATAGTATAAGTTGGGTTTGTATTAAAACCTTAATCACTCTATCCCACCATCATTTCCATATGATAATAAAAGTAATAATTATAACGAATGATTTGAACCAAATCTATGGCACACGTTAACAATTATGGAATAAGCCCTCTTTGGGTTACAATTTTTAATTATTTTTAAAAGTCATTTAAGTACTTTATTTACCTTATACACTAAGTTAATGTTGAATATGAAAATATTATTATGATTATTATATTTTATTATTTTATTTTTATATTGATGGTAGAAGAAATGTTAACCTAAAAATATAATACAATTTTTTTAGAGTATTTTTTTTTAATGTTTTTTCAATTTGATCTCTAAAAAATTCAAATCATCATCTTTACAAAAGTTAAGTAGTAGAATATCTTCTCAACAATGACACATAAATTTGATATATTATAATTTGTATATAAATAAAGTAGTATTAGAAATGGCATCCGGTTTAGGGTCCCAATTCCAGGCTCAAACAAATCACACACAGACACACACCAAATCTATGCAAAGTTGGAGAAATTGTGTAGAAGAAAAAGGGTATCCTATGTGTATAGTTTCTCTCCTCTATTAAATTTGTGCATTCTTGAAATTTTGGTTGCATTTTTTCTCTGTGTATGAAACATTGTGCTCTTCTTTTTAATATGTTGGGTTTTCACGGTGAATTATTAAACACATGCTATTCTTAATTCTAATATAATCCTCTTCTTTGACGTTGTAGAAAACATAGTAATATCCTTGAAATTTTCCTGTTCAAAGGGCCCAACAAGATTTTTGCTTTCCATCTAATTCTTAGGCATTAGCTTGATTGGGCTCTCATTTTGTATATATCCTGAGTCATTATAGTCACTCGAGACCAAATTTGTTACGGGCATTTTTTTCCAAACAGAGCACGTACATATTGAATGCTTTCACATTTGTATACATTTGTGCAAAGGCGCTTGCAAGGAAAACACATACACGAAATATGTTTGTGATTGGGTTTGATGTGTTTGTGGGGAGTAGTCTTTCAACGTCTATGAAAAAAATGTGGAAGTATAGAATATGGTCACCAAGTGTTTGGGAAAATGTCTCAAATCACGTAGGCCACCAAAAAAATGTAATTGAACTCATCTTCATTTTGACATTAAAGGAAACTATTTAATTCTATTAAAATTGCATTAATAGGAGAATGATGATCCTTTTGTTTGCAAAGAATGGACATGTTATGTTGTTTGGCTATGTGCTGCCAATTACATTTGTTGGAAAAACTATAGAGGCCTTTTCAAAAAACTCATTTTATGCATATCCCGCACTCATTACAATTCATGAGATCTCATTTCTTTCATATTTTTTAATGAACGGTCTAAATGCCTTATGCATACCTCCACATTTTGTAAACATGCACAATAACATCATCTTTACTCTTGATTTCATGAATGTTTTTTTGGGTTTGTTCAAGAATTAGTCCATTACTTATAATAAAACATTATCTATAAAGTTTCAAGTGAAAGAGGAAGCTTAAATCATTGATATTTGACATAATTTTTTTATAAAAAAAGTGCATATGAAAAGGGCTTGTTTCATGGATAACTAACATAATGACTTTTCAAAGAGCATACTAACCTCTTAAGAAGTGGAATATCATTTTATTTTACCACCGACCTAAATAAATGTTTGAAAAGAACATACGGTCCCGAGATCCAAGTCCGCTAATATGCTTCCTATGTTTTCATTTAAGATTTTTTTTTTTTTTTTTAAGAACTAGAAAGAAGGATTTAAATTGAAACTTGAACTTTATCACTTATCATAGATCTTCTTGTAGCATGCTTATCAATATGTATACATTTTCATGCTTATCAATATCTTATGAATAACGGTTGTATTTCATAATGATTTGCAACATATGTTAATGCAATTACGACAATCTACTCCATTGTTGGACATTGTGGTTGAGTTCTGATTGACAAACAAAATCCAAGGAACGATTTTATTCTTTAAAACTCCAATGGTCACAACACCTTAAATGTGCAAAAGCAACCGATTCAAAGCATGAATTTTTTAGGCATGGAAAGGTGTATGATTCATAGCCACTTTAACTTTGAATAGTTTTTCTATGAATGCTATTAAGAGAAAGATAAACCTTCCTACTCATTGTTTACATGTTTTATGGCTCCATTCACCTAGGATTTGTGGATATACATGTAGAATATTACAGAATGCCCCACAACCATTGTGTTCCATGAGACTTGTGCAATAACACCATTTGTATTTTCAATTTTATGAATGTTTGTTTGGTTTTCTCTAGAATTACTCCATTACTTAATTATAGTGACTTCTCAAAAAGCATTTTAAGCTCTTAAGGGTTGGTATATTAATTTATTTTACCATTGACCTAAATACATGATCATAAATTATCATTGACAACTCAACATTCAAAGTGGTAGTCCATCTAAAACTCTTTTAATTTTCAAAAATTTATTATTTAGTATATTTAGATTAGCGGGGTTTTTGCAAGAATTAAATTAATGCATTTAACCTTTGTTAGCATACTCCTTGCCTGTGTTGAAAGAGGAGGTTTGAAAAAGTGATACTCTTTATTGACAAGGTCGGTTGTATTATAATCATCGTGGGCCACATAACATACACTAGAACAAGAATAGTTTTTCTTTGTAGCTTGGTGAAATTGATTAGTATAATTTTATTCTTTTATCTATAATACTTGATGCTTCTGATTATGGGTGTATCTAGAATAGGCAATGCATTCACAAGGCCTCTAGAATTTTCTTCAAAGTATATACTTTCACTTGGACTAGCACTGGATGACCTCCCTTGCTCATACGCCTAACAAGGTACTTTATGTCCGGACCTAGGTTGAGTTGATCCTACCTAAGTGTGCCCAAGCTCCCCGAGGGCTATTAAGCATAGCCCAATTGACTTAATACCTTAATGCACATACCTTGGTCCTAAATTAAAGTGGATTGTTATCTTACTTGAAGTAATTGTTTATCTTATGCGATTGCGTACTAAAGGATCGCATGATTTCTTGGCAAAGTGCATAATGCAAGAAGTCCAATGAATAAAGGTTGTTGTAGACATCTTCGACATGTACACTCTTTTCAATACATCAATCTTCAATTATTGTTATTACAACATAAAACAAGGCCATGATATGGCAAATCCTGCCGAAGGCTTTGTTTTGTTGTTGTTGCTATTGTATTTGTTGTAGTATTGTGTGATTGCATGGTTGTTATTGCTCGTTGTGCAATGAAAGGTTAGGTCATTTGTTGAAGATGGGAAACATCATTGGCGAAGCATTATGTTGTCATGCGACTGTTATTTGTTGCAAGGATAAATTGGAAAGGACAAGTGGCAAGTATGTTGGATTGAAATTTAGGGTGCTACATCGATGTTGCAGAAACATGTTTGAAAATGAGGGTTCTTGTAGAGTATGAGGATTAATAAAAGATGTTGCTGATAAATGTTGGTTTTGGTTGTTATAAAGTGCGTAGTTAGAAGTAATATGTTGGGCGGGATTAGTTTTAGGATTTGCAAAAATAATATGTTTTGTTGTTGTCGCTATTGTATTTGTTGTAGTGCAATTGGGCAGGGTGTGTTCTGGCACGAGGTTGTTTCTCTTTTGTTGAAGATCGGAGATGTCTTTGGCGAAGTATTGTGTGATTGCATGCTTGTTATTACTCGTTGTACAATGAAAGCTTAGGTCGTTTGTCGAAGATGGGAAACATTATTGGCGAAGCATTATGTGATCATGCGACTGTTATTTGTTGCAAGGATAAATTGGAAAGGACAAGTGGCAAGTATGTTGGATTCAAATTTAGGGTACTACATCGATGTTGCAGAAACATGTTTGAAAATGAGGGTCGTTGTAGAGTACGAGGATTAATAAAAGATGTTGTTGATAAATGTTGGTTTTAGTTGTTATAAGGTGCGTAGTTAGAAGTAATATGTTGTGCGGGATTGGTTTTAGGATTTGTAAAAATAATAAAGAGATAGCTTTGTTTACACAATTTTAAATGATTCAAGGGTTTTGAATAGAGATCTATTAAGTCTAAATATGGTATTTGTGATACATATTATTTTTGAAAGTAGCATCATATTTAGAAAACAATTAACATATAAAGGGATTGTATGTTAAATTTGGCAAAAATGAATTAGATGTGGATTTGACTATGTATAGGTCGTAGTTATATTTGTTTGAAAGTTACGTAAAAAGAAGATCATTATTGTTTTAATTGCATTATCGATTTTGGGTGATATTTTAGAAGGGTGCGTTTGTGCGATGCCGTCTGTGAAATGGATTAGGTAGATATTAAGGCGAGAGTAATAGTCACACGCTTGTATTGTAATGGGATTTATTGTCATTTGCAGAAGGTGGGATGGTGATGACAGGTGTCTGGAAGAGGCTAGATACGTGTTATTCTGTACCGTGTTTTTGGCTGTGCTTTGCAAAACTTGGTTTTTGATGTTATGGTGTGGCAATGGCGGAATTGTGGATTTGTGTTTGCAGGGTACGCAAAGAGTATAATCGTAGAGATGAGTTTCTATCTGTCTTTGTGCTTTACGATTGTCTCAATTTAGAGTCAGTAAATAGAAGACATTGAAATTATTTTGTTGTGCAGTTGTATTGTGTTTTCTGTGACTTAGATTCAGTTTGCAGAGAGCATTTAGTTGAAAACGAGGTTAGACTTAATTTCGTATCAATGGCTGGGCAAATTGAAGAAGTTTTGTATTTGTAGTTTGGTTCCTGTTACATATAATTTGTCATGGGCGGTGCAGGTAGACGGAGAATACGGTGTTCTGGTTTAGAGATGGATGTGCGGTCAAAAAAGAGTAAGGTGTAAGTAACATAATCCAGTAGCTTAGATGAATAACATTGTTAGTTGATACAGAAATAAGCAATATCAGAATTCGAATACCCATTTTTCAGAGAAAGCTTAAAATTCAATTTTTTTGAGTTGTTTTTAGATGTCGTTGCAAGTGTTATCGTAAGGGAAAAGAGATTAGTAAATTTGTCTGTTGTGTTTGTAAGGCATTGATCTTTTTTAGCCTTTACTATTTGCATTTAATTGTGAGCATGTAAAATTAGGTTATGTATCTTAATCGAGATGCATGTAATGGTTTAGCGATTTGCAATTAATTTATGCGAATTGTGTTTGCTTAGCTCCATGACCGTATTTGGAGGTGCGAGATATGTTTTGTTTAAAATGACAGAGACGAGAGGAGGATGATTTTGGGGTTGCAATTTTAGGATTCGTGTGTATTAGATGAAGAGATTATTATCTAAGAATCTACTGAAATAATTAAAATGTAATTATATCCAAATACAAAGTAATTTGTGTATTGTTATTCAGGGTTGCAGTAGATATAGCAAAGCGGTGTGTTAATATGTGTGTTGAGTGCGGGGACGGTGTGGTTCGGACACTTCCCAGATACCGTATTTTTCCATAGTCACACTTGAACATGTAAGTGGGTTGTATCAGATACAGCTGGATACGGTATGTGGACCATCTCAGAGTAGCCATATCTTTTAAAAGTTAAAATAAATAATTTGCAAAAGTAACCCTTGAAAATGCTAAAAAGATATCGAATAGCTATAGCAATTTTCTAAAATGCTTTTAGGAGCAACAACGAGAAGGACATCGATGTGAATGAGTGCTAGAGTCTATGTTTATAGTAACGAGTGCATGTAACAGGATCGTTTTTAACAAGAAAGTTAGAGTTGTTGCAATCTGAACGTGTTGGCTTTTGTAAAGAGACATTGTTTTGATATTGGGTGTATAAATTATTGAGGGCCTCGGTTAGTGGTTGCCAACAATGCTCTGCACTTGAGAATGTTGCAAAGAAAGTAGGCGGGCGAGTTGTCGAATCATTGCAAAAAGTTTTTTCTTGTTTGTTGCATAAAGTCCGGGAAATGCGTATTTTTTTGAAATCGATGTATCCGATATCAGATCTTAAGATGTTTTCTAGGTTCGGTTTGTATTTGACGTCTTTGGAAAATAGTGTTCGACCTTTTAATTGGCCCTTTCTGATTCTAAGCCATATCGAACGACCCACTTGGTCAATTAGTATTTTTATTTCTTTGAAAAATATATTTGTTATGTGATAAGAAAATCTACGATCTAAGTGCATTGACTCCCATTGCGCTATTTTTTGATATGCGATTGTTTTTGTTGTTGTTTCATTTCGAGGTTGCCCAAAAAACAAAGTTGGGAAATTCATCTCTTCTGAGAATTTGTCTTGAAAAATACCCAATGGTGTAAAGCCTTCTGCAGGAGTGACATTTATGATCTTGTCTTTAAGGTAGTGGATAGTTGAGGAGTCAGTGAAACCATGAATTAGTGTGTCATGTGCATTGTCATTATCGATGTCATCATCAGATGAGCTGCTTTCGGAGGAGATATGTTCATGTTCTTCATTGTTAATTGTTTCAAAGTTGAGTGTTGCAGAGAGTGTTTGATCCCAGTCATGGTTTAGTTTGATTTCATGCATAAGATATAATGTTGTTGCACATAATTGTTTAAGAGCTGCCATAGTGATTATGGGGCGCACATTTCTGAATGATATGCTTTTGTGTATTCAAGGCGTCGTTTAAGCGCCACAACAATTGTTTTTGTTTCTTCTGGGTATCTTGGCAATGCTTGTTGGATTATGTCAATATTTGTTGGAACATTTATTATTGCTCCCTTTAACGTGTATTGGGGACGTTTATGGCTCTGGCATCGTATCTGACCAAATGCAAGTCGAAGAGACACGAGTCTCTCTTCAAGTTCAGAAAGCATTGCCACTATTGGAAGCATTGGAATCAGTTCAATTCGCTGAGGGCATGTCAATCTTGGCAACTTGGCATTTAACAAGCTTGTTGAGCATGGTCGACAAATTGTATTGGATTTCGGCATTGTTTTTGTTGATGTCAGTTGAGCATATGTTTTTTTAGTTGAATTTGTAAAATATGTCAGATTGTGCTTGAAGTGGAGTTGGTTACAAATTCCGCATGTATGGATTGGTGTGTCATTTTTTCGGGCATGAAAACGGGCAATGAATTGTGCAGAGTTGCTTGTTTGTTGTGTATGTTTACACATAATTGTTTTTAGCTTTCGCAGGGACAATTTTGGCATTGCCGAGTTGCATTGTTTTATGGCGGTTGGCATTTACTGAGTCTGAAAAGAGTCTTTTGCTTTTCGGTTGGACTTGTTTCGATGGAGACAATGTCATACATTGCAGCCTTAAGCAATGTGGACATAAGAGCTATTTTGGCATTGAAGAAATTGGCACATGAATCGCCTTTGAGTAGCAGGGAATGTATAACATTGGGATCTGTTACAGCTTTGTTATGTGTCTGTTTGCGTATATCTCTTTTTATCGAGCGAAGTGAAAATTTAACGGTTCCTCGTTCTGGTTGTGCGTAGTGGTTTGCGCATTTGTTTGCGAAGTTATGCTTTGAGTTTCTGTATGCATTTGGACAGTCGTATATTCCGATGTATAAATGGCACCGAGTATTGGAACATAGCGAGAGTTTGTAGCCAATAGTTCGTAATGGAAATGTGGTTCGGGAAGCGAAAATCGGATGAGATTGTATGCTTTTCCAAGTCGTGCATTGCCAGAATAAATCTTAAAAACTTGGAAAGGATGCGAGTCCCACAATTGAATATTTATTTCAAAAAGTAGGCATAACCAATGGATAATGAAGTCGTCTGTGTGTATATTGTTGTGGTCATGGAAAGTGGCTATGTTTATCACAAGGCCTTGCCACGTGCTAATGTGCGGTATGTTTGTTATGGGGTTCTGGTGAAGCCAGGTATGGAGAAAGTGAAGAGTTGTATGATCTTGTCGAAGAATAGAACTACAAAAAGCCTGAGCAGCATACCTGCGCAGGCAGCAAGGGTCGAATTCATTGTTGCGAATGCGGCAAAAACAACTGAAAAGGCTATCAACATTGATATTGTCACTTGTCTCTAGCCTAACAAGGCATAGTTGCTGTAGTTGATTGGATAAACTCCTCCAAAGCATTTCTACAGAATTTTGACGGGACAATAGATGAGCATTGTTTGTTGGTTCAGGGCAAGGCACATTTTTTTTCCAGAATAAGGGTTCATAATGGCCACTAAGAGGGTTGGAATCATGGAAGAGAATACAATATGGTAGTATCTGACTATCTGGAATGAATTGAAGATAATTTCTGCCTCTTGTTGTAGACCAAACCCATATTGGCAAGTTCAGCCATTTGGAAAGCCATTTTATGTAAAATATGTCACCCCATAGGCCTTGTTTAGTAGCTTTGGGCGAGTACACTGCAGATAGTTTCATGCGATGTAAATATGTTTCCCAGCTATGAACACCATGCATAAGAAAAAGGCTTTCAGGATCTAGTTCTAACTGTAGAGAAGCCAATGCTACAAGATCGGAGACAGAGAGCAAAGTCTGGAAGTGTTCAATGGCACCGCTCTAAGTTCAAGTGATGTGTATCGAAAATGGAGCGATCTTTAGCAAAGGAATCAAACAAGCAGTCACCGACTCCGTACTTGAAAGCATAGTCTCGGAAAAGGTTGAACCTATGCAAGACATTGTCTATGCTTTCTACGATGTTGTTTGACAATGTATATTGCTCAACGTCAACAATCGTGGTAGCCATGGATGTTCTTTTGCATTTGGTTTGTTCTTTTTCTATTTAAAAAAAAACTTTTCGAAAGCGAATATAGAAAAGAAGAGTAATGTTTATACCTTTTGCAATGGAGCATGAGCAATTCAAACAAGTAGCAATGAAATGTCTTTGGTTCTGTGATTTTGCTTTTGTCACGAATCTGAAATGTACACAACACATGTTATGCATTTAGTGAATGTTGCAAACCAAAGTACAGAGGAAAAGAATCTTTGTAGATACAATGAAGCAAGTTGCGCAATGAAATACACAAGAAAAAGCAGCCATTTATAGCAGGAGCCATGTAGAATCAACAAAATCTATATTGTGCTCCATGCAAATACACAAGCAATGCAGAGAAAACATGTATTTCAATAAACTCAGCTGAGCGTTGAAAATAGGAAGGAGAAATTACAATAGTTATAACAGCATATTCAAATGCAGAAAGCAAAGGACCCAGAAGCTTTCATTTAAAAATGTTGTAAGGCATGTGCTTTGGAGCATAGCATCAAATTAGTTAAGCAAAAACGTTTTTTTGCAGATGCCCATTTTTGGAAAACTGATCTCAGAGGACGAAACAGATCTGTCTATTCATCCAGTCAAGGCTAAATGCAAGAATGGCCTTAGCACAAGCTAAGAAAGTCGCACAGATGCTAAAATGTTTCAAAGGCATTTTGACAAGTGATTGGAGTCAGCCAGAAACATTCACAATGCGAATTAACTGATCATGCAATGCAGCAAGAATGTTTAAGCAAGTGTTCATTTGTTTGGCCAGTCTTATTTTAGATATTTATAAGAGACTTTTTGACTCTTAGAAGGTTTCAAATGAGTATGCATAGATTGTATTTTGGTGAGGAGAGAAAATGAAATAAGAAACTGTAATAACCTTGAAAAGTAACTTGTATCTTGCAACGAGGTAGAAGAAAATTGAATTTTATCGAGTGTAGAGTGCATAAAGAGCAAAAAACAGTGTTGTAGTGGTGTCCAAATGAATAGAATGCAAATGTTAAGTGATAGAAGTTGGAAAAATTCATGGTTGCCTTCTATCATATAGATCCAATGTAGAAGATGCTCATCAATGTTGCGTTGTTTGGCTTCAAACGTGGCAATTGCATCTCCTTAAATGTGTTTCGCAAATTCCATAAATATGTTTGAAGGCGTATCTCTTGGTATGTGTCAGTCTTACCATGCTTTTGATTAATGACTTCTTTGAAACTAGACCATGGAGAAGACATCTTCACTATTCAGTTTCAGTATTGATTTTGTTTATTCTGATTCAGAGCACCTGTGCTATGTACACTGCAATGTTTGCAGCATCGTTCTTGCTGCAGACAATGGCTGTCACTTTGTTTTACCTGCTCTTTGTCTTTTATTTTGAGTAGTTATTGTATTCATTAACATTGCGAAAGTTCCACACAGAGAAAGAGTGAAATAGACAAATCTTGCTCAGAGACAAAAGCAGAATAGCAGGAAAAGCAATTCTGACATTGTTAATCAATACAAGAACTACTCAAAATAAAAGATAAAGAGCAGAAAAAACAAAGTGGTAGCCATGATGTACAAAATCAATACTAAAACTGTATACCGAAGATGGCTTTTTCATGGTCTAGTTTGAAAGAAGTCATCAATGGAAAGCATAGTAAGACAAAAATAAAGACTGACCGGGTATAATGATCAAATACAATTAGCGTACTAGTGTGGCGAAGCTTGTCTAGGCTAGTGTTTGTGAACCATGTGTGAATGAATATGCTGTATAAGATCGCCTTCTTAATTAAATAATTTATCACAGGGTTTCATGCGTAGACAGAGTAAAAGAAACAAATTTTGTGCGAAAGAGACAAAATATAGCCTGCTGAAATGCAAATGGTTGCAGGTTTAATGGTCTTTACGATGTCATTTTCGAAGATACCATATGTCCAGTGCATATATCAAGCAACAGGTTACAAATCCTGCATCTATGGAAAACCGATCAAGCATAGTGTTGAGGAGAGCACCACGAAGCAAAAATCGATGGTAATTGCGATACTTTATTTAATTGAAAAGGACATCTCAGACAACGTATTCATTCAGACATGGTTCAAATATTTCATAAATATGTTTGAAGCTACATCTTTTGGCACATGTCTTTGGTGGTGACTAAAGAGGCTTTGTCATAGTAGCGTCCTATTTGTATTTAATTATAAACCTGGTCAGTTTATTTTTTGTCTAACCATGCTTTCCATTAATGACTTTTTTGAAACTAGAGCATGGAGAAGGCATTTCCAGTATCCAGTTTTAGTATTGATTTTGTCTATTCTGCGTCTAAGCATTTGTGCTATGCACACTGCAATGTGTGCAGCACCATTCTTGCAATAGATGGTGGCCACCACTTTGTTTTTTCATGCTCTTTATCTTTTAGTCCGAGTAGTTATTGTCTCTGACCAAGTTTTGTCTCTTTGACTCTTTCTTTGTGTGGAACTTTCACAATGTTAATGAATACGATAACTAGTCGAAATAAAAGATAAAGAGTAGGTAAAACAAAGTGACATCCATCGTCTCTATGCGAGAAGCGGTCTTTGCAAACATCGCAGTGTACATAGCACAAGTGCTCTGCATCAAAATAAACAAAATCAATACTGGAACTGGATAGTGAAGATGTCTTTTTCATGGTCTAGTCTGAAAGAAGCCATTAATTAAAAGCATGTCAAGACTGACACGTACAAAGAGATGCGCCTTCAAACATACTTATGAAATTTGTGAAACACATTTAAGGAGATGCAATTGGCAAGTTTAAAGCCAAACAACACAACATTTATGAGCATCTTATGCATTGCATCTATATGATAGAAGACAACCATGAATTTTATCAATACTTGTTGGCTTAGCTCTTCAGTATCCAGATCCAGTCTTGATTTTGTTTGTTCTGTTTTATGTTGAGTAGTTATTCTATTGATCAACAGTGTCAAAGTTCGATGCAGAGAAAGAGTGAAATAGACAAATCTTACTCAGAGACAAAAGCGGAACAATAGGAAAAGCAACTTTGACAGTGTTAATCAATACAAGAACTACTCGAAATGAAAGATAAAGAGCAGGAAAAACAAAGCGGTAGCCATGATGTACAAAAGCGATACTGAAACTGGATACTGAAGATGCCTTCTTCATGGTCTACTTTCGTAGAAGTCACTAATGGAAGTCATGGTAAGACAAAAATAAAGTGACCAGGTTTACAATCAAATTCAAGGAGGGCACAAGTGGGGCGAAGCTTGTCTAGGCAGCATTTCTGAACCATGTCTGAATGACCATGGTTCAAAGGCAAGCTGAAAGCGGGCTTGTTGAAGCAACTCGGAACACATTTAAGCAAATTGAGAATTTTGTGGTTCATATGTGTGCCATATGTGCAAGCACAGTGAAGGTGCGTGAACTATTTGATAAAATGTCAATATATCCAATGTCAACTGCAAAGAACTTGCCGCTTAAAGCGATTCTTTAACACTATTGTTTGCACCTCATGAGCACAAGTTTTTCGATACAGAAAGTGAAGTATCTGAAGTGAAGAAATGTTTCTTTATAAGCTTAAGATTGATAGAAAGTAGCTCAAATATGATATGTTTTCAGAACTCATTTTGTTAAAGAATCACTTTAAGCAGCAAATCATTTTCAGTTCGCGATCAATATATTTACATTTTATGAAACAGGTCACGTACCTTCACTATGCTTCCTGACATCGATAACTTGATGCGCAGAGTTTTTCCTTGCTTGTTGTTCTTCATTCACTCTAGTATATATTTATTTATAATGCATTCACTATAAGCTTAAGATTGATTGAACGAATGAATATAAAACTGTTACACATTTAAGCAGATGCAATTGCAGGTTAAAAGCCAAACAACACAACATTTATGAGCATCTTGTGCATTGCATCTATACGATACAAGAGAACCATGATTTTTATCAATACTTGTTGGCTTAGCTCTTCAGTATCCAGATCCAGCCTTGATTTTGTTTGTTCTGTTTTATGTTGAGTAGTTATTCTATTGATCAACAATGTCAAAGTTCAATGCAAAGAAAGAGTGAAAAAGACAAATCTTGCTCAGAGACAAAAGCGGAACAAAGCAGCAAAAGCAGCTTTGACAGTGTTAATCAATACAAGAACTACTCAAAATAAAAGATAAAGAGCAGGAAAAACAAAGTGGTAGCCATGATGTGCAAAATCAATATTAAAACTGCAAACTGAAGATGTCTTCTTCATGGTCTAGTTTCATAGAAGTCATCAATGGAAAGCATGGTAAGACAAAAAAAAAGTGACCAGGTTTAGAATCAAATTCAAGCAGGGCACTACTGCGGTGAAGCTTCTCTATGCAGCATTTGTGAATGATGTCTGAATGAATACGTTGTCTAAGATGCCCTTCTTAATTAAATAAATTATCAGAGGGTTCCATGCACAGAAAGAGTGAAAGAAACAATTTTTTTGTGAAAGACGCAGAATATAGGCTCCTCAAATGCAAATGATTGCAGGTTTAATGGTCTTTACAATTTCATTTGCATCACAATGGTTCGAAGGCAAGGAAAAAGCGGGTTTGCTGAAGCAACTCGGAACACATTTAAGAAAATTGAGTTTTGCGTTGTTCATATGTGTGCCATATGTGGAAGCATAGTGAAGGTGCGTGAACTATTTGATAAAATGTAAATATATCCAGTGTCAAGTGCAAATAACTTGCTGCTTAAAGCGATTCTTTAACAATATTGTATGCACGTGGTGTGCACAAGTTTTTGATAGAGAAAGCGAAGTATCTAAGGTGAAGAAATGTTTCTTTACAAGCTTAAGATTGATAGAATGTAGCTCAAATATGATATGTTTTCAGAACTCATTTTGTTAAAGAATCACTTTAAGCAGCAAATCATTTTCAGTTCGCGCTCGATATATTTACATTTTATCAAATAGGCGACGTACCTTCACTATGCTTCCACACGCGGTATACATAAGAAGCAGGGAATTCTCATACATGACATTCAAGAAATGTTATTTTTCCACCTTTAAACCTGCCAATTGCATTTCCTTAAATGTGTTTGAAGTTGCTTGAGCAAATGCAGTTTGACCTTGTCTTGGAATTGTGGCAATGAAAATGACATCGTTAACTTGATGCGCACAATTTTTCCTTGTTTGTTGTTCTTGATTCGCTTTAGTTTATATTTATTTATAGGGCATTCACTATAAGCTTAAGATCGATTGAACAAATGAATATAAAACTGTTACAACATTTTAGATACTTGTAAAAGTCTTTGTGACTGTGACAAGGTTTGTAATGAGTATGCTGCTTACCCACAACGTATTCATTCAGACATGGTTCAAAAATTTCATAAATATGCTAGAAGGTACATCTCTTGGCATATGTCTCTGGTGCTGACTAAAGATGCTTCGTTACACTAGCATCCTACTTGTATTTAATTATAAATGGCGGTTTATTTTTGTCAACCATGCTTTCCATTAATGACTTTTTTGAAAATAGACCATGGAGAAGGCATCTTCAGTATGCAGTTATAGTATTGATTTTGTCTATTCTGCTTCTGAGCACCTCTGCTACGCACACTGCAACATGTGCAGCACCATTCTTGCAGTAGACGGTGGCCACCATTTCGTTTTTGCCTACTGTTTATCTTTCACTTGGAGTAGTTATTGTCTCCGAGCAAGATTTGTCTCTTTGACTGTTTCCTTGTGTCGAACTTTCACAGTGTTAATCAATACAATAACTACTCGAAGTAAAAGATAAAAGCAGGAAAAACAAAGTGGTAGCCATCGCTCATCATCTTTGTGAAGCGGTCTTCCTGCAAAGATTGTGATGAGCGTACATAGCACAGTGCTCGAATCGAATAAACAAAATCAATCAATAAAAAACTGGATATTGAAAATGCCTTCTTCGTGGCCTACTTTCAAAGAAGTCATTAATGGAAAGCATGATGAGAGTGACACATACCAAGAAATGTGCCTTCAAACATATTTATGAAATTTGCAAAACACATTTAAGCAAATGCATTGGCATGTTTGAAGCCAAATCGCACAACATTTATGACCATTTTCCAAGCTGTAAGAAACATAAAACATAAAGGTGGAGAAAAATGGAACATAATGAAGGAAAGCAATGATGAACTAGATGAATATAAAACATAAACTATAAAATACATGAAGGCTGGCAGAAACAGGCACATTCATTTATTGGATGCACTCAGTAATTGCTGTTTTGATTGAATAACAGATCAGAATATCAGTTTAAATCAATTCACCCATGTTGTATACAATCAGAAACAATAGTTTTTATGCTAGAGAATGAAATTACTGTGGGCCCAAGAGTAAAGCACATAAAAGATATTCAACTGATCTTTGTTTTGTAAGTAAAACACCATTTTCAGTTCGTTTGAGAAAATCACAAAGCCATGAAAAGAGAGCAATAAGCTCATGACATTGGACACAAGCTTCGAAATGGGCAACAAATACAGAGCTCTAGTTTTCTGTATTTCCATTTTGTTCAGAGGGCTTTCATTGAATCTATTGGTTGCAAAAGATATTATCGATGTCATATGCTATTCTGGAGCTGTGTTTTGATGGAAAAACCATATATATATCTACTTTATTTACATACACAACTGCTATGAGCTCTTGCGCCCGCGACTTTATTTTGCTAAAGTCTGAGAACTCTTTTTTGTCTGATCCAAGATAAAATGACGAACATTAATACTACTTTTTGTCTGTTATATCTCAGTCAATCAGTTCTGAACCTAACATTGGTTTTCATTTATGCTCTGAATATTGGCAAGGAACTGGAATAAAATTTTCTGCGAAAGAGCACCAACGTTTGTGTTTTTTCCCATACGTTTGTGTGTAGACGTTTGTTCCAATCTGACAAGATCCCTGACTATAGATTGTTAGTAGATGATCTCAGAGATACCCAAGTATATATTTTTCCCTCATGTGGTGCTTACCAGTTATTGGCTGTTGTCAATTTTGATTTTGTTATTGTAAATATTTTCTTGTGTAGAACTCGACACTCGGATTGAGTACAGGGTCTGTATGAGTACAGAGAAAAATGCACTTGGCCATGGGATTAGACGCAGCTTCAAATCACAACAAACATAAACACAAAGAAACATAGGAAAATTAACATAAACAAAAACACATAACTTAAATTGCATTGCCATGAAAATTTACCTTGCTCTTCAGAGTCCTTCACCTCCTGGTGGGCAGATGAAAATGAGAAATTACACAGCGTGTAAGAAACAAACATGGGTTTCCCTCGAGCCACTCAAAACTGTCAAAAGCGACCTAATCTGTACATCACAGTCAATGCATTAATGTTTCATAACTGCTACGTTTTTTCACTCAACAGTGCACATAAAGCCAACGACCAATAAAATGTTGCCAGAATAAAAAAATCAAAACCTAAAACTATAGTCCAGCCTCATTTAAATACACATGTCACAATACGATTGAAAACAATGCAAATGTTTAATTGGTAAAGTGAAGACAATATCCATGCCTTCGACAGAGTAAAAATAAAATAATATCAACAAACACATTACATAAGTATCACATCAAATATATCGTTACAAACGATTTTTAAATTGACATCCATTTTGACATATCGTACAATTCATGTGCAACTCTTAGTCTACTAGTGAAAGAAAGAAAAAAAAAGTCCACATCTCTATAATTCACATACGTGATACATTTAAAATCAAGCCACTATGTGGTTGGAAGACCGTACAACTTGCCAAAGGCAATGAAATTTCTGTACTTGTAGTCTATTCAATTTAAAGTAACCTTTCCACAAACGAATAAAACAATGCCTAATGAGCCAAAGAACTAATTATTAAATATCTAGTGGATGACAAAGGGTGGGCAAATCCACTTACAATGTGTGGAATGTGGTTCTAATATATAATGTATTATACTAGCCGTGCATTAATTTGCGATTAACATTTAGAAATTTAATTGTATTCATAGCGACAATCTATATTATATATTAATCTAAATGAATTAAAATTCTTTAAAAGGAAGAATAATAGGATTTTTGAATAATATTTGATTTTGATTTATTCCAATATGGAGAAAATTGTCACACCAAGATAGACCTATATATTAAGATAAGTTTTTTTAGAAAGATAGAATTTTATGTTTACATGATTAAAACCATATAAATATGTATAATATTAAAGTAAGGTTAATTTAATTAAGATAGTCACATCTAATTATTTAGTAGAAAAGCTTCATACTACTTGTTTTATCACCGTATCTTTTATTCATGAACTCTCTATAATAAACCTATATACAATTATAAATATTAGTTTCAAATAAATTACCATTTTATCATAAAATCATATCAATTATTAATATATTTTAATAAATTTATATTATTATATTTCATAAAATTATGTATTTAATAATATGCTTGTAAATCAATATCTAATTTTTAAATAAAAAATATTTTTCGTATTGAGAAACTTTATTGAATACTACAAATTAAATAAAAATAGCAACCACTTTGAATCCCATAACAATAAATAATTTGATTTTTTTTTTTTAAATTATTTTTGTGCTTCCACATTCTCATAAATGTATTGGAGTTTAGATTTATTTACATTTTTACATTAAAAAACAACAAATTTGCTTAAGGGGGTCTTTCTATCTTACAATTTAATGTTGTCCATTGTTATCTAAAAATATAAAGGTTATTTTGTTTATATTCAATCAAAGAAAGAGTCCAATATTTTTAAGAATATAATCGCATTCTCAAATGATTTAAATAATCTATAATATGTATGTTTAATCTATAATAGAAGTATAATCTACACTAATAGTTAAGGGTGATGATAGAGTGGAATACAAATATCTATAAAAATAGTTAATTTTTTGAATTATACATATATACTTGGTCATTATAGGGTAAATATTATTCTTATTTGGAGAAGGTAAGTGAAAAATATATATGAAACAATGAAATTTAGATCCCATTTTTCCATATATATATTTTTTTCAAAATTTGATATAGTCATTAATTAATATGGAACCTTCGATGAAAAAAATCTATGTAACATTTCCAAAATAAACACATTAAATTGGTGCATCGCAACTTTTAAAAAATGTCTAATCGCTATTATAAATAATGCACTTAAATATAGTTACAAACAATTAATCTATAAAATGTATATTACAAATAATAAATAAATATGAAGCATTATGCTTATACACTTATTAACACCCTTTTCTTTCTTATATTCCACATTTGCCATGTTTGACATTGTAACATTGATTCATCATTTTGGTATATGTAGTTAAAAATAAACTAGCAAAAGCATCCATATGTGCTTGTGAAGGGTCGATAGGCATAAATAGTATAGAGTATATATTCTTTAAATAGTTTTAAAGTAATGCTTTTTAAGAGCTATGCTTCTAAAGTCCATTGGAATGAAGCCATTCTTCTATTGTCAAAGCAGTGTTGTATCTCTGCATGAAAATTGCAAGCATTTAGAGCTATATATACTATGAGAATGACCCAAGAACATTCACTAAATTCATGTTCAGAATCAAATACTAGTTAAAAAAACAAAATGCATAGTTACCCTTGCAAACTCAATGTCACTTACACCATGGGCTTCAAGAGCCTGAACAAGATCTGAGCCCTCCATTCAGTCACATCAATATGAAATTCCCGAAAACCAAAACTAAAGAATAAATCAATTTAGGTAGAAATTTAGGTCTACTAAGGAACTACACTCTTTTGTATGACACCTAACATTTTTAGCAAAGAATCTCTAGCTACAACGGTGCAAGTTCTTCTCATATGCATATATTTGTTTGGATCTTACAAGTTAGGGTGCACAAGTCAACACAAAAAGGATTTTAAATGAAAGCATTTCCAATTAAAAAACTCTAACCTAGGACCCAGTGGATGCACCAAGATTTAAACAAGGATAATAGTGTTTATAAAACAGAGCTTCAGAAATGGTGGAGGCAAATTTAAACAACACTCATGTTCATCATTAATATTAAATTATTTATGGTGATCACGATTCATGATCCAGACATACTTTCTAGTAATTTTTTCAAAAATTCAAAGAGTTGTGTGAATAGAACCTAATATGTCTCAACTCACCTTCTTCTTGAGGCCGGATGTCCTTGGCTTGCATCCATCGAAAGGAGAATTTCCCTTCCTAACCACATTAAAAATCACCATTTTCTCATTTCATCTGCACATGCATTTGCAAACAAAACCACATCAGACATTAAAATAACAACTTCTAAACAATTTTTTGTGCGAATTCAAACTAAAATTGAATCAAAATCGATATGCATCAATGGTAGTATAAATGTTATACAAATTACTCATTATTGGATAAGGAGGACACCAATGAACACGTAGGAGGTGGAAGGTAAACAGAACCCGTGTGGTAAGAAGAACAATCAGTTTTACAAAGGAAATTTGCCAAAATAAACTAAGACAAAAAAATATAGAAGATGCCGAAAATTAAACCTACAGTTACAAAGAAACTTGACTTTGGAAATCCTATCGGCCAAATATCAAATTCTTTTACCCACCCCATGTTCATGGACATCCTCAAAGAATATTCATATAATTGAAATGTTTCGTGCATATTTTGTGAATAAGACATACACATAATACAAATCAAATTTCTTACTCACACAAATTACATAACAAAACCCATCGTTAGCATGATGGGTATTCATCCCATGCATTTTCTTGGGTCAACTTGTCGAACTATATGAAAATAGTCGAAAATATTATTGTGGTGCTTCCTTTACTCTTTTAGAACACATTCTATGATACACACATCGATTTTGCATGTCATGGATAAGTGATGCAATCGTGATCAGGGTTCCCAATGAAGGGATAGCTTCCACAATGTAACCCTTGTCATAGTAGACCTCATTAAGGTGACATCTTAGGAAAAACTTCTAAATAAGAACACACAGGACAAATATGTCCATTAATACAAGGAAAAATAATTATATTCGAGACACATCACCATTACACTTAAATTAAAGTCTCAATGAGACTTTGTAAGGATTCTACTAAGAATTCCAATCTTGGATCTATTATAATCTAGTAAACTCTACTAAGGCTCTCAAAACCAACCTCTAGCTCAAACTAACAAGGACAACCGATCTGTGATAAAAAAACTTTAAATAGAAACTCTAATCAAAGTCTAGATCAAGAAGCCTTACCAATATGGACAACCGATCTATGATAAAAAAACTTTAAATAAAAACTCTAATCAAAGTCTAGATCAAAAAGCCTTACCAATATGGACAACCGATCTGTGATAAAAAAACTTTAAATAAAAACTCTAATCAAAGTCTAGATCAAGAAGCCTTACCAATATGCATTCCCTTCTACGTATAGAAAGCACAATGTATTTAGAAATAAAATATTATGTATAATATTCCTCAGAGACCTCTCAAAGCCATTGATTAATGCAGGATTTAGTAGGATCAAGATTATTCAAACGTTCTATTGGTTCTTAGCCAAAATAGATGGATCAAGGACCATGAGTAGCCTATGTTATTTGTCTTGATGTTGATAAGTGATATTGTTAGTTGCAAATTTCATCATGGAAGTGGTCCCATAGAATGTAGTATTTTACGGCTTGATGCTTATTATGTGGATTCTACTAATACATCACGACTCGGTGTAGGATTTCATGACATAATTTTTTTTTTTGGTTTTGGTCAAGCATCGATGATCTACATCAATAGTGCATGACATGAGTGTATAATTCTATTGTGAACTACGAATTTTTATGCAAGGTGGATTAGAACAATCTTAAGTGGCGAAGTCTAGTTTTCCACATCGTGGATAGTGTTGGATGACATTCATAAAGATTCCACTTATTTTGTCGTGTTGGGTGAAATTTATATTTTTGTGTGGGTTAGAACAAGATTTTACAACTTCGCAAAACAAAAAAGGTAATAGAGTTGTGTGGGTTCCACAAAAAAAAAGGAAAAGGATATTTGCGTTGATTTCTTAGGAATGGTTCGGTATTGTGTAATGACATTACATAAAGGAATTGCACAAAAAATTATCTAATACTAAGTTTTTATGTTAACTCATGATTGTGTATGAACATGGATGCTCATACATCACACACATTAGTTAGAAAAAATCTTTAGCTCCTACTTAAGAATTATTTTGAAGGTTTGAAATGGAATGGTTGGGTCTTGTGATATCTTCTTCTATAATCAATATGAATCTTTGATCTCTTAGACTCTCTATTTTACCATATATTCCTTTTGTTCCTTTCCATGCAATGAATTTATTACGTGGTCTTCCAAAATTCATTCTACTTACATACACCAATGCACCATTACTCTTATAACTTTTGTGTGTCCAATTTTTCTTCTATTAGGATCTATTCTCCTCTTTCTGCCCCTCATAATATCATGTATAGATATGTTATGTTGAAAATACGTGAGATGTCTATCCCTTATGTAAGTTCCAACTAGTATGCATTCTCTACAAAATTATTCACAACTCGCATGTCCCAATATTTATCTACTTGATTTTTTCATAAGTTCCTCGTGATAACCTCTCCTTTCTTAGGTGCACGATAAATAAATATTCTACCTTAAAATCTAAATGTATCCTTTGCAAATATGTGCATTATTTATATCCACATAAACTTTCTCCAACAATTTACGTACTTGCTTATGCACTTCATATATTGTGAAAAGTCATCTACTTTTGTGTTCTTCCACTCTTATCATAGAAACTCCCTTAGCTCTACAATTCCTCTTGGAATTTTTCCATATATGATCTAGGAAGGTGGATTTTTAGTTATTTTGTTAATAGAGTTGTATGTAAACTCTTCTTGCACAAGAAATGCATCCCATATTCTTGACTTCTCTTATACCAAACATTACAAAACATTTCCAATACCCATATTTATAACTTCTATTTGGCTATCTATCTGCAGGTGATATGCAAAAAAATACAACCTTATGTTGAGTTTCTTCCATAATGTGCACCAAAGATGGTCCAAAAACTTAGTATTTCTATAAGATATTATGGTGCGTGGAAAAACATGCAGTCTCACAACTTCCCTAAAAATAAATTCACAACATGAGTATCATCATTGGTCTTCTTGTAAGAAATAAAATGATCCACCTTTAAGAATCTATCCACAACAATGAAGATAAATTCATGCCCCCTTGAATTTTGGAAATCTCAAAATACAATCCATACTCAAAATCTCCCATGGTCTCTTAGGTACTAGTAATAATTGATATATCCCTATATTCAAATCTTTCCTTTTTCTAATTTGTTTAGTTTACATATCTGCAAGCATTTTCACACTTTTGTATCCATCCACAACTAAGAATATATCTCACCTAATTGCACCGAGTTCTTATTTATCCCACATCTTTACATTCCTCCAAAATGTTTATAATTGATCAAATTATCCATCATCAATCCTTACAAACACACAATTATGTGCCCTTTAATAACAATCCTTCCGATAGGAATTACTCTAACCATGACATGTAATTTATGTTCATTGGTTCTTTTGGAGCTCAAAATTACACCCCTACCTAAATCGGAAGATCCAAAATTTTGGGCCAACATGGGACTATCTCCACATGCGGGACTTCAAATCAAGACATACCTCTACGAAGGTAGGCTTCCTCCTTTTGTGGGTTAAGAGAACCCACGGAACACAACCTATCTAACCTAATGCTAACACTACTTCTAAACTAACCTACTCTAACACATCCAAGGGACTAGGGAGAGAGAGGAGAGAGAGGGATGAAAGAAGGAAAACTTAAGATAAAAAGAGTGGTGATAGCACTAGAAGAGAGGGTGATCACTCTCCACAAGGGGAAGAAAGGGGAGAAAACAAAAGAGGAAAAGGGAAGACAAAAGTGCCACAAACCTAAAACCGTAAAACTCGGCCCTTCCTACACATTTTACACACACTGAAAATGGAAAAACCTGCAAGTATGAAACACACATAACATGCTAAAGAAATAACAAAGAGGCACGAACATGTAAAAAAATGCAACTATATGACGGGAAGCGAGACACCACACGATATTTACTACTTAAATGATGCAAAAATGATTACATTCATGGATAAAGGTGAAATAATACATTACATGGACCAAATCCAAGGTGTGAAACTCATGGGAAGTCGGCCACCATTTTGGCATGGTTATGTTACAAAAAGTGTTGCAAACTTGGACACTGATAAGGGGGTAAATCAGTGTCTTCTTAAAAAATTTAGATGTTTCAACTTCACAAAACTTGTTAGGATCAAGAATATGAAACCATACACAAACACATGAAAGAGAAATAATACACAGTATTTAGGTGGGAAACCCAAAAGGAAAAAACCCACTAAAATCAAAGAACTAGCTTTGGACAATTTTTCCTATGTGTTACAATGATTTCAAGTTGAGATGCAACTCAAATTTTGAGGCTACAACCCCAAGATAATTCATTCAAGACTATTGACCTTCTGTAGCGACAACGATCTTTTTGTAAGCTACTACTTGAAGGAGGCTGCACCCCCTATGTGCTAAGCTACTACTTAGACTTGTTCTTGATTTTTTGGTCAAGCTTTGCTTGTTGTATTTCACAACTAATGATGACCTCTATATTTTCTCATTTCTTTTGTTCTACTCCTAATTCTCTATTCTTCAATTTTCGGTAGGAATTTTTCCTCACTTCAAAATTTCCTCAATTCACTCATTTAAAAAATGGTGATGTGTGTTCATGTCAACAATTTTTTATCTTAGGTCTCATGTTATCTAGTCAACCTATATCTATTAGTTCATCATTTTATTTTAGCCTCTTTTACCCCTACTTTTGTTTCATACATGTCCTTTGTCCATCAAATAATATTTTTCACAATCTTGTAATATTTCTAGAAAAATCCCACCTTCCTATGTATTACCTTTTGTCACAATCATATCATCAAGAGTTCCATCTCTATTTTTATGTGAACAAGCATACAAACTTCTTCCGACCATTCACCCCTTTGTCTCTTTCTTAGTTACGGCTTCATTTACTTCCTTGATCTTTTCTTTTCACATCACTTATTTGTTCAACATCATTTCACTATTTCACTTCAATCATATTTATGTCTCCATCAACTGTAATTTTTAATTTTGCATTGATATTAGATTCATGCATTTGTATCAATGTTGTCTCGGTATGTTTTATCAACTTCCTTCACATGCTTTTCTCACTTCATGACTTGTTACTAATCTACCTTTCCACTACATTGTATGTTGACTATTTTCATACCTCATTTATGCACATTTTTCATTTTTACTCTGCTCTCTTTTACATCACACATTAGTCCATTTCCTACTCACACACTCTACAATCTTGAACTACCCATGTTTTTCCATTATACTCGACAAGAATTCAAGACTCAAGTAGCTATTACATGACCTCTCACATTCTATATACACACCACATTCCACTTTTAAACTCATCCTTGATTGAGATTCTCCTCATCGGAGGTACCTATTCAACTTATGTATTGCATATTTTTACTTTCCTTTCTTTTTGAGTTCTTTTCCATTGTTTGAGCAACATTGACTCTTTATATGCATGTATTGTCCTTTCTTGTTCTAATTAATAAGAGGAAATCTTAATATTGTATTTGTTAGGATTTGTTGGTTTCATCTAGGCTTCATTTGATTCAAAAAAATATAGGCTTAGGACTCTACACTTTCATTAGAGGATCAAACAACACCTTAGCTTCTTATGTCAACACTACTGAGATTTTATGCATGATTTATCCATTGACATATGAAAGGAGGTTCATTCAAGAAATATGGAAGGTTTTTCAAACATCTATTAACCCCATTTGAGTTGAATAAATGAACACGAGACCTTTCCATTTGATGAGTTTTGTTGATGCTCATACTTTAATCATATCATTATGTCAATCTAGGGTGGTGTCCATGGCTATTTGCAACAAAGGAAACAATAGGAATGATTTTGCAGTACGTACTTTAGTAACAAAAACTAAGAAATTAATGAACTGATCGTGATTACAAATAAAATGCTTAAAAGTAACATTAAAATGAAATGCGGAATGGAAGGATTACTAATTATAAAAACACAAGTACTTTGAAATAATGAAATAGATACTAGAACAGTAAATGCATTCAGAAGATTGAAAATAAATAAACATAAACCTCCTTTTCGTTGGTTAGGAGTGGCCTTTGATCCTATCCTTTGATCATATTTAACACTCAAATTTAAGCAAAAAACATTACCTTGAATCTGTTATCTTGATTGAATTGAAAATGCTCTATTATAGTGAATTAAAACAACTAAAAATCGAACCACTAAATCTGAGTACATGATCTCTTTTATACAGATATGTTCTAGTTTTTAGGAGAGAACTAGTTATTATAATGACTAAGTCTATTTAATTAAATGCTAACTGAAGTGGAAACTTCCTATTAGGAGATACATTAATGAAAGGGAAGTTCATAAAGTTTTTGAACTTGAACTAGTCCCAAAAACTAAAGAGAGAATTCATGATTGATTCCTTGGAAGGAGTCAATCACATCTAGGATATTTTGTAAATCGTTAACTCGATTAAAGAGAGCGAATCAAGATGAGTCTCCAACTTTTGGTAATGTTTCCTTATCTTATTGCTTGAATGTCTATTGAATTAATGGTGATGATTTCTATTCAGAGTGTAGTGTTTCCAAGTGTGACTTCAAATATCCGAGCTATCTGTATGTGCACATGAGTTTCCCCAAGTTCCAAAGAAGCTGGATTAGTGACCTAGATGATTTGGATGTGTTGCTTTGAGACCCATGTTAAGCGGATGAGAATCCTATGCTAACATGTCAAATAGAATTTTACGCCACTTCATGAATGAATTCCCATGCTTTCTATAACAACTCAACATATACTTCTTTCAAAAATGAATTTAATGTTCATAAACAATCTTATTCAAGCCATTATGCAAAAGAATCAACAAGATAAAAACATCACAAGTATACACAATAATTTCTTCATAATCATAGTAAAGTATTAAATATAAAGAGTAATCATTGTTCATCGTGTATCATGATATCAAAATGGTATGAGTTTGAACATGGCTTAAACATATTTAAATAGGGTTTAAACATAAAAAATGGGGTTCATCACTCCCCCGGACTAAGGATTTAGCAGGTCCTCCTACTACATGTTAAGTTGTTCAACTATCCTAGAACAATTATACTCATTGGAAAAAAATTTGTCAAGTTTCATCTGCAAATGTATCAGAAAAACCAAAATGATCAACAACATTCTTCCTCCATGTCGCATAGATTTCTCCGATTGGTCATTAGTTAAATTCCAATGGGGTACTTGATGCAAGTATCGGAGGGGCTTGTATCTCATTCCAATCCACTATTCTTTGAGGCCCAGAATGATCTTGCAAATATCCTTTTCTCATTTTAAGGACCACCGAAGGTTTGTTGGTGAAATGACCTCCTTCCTTTTGTATGGATCTGCAAACAACTGATATCATACTTGGGAGGCAAGAAAATTGACATTGAAGGTGGGTATCACCTTTTGACACAATTTTGAAGAATATTTGTGTACCTATCTACTAGACGTAGACAATACACCTGTGAATGGAATCTATTGAAAAACCTGAGGGGAGCTGGTAAATCATGCCTCATGAGGAGGCCAATGTTGAACTCTGCTGCAAAAATATTTCTCTTTGATCCTACCACTCACCCTGATGCCGAGGGTTGAAATAAATGCTCTCAACTAAACTTTCCCCACATACAAATTGATTGGGATCTCAATCTGCTCAGAAGCAGAAACTTATGAACATAGAACTCACATAGAAATTTTTCTCAATATCATTGGTGGCAGTATATGCCCCTACAAATTGACTATCATCTTCAAATTCAATATCCAACATTTCCCTGGCTCTAGTTATTTGCCATCGAAAAATTGTTCCTTTAAAAACAGGGCATAAAATTTGGAAGGGGTTCTACAAGAGAGTAAATATTCAAGATAATCAAAGAAAACAAATGAAAAACACAAGATTTATCCTGGGAAACCCTTTCGGGAAAAAACCCAACACAATAACTTCTCTCTCTTATTGCATTAACTTAACCATTTACAATACAATAATGTACTTCCAAGTTCTACTTTACCCTACTGCATCTCCAACTATTTGTAAGCAAAACAGTAAGAAACCGTCAAAGTGGTTTTACAATATAATGGGTACCAAAACCATGGGCTAATAAACACCCATAATGGTTCCCCATAATTCATGGATTATGACACCACCCATATATACGTATAGATAAAAATAACATATATCTATAATAATAGGGAAAAATAGGGATTTAGGGGGCCAGGAAGACCCCCGGGCCTGAAAACCGGACCCTTGTTAATGCTCGTGGAAGAGGTGTACAATACTCTTGGGTATATAATATACAAAATATACAACACATTCTAACATTCTCCCACTTGTTGTATACTTTGCAAAAGGGGGCTACACTGCCATATAGTCAACAACTCAGGGCATTCAAGCCCATCAATTTTCTGCACCAAGAAAATTTCTCAGCACTCACAACCTTAGTTAAAGAGTCAACAACATTATCCTTTGTGTCCACCTTACTTAGTAGTATCTTCTTCTCCTCCACCATTTCTCTTACAAAATGGTATTGAACATCAATGTGTTTCATTCTTGAATGATACTCAGGGTTCTTTTCTAGAAAAATTGCACTTTGACTATCACAATCGATCCTTACAACATTTTGAGTGAACCAACAAGTGGAGATCAATCATCAGAAGCCAAACCACTTCTTTACTTGCATGAGTAGCTACCATGTACTCAACCTCTGTGGTGGATATCAAACACTTGCTTGACGTTTACTCATCCAACTTACCGCTCCACCAAACAAGTTGAACACATAACCATTGGTAGACCTGTGCATATCCAAGTCTCCACCCCAGTCAGAATCCACAAAACCATGTAGATCTAATGTTTTACTTTCATCAGGTTTTCCCTGATAATAAATTACATAATTAGATGTCCACACAGTACCTAAAGATTCTCTTTACCGTAGTCCAATGTTCCTTTCAGGATTTGACATGAATCTGCTCACTACTCCCACTGCATGTGCAATATCAGGTCTAGTACAAACCATTGCATACATCAAACTACCAACTGCACTAGCATATGGTACCTGAGACATGTCCTCTATTTCTTCTTTAGTTTTAGGACATTGTTCAAAAGACAACTTTTGACCAACAAGAAAAGGAATACTAATAAGTTTACTTTCATGCATTTGAAACCTTTGCAATATCACCTCAAGATACTTTCTTTGATTTAACACTAGTTTCCTATTTACATGATCTCTTTTTATTTCCATGCCCAAAATAAATTTTGCAGCACCGAGATCCTTCATATCAAAATGAGATGAGAGTTGAGATTTAACATGACTGACCAATTTCTTATTATTACCAATTAACAACATGTCATCAACATACAATACAATGATAACATAATATTCACCTTCATGTTTAAAATAAACACAAGGATCAACTTTACTTCTTTCAAGCCCAAGTCTCAACACATACCTATCAAATTTTTGGTTCCACATTCTTGGTGATTGCTTCAAGCCATATAATGATTTTTCAGCCTACACACCAAATCTTCCTTTCCTTTGATCTTAAAGCTTTCTGGTTGTGTCATGTAGATTTCCTCCTCAAGCTCACCATGCAAAAACATTGTCTTAACATCCATCTGCTCTATTTCCAGATCGAAAAAAGTAAAACAATAGCTAAAATAAATCTAATAGAATGTAACTTAGCAACAGGAGAAAATATCTCACCAAAATCGAGTCCCTCCACTTGAGAGAAACCCTTTGCCACAAGGTGAGCTTTATACTTTTCTATTTTCCCATCTGCATTATACTTCTTCTTAAACACCCATTTACAACCAACTGTTTTCTTCAGGAGGTAATTTCACCAAGTCCCATGTATTATTCTTATATAAGGACTCCATTTCTTCCTCCATAGCCTTTTTCCAAAACTTTCTTTCATTAGATCCAAAATCCTCCTTCACAGTCTTGGGTTCATCATCAGTAATAAATAAAACTGACAAAACAAAAGTAGAATGGAAATCAAGAGGACTATACCTCTCAGGTGCCCTTCTCAGCCGATATGATCTTCTTAAGATAGGATTTTCTGGTTCAACATCTTCTAGTTCCTCATCTACTTCATCTAAATCTTCCCCTTGCAACTCTCTTTGTGGTTCATCTTCTGTAGTCACATCAAATTTAGACACAGATTCATCTTCCTCAATTTTAACATGATCTTCCTTTGGTTTTGCTTCTTTCTCTGGAATTTCCTTAAGCTCTCTAAAAATTACATTACGGCTAAAAACAACCTTCTGTGATTCTAGATTCCAAAGCTTGTATCCTTTTACACCATTAGAGTATCCAATAAATATGCACTTAGTAGATTTATTATCTAACTTGGTTCTTTTCTCTTTTGGAATATACATATAAGCAATACAACCAAATACACGTAAATGTCTAACAGAGGGTCTCTTACTAGTCCATGCTTCTGTGGAGTTTTTCCTTCAAGTGTAGATGTCGGTGATCTATTAATCAAATAACACAATTTCCACTGCTTCTGCCCTAAATTTTTCTGTCCAAACTGGCACCATTGAGCATACTTCTACACTTATCCATCAACGTTTTGTTCATCCTTTCTGTAACTCCATTCTATGTTGTGGTGTATATGGAGTTGTCTTTTGCCTTTCTATTCCACACTCTTTATAGAATTTCTCAAAGGCATTAGAGCAATATTCCCCGCCATTGTCACTTCTCAAAACCTTTATCTTCCTTTCTATCTGATTTTCACAAGAGCCTTAAACTCTTTGAATTTATTGAAAACCTCAGACTTATTCGAATAAAATATACCCAAGTCTTTCTTGAGAAATCATCTATAAAACTAACATAGAACATGGATTTTCCTAATGATGGAACTTTTACAGGTCCAAAAACATCACTATGTATCAAATGTAGAATTCCTTCTGATCTTGTAGCATTAGTAGGAAACTTTACTCTAGTTTTCTTTCCAAACACACAATGCTCACAAAAATCAAAATCTAAAGGACACTCAAAAATTCCTTCAACCATACCTTTTACTTTTAAAGTATGAAGTCCTTTCTCTCCGATGTGTCCCATCCTTTGATGCCATAACATCATCTTCATTGCAGTAGATGTAGGAGTTGGATCTGAAGCTTTCTTCTCCTCTAGAACCACAGAGCTATTGCACTCATCAGTAACAATGCTTGCCTCAAGCTTGAATAGTGTTCTAGTATGGATGCCTCTTTCCAATACCATTGCACCCTGAACCATCTTGCAATTATCTTTACTAAATGCTACCTGAACACCTGCATCATTCATCTTACTTACAAGATATTAGGTTTTTGGTCAAACCTAGAATGTGTAGAACACCTGGGAGGGTTTTAATCCTTCCATCTTTAAACCTCATCTTGATTCTCCTGTGACCAATGATCTTGCAGGTTGAGTTGTCTCCCAGATATACATCACCTCCATTACACTTTTCATATTCACAGAACCACTCCTTGTGTGGTGTCATATGAAAGGAGGCACCCAAGTCAATCAACCATGCACTGTCACATGCATGCGAGCTGGAAGCCACAAAAAAAATCTCCGAGTCTTCATTAGAGGGTTTGTATCTAAAGATCCACCATCATCAGAGGACTTACCCTTTTCTACCTTCTTAGATCTACAATCTTTCTTGAAATGCCCCATTTTACCACAGTTCCAACATTTCCTCTTATCTTTTTTGTAGTCTTGATTTACTTCTAGACTTTGATTGTCCTTGCCTCTTCTTGCTTTTCTCTTGGGTACGACCTCTTACATATAAGGCATCCTTGGATTGATAATCCTCAATGGATTTCCACCTCATTTCTTTTGATAGTAAGGCCGCAACTACATCCTCAACTAATAATTTTGTCGTAGTACTAGTAATAGCCATAACTAGATTATCCCAAGACTCAGGTAAAGAACACAAAAGAGTAATACACTTATCCTCTTCTTCCATTTTAATATCAACAGAAATCAACTAACTTACCACAATATTAAAGATGTTTAGATGTTCTGCAATAGAGTCTCTTCGTCATTCATTCTCAATGAATATAGCTTCTTTCGGAGAAACAATTTGTTCACCAGAGACTTTGTCTGATACAAAGTCCCCAACTTCTCCCATAACACCTGAGTGGATTTCTCATTTGACACATTCAAAAAAATTGAATCTGACAGACACAATTTGATTGAACTCCTTGCCTTCCTATCGATCTTTCCTAGTCCTCTACCTTCATACCCATAGGCATGACTCAGACACAACAATCCACTGATCTCTATCCACAAGAAGATCTTCCATCTTGAGCTTCCATAACTCAAAATGTTGGCCATTAAATTTTTTGATTTCGATCCTTGTGCTTCCCATCATTTTCTTCTACTTGAAAAAATTCACCCAAGAGCTCCCACTCAAAAAATTTTATCACAGGTTTTAGAAACCCTAACTCTTCACATAAAAGCTAAAACCTAGCTCTGATACCAAATGAAGAGAATCAATCGATAAACTAATAAACAAGAAGCTATGTTGAACAAAATATTCAAGATAATCAAAGAAAACAAATGAAAAACACAAGATTTAACCTGGGAAACCCTTTTGGGAAAAAACCCAGCACAATAACTTCTCTCTCTTATTGCATTAACTTAACCATTTACAATACAATAATGTACTTCCAAGTTCTACTTTACCCTACTACATCTCCAACTATTTGTAAGAAAAACAATAAGAAACCGTCAAAGTGGTTTTACAATACAATGGGTACCAAAACCATGGGCTAATAAACACCCATAATGGTTCCCCATAATTCATGGATTATGACACCACCCATATATACGTATAGATAAAAATAACATATCTATACTCCCGGAAAAATAGGGATTCCGAAAAATTTCTCGTGGAAGAGGTGTACAGTACTCTTGGGTATACAATATCATGTTCACGAACAAATTGAGAAATTGGTTTATATGGAGACTCAAGCAGAGTTTGAACCAATGTTTGCATAATTTTGGTTGCCTCTTGTTCTTCTTGTGATAGTGGATTTTCAAATAGGGCTTCATGGATAACAGGGGTAGGCCGGGAGGTACGAAGGTATTTCCTAGGTCTACCAGAGGTGGATGGAGTGTGTTCCACAACAGTCTCAAGCTTCAAGGAGTATGATTTTTGGAATTTTAGCCACTTCTTTGTTCCATGCCTCTTTTTCAAAAATTGTGTTTGCAAATTAAGTGAATTAAACCCTAAAATTTGAGATATGAAGCCCCCCAATGAAATTTTTCTGTGGAAACACAAATGGCCTCATAAAGGAATTGGGGCAAATTGACCTTATACTGGGGCTTGGATTTTCCATGTCGCAAATGAATGAGCATTCTTAAGACTGGACCTAGTACAATTTCATACTGGCCTTCACATGTGAAATACCTAATTAACCACTTGGCCACTTCGGCCCAAGGTTCTAGTATACTCAATCTCTTAATCCCTTTTTCCTTTCCCTTATTATCAACTACTAATTGTAATTTCTCTTTCTTCCCTACTGTAAATCTCTTGATTATCTCATGATACATTGTCCTTTCAGTAATATCTAACCCATCATTAGGTACACTAGACAATTGACTGATTATAGTGGGAGAGAAAGGAATTTCCTTACCATTTATAATGGAGTATCCCTCTTCCATGTTCTGTGCAAATTCTTCAGTCATTGGAATGCTAAACTCTTCATATGCCAACAAAAAAATCTAACCATCCTACCTTCTCAAAGACCTCCACTGACCTTGTGTCGCCATACAAAATCGATAGAACTAGTGGGTTCATGTCACAATCTGGGGCCCATGCTAGATTTGAGCAAGTTAATAAAAGGAAAAGGCATAGAATTGGAAATGTAGGAGTCTCAGGGTGATAGCACAAGAAACTGATGGTGTAAGATTGAGAGTGACTAAGTTGGAAAGAAATTTTGAAAAAAAATTAACATGTAGGGTATATAACCGAATTTGGAAAGTGGTGCTAAAATCCTGAGGTGATGAGGGGAGTACTGGGACACGTGTGAGCATGATGGTATTTAATGGGTTACAAATTTGATGCAGATTTTGGGAGTGTGTGAAGTGACTTGGGAAAAGATGGGCAATCAATAAACATAGATGGCAACAATTAAACTTTAAATTTAAATCTCTCCTACTTTAGAAGTAATCAATTGTGCATACCTTGACATTAAAACTTGTCAATTTGCACCACCATTTCAAATCTAAAGCTTGTCACATCCCCGTCATCTTTCATAATGATGTCATGCTCTATGCATACGTGGTATTCCCTTTTTATTTTGCTAATCAGATTCAGGAGAGAAGACCGCCATTGCTGGTTTTCGATCCTTTGCTTTATGATTTTATTTTATTTTTCTATTTTATGTGTGTATATATATAATTTTTATTTTCACAAAGTATTGGCCGCCATTTCTAGTTTTCAACCAATACTCCGGAGGGAGATGATCGCCATTTCTAGTTTTCAACCATCCCCTCTTATTTTTAGCAAATGGTTACTCAAGTCTTAATTGTGATAAGCAAACACAATTAAGATCTGAATCTTCTTGAATTGCTCTTTGAAACTCTTCTCGAGATGCTAGTTTATGGTACAACCTCATTTTGTGCCCATTAACCAACATTACCTTCCTTTCACCATCAATTGGAACCAATTGAACTATCCCATTGTCAAACACTTCTACAATTTGATATGGGCCCATCCATCTCATCTGTAGTTTCCTTTGAAGTCTTTATAATTTGAATCAAATAGCAAGGCCTAGTCTCCTTTCTAAAATTTCCTTGGCTTTATTTGTTTGTCATGCCAAAGTTGCCTTTGTTGTTGGATGATTTCAGTATGGTGTAGTGCTTGAAGCCTAATCTCATCCAGTTCGTTTAATTGAACAATTCTTGCCTAATGTGCTTCTGTCAATTCAATTCCCACCTCAGATGTTGTTTTTAATGTTTGGATTTCAAACTCTATGGGAAATATTGGTTTCTTACCATAGACTAGTTCATATGGTGTAAACCATGTTGTTGTTTTCCATGTGGTGTTGTAAGCCCACACTGCTTCTGGTAGTTTCTGAGCCCAATTTTTCCTTGAGATGTCTACAGTCTTCGTGAGTATGTTCTCCAACTCTCTGTTGGTTACTTTGACTTGTCCATTTGATTGTGGGTGATAGGGGGATGACTTCTTGTGCCTCAACTGATATATCTCCATGAAAGAGCTGATTACTCCTGACATGAACTATGGCCCTTGGTCTAACACAATTGATCTCGGTGCTCCAAATCTTTGAAAGATTCGTTCATAGAGAAAATATGCAACCTTCTCATCTCTTGCATGTGGAAAGGCTGCACTTTATCCCATTTAGTAACATAATCAATACAAACCAATATGTATTCCTTACCTTGGGAGATTGGGTCAAATGGCCCATTGAAATCGATTCCCATTTCTCAAATGGTTCTAGGACAATTTGTGGCTAGAGGTGCATTTTGATGTAAATATTGGTTTCCCCATCCTCTGGAATTGATCACACCTCCATACATACTTCTTGACATCCTTAAACAAGGAAGACCAATAATAACCAGCTCCAAGAATTTTGTGGATGGTTCTTTGAACTGAATAGTTTCCTCTTGATGGTTCATCATGGCATGCTCTAAGTATGTCAAACACTTCATTTTCAGCTACACACATGCGTAAGACATGATCAAGCCCACATTTAAAAAGGATTCCATTCAACCAAGTATACATTACACTCTTTTTAATCAATTGCTTCCTTTGATTTCTTTGTGAAAAAGTTTGGAAACTTCCCTGTGGCTAAGTAATTAGCCATGTCTGCATACCAAGGAGAGGTAGTAGAAAGTGCAAACAAATTCTCATTTGGAAATTCATCATTGACTTGTTCATCTTCTTTTGAAGTGGTAAGCTGGAAAGAAAGTCAGCTACAACATTGGACTTTCCTGGTTTGTCAATGATTTTGATATTGAACTCCTGCAGTAGCAATAACCACCTAACAATCTGTCATGAACTAAAGGTTTATTCATTAGATATTTAATGACAGAGTTGTCAGTATGTACAATCACTTCATATCTTGTAATATAATATATAATTTTTTTGATTGCATATACTACAGCCAGGAATTCCTTCTCAGTTGTTGTGTAATTTCTCTTAAGCGAGGAAAAGATGTTTACTGATATAGTAAATTGCGTGCATGGGTTTTCCCTCCTCTTGTTGTCCCAAGACAACACCTACTGCTTCATTTGAGGCATCTATTTGGATGTGGAAGGAAACTCCCAATTATGACCTCTCAACACCGGTGTACTGATCAATTTGTCCTTAATTACATCAAAATCTTGTTGGCATGCTTCTATCCATTCAAACTCAAAATCCTTAGTTAGAAGAGAAAAAAATGGAGAAGTAATTTTTCTATTTAATCTGATATGAACTTACGATAGTAACCAACATGACCAAGAAAATTTTTACCTCATTTTTATTGGTGGGTGATGGAAATTTTACAATGATGTTCACCTTATCTGGGTCAACCTTAATTCCCTCAATTGAAACATGATGACCTAAGACTATACCTTGTTCCATCATAAATAAAAATTTCTCATGATTCAGGGATAGCTGATGTTTTTCA
The DNA here is from genome assembly GCA_018340775.1 of Taxus wallichiana var. yunnanensis. NCBI lineage: Eukaryota > Viridiplantae > Streptophyta > Pinopsida > Cupressales > Taxaceae > Taxus > Taxus wallichiana. Next base: position 496,680,367 of record CM031242.1, on the reverse strand, counting down.
CAATGAGCAAGAACTTTATCCAGATTATTGACTACCTCTTGAAATGTTTCCCCATAGACCATAAAATCATCCATGTAGATTTCTACACAATTATGGATGAGATCGAGAAAATATTGTGTAATATCCCCTTTCCCTACGCCAAAGGCCTAAGGGCCAATTCGAGTCAAGCCTTAGTCATACCCAAGGTGCTTGAACACTTTGGGAGCTATGGGTATGAATATCTAGTCCATTTTGTTATAATTCGTCATTGACATATGCAAAAAGGTGTTTTGGAAGGACTAAATGTTACGTTTTGTCGTAGGAAGGGGCCACATGGTACTAATATTCTAATTTTGCATTTGGGGGTCAATTTTGGACCATGGCGACTTAAAAAGGGAAAAGTAACTTAAGTTACTTTTATTTTATTGGCCCTTCCAAGGGAAAAATGTGACTAGGGTTTATTAGGGCTCTTTTTCCTTGGAGAAGTTATATAAGGAGTTGGGGAGAAAGAAAAAGGGATTCATTCTTGCATACCTAATTATCTTCTTTCATGTGTGTGAGACTGTTGTTTGCAAATCTATAGCTTGTGGAGTGAAATCCCACAGGAACCCTAGCTTTGGTGGTGAGAGATCCATCCCTAGCTAGCAGGGCATTCTTCGGTAGTGAGAGATCTACCCTAGCTTGTCACTTTGGAGCTGTTTTTAGGGCTGATTTACAGAGATATTTTAGGGGTTTTAGAGGAAGGGTTTAGAGGGTTTTGGAGACATTTGGTGAAGATAATCAGAGGGTTTTCAGATCAGATTTATGGAAGCCATTTGAGCAGGGATTAGCATCACTTTGAAGGCATTTTCATCAATTTCCAACCCTTTTCCAAGCTAGGTGACTTGTTTGGAATATTGCAGCCTTTATTTGAGGGGTTTCCAATGGTACGAATTCAGATCTAAAGGTTGGAATATCATCTCCTATATTTGTAAATGTTATTTCCAAAATCTCATAATTTTTGCACTTATAATCGGAGAGTTATGAATTTTAGAAGTTTTCCAGCTGTCTAGGCACGCTGTAATTTTCTAGCAGCATTTTTTAGAAAAATCCAAAAACAGTTTTCTTATGTTCTTTATATTATTAGCAAGCTCTCTTTAAATTTTCAAGTAATTTGGGTGGATATTTTGGGAGATATTAATTTTCTAGTGTTCACTGCCCTAAGCGAAAAAAATTTGCAAAAATAGTATTTTATTTGGCTGCAAATTTTCAATATTTTGTGCATTTTTAAGGGGTATCCCACAAGGGATATTTTAGTGGTATCAGAGAAATTGTTTCTCCAGCTTGTTGGGATTAAAAGATGGGAGACAAAGACAGTGAGGATATAGGTGTAGATCTGATGAAACAATTGTTCACCAACATGGTAAAGCAAGTAGAGACTACCAATCTCTATTTGAGCCAGCTCACTGAGAGATTAGCACAGGACATGATTGATGCTCATGTGGAAAGAGGAGAAAATAGAAATAGGGGACAACATGGTCAAAGAGGTGAGGTGGAATTTCAGGGAAAAGGTCTCCCATTCTTTGACCAGGCCTTTGGGGTTTCACGAACCTTCTTTCTTGAAGGATCTAAAAGTTTCATAGGTACGACAAACCAAGTGGATATTATAGATGAGGAGTCTTGTTGGGAAAAGTACCAGACCTTGAGTGATGGATTTTGTGACAACATGCCATTCCAGGAATATTGCAAAATGAAGATTGGCAACAGGCCTAGGAGAGATCATCAGGTACAGGTACCAGAGTTGCAAAGGAGATTGGGACAGATTTCTATTCCACACTTCGACGGTTCTAAGAAGTGTACTGCATAGTCTTGGGTTCAGAAGTTGAAGACATACTTCGACTTGAATCCTATGCATGAGGAAGATGCAATTAAGTTTGCAATCTTACATCTTGAGGGAGACGCTCATGATTGGTGGCATCATGGGTTGATTACACAGGGACACATATCCATCATGACTTATGCAGAGTTCACATAGAGGCTAGTGAGCAGATTTGATAGGAGGGACCCCGATAGGTATTTTAGAGAGTTGACTCATTTGAGGTAGACCGGTTCCTTGGATCAGTATATCACAGATTTTTAGAGACTATCGGTCATGGTACCTGATGTTACAGAGATGAGGTTGATTTCCCTATTCACAAGTAGGTTTGATAGATGCTCTCGCTGGATTTGTGAAGGCATTTGAGCCTTCTTCTTTGCATGAGGCTATTAGGAGAGCTCGTGACTTGGAGTTATCCACTCCTAAGTCGAGGTTTCCACCTCGAGTGTAACCTAAGGGTTTTCCTTCTAGATCCGATGGTTCGCAACCGAAGGTACCTCCACCTAGGCAAGATACAACCATGGAGACCATTCGGATCTAGAGAGGACAGAGAGATGAATTGAGGCAAAAGAAACTATGTTTCGATTGCCGCACACCTTGGGTTCTAGGACATGATTGCAAAGGTAGAGGGAAGGCCCAATTCATAGAGGTCTTTGAGGAGAGTGATGGTGATGAGGAGTTGGACACACAAGGATTAGAGGATGATGATGATGAGGCATTAGATAGTGCGGGTGTTGAGCAGGATAGCGAGACTTTTCCCAAGAGACTATCACCACTTTGTCTAGTACCTCGAGGTACAAGGCATTCAAAGTTAGGGGAGTTTTACAGGGACAACGAGTAGTGGTACTCATTGATAGTGGGGTAACCCACAACTTTATTGATGCCTCATTGGTTGAGAGGTGAGGGTTACAAACAGAGGAGTTTGAGGGCTTCAATGTGGTTGTAGCCAATGGAGATTCTATGAGATGTACACACAAGTTCCCAATTGAGCATCATGATGGGTAACTATACAATTACCTAATGATTTCTATATTGTTGGTATTGGAGAGACCAACATTGTGCTTGGAGTACAGTGGCTCCATTCCCTTGGTGAGTTTCAGACTAACTTCCAGACATGATGGAGCTGAAGTTTAAGTCTGAAGGGAGGAATGTGATCTTGAGGGGTTTATCTTCAAAAGCACCCCAAGTTGTTACGGCTAAGAGGATCGAGAGGATTTATAGGCACAATGGGGTGGATTGGGCAGTACATTGTTTAGTTTCGACCAAAAAATCAAAGATGGACAACAAGAGTATCATGTGGATATACAGGGCTTATTAGACAGACATAGTGCAGTTTTGGTGACATACCTCCAGGCATACCTCCAGATAGGGGATTTGAGCATGTGATTGAGCTCGAGGATGCTAGACTGGTGGTTACTTCTCCTTACCGTCACCCCAAACGGTTTAAGGATGAGATCGAGAAGACTATACATGAGCTCATTGATATGGGGCATATTAGACCGAGTTCCAACCCTTTTCTTCTTTGGTGGTATTGGTGAAGAAGAAGGATGGGACCATGCGGATGTGTATAGACTACCGTGCCTTAAATAAGAAGACAATAAAGAACAAGTATCTCGTACCACACATTGATGAGTTGTTTGATGAGCTACATGGTGCGTAATCTATTTTTTACGAAAAATAGATTTGCGATCTGGATATCATCAGATCAAAGTCAGGGAGCGAGGATGTGCATAAGACAACTTTCAGATGCCATTACGGTCACTTTGAGTTCTTGGTGATGCCCTTCGGATTGTTTAATGCTCCAGCTACATTCTAGTCTTGCATGAATCATGTGTTCAACCACCACTTGTAGAAGTTTGTATTGGTTTTCTTTGATGATATTTTAGTCTACAACAGGACTTGGGAGGACCATATCAGGCACCTTGGTGAGATATTGGGGATATTAGAAGATAATTCATTATATGTGAAATCTTCTAAGTGTGAGTTTGCATGACCGAACTTCTATACTTGGGATATGTGATTGGTGGGGGTACAGTGAAGGTGGATAGAGAGAAGATATATGCAGGAATTCGGATTGGGCCACCCAGAGACATTGACACATTTGAGAGGATTTGTGGGGTTTGCACATACTACAGGAGGTTCATGAAGAATTTCTCTTGGTTGACTACTCCATTGACCGATTTGACCAAGAAATTTGGTCGAGGCAACACAACAGGTTTTTGATCACCTCAAGGAGGTGATGAGTTTGTGTCCTGTTCTCACATTACCATATTTCTCTCGCCCATTCATTCTAGAGTGTGATGCATCAGGAGAGGGTGTTGGGGCTAGTTCTCATGCAAGGATAGGCATCCCATTGCCTATGAGAGTTAGAAATTGAAACCCGTGGAGAGAGGGTATTCAATTTACGACAAGGAGATGTTGGCCATTATGCATGCTTTGGCCAAATTATGGCAGTACCTTGTGGGTAGCAAATTTGTGGTTCGTACGGATCACAACAGTTTGAGGTTCTTCTTGGGACAGAAGGAGCTCAACAATCGCCAGCAAAGATGGGTGAACAAGGTACAAACATATGACTTGACATAGAGTACACTAGAGGTAAGAATAATATTTTTTGATGCTTTATCTAGGAGGCCTTACCTCACTTCTATGCTTAGTTCTATGTCTGAGATTTTAGTGGATTGGAAGGCTCATATACTTGTTGAGTATTCCAAAAATTAGTTTGCATGTGAGATCATGGATGGTATTATACAGGATGACCGATACAAAGTAGTGGATGATCTCATTTTCTACAAGGATAGGATTTTCCTTGTACTAGGATCCAAAATGAAGGAGAAGATCCTTTGAGTAGTACATGATACACCATTAGCTGGGCATCTGGGTATTTCAAAACATACAAGTTTATCAGGGAGAGATTTTTATGGAAGGGGATGAAGGATGATGTCCTTAATCATGTCAGAGAGTGTATGGTTTCCAGCAAACCAAATCTGAGTAGTCTTTTCAGCTAGGATTACTTCACCTCTCCCCATTCCCGAATAGAAATGGGAAAGCATATCTATGGACTTTATCACAGGGCTTCCCTTGGTGCATGGGCATAGCTGCATTTATGTTGTAGTTGATCGGTTAACTAAGTATGCTCATTTCTTTTCCCTACCCAAGGGGCATGAGGCGATGGATGTGGCCTAGATCTTCTATACAAGTATTTTTAGGCTACATGGGTTGCCTAAAAATATTTCACGTTAACGAGGACAAGATCTTCATGAGCACCTTTTGGCAGGAGATCTTCAGACTAGTAGGCATGGAGTTGACTCCTAGCACTAGCTACCACCCATAAATAGATGGGAAGATGGAGATAGTCAATAAGTGGATAGAGGGCTACTTGCGGAGTTATGTGTCAGGACATCAACGGGCATGGATTAGATGGTTACACATGGGTGAGTATTGCTACAATACCACCTATCAGATGAGCATAGGTATGACTCCTTTCCGAGCCTTGTATGGGTATGACGCTATGACATTTGTGGATTTGGTATTACTAGATAGCCGAGCTCCCAAAGCTTCGAGATTGGTTACAGGAGAACCAAGATATTCTGAAGGCTCTTAGAGAGAACCTTTAGAAGGCACAAAATCAACATAAGATATATGTAGATCGGCACAGGATAGAGAGGTATTTTGAGGTTGGGGATCTAGTATTCCTACATTTTGCAGCCATATAGGCAGTCCTCACTGAAGCAGAAGGGTGCAGAGAAATTGAAACCATGGTTTTATGGGTCACTGTAGTTCGTCGAGTTGGGGCAGTTGCATATGAGCTAGAGCTACCAGAGCATAGTAAGATACATAATGTCTTCCATGTTTCATGCCTTAAGAAGGCACTCGGATAACATATTGTACCATCTACAGAGTTTCACCACTAGATGAGGAGGGAAGTTGGTGTTAGAACCAGAATCCATTATTGAAGAGAGATAGAGGGGGCTTAGGAGCAGAGTGATCACCGAGTATTTGGTGTGATGGAAGGGATTGCCACTTGAGGATGCTACTTGGGAGGGAGAGCAGATTTTTGCAAGCATCCTAATTTGCATTTGCTTGAGGACAAGCAAAATTTGGGAAGGGAGGATATGTAATGTCCCCTTTCCTACGCCAAAGGCCTAAGGGCCAATTCGAGTCCAAGCCTTGGTCATACCCAAGGGCTTGGACACTGGGAGCTATTGGGTATGAATATCTAGTCCATTTTGTTATAATTCTTCATTGACATATGCAAAAAGGTGTTTTGGAAGGACTAGATGTTACGTTTTGTCGTAGGAAGGGGCCACATGGTACTAATATTCTAATTTTGCATTTGGGGTCACTTTTGGACCATGGCGACTTAAAAAGGGAAAAGTAACTTAAGTTACTTTTATTTTATTGGCCCTTCCAAGGGAAAAATGTGACTAGGGTTTATTGGGGCTCTTTTGCCTTGGAGAAGTTATATAAGGAGTTGGGGGAGAAAGAAAAGGATTCATTCTTGCATACCTAATTATCTTCTTTCATGTGCAACTGTTGTTTGCAAATCTATAGCTTGTGGAGTGAAATCCCACAGGAACCCTAGCTTCGGTGGTGAGAGATCCATCCCTAGCTAGTAGGGCATTCTTCGGTAGTGAGAGATCTACCCTAGCTTGTCATTTTGGAGTTGTTTTTAGGGCTGATTTATAGAGATATTTTCAGAGGTTTTAGAGGAAGGGTTTAGAGGGTTTTGGAGACATTTGGTGAAGATAATAAGAGGGTTTTCATATCAGATTTATGGCAGCCATTTGAGCAGGGATTAGCATCACTTTGAAGGCATTTTCATCAATTTCTAACCCTTTTCCAAGCTAGGTGACTTGTTTGGAATATTGCAGCCTTTATTTGAGGGTTTCAGTGGTATGAATTCAGATCTGAAGGTTGGAATATCATCTCCTATATTTGTAAATGTTATTTCCAAAATCTCATAATTTTTGCACTTGTAATCGGAGAGTTATGAATTTTAGAAGTTTTCCAGCTGTCTAGGGCACACTGTAATTTTCTAGCAGCATTTTACTATCTGAAAAATACCAAAAACAACTTTCTTATGTTCTTTATATTATTAAGCATCTCTCTTTAAATTTTCAAGTAATTTGGGTGGATATTTTGGGAGATATTAATTTTCTAGTGTTCGCTGCCCTAACTGTAAAAATCTACAAAAATCAATATTTTATTTTGTTGTAATTTTTCAATATTTTGTGCATTTTTAAGGGGTGTCCCACAAGGGATATTTCATATTGCTAATGTAACTCTTTGGAAAGTGGCAGGGGCATTACATAACCCAAAAGGTAGCACTCTGTAAGCAAATGTCCCCAAGGACAGGTGAATGTTGTCTTATCTTGGTCTTTAGGAGCCACTATTATCTGATTATATCCACTAAATCCATCAAGAAATGAAAATTACCTTTTACCAGAAAAATTATCTAAGACCTGATCAATAAAAGGAAATGGAAAGTAATCCCTATGAGTGGATTTGTTCAATTCTCTATAGTCCACGCAAACTCTCCATTTTCCATTCTTTTTGGGCACTATGACCAAAGGGGAAACCCACTGACTGTATCTGAGATTGGGTAGATAAATCCTACATTCAAAAGCTTTTCAATCTCAGTTTTCACAATGTCTCTAAGAGTTGGGTTTATCCTTCTTTGAGGTTGCTTAACTAGTCTTGATTCAGTGGTGTAAATGTGGTGGGTACATATACTAGGATGTATACCTTTCATATCACTATACTCCCAAGCAAAGGCTTGGGGGTGAGAGTAGAGAAGTTTGAACAATGTATTTTCCTCTTGATTAGTCAACCAACTATTTATTGTCAATGTCTTTCCCGAAAGAATAGGCAGTTATTTTGTATCGAATGAATTGAATTTACCATAGGATAATTTCTCAAAAGTGTGTTTAATGGGCACCTATGTGGTAGCAATCTATGCATAGAGGTTATGTTTTGGAAGATGCACTCTGTTAGATCTATGTTCTTTGTGAAATGAAAGATAATAGGAATTTTATCCTCATCAATGAAATCATCCTTTAACTCAGTAAGTTGTAGCATAGGACTCTTAGGAATATTAGTATTCACGTAGAATTTACCGTATGGTAAAGATATCATTATTTTGGTAATTATTAAATATTATTGTTATATTTTTATTCAATATAATATATTATTTTAACAACAACATATTCATAGAGTTTTTGTTACACCCATAAAACATTTAACGGATTATTTGTTTGTATCACTTCCTATTTTATAGGAAGCATTTTTCCTATTTGTGTGGTAATATATTAGCCTTCCTTGCATTGTAACTTACAGCAGCTGATTAATTCAAAAAACTTTTCCTATGCAAAGTGTTGAATAGAATAACTTTTCTTTTGTGTTCATTTTGAACCAAATTCAAGATTTGTATCATAGCAGTGTTATAATTTTGTGGATGTGCATTTGTATTTTTAGATTCAATTATTCTCGTGTAAAAAACAGGGCATAATTTCTTTTCTACAATATGGGTTTCTGTGATTTTTAATGGATTTGAAGATGAATGTTTGAAGAAAATACTGTTCAAATTTCAGCCTAACCCATATCACAGTTGAAGAAAAACGTGAAAATTATTCTGACGTCTGAAGAATATTATATTATTCAATGTATTTGAATGTATTAGTTTAGTGTTGCATTCTGGTAATTCTATGTCAATTAATGTTGAGCGTGCAATGTCATGATAGCTCTACATGACAGTGGCAAATATCAATTCATCCAATTTTGTAAAGACATAGTCATTACTTCTTACTGTGCATCGAAGATTTGTGTCTATCAATCCATTAGTTGTCTTCAATCTGCTTTCTGCTCTACCAACTCGCCTCAAATTATCCTCTACCAAAAAGAAAAAGCATGCGGCTTTCAAAATTTAAAGGTGTGTTGTTGAGCAAAAACAAGTTCTTAGAAGTCTAAATTATCAATTTCTCGGTAAAAATTCATATGTCATTATAAAGTCTTAATAGTTATGTTTTATGAGTCTATATGTTTTTCTAGTTTGTTATTTAGACATTTAGTCATTTAAGTTTTGAGTTTTATTATGCCATCCACGTGAAAAGTGGAAATAAAGTAAAACAAAAGTTTTGTTTAAATTTGTTAGCTTAATTATATTAGTGTATGTTATAAACAAATTTAAAAGTTATTATCATTGTTTTTTTGTTATGTCTTCATTGTGAATCATTTTGTGGTGTCATTTTTATTGTTTTTGTGATTCGGTGTGTGTATTACACATGGTTAAATAGAGTCAGAATTTGTTTGTGTCAATAATCAAAAGTTTTGTTATTGTATAAAAAATAAAATAAAATAAAAAATCATTGTAATAGTTATTTTATTATAGTATTTATATTTTTTATTAATTGCGTGTTGTCAAATAATTAAGTTATAGTAAAATATGTAATGTTGTCGAAACTATTGTTTTAGTTATTAAGTGTCATTAATTTGTGTCGCAATTTTGTTGTCAAATTAGATTGTCGAGTCATTGTAAAAGTTTGAGAAGGAAAAAAAAAAAATTGACGTATCTTAATGTGACGCATTTTTGGTGTATACCCAACATCTATTGAGAGGACGGAGGCAACGGTGGCTAAAGGTCAAACAACGACCTCTCATCGGAGCAACGCAACGACGGCCACACTTCCAGTATGGTGACTTGTGGTTTTAGTTGTGTGGTGTGGATTTCAATTTTTGGTTTATCAATGTGGTGTGAAAAATAAGAACAAATGTTCATTCATGTTCACTATGGTGTATGTGGTTATTCCTACATTATTCCCAATGTAATAACATAGTGAAGAAATGATAACACATATGTAAACACAACATCATGAGTCTTGAATAGGTCAACAAAGAAGATGTGTTCTATTCATACCTAGGTTTGTGGTTAGCCTCTGGAAAACCATTAAAATTTGTTAAAATGTGTTCCTACTTGAGTTCCCACACTGTTAGGTCAAATATATTCCCTAGAGTGATGGGTTGATAAGCATATGATTCCTGAGTGTGTTCCCATCCTCGTCGGTCAAATATGTTCCCGATAAAGTGCATGGTTGATAAGAAGTTGATGTGTTCCTTCTTCTACCTTCAATTCAAGTGTTGTACCAAGATCATGAGAAAGCACGGGCAGAAAGATGAAAAAGATGTGTGACAGTTCTTTTTCTACCATGTAAACACTAAGGGGGGAATGTTAGGAATATTAGTATTTACATGGGATTTACTATATGTTAAATATATCAATACTTTGGTCATTAGTAAATATTTTGGTTATATTGTTATTTAGTATAATATATTGTTTTAACAATAATATATTGATAGAGGCTTATTACACCCATAAACCTTTAACAAAGTTATTTGTTTGCATCACTTCCTATTTTATAGAAGCAATTTTCCTATTTGTGTGGTTATATATTAGCCTTCCTGCATTGTAAAATTACGGTAGCTAATTAATTTGAAGAAATTTTTTTGTGCAAAGTGGTGAATAGAATAAATTTTATTTTGTGTTCATTCGAACCAAATTCAAGAAGGACTAGAACAAGATTTAGTGCATGAGTTAAGCACAAGACTTGAACTGAACCTAGCGCAAGACACAAGCACGGGACTTAGGCTATATACAACACTAGTGCCATGGTAATCACATTGAATCTGATCTGAGTGTTCTTGAATTACTACCATGGCAAGAGAGGAGATGATATCTTCATAATCATCAGAGTCATCCTTAGACCATTATTTGTTGTCTATAGCAAATGGTTTGGTGCATGAGGTATAATGACAATTTCTTTGAATCTTGACCATTAGTGATGACCATGTTTCTTTTCCATGTCGATAAGGGCATCAACTGTAGCTAACCAAGGGTGTCCTAGGATTATGGGGTAGCCAATTTTTCTATTCTTTGTTTTGATTATCATGAAGTATACGCATAGTCCTAAGATTCAATTGTAATAAAAGAATATCCTTTATTATTCCCTTGGGTTTATCCACTAATTGGTCTACCATTTGCAAGACTATATGTGTGGATTGTGGTTCAGGGAGTGCCAATGTGGACAAAGTGTCTGTGGTCATGATGTTTATGGCAGCTCCTAAATCAATAAGGACATTAGGAATCTGAACATTCCCTATACAAACTGTTACAATGGGACTCCCAAGATCTCCATACTTTGGAGGAGGATTATTTCCTTCTAAAATGCTAGCAAGTTTCCCATCAACATGAATGGTCTTGGGTTGATTCTTCCTTCTACCCTAGAGTCTTGAAACAAAGCTCTTTAATTGTTTTATTTAATTCAAGGATATATTTAAGAGCTTGCATAAAGCAGGGGAATGCCAATACTTAGCCTCCTTAATCCTTGGATTAGTTCTGATCTGGCTTTTCAGAGCTATAGTATTTTGTTTCTCAGAGAGCCTAGATGGGAAAGGAATGTCAATGTTTGGTTGATGAGTTTCTTCAACAATACTAGGCTGTATTTTCTCTAGTTCTTCTTTTTCTTCAGGAATATCCTCAATAATAGGAGAGGAAGGTTTTGATGTAAACCTCTCCTAATTGTAACATTATGTTCTTGCAATCCAATGAATTCACTGTGGGGTTCTTCTTTGTTTCTACCGTATATGTTGGATTTCCTTGCCTTACATTCTTAGGATTGGCCATAGTTTGTGTAGGTATCTGTGGTTGGGAAGGTTGTTCAGGTGGGGTAGCATTACTAGGTCCAACCAACATGTTTTGTTGACCTTGTGATCTCCTTTGATTATAATATTGTTGTCCAGACCCTTGAGGTGCATTCCACTATTGTTGGTACTATTGTTGATATGGTGGAATGTTCGGAGGTGGAGCCCAAGGTTGTTGATAATAATTTGGTGGGGCATACTATGGGATCCATTCTTGTGGGGCTTGTTGAACCCAAGGTGGTGGGTATGGCCATGGTGCATTCCATTGATTTGGATTCCATTGTGATCTTGGGATGTAGGGCTGATTTTGGTTGGCTTGAAATTGTCCTCCTTGCCTCTGAGCCATATAGTTTCATCTCAGATTCCTCTTGGTTCTTTGTTTTAAGTGATTCTTTAGCAAGGGAAGTAGTCCACATTGATATGTGGCATGCTTAAGTTCACAAAGAAGACATATCTCTGTCTTATCCAAAGGATAGTCCTTAAGTCCATGTTTAGCTCTACATCTTGGGCAGTAAATGAATAAGGGATCTGTGTTTCTAGCCATTTCCTATCCATGGTGGTGTTGAGTTGAATTAAGAGATCAATTTTTAAGTTTGTAATTTCTTCCCTTAACTTGGATAGGTCATGTTGACTATTTTTTCCCCAAGCAAAATTAGCCAACCTTTGGGTCCACATTCGCTCGAGTAAGCAAAAATGGGTAAACACTAAAAATTCAAAATTATCCATGTCAACCTCTATTAGGCTCCCGACAAGTGAAATTTCCAAAAATCAAAGACATCAAGCCCAGAGGTAAAAAAATTGCATTTAAGGTCTTTGAAGGGCCAACCGAAGCCGAGAAACAACTCACAAGCTACTCGGCGAGTAACTCAAGCAAGGGGGACTCGCATTGGTGGGGAGTCAAAGGATCAACTCAACGAGCAGCTCGGTGAGCTGAGTTGGAAGGAACTCGATGGTGAGCTCTATGAGCTCCTAGTGGGGTAACAACCAGTGCAAAGGAGCCCGATCGGGTGAGTTAAGGTGTGAGGGCTCGGAGCACCGAGTAAGTCGTAGGAGGCTAAATCGTGAAGTGAAGGACTCGTCAAAGTAGTGAGTTTGGTTTTGGGAGAGAGCTTAACTCATGAGCTAGGCGAGGAGGGATTTGGATCAGATTACATCGCATGGAAGCCAACACGCAGGAGGCATGACATCAGATGGGATCGCGAGCTCATGATGAGGAAAGTTGGCATGATTTGGATCACCAATCCATTAGTGGATGAGCCAAATTAGCTCATGGAGGAAAGCAATACATCATTGGCTGAAGGGATAAATCGGCAAGCATAGATCTCTCACCAAAGCATGGAAAATGAGTGAACTAGCAATGAGTTGGGTTTATTGAGGTAGGGTAAAGCTATTTGAACTTAAACGAGAAGCAGAGGAAATCAAGAGCCCTATGTGAAGAAGGGGTGAATGGCATGGGTCTAGCCCATAACATCGACATCGACTTAAAATTAGGTCGGTGAATGGAGGTCAAGGAGGCTGAGTTTAATGAAGTTTGCCTCAAGGCCAATTCGACTTGGCATTGTGCGATGAAACAACGGCGAGCCGATTTAGGCTTGAGCAACATGGAATGGGCAAAGGATCGAGTCCCAAGTAGGTGTGGTGGAATGTTCGCAAAGTCGAAGTGATGGAGAGCGAGTTTGGTTTGGCTCAAGTGTGGCACAAAGTGTTTGGAGCTCAACTCGGAAAGCAAGGTGACTTTGGAAGGCTATATGCTTTGGAATTTTGGGAGTTTTTTCGCACCGAAACGAAAATGTGAGCATAGTATCCGAATCCCGAAACCCCAAGTCCGAAAGCACTAGGGTTTTCAAGGTCAACATCGCTTTCAGGGGTCAACAACCAAAATGTTTTGGAACTCGTTGATTCAAAATTCCAAAACAAACCAAGGGAGGTTTCAAGCGAGAGAGATGTCAAATCTCGAAAAGGGTGTGACGTGGCACATTGACATGAGTTTGGAGGTCGAGGCTTTTCAGGTTTTGAGATGGAATATTTTGGCAATTTCATATTTCACATTTTGGTAATTCAAGGTACGTAAAGCCTAAAATGGGCATGGAAAGGAGTTCAAAAGGGGAAGTCTCGAAACCCTAAAAATGATGTGAATCCTACCCAAATGTTTAAAACTCCATCAAGTCGACACCTTGGTCGTTGAGCCATTAAGGTGAGTTAGAGCTCATAGGTGGCATGTTTTGTTGGGGTGCAGAGTTAGATTCAATGCAGGTGGGTAATTGGTGACGTGTAAGTTCAAGGCCTAAGTAACTTTGAATATGGCTCGTATTTAAATGAAACAACTTGATTCTTGGAGGAAAGAGCTCGATAGAGCTTGGAAGGCATGAGAAACCCTAAACCAAGACTCCTAACTTCAAACAAGCATATCTCCTCCATTTTTCAGCCATTTGTAACAAACTTATACTTTCTAGAAAGGTGATCCAAAGTGTAGAATCCAATGGTGATGACTAAATCCAATTCCTAGGATGTTAAATGAAGGATAAATCCAATGAAGCATCCAGATAAAAATGGTGATATATTCTAATGTACTTAAACATTTTTACGAATTTACGATCGTTGGAAAGGTGTTTTCGGAATCTACAATATGGGATCATCCAATTTTGGATTTTAGGGTTACGGAACTCCAAAATGGAGAGTAATTAAGTGATAGGTAATATTCATTAATGGAGGTTGGTGAAAAGTAGGGTCATCATGAAGCTACAAGAGCTAGACTTGACTTGAGGTGCAATCACAGCCGGTTTCTTCAAGCACAAGGCACACCATTAATGAAAGCAAAGACTTTGAAGATCTAGATAAACTCATGTAGAGGATTAAACAATAGTTTATAGAGGATTTCAGGTCAAATTTGGGATTCTCTTATCTCTCTCGCTCCTTTGTAAAAATTCCACTATAAATTGTAATGAGGGCCACAGTTCAAGAGGTTGGATTTTTGCTCGTGCCTCCTCTCTTCGTTCTTATCTAGAAGGAATTTTGTGGAATTCAAACATCCCATTTAAATTGTAATTCAAATTAGTTCCTCTTGGACATTGTGATGCACTATATCAACTTCTGGAGAAATAATACAAATATGTGGATAATTTTACCTCTTTTGTGTTCATTGTATCTATCTGATCTCTCATTACAATCTCTGGTTATTTTTGCATGTTAGATTGTGTTACATATTTTAATGGTTTGTGTTTACTGGTGAATGGATTCATAGAAATTAATTGATCTATGGTGTGTATTCATCCTCTTTAATTTTTTTGTTTTATCCCTACACAAGGTAGATATTCAAAATTCCTTATTGGTGCATCACCTCCAGTAGATTAGGTTTACTTTCTTGCAATCCTTCTTCCCTGTCTCCTTAAAAAATTTAGGGTAGGATTTAGATTAGTTCTCACAAATTGGTGAGTGGTGATAGATACAGGAATAGGAAGTCGAGATTTCTCCAGAGAGATTTCGATTGCATTATCCCACAATTTGGGAAAAGCTCCATGTTATGCAATCAAACTAACTATCTCAATCCTTCAATTATAAACAATTAGGGGTGTTGTGATTTTGCATCAACATTTTGGCAGCCGATGGGAGTAAAAGTCTTTTCCACAAGCTTTGAAGGCATTTTCAAGAAATTCAGACTTAGAAAATTGTAAGTTTTCAATTTCGAACCTTTCACCTCATAGGTAGAGTTCAAATCAATTTTCAAGGGTTTTTCATGCTCAAAACAAGTCCAAATTTCACATGTTGATAAATCGAGACCTAAGCTTTAAAATAAGGTATTTTTATTTTTTTGAAATTTTGACTTCTAAAATTTCAGATTTTTTCCATTTGATTTCAAGTTTTTGGATTTTGGACATTCCAAAATTTTAGGATTTTAGGATTTTGTACTTTGGGAGTCCTCCAATTTCATACATTTTGAATTTAAAACTTGGAAGTTTTTGCTTTCAAATTTTAGGGTTTCCCTCATTTAGATATTCAAGGTTTTCCTATTTTGAACATTTCAAAGTTTTGGAACTTTCGAGTTTTAGGATTTAGGTGTTTTGGAAGTTCTCATTTGAGCAATCATCTTGAGTTTTGGAGATCTCTATATTTTGGGATTTTGGGACTGACAATTACAAGACAAGTTTAATCTTTGAAATCAGCCTTCAAGCTCTTCAAAGTATTTTCATTGTCAATTTTTCAAGATCAGTGTGTGACCTAGCTAAACTTAGCCTTTTGAGGCTCACTTCCTAACACACCTAGACTCTAAGGGGATAGAATCCGGTGGTGACATAAAGCAACATAAATTTTCCAATTATATGAGAAGGATCCAAACTCATTCACAAGTAAGAGAGGAAGGTAATTTTGAGTACTTGTAATTATCTCGCGTAGAGGTACAAGAGGAAGAAGACCACAAAGATCACCATCTCCTCCAAGTAGAGCATTATCTACACCTCCTCCCAGCAGACCCTTCCTTCAAAAAAAAAATAGGGTTCTTCTTCTAATAGGAATGGTACATCAACAACCGCCGCAACCCATCGATTGACAAATCAATGCTCAAAATCTTATCCCAAAGTGGCAACACTAAAAAATATCCCTTATTTCACTTGGTGAGAATCACACAACTCCTGTTGATCATATAAAATACATTGCAAACATTTGCACTATTCATGAAATAAATGAAGTAGATGTTGCAGTTAAGTTACTAACTTCCTCATTCAAAGGCAAGGTGTTACAATGGTTTAGGAGCTTGACAATGGGGTCTATCCAAAATTGGGACTAGATATGCACAACCCTCTATAATCAATTTAGAGAAAGAGGAGACAATTTATCTTTATTAGAACAATTAACAACCATCAAGAGGGCTCCTAATGAGTAGATGACGGATTTCAATTTCCAATTCCAGCGATCATGGGACCAAATTCCATTTTCCATGAGGCCGGTAGTAGAAGGTGCATTCCTCTACTTTTTAAAGGCTCTAAATTTAGATATAGCAATGATGATCTATTCTATGGGAGGAACAACATTTCCAGTGCACCTATGACATAGCTATCAGAGCTGAAAATTACCTCATTCAAGCCGACAAGTTAGCACCAAGGCCACCAATGTCATCAGATCTCGAAATGGGAACTCGTATGATAAGTAAAGCATTTGAAATAGCCCCTTTCATTACGGCTCCAAGAAATCAAAGTAATAGTGAGGATTCCACTTCTTTGAGCAATCCATTTGAAACCCAAGAACTTAAGAAGGATTTGCAAGAAATAGTAAAAGGGCAACAAGAACTAGTCCAAAGCAAGCAAGCTTTCTCGGTAATGAGTTAGTTGCTATCAAGAGACAACAAGCTCATAGTTCTAGGCCTTATCAACCTAAAGCTCAACCAAATAGGCATCCTTTTCAAGAAAATAGGCCTCAAGTCCAAGCTGCAAACCAAAACCGTAACCAAGGACGAACTTAAGTCGTCAGCAATTCTGACCATATGATCCAAATATAGCCTCGACATCAAGAGCCTTGGTTCCAACTCAAAACAACATTGCTCAAGAATATGAATGGTGTTATCCTTGCAATCAACCACATAACCAATCTACTTATTTCAATGGTACAAGAAATCAATATTTGTTGGTTCAAACCATGGTGTGTCTCAAGAACCAATCAAGAAGAAGAATAAGGCGGGAAAGTCAACAACAGACTCCTCAAACGAAACAAATTTGATTGATTGGTAGGTGGAAGATTTTTGTGGAGTCAATCAACCCCATTTCCAGGAATATTTGCCAACACAAGATCAAAGAAAAGGAACATAGAGGAAGGAAAGTCATCTAACCCTATTGTTTCTCAACCCACTCTCACATCACAAGGTGCTAATAAAATGAGTATAGACCCGAATGTGCCAAATCAGCCTAAGGCACCTACCACGGTAGTTCAAGTACGAGCTCAAGTTCTAGAGAGGGTTGTGCTAAGAAATGGACAACACAAAGATAGTCTGTCTCCTTTCAACATCATAGATCAGATGAAGAAAACACATGTGAACATTTCCATGTGATCGGGGATCATTTCTGAAAGTTCCCTAAACATCTCTAAATGGTGTCAGCAGTGTAGAAGATCATCTCGAGAGCTTTCCAACGATCGTGAGAACGAAAAATGGACATCGGGAGCTCTAGATATGTTTGGTCAAAGTTCAGTCAACGGAAAGTCAACTCTGGTCAACTGGTCAATATTTGGACCAATCGCACTGTGACACGTGGCTTGCCAACACTCGTCGAATTCGCTCGATTTGCCTATCGGGAGACGACAAGTGGACTACAGGATTATTTCTATTCCACATTGTATGGGTCGAAATAATATTATTTTGGTAAGGCCACTTTCCAAAAGCCACATGTATATATTAATGTGTATACATTAGTATGAACCACCAAATCAAATGCAAATGCTTTGACCACGTGGAAGGTGGTAAAGTGGTTGTTTGGGAGGCATTAAGCCTTGCCACGTGGAGAGGAGGAAATGAAGCGGTGGTAAGGGGGCCCATGCGTGGACTGTCCCACGTGAAGAGTGGAGTAGGTAAGGTTTAATAAAACCTTACCCAAATATAAAGACCGCCCAAAATGTGGGACTTTAACCAATGCCGCGCCAAATGGGATATTTATCCCTTAAACAAATGCCTAGCCGCTCTTATGGGATATTTATCCCTTATTAAAATATTCAATCGGCTAAAATGGGAATATTTAATCCCATTAAAACGTGTAATCCGCCCACATAGGGATTTAATCCCATTTTTCTATGTTCGGGTAAGGCTTAGGTTTAATATTAGCCTATGGATGATATTAAATGCATATTTTTAGGACCCTAAAAATGTATAAATAGGGTACCTAGTGCATGGTAAAGGACACACAACACGAGCTTATTATTTGTTAAGCTTGTTGTGGACACACTGGTGACATTGTAGACACACCGAAGCAATGGAGAAGCTCATTGCTAGAGCACGGAACAGTGGACACCGGTGCAACGGAGACACCGATCCCGAGCTTATTATTTGTTAAGCTTATTTGCGGGATGTGTCGACAGGTATTGTCTATTGGCCTATTATTTTAGGCAATATTAGATGGAATATTTGTGATTGGGAGTGAAATGTAAACTACCCAATAGGCCCATAGCACCACACCAATTACTTGTAAATCCTGGATTGTCGACCGGAGTGCTAGCTTCGCATTGTTTGCGTCGGAAAGGCTGATCACAAAGAAGGAGATCAGACGCCAGAAGGTGGAAGTCGGGTGCTATTTTTCACCCTTGTCATCCGAAGGTTTGGTGTACTGGTAGGCAAGTAAAATTCCATTAGGTTTTCTTGTGAAAGTACTATTGTAACTTACAAGTTTTGACTAGTGGAACGGTTCGATCACGAACCCGGAGACGTAGGCAATTGCGAACTCCGTAATCAATCCGTGTGCAATGTCGGTTTTGTCTTGCATTATTTTAAATTGATTACTTAAAAGGAGTGAATTATTGGCAAATATTTATCGCCTACAAGGGTCCGAGATCAGGTAGTAATAATCTGATTATTTTCGGATCACCATGTGGGAATCACTTGACAATCCCAAGGAAAAGAGATTTGTTGCAAGTCTGCGATGGAAAATTGGTCCGCTTTAAAGGAGACACCTAGAAATCAAGAAAAATTCTTACTAATGTTGTGCAACAAGAAGGGGGTCAACAAGGTAAAAAATTGAAGCCTCCACCATTTTATGTATTTTGATACTTGGAGACAAGTTAGTACACAATTGCATGATTGATTCAGGGACAAGTAGTTTTGTGATGCCGAAGCAAATAATTGATTAGTTGGGTATCAAGTATGAGAAAATCTTGAGAGAATTGGTATAGCTAGATGGGACAATGGTTGGAACAGTTGGGGTCATCAAGGGGTTAAGCCTAACATTGCATGCATGTCCTAACATCATTGTCTTGCAGGATGTTTCTATAATTGACTTACCTCCCCTCTTTGCATTGTGTCTATCAAGAGATTTCACAGCCAAAATTGGTGGATATCTATCTGTATTTTGGTCACACATGCTTTTCGGGACAAGGTATGGAGTTAAAGCCATAATTAGGTCAGATCCTATTGTGAACTTTCACATTGAACCTCATGTTCCTAGCCCCATCAATGAAAATTGTTCAATTTTTTATCAAGAAGACTGCCCAGGTACTCCAAAAGAAGGCACTAAGATTAGTAGCATTCCAAATTTAACACTGGATGAGTGGGCAAGAAAAATCCATGTTTTCAATCCATACAAGGAGATGGAAGAAGATGAACTAGGAGTATACTGGGTACATGAAGAGAATTCACCCACCCTAGCCTCACTAAGCCGGAAAACAAAATTATCAATGAGGTATGGAAATTGTTTTTCGATGGTTAGAAAAAGCGTGAGGGGTGCAATGTTAGTGTCTCCTGAATGTCTAGTACTATTCAACTTTCAGATTTTAGTTTTCATGTTCAAACAACACATCTAAATACGAAGATCTAGTTCATGGACTTCATTGGGCCAAAAAGAGGGTATTGAGCTTGCAGGTATTTGGAGATAACGAGCTAATAGTGAATCAAGTTAAAGGACAACATGCTACAAAGAATGACCTACTCAAGAGCTATAAAAATAGGGTGTGGGATCTCATTGAGGACTTTGAAGCATTCAACCTCGAGTCCATACCTAGGAAGATAAATGAAGTGGAGATAAGCTTGCAGAAATTGGAGCGACTTTTGATGTGGTGGATAGTATCAAAAGAGATAAAATATAGCCTTATATCCATGTGATTGTAAGGACGGAAATTCCGATAACAATACCAGATGATGAGGCATTTGAGAATGATCAACATATCATCAATTTCTTGTAGGAGGAGGCAGAATTCTCACTTAGGAATCGAGGATAAATTAGAGCGAAGAGTACAGGATCAAAGGTAGTGTAGCTGCAGACAAACAAGCTCCTAAAATGCTTGGTGACGTTGGAGTCCATCTTCAACCCGAATGATCAATTTCGCAAATAAAAAAGCCAACATACAAGTCAAAGGTGAGGATTAAGAACCAATTGAAGTAGGAGAAGGCAAAACACTCCAAATTAGAAAATTTGCTACTAAACAGAGAGGGATGAGTTCATACAATTTTTCCAAGAGTTTCCAGATGTTTTCACTAGGAGCTATGAAGATTTGCGAGGATTCAATCCAAAGTTAGCACAACATAAAATAGAATTGGATCCAGATGCTAAACCCATCAGATAAAAGCAAAGACCAGTTAAACCGCACATTGAGCCTCTCATGAAGAAAGAGCTAAACAAGTTGATAGAGGTGAGTATTATATTTCCAATCAAGCATTCAAGATGGGTTGCAAACTTAGTGTCGATCAGGAAGAAGAATGGGGAAATTTGGTTGTGCAGCGAGACTTTCAAAATCTGAATAGGGCATCTCTCAAAGACCACTACCCACTCCCTTCAATGGAGCAAATCTTACAGGTGGTAGCCCGCTCGAAATATTCTTTCTCCTAGATGAGTATTCAAGGTCTAATCAAATAATGGTGAGGGAAGAATACCAATTCAAGACAACTTTCACCACCAAGTGGGGCGCCTACACCTACAATAAGATGCCATTTGGACTATCAAATAACGGAGCCACTTTCCAAAGGGAAATGGACATGGCATTTAAGGGGTTAATCAATAAGATAGTGCTAGTGTATCTTGAAGATATCATTGTGT
The DNA here is from genome assembly GCA_018340775.1 of Taxus wallichiana var. yunnanensis. Taxonomy (NCBI): domain Eukaryota; kingdom Viridiplantae; phylum Streptophyta; class Pinopsida; order Cupressales; family Taxaceae; genus Taxus; species Taxus wallichiana. The sequence continues at coordinate 496,659,124 of CM031242.1, read as the reverse complement.
TCTCCAAAACGTAGTAGATCACCTCTTTCATCTAAGACCGATATTTCGAGATGCGAAGGTTTGGGGTATCCCTAAACATGAAGAAGTGTGTGTTCTTGGCTCACAAAGGCAAGCTTCTAGGCCATATTGTGTCAAAGGAAGGATTGCCAATTGACCCGGAAAGAGTTGAAGAAATTCGAGCATTTCCCTTACCAAGTGATAAGAAGGCTCTACAGAGCTTTCTAAGAAGGATCAACTTTGTTCGCAGGTTTGTACCAAATTTCACCGCTCTTGTGAAGCCAATAACACAGATGTTGAAAAAGAGCATGGCATTTAAATGGACTACAGAAGGTAAAGCAAGTTTCAAAGCTATCAAAGAATCTATATCTCAAGCTCCAACTCTCGTCAATCCAGAATTTTCTAAGGACTTCATGCTCTATGCTTTTAGTGGTTCAAACATGATTTTGAAATCTTGGTAGAAAAAAATAAAGAAGGATCTAAAAACCAATTTCCTTCTTCATTCAAGGTTTGAAGGGATATGAGACTAGGTACTCCTTCATTGAGAAACACGTTCTCACAAAGTGATCGGGAACCTAAAAAAGTTTAAACACCTAGTCTCAAACAACACAATTCAATTGTTGGTGTCATATGCAGGATTAAGGACTTCTTATTAAATAAGGATTTGAATGAGAAGCAGGAAAAATGGATCACTCATGTCATGGAGTACGACATTGAGATCAAGGTCACTAAATTGGTCTATGGAAAGGGACTATGTGAACAACTGGCTTCTAGTCAACAAGATGAACCAAGTAATGAAAACGATGTTGTTTTGGTGCTACAGATGACCGAACAAGTAGATGATAATGTGCCCACTCCTTGTTTGACTTAGGACATGATACACTTCTTATAAATAGGACTATGCCCTCCATAAATTAGAAAAGCAAAGAGGATATACTTCATATTACAAGCCATTCCATATGTGCTTGTTAATGGTGTTTTGTTCAAGAAGGACATCAATGGAGTCCTATTGAGGTGCATTGGAACAGGTCAAATTGAGAAGGTGTTACAGAAGTTTCACGATGGAGAGTCGAGGAGGTCATTTTTCTCTATGGGTGACAACTCTCAAAATAATGAAAGCGGGTTATTATTGGCCCATGGTATTCAATGATTGTTACTCTCGGATTAAGAAATGCAAAAAATGTGCATTTTTCACCGCAAAGAAAGGTTCATAAAGATTTCCTTTCAGCACCCAATTTAAGTCAATCAGCCATTTATGTAGTGGGGATTAGACTTCATCAGGGTCATTAATACAAATTCGAGCCAAGGTCACAACCGGATACTAACAACAAGAGACTATTTCACGAAGTGGACCGAGGCGGTAGCACTCAAGGAAGCAAATGAGTCTAGCATATTGGACTTATATAAAGGGATAGTGACAAGGTTTGATGTAATGGCCACTATCATTTCGAGATAATGCTCGTGTTTTTGGGTTCCAAAATCACATAATGGGTTGTTAGAACGAAATCTATTTGAGAACCTCTTCTAACTATAACCCCGGGGTAACTGATAGGTAGAGTCCACAAACAAGAACTTGTTAAAGATCATCAAAAGGTCTCGGATGAAAATCAAATTACATGGCATACCAAACTCAAATCAACATCATAGGCTGATGGGATAATGCCAAAGAGGCCAACAAGCTACTCCCCTTACAAATTGGTCTACATGAAGGAGCCAAGATATGTGCCTATATCATTGGAGCTACCTACACCGGAGCTCATGAAGCGATTAGAGTTGTCATTATTTGAACCAATGGAGGATAGTTATATAGAGCTGGTGGAATTAGAAGAAATTAGAGAACATGCAAAGTGTAAATAATGGAAAAATATCGGGCCTTGGGCAAGAGGTGGTTTGACAAGAAATAAAATCAAGGACCTTCCAAGAAGGGGACCTAGTTACGAAATGGGATGTAGACCCGGGCAAAACTAGGCAGCATTCCAAGTTTGGTGCCATCCTGGAGTGGCCCCTATATGGTCACGAGGATGTAAAAGTAGAAGTGCCTTCCAATTGTCTACTTTGGAGGGAGAAGAACTTATGATTCTAGTCAACGAGATCTACCTCAAACATTCTTCTTTGAAAAGGAAAAATCTCATCCTTGTACATATTAGATTAGAATTTTAATTCTTTTAGGTACGTATGTACATTGTCTTGTTGTAGTTAGGTTTCAATTTCCCTAAGTGCTTCAACATAGGTTTTTTTGCTCCTAAGTTGTGTCATTGTGAAGTTCAATGTGCTTACCAAATGAAATGTTATATAACAGAAATGTTCATACTTGTGGGAAACAACAGAAACCTCAAATGAAAAAAAAAAAGTAGAGCAAATAAAATCAAAGTTAAGGATGGGTTTTATTTTCATTCTTCGGGTCCTTCAAGGCCAGCCAAAGGTGAAATTTTAGTACCTCCGCTAGATCGGGAAAGCATCCTCCAACATCATGTCGAAGAGTGGAACTTTTAGAAGAAAGAGAAAATCCAAATTTAATAGAGTTCCATGATGTAAAAAATTGAAAATTGTCTTATTCAAAACTCTGCAACGTGTAATACATGCCAAACAATCATCAATTATGTGCTTCATACTTGGCAGAATCAAGTTTCGGGACAGTCCATTTCAGTCTCGTAAAATAGGGTTGCAGAGAGGAACAAGTGAAGATCTCAAGTCAAGACAATTTTCTACTCTCACAAATCTTATTTTTAAGATTTTCTTATGAAAGTTGAGAGTGCAAGCAATGAAGCGAGTCTAGTAATGTATGGGTGGTCTCAAGATTCAATTCAAAATGTTTGGGATTAGGTTGCAGTAAGAATATAATGACCCCGCGCCCAATGGACATGCTAAGGCTATTGGTACAAGAACGTCTAGTAGGAAGACATCCTCATGAGTCACCAAATTGTTGACTATTTTTGGCCCCAGGAAAAATTAGCCAACCTCGGTCCACATCTGGTCGAGTAAGCAAAAATGGTAAACACTAAGAATTCAAAATTCTCCATGTTCAACCTCTATCAAGATCCCGACATGTGAAATTTCCAAAAACTCCAAGACATCGAGCCTTAGGGTAAAAATATTACATTTCAAGCCTCGAAGGGCCAACCGAGCTGGAAATAGCTCACCAGGCTACTTGGTGAGTAGCTCGGCAAGCCAAGGGGTCTCGTGCATTAGTGGGGATTCAAAGGAGTGACTTACAAAGTAGCTCGATGAGCTACTCGACAAGCCGAGTCGAAGGAGCTTAGTGGTGAACTCGTGAGCTTGTCGAGCTCGCAGCGGGTAGCAGCTGCATTGCAAAGGAGCCCGCTCGGGTGATTTGAGGCATGAGGGCTTGAAGCACTAAGTAATTTGTAAGAGGTGAGTCATGAAGTGAAGGACTTGGAGAAGTAGTGAGTTTTGCATTGGGAGAGAGCTTGAATCACGAGCTAGGCGAGGAGGGATTTGGATTGGGCTCACATTGCATGAAAGCCAACACGTAGGAGGTGTGACATTGGATAGGATCGTGAGCTCCTGATGAGGCGAGTTGGCACAATTTGGATCGTCAATCCATTGGTGGATGAGCCAAATTATCTCATAGTAGAAAGTAAGAAATCATTGACCAAGGGATAAACCAGAAATCATCAAGCTCTCACTAAAGCATGGCGAATGAGGGAGCTAACAAAGTGATTTGGCCACCAAACTAGGGTAAAGCTCTTCAATCTTTAATGAGTAGTGGAGGAAATCGAGAACCCTGCAAATAAGGGGTGAATGGCATGGGTTTATCTTGTAACATCGACACCGAGTTAAAATGAGGTCAAAAAATGGAGGTTGAAGGAGTTCGAGTTGAATGAAGTTGGCCCGAAGGCCGATTCAACTCTGGAATTGTGTGATGAAATAACGGTGAGCCGATCCGGGGTTGGGAAACATGGAATGGGAAAGGGATCATGTCTCATGTAGGCATGGTGGAGTTTTCATGAAGTTTGAAGTCTTTGGAGAGTGAGTTTGGTTTGGCTTGGTGTGACGTAATGTTTGGAGCTTGACTCGGTGTGCAAGGTGACTTCGGAAGGTTGTATGATTTAAAATTTTGGGAGTTTCAAAGACGCTGAAAAAAAATGCGAAAGCACATTAACCAAATCCTTGAAACCCCAAAGTCTAAAAAGACTGGGGTTTTCAAGATCAAGATCATTTAGAGGTTCAACACGATGCAAAGTCACGATGGGCTTGGCGTGTAATGTCCGAATGGTGTGGATTCCAATCTCCAAAATGAGCGAGTGACATGGTGTGGCGAGGAGTTATCGGGGTCAATCCTATTTCAGAGGTCAACAAAAAAATTGTTTCAAAACTCTCCGAGTCAAAATTCCAAAACAAACCAAGTGAGGTTTCCAAAGTGGATAGATGTCAAAGCCCAAAAAGGATGTGACGTGGCACATCAATGTGAGTTCGTGAGGTCGAGGATTTTTGGGGTTTTAGGATGGCGATTTTGGCGGTTTCAGAAGTTGCATTTCGGTGATTTGAGGAACGTAGAGCCCGAAATGGGCACAATGAGGAGTTAAAAAGGGCAAGTCTTGAAACCTCGAAAATGACATGAATCCTACCTAAATTTTTGAAACTTCACCGAGTCATGCACCTTGGTCATCGAGCCATTAAGGCCAGTCGAGCTCATAGGTGGCATGTTCTGTTTGGGAGTCTTTGGGTTAGATTCCATGACATGTGGGTAATTGGTGACATGCAAGTTGAAGGTTGAGTCACTTTGAATGTGGCTTAGTAGTTAAATGAAACAACTCGATTCTTGGAGGAAAGAGCTCAATGGAACTTAGAAGGCATGAGAAACCCTAAACTAGTACCTAACTTCAAATAGGCATATCTCATCCATTATTTAGCCATTTGTATAAAAAAATTTCTTTCCGGAAAGGTGATGTTAGGTTGTGGAGCCTATTTTCATGTGTGAAAGTGTTAAAGACTGTACACTAAGATTAATGTACACTTTTCATGTATAATTTTTTTAGGCGTAAAATTTTTGGCCTCGAAAAATGCACCGACATATCGGGAAACGTGCTTTTCTCATATGGGCGAAGTTTTTGACCCATAGGTTTATGGGATGAGTTTTGCCCATGGTTTTAATACCCACGGTTTTGTAAAACCGCTAAGATTGTCTATTTATATGGTCTTATGCATATGATAGATGTACAAGCAAATGTATTGCAGATGTGTTTTGAAATCGGGTGTGAATTTCAGAGTTTGTTGAGCATAGCTCCAAACGGATCGGGTATTGTATTGAGAGAGCGGTGGCTTGTAATAAAATCGAGCAAGTGATTCTTGGTGGATGTAGCCCAAATTGGGTGAACCACATTAAATACTATCTCTTTGTGTTGTGTTATTTTATTCGTAATTTTATTTGAGATCCGTAATAATTTCTGCATATTAGTTTATACTTGTTGCGATTCGTGAGGGATTATTCCGCATATTTTATCCCTTATTTCCTAACAATTGGTATCGAGAGCGTGGTTTGGTTCTTTGAAGTGTTGAATCGCAGGGAAAGTTTTTAGCTTGAGTGGGAGCTATGGCGAGATGAAGGAAGACCTAGGGTTGATAAATTCAACAGGCAGAATTTGAGTCTTTGGAAGATGCAGATGGAAGATTACCTTTATCGAAGGATCTTTATACTCCGTTTTCGAGAAGGTGAACAAACCTCGAGTATGACAGATGCGGAATGGGATTTTTGGATCGAAGGCACTTGGAACAATCCGACTAAGTCTTGCATCTTCGTATTATTTAATGTTTCAAAGGAAAAGACTACAAAAGATCTAATGGATGCATTAGGGAAGTTGTATGAAGATATTTTTAATGAAAAAGTTGTTTAATATGAAGATGTCCGAGAATAGTTCAAGATGTGAGATCATTTAAATGATTTCAATACGGTAGTGAATATGCTAGCTTCAGTTACAATAGAATTTGATGAAGAAGTTAGGGCTTTATTAATTTTGTGCTCTTTACCTGAGAGTTGGAATAGCCTGGTAATGGCGGTAAGTAACTCGGTTCCAACTAACTCAAAGTTGAAGTTTGAGGATGTTGTAGGGGTGATTCTAAGCGAGGAAATGTGAAGAAAAATCTCTAGGGAATCTTCTACTTCAGGGAATGCTTTGACAGTGGAAACTAGAGGGAGACAGAAGAATAGAGGAAACTGTGGAAAATCAAAAGATCGGGCAAGGTCAAAATCCAAGAACAAGATTGTATGCTGGAATTGTGGAAAGCCTGGGCATGCAAAGAAGGACTGTTGGGAGCTTCGGGATAAGAAGAAACAACAAGAAGAAAACAAGGAGGAAAATGTGGCAACGGGTAATGTATGTCAGGATGCTTTGATTCTTTCTTTGCACAATATTACTGAATCTTGGGTTTTAGATTTAGGGGCTTCTTTCCATGCTTCTCCACATAGGCATTATTTTGTTGATTATGTTCAAGGAGATTTTGGGCATGTTTTTCTTGGTGATGATGAGCCTACAAAGCATAGTTGGAAAGGTACTTTGTTCGGGTTAAGATGTAGAATGGGAATACTTGGCTATTGAAGGATGTCGACATGTGCCTACATTAAGATGAAATTTGATATCGGCGGGGCGGTTGGGAAGTGATGGTTCAGATCTTGTGATATTTACAGCAGACTCTTGGAAGGTTACCAAGGGTGCTCTTGTGGTGGCAAGAGGTAAGAAGGTTGGAACCTTGTATTTAACCACTGATAGTACTAATGATTGTAATCTTGTGGCTTCAGATGCAGATACAACATTATGGCACTATAGGCTCGGTCATATGAGCCATAAGGGCATGAACATCATAAAGAAGAATTTTCCTAGATATACAGAAACATGTTTCGATTTCTGTGAGAACTGCATATATGGGAAACAGAAGCGAGTAAGGTTTCTCAAGGTTGGACCTACAAAGAAAGAGAGTAAGTTAGAGCTGGTGCATTCTGATGTGTGGGGGCCAGCTCAGGTATCATCTCTTGGGGGTTCAAGTTATTATGTTACTTTTATTGATGATGCAACAAGGAAAGTTTGGGTTTATTGTATTAGAAACAAATCTGATGTATTTGACACTTTTGTTAAATGGAAAGCCTTGGTAGAGAATGAAACAGGTCTTAAGCTAAAATGTCTCAGGTCAAATAATGGAGGGGAGTATTGCAGCAATGAATTTGATGATTACTATTCTAAGAATGGAATCCGCAGGTAAAAGACGGTTCCAGGAACTCCGTAGCAGAATGGGGTATCAGAAAGGATGAACAAAACAATAATGGAACATGCTAGGAGCATGAGGTTACATGCAATCGCTCTCTTTCTTTTTGGGCAGAAGCGGTGAGCACAGCTGTGTACTTGATAAACAGAGGACCCTCAAGTGCCTTGGATGGAGGCATACCTGAGGAGGCTTGGTATGGTAAGAAAGTTGATTATTCATTTCTTAGAGTCTTTGGATGTGAGGTGTTTGTTCACATAGACAAGGATGATAGGACTAAGCTAGAGGCTAAATCAGAAAAATGTACTTTCATTGGTTATGGTGGTGATGACTTTGGATATAAATGTTGTAGTATTAAGGACAAGAAAATCATTTGATCTAGGGATGTGGTCTTTAATGAGAAAGTCATGTATAAGCAGCAGTTGCAGGAAAACAGGGAAGAATCCAAGAAAGAATATGTAGCGGTAGAGGATCTTCTAGATGGGAAAGTGACACATGAATTAGTTCAAGAACCCCCTCAACAGGAACCCCAAACTCCTATATTGAGGAGGTATTCTAGGGTAAGAAGATAACATGAACGTTTTTCTCCTTCTCTTTATTATTTATTACTCACTGATAGTGGAGAACCAGAGATCTTTGATGAAGCAATGCAGGTAGATGCCAGGAAGAAGTGGGAGCAAGCCATGGATGAGGAGCATCAGGCTCTCATGGAGAACCAAACATGGGATTTGGTAAAGCTACCCGAAGGAAAAAGAGCATTACAGAATAAGTGGGTGTTTAGAGTCAAAGAGGAAGAAGGAGGAAAGAAAAGATACAAGGCCCGGTTGGTGGTCAAGGGGTTTGCACAGAAAAAAGGTATAGATTTTGATGAGATTTTTTCTCTTGTAGTAAAAATGACTTCTATCAGAACTGTTCTTGGAATAGTGGCAGCAGAAGACTTGCACTTAGAACAGTTAGATGTAAAGACTACATTTCTCCATGGCGATTTAGAGGAGGAGCTATATATGCAGCAGCCAGAAGGATATGAAGTCAAAGGTAAAGAGGAGATGGTGTGCAAACTGAAGAAGAGCTTGTATGGCCTGAAACAAGCTCCACGTCAATGGTATAAGAAATTTGATAGCTTCATGATGGAGCAAGGTTATATCAGATGTCATTTCGACCATTGTGGTGTATACAAAGAAATTTGAGGATGGAAGTTATATTATCCTGTGTTTGTATGTTGATGACATCTTTGGTTGCGCAGTAAAAACATGCAGAAATAAAAGTACTCAAGAAGTAGCTAAGTGAATCATTTGCTATGAAGGATTTGGGTGCGGCCAAACAAATCCTTGGTATGAGGATATCTCGGGATAGGAAGGAACTAAGCGACTTTATCTCGGGAAGAGTACATTAAGAAGGTCTTGGAGAGGTTTTATATGTAGGATGCTAAACTAGTTGGGACAATCGTACGTACCCAAAATTGTATGTCTTTGTCTGATCGTAAATTGGTTACTGCCCCAATGATGATACAGTCTCCTCGCAAGAGGTGTTCGGGATCCGGAAAAGCTCTCGGAGTATGCGTTAACATCCCGCATGCCCCGCTTAGCCCCCACGCCCTTTGTTTTCCCTTTTTCCCTCTTTCCTTGGCCTCTTAACCTTGGTGGACGAAACCGCCGCCCTAGGAGGTGGTCTCGTAACCACCGCCACGAATAGGCGGCGGTCCTCGTTGCCGCCGCCCTGCTCAGAGCGGCGGTCCTGTGCGTGTTTTCCAGAATGCTCTTTTGATGCGACCGCGTGAAATATCACGCGTTTCTGACTTTTCTTTGCCGACTTGAGCATGCATTAATGTTTTTGGTCCCCTGGAACAGTGTTTTTCCTTTGTTTATTGTTTAAGAGTTCAATTTGGTTTTGGTTTTTGAGAGTTGGAATTCCTATAAATGCATGGTTTTGTGCTCAAGAAAATGGCCTCTCTCTCTCTCAAGTTTTGTTTTCTGGATTCCTCTTTGCAATTCCTTTAGTTTTCCTTTGCTTAGAATACTTAGTTTTCTTCATTGCGTGTTTTGGTTAGTATTGTGTTGCAGCTGGTAAGCCACATATCCATCTTGTGCAGGCAATGTTGTTGTTTCACCCATGGTGCAGAGTTTTGGTCCGAGTTTGTGTAAAGAATTGGAGCTGGAGCTTTTGGCCACCATTTCCTTGTTAGAGTCTTCTCATTTTTCTAGTGGTTTGGTCTGTTAGCTTGCTTAGGATTGATAGTATAGTTCATTACATGTTTAGATAGTATTGTTCAGCTGTTGGTAAGCCACATACCCATCTTGTGCAGGCAGTGCTGTTGTTTCACCCATGGTCTGGTTTGTTTTGGGCTGAGTTCTTTGGTTTGGAGTCTTCATTCTTGGGCTTTAGTCTTCAATACTCAGTCCTAGATTTATTTTATGAATCATTTTATTTTAGCATGGTTTAGAATTCTGAGTATTTAGTTATGCCTCACTGTACACCGACAACGATCCTGCTAGGAATCGTATAGGCCAAGCTCTGTTCTCTTGTGCCATCCCTCTCCTACTTGTACTTCGTTGTATTTCTCTGAAGCTGCTATTATTCATTGTTTGAGTACCTGTTGTTTATCATTTTGTTTTATCATTGCTGCAACAACCCTGCTAGGAATCGCATAGGCCAAGCCAGTTCACTTGCGCCATCCCTCTCCTACTTGTGCTTTGTGCCATTTTCACTTTAAAGTAATTGTCGTCCCAGTGCCTTCCCTTGCCGATGTTGCTATGCTCCTACTCTTTCTGGATTCACGTGAACACGCAAGAACGAAGAGATCACTCTGAGGGGACAAGCTACAACAAAACTGGATTTGCCTCTTTTCAGTAAACTCCAGGTTTAAATTGTCAAAGTTATTATCAAATAGAGTAGTGAATCATTTTATTTCAGTTAAGCTCGCTTTCAATATTGCCAGGGAAGCTGTGGGGAATGATAGTTTCTGAGAAACTATGATTTGTTCCTCACTTCTGAGGTAGGATTGAAGGTTTTCAATTAAGTTAATTAGCTGTCTTTTATTTAGATTCACACATCTGCACAGGTGAATAACCACACCGGGTTATCTCGCTTGTTTAGTTTTAGTATAAAGTAGTTTAATTGTTGCTTGTAATTATAATGTTTCAATCATATATTTTGTTTAGATTAGTTTCCCTTTCAGTAGTAGTATAAATTGTTATTTTCAGTTTAAGTTAATTTGGAGTCTTCATAACTAGATTAACACTGAGATCCTCGTTAGGAGATAAAACCCTAGGGAATTTATGCTACCCGCTCATAGCCTCTAAATCTCCCCTTTGTCATTTCAGCTACCTGGGAGATCACACTACCGGATCTTAGTCACCGATTCTCCCATGGTTAGCCATAGGAAAGTTAACTTGCCAATTCTCATCCTTACTGCTGACTTTGTCTATCTAGAAAATCGACCATAATCCCATTTGTGACTTCATCTAAGTCACCCGCATTTCAAACCACCGGCTGTCTCGGCACGACCTCGGGGAGGTCGGTGCACGCGGAAGAGTTACTTGTTGATTCTCATGCTCGCCTGTCCGCTTTCCGACGTACTGAGACACCTTTGGTAGGCCATTTCAAGTTATCAAAGGAGCAAAGTGTCCCAAGATAGAGCAGAGAGAAACCAAATGTCCAAGGTACCTTACTCATCGGCGGTTGGCGCTTTATGTATGCCATGGTATGCACTAGGCTCCGATATTGCCCATGCAAGTGGGAGCCGTGAGTAGATTTATGAGTGATCCGGGTAAAGAGCATTGGCAAGCAAGAAAGTGGATCCTTCGGTATTTGAGAGGGACCATGGGGATAGTTTTTGTGCTGATGGATCAAACACCACTTTATGTGGTTATGTAGATTCGATATGGTTGGAGATGTAGACGGCAGAGGAGGAGCACGACAGTTATATTTACACTATAGGTGGGACAGAAGTAGTGAGTGGATTTCATGACTACGAGAAGATGGTGGCTTTTTCAACCACAGAGGCTAAGTATGTTGCTGCCACGAGAGGCAAGCAAAGAGAGGATTTGGTTACAACAATTGCTTGAGGAGTTGGGGCATAAGCGGGAGGAATGTAAGCCGCATAGTGATAGTCAGTACTATACACCTAGCTAAGAACTCGCTTTCCACTCTAGGACAAAGCATATACTGATTAAGGTACCATTTCATCGGGGACAACTTTGGAGGAAGAGAAGTTGAAGTTGGAGAAGATTCATACCGGTCTAATCCTGCAGGACATGATGACCAAGGTGGTCACAAGGGAAAATCGAAGTTTTGTTCAGCTTTGGTTGGTCTTCACGAAACTAGTGAAGGGTTGAGAAGCTTGCTCGAGGAAAACTAGTCTCCAAGTGGGAGAATGTTAGGTTGTGGAGCCTATTTTTCATGTGTGAAAGTGTTGAAGACTGTACACTAAGATTACTGTACACTTTTCATGTATAGGCGTAAAAATTTTGGCCTCGAAAAATGCACCCGACATATCGGGAAATGTGCTTTTCTCATATGGGCGAGTTTTTTGACCCATAGGTTTATGGGACGAGTTTTGCCCATGGTTTTGATACCCACGGTTTTGTAAAACTACTTAAGCAGTTGTCTATTTATATGGTCTTATGCATATGATAGATGTACAAGCAAATGTATTGCAGATGTGTTTTGAATTTGGGTGTGAATTCTGTAGAGTTTGTTGAGCATAGCTCCAAACGGATCTGGGTATTGTATTGAGAGAGCGGTGGCTTGTAATAAAATCTGAGCAAGTGATTCTTGGTGGACGTAGCCCAAATTGGGTGAACCATGTTAAATACTGTCTCTTTGTGTTGTGTTATTTTATTCGTAATAATTTCGCATATTAGTTTCTACTATTGCGATTCTATGAGGGATTATTCCGCATATTTTATCCCTTATTTCCTAACGTGTGATCCATTGTAGAATCCAATGGTGATGAATAAATCCATTTCCCAAGAGGTTAAATGAATAATAAATCTAGTGAAGCATCTAGATAAAAATGGTGATATCTTCGAATGTACTTGACCATTTTTATGAATTTATAGTCGTTGGAAAGGTGTTTTGAGGATCTACATTATAGAATTATTCAATTTTGGATTTTAGGGTTCTAAACATCTAAAAATGGAGAGAAATGCAGTGGCAAGTGAAATTCATTAATGGAGGTTGGTGAAAAGTAGGGTCATCATGAAGCTACAAGAGCTAGACTAGACAAGGGTGCAATCACAACAAGTTTCTTCAAGCACAAGGCACACTATTAATGAAAGAAGAGATTTTGGAGATATAGATGCACCCATTTGAGGATTAAACAATAGTTTTTGGAGGATTTTGGGGTAAAATTTAGTATTCTCTTCTCTCTCTCTCCTCCTTTGTAAAAATTCCACTATAAATTGTAATGAGGGCCACAGTTCAAGAGGTTGGATTTTTTCCTTTGCCCCTCACTTATTTTCTTATCTGTAAGGAATTTTGTGGAGTTTCAAACCTCCCATTTAAACTGTAATGCAAATTAGTGCCTCTTGGCCATTGTGATGTACTGTATCAACTCTTGGAGCAATAATACAAATCTATGGATAATTTTACCCCTCTTTTGTGTTCATTGTATCTATCTGATCTCTCATTGCAATCTCTAGTTATTTGTGCATGTTAGATTGTGTTACATGTTTTAATGGTTTGTGTTTACCGGTGAATGGATTCATAGTAATTAATTGATCTATGGTGTGTATTCATCCTCTTTAATTTTTTTGTTTTTATCCCTACACAAGGAAGATATTCAACATCATTTATTGTTGCATCACCTCTAGTAGATTAGGTTTACTTTCTTGCAATCCTTCTTCCCTGTCTCCTTAGTAAATTTAGGGTATGATTTGGATTAGTTCTTCAAAAATTGGTGAGTGATGATAGATATATGAATAGGAAGGCGGCATTTCTCCCGAGATCTTTCCCCATTACAAATTCCCACACTTTGGGAAAAGCTCCATGTTATGTAATCAAGGCGACAGTCTCAATCCTTCAATTGTAAACAATCAAGGGTGTTGTGATTCCACATCAACGGGTCCCCATTATCCATTTTACCTTTTTGCTTCCTCAAATTGGGGTGAGTTCTTGAGTAATTTTGACAGAGGTTGATTATGTCTGTGAACTCTAACTTGTTCATATCTCCCTTTCCCATTAAGTTGAATGCCTCTTGTGTGTCTTCATCCAACCCTTTCAGAAATAAGGTTTTGAGTAGGTTAATATCTAGGCCAATTCCACATCTTCTGTGAAGGAAGAGGAACCGATCCAAATAATCCTCTACACTTTCATCTTCCTTCTATTGAATCCTAAAAATTTCTTCTTTTCTATCTTTGACCCTGCAGTAATCCTGATATTTGTCCAGGAAGGCATGTTCCATCTCCTCCCAGTTATGAATGGAATTTGGGCTCAAACCCATAAACCATCTCATAGTTTCCTCTTTTAGAGTAGAGGGAAATAGTTTAAGTTTTTGTTATCAAAAGTGTAGTCATATGTTTGGCATAAAACCTTAAACTCAAAAGGAATTGGTTAGGGTCTTCTGAAACTAATCCCTTGAAAGTTGGAAGAATTGATGGGGATATATTTTTCATAGGAGCATCCTCATTAGGATCCAATTCAATAGGGTAGGTAAATTTTATTCCAATTGGAGGATTCCCATTATTTTCACCATTGGGATTATGTACTTCATCATCCATTCTTCCTTGGTCAACAAGTTGTTCCACAGGCTAGTTTTATGGGGGTTTTGAGGGTGTAATCTAATGAATCTACCTCTATGGTCTCTAGGTCTAAACATATAATCCTATCATACTAAAAATGGTTCCTAACTATTAGTACTGAACTTAATTGTGTGTGTTCCACATACTCCAACTTAGAGGATTCTTGTTGTCACTACAAGGTCTTCTAATCTTTGTAAAAGAAAGAGTTATGGAAATGAGATTTCTAAATGGAAACTTACCAGACAAACAAGCAAAGTACCTCTAGCTAACACCTTAACCTTTGATAACACCTTGATTTCCTTGGAAATGACACCAAAAAGTGACGATTTTTGTGATGATCATACTTTAATCATATCATTCTATCAATCTAGGGCGGTGTCCATGGTTGTTTACAACAAAGGAAACAGTAGGAACGATTTTACAGTATGTACTTTAGTAAAAAAAACTAAGAAATTGATGAACTGATCATGATTACAAATAAAATGCTTAAAAGTAACATTAAAATGAAATGCAGAATGGAAAGATTATTGATCATGAAAACTCGATTAATTTGAAATAATGAAATATATGCTAGAACAATACATACATTCAAAATATTTAAAAGAAATAAACATAAAACTCCCTTTTCGTTGGTTAGGAGTGGCCCTTGCTCCTTTCCTTCGATCAGGTTTAACACTTGAATTTAAGCAACAAAAGTTACCTTGAATATGTTATCTTTATTGAATTGAAAATGCTTTGTTATAGTGAATTAAAATAACGGAAAAAATGAACCACTAAATCTGAGTACATGATCTCTTTTATACCAGAGATGTTATAGTTATGTTAAGATATAACTAGTTACTATAATGACTAAGTCTATTTAATTAAATTCTAACTGAAGTGGAAACTTCCTATTTGGGAGATACATTAATAAAGGGGCAGTTCATAAAGTGTTTGAACTTAAACTAGTCCCAACAACTAAAGACAAAAATTTTGATTGACTCTTTAGAAGGAGTCAATCACATCTAAGAGATTCTTCAAATTGTTACCTAATTGAAGAGCACTAAACTGAAGATGAGTCTCCAACTGTTGGTAATATTTCCTTCTCTTCTGGCTTGAATGTCTACTAAATTAATGGCAATGATTTCTATTCAGAGCGTAGCATTTCCAAGTGTGACTTCGGAGATCGAGCTACTTGTATGTGCACATGATCTTCCCCATGTTAGAAGAAGCTAGACCGATGACCTAGATGATTTGGATGTGTTGCTTTGAGACCCCTGTTAAGTGAATGAGAGTCTTGTGCTAACACATCAAATAGAGTCCTATGCCATTTCATGAATTAAGTCTTGCACTTTCTGTGACAACTCAACATATACTTATTTAAAAAATGAAGTTAATGTTCATAAACAATCTTATTCAATCCATTTATACAATGAATCAACAAGATAAAAACATCACAAGTATACACAATAATTTCTTCATAATCATAGTAAGTTATTAAATATAAAGATTAATCCTTATTCATCGTGATGTATCATGCTATCAAAATGGTATGAGTTTGAACATGGCTTAAACATGTTTAAACAAGATTTAAACATAAAAAAATGGGATTCATCACCATTATCAAAAAGAAGTATTAAATTGAATAAATTTGTATATTACTTGTTATAGATGAATGTGTTGAACAACTATTTTCAAAATCTCCTCCATTTTAGCATGGAACTACATGATTCCTTTTACAAACCCTTCATTTACTATGTAAAGATATATCTTGAAATTTTCAAGAATTCCCATTGGCTTAATCTCCTATTTCAAGCCAATTTCTTCCTTAAACCCTAAGTGCGGGGTTTTATGCAGTGTGAACCAAGAGCATGTTTTTACAATTTCTTCACTTTTGGCAGTCTTTCTTTGAATCTTTTCACTCCACTATCATATATTCACATGAGTAGATTGCTAGCAATCATAATTTATCTTGAATCATCTTGTTAATTTCCATTACCACCAAGGTTTTATGATCTTCAAGTCTTACACGGTTGGGGTTTTGAGAATCAAACCTAGCTTTAGATTAGGAAACCTTTTAACATATTGTTCTTTATCTTGTGATTTATATGAATTTTTACACCCTTCACTTGAGGTCTTTGCCATAGTTTCTCATCCTTTGTTTGCATTGATTGTAACTACAACTTCATGTTTTGGACCAAGTGCGAGTCCTACATGTTTGTTTCAAGTATCCAAACCATGTCTTTAGGAGAGAATAATTTCTTATAAATCATACTTTTTGATCAAAGCATCAAGGACTCCTTTCGATAGAACTATTCTTTAGATCAATACTACGGTGCATACCAACTTGGAGGATTGCAACATGATAATCAGATAACCTATGAAAAGGTTCAAAGTTTATTTGAAATGATAGCTGCCAAAATTAATCCAAACACTCTTTACTGACAATAAATATCTTCTTATACTACAACACATAGTGAATAAGCTGCTAGGACATGTACACAATTTTCACATCTCAAGAACATAATTTACAATGGTGAACTCATTAATACGGTTAGAGACCAGTCCTCTTATGAAGTCCAACTCATGATATTGTTTGAGCAATGAAGATTATTCCAATATACTTCTTCAATTAGTTAGATGTGAGCATCAACCACTCATTTGTTACCTGTAAGAGTTGTTCACAATCACTCCATAGTTCAATTCACAAATCAAATCTCTTAAGATGGCTTACAAGTATCTTGCTTGCTTTGTGTGACTACTCTTGGATGGTGAGAAAAGAGAGAAGCTGATTTTACATCAAATGACCATTATAAGAGCTTGGAGACATTCTAGAGAAATGAATAGTCTTTGTTTACCAGTTTTTACACTTGTTTTCCACCTTAGAATCTCCAAAATCAAATTGAAAATGTAGGATTTGCAAAAACCAAAGCACTTCTATAAAACATTATTATGTTTGAAAAACCACATACCACCATTTATTCATGGAGAAAATCTTTTAGGCTTGTGAGAGTTGTCCAACTTGTACCATTCATTTTGAGTCAAAACAACTCATTTTATGTTTACCATTCCAAGAAGACAGTCTGGAAGACAAACAACCATGTTAGAAAAATACTCATAACTTCCTTATTTCTCAACCAATATTCCTCAAACTTTTTGAAAAATATCATGCTCAAATTTCTCTTAAAATTATTCTATTATTTATTTGAAGAAGGCTTGACAATTTTTCTTGGATGCTAAGAAGCCAAGGTGCTCAATTTGCATTCTTTAAGAGGACAATTTTAGAAAAACTTGAATAACTTTAAATCCCCATTTCAAAATCTAATGAAATTTGGCATGAAGCACTAAAAGACACCCCTCTACACATTTCATGTGTTGGTTAGTCATAGGTTTTATTTTACATCTCATACCCTATTTTAATTCCCACTTTTATGCTTTGGGATAAATGAGTAGCTTTACATGAACCCAATCCATTTCACGTGACTTTGATTCAACACATTGACAATTTTCTACTTATTTAGCACTTACATAATGACATAAGAATATTAATCAGAGACTGAATACTTTCTCCTTGCAACATATAACTTCTCACTAAAATATTTGATGGGTCTCCCTTATTAACTAATCACCACTCCGATTGCTACTTAATTAAAATCACGATTAACCTAAAACACCTTGTTGAAATTAGTAAAATACAATATTGGTTTCTTTGTGACCTTGTCCTTTAAATTCTAGAATACATCTCTATATTCACGGTCCATCTAAACTATCTTCTATCCTTCTACATCACCTCTACAATCAGCCCAAAAATGTCACTTGAATCCTCTTATGAGATTTCAATAAAATCTGCAATTCCATGAAAGTTATGGACCTATATGACATTTATTGATGATGTAAAATCCACTAGAGATTGCACATTCTTAGGATCCATCTTTAAGTATTCACAAGATATCAAAAATCCTAAGTATACTAACTCTTTCCACATGAAACTTTACTTCTTAGAGTTTACTAGAACCTTCTCCTCCCAAGAATTCTCTAACAATTTCTACAAATGGACTAAATGATCTTCTTGCATTCTACTAAAAATTATGTCATATGAGTAGACAGTAATGAAAAACTTACCCATAAAAGGATCTATACTTTGTTATCGAGACATGTGAACATGTTGCTGTGTGGGTTAGAAAAATGGCATGACCAAACACTCATACAATCCATCCTATATTTTAAACATACTCTTCCACTCATCTTTGTCTTTGAATCTTATATGGTGGTATTCAATTTTCATATTAATATTCAAGAAATATTTCACTCAACTTATAAATTACATCTATTCATCCATGTGCAGAAAGGAAATCTATATTTGATAGTAAATTATTGATGGCTCTAGAATTAGTGTACATTAATCATTCTCATCATTTCTTTGGTGTCAATACTACAAGTATTACGCATAGGATTAGAAACTCTTATCAAACCTTTGTGGAGTAACTCATGCAATTGACTTCTTATCTCTCCATTCTCCATAGGCATTACCATATACATTACTTTGTTTGGTAAACTAACCCCTAGTATCAAGACCATATTATGATAGATACCACACATAAGTGGTAATCTAAGCCCATATTATGACATATCCCACACATAGGTGGTAATCCATCCATAATGTCATTTTCATTATATTCATGTACTCGCCATATATCCCTCACTTTATATGAGATCTCCTCCATTTGTGTGGTTGTGTGTTCTGTTATTTTATATACTAGCCTTGAAATGAATGCAAAACATCTACTATCCCTTTCATAGAGTTCAAGAACTCATTTCTTGAAACAAACTACTCATGTGGAATCCTTTCAATCTCTACACTTAAATGCTTCAAAGGATTAAATGTGTAATTTATTCTACCTTTCATGTACGTATTTATACAACCATCATGAACTATTTATTTTTCATATTTCCAAGGTCTCCTAGTAAAATGTGACATAAATCTTTGGGAATTACATCACACATGGATTCATATTCATGTGTAAACCTTGATACACACTTTATATTTCTCATTCACGAGAAATTGATGCTCTTTAAAATATTAAATAGCTGTGTATGGGTTTGGGTGCACAATCTTATTTAGACCAAACTTCTTTAAAATTTACTTTAAAATGATATTATCATTCTTAGCCACTATCGAGAATGAATTTACAACACTTGCCTCTAGAATTGTAAATGGTTCTTTTTAAATATTTCCTCTATGTAGGCATATTTTATTCTTTTGTAGGCTTCTATAAAACCTTATGCATTATCAATACTTCACAAAATTTAGGTTCTTCTACACTACATGTTGATGCATGAATCTACATATGTATCTTGAGAAACGTGATTGATAGCATCATTTGTATGTATGTCACTACTTTGAGTGGATTGTGTACACTCAAATATGTGGTGTCCAATATCTCTAGAATAGAAATAAATTCCATTGAGTCCACTTCCTCATCCTCGGTATGTTGATCTTCCTCTACCTCTTTGTGCATGACTCTTGAGACACTAAAATTTGGTGTTCTATGTTAAGTTGATCATGCTCACATTTGGAATCCAATCAATTCATCTCTCTATCTCTCTCATGAATTTCTTATCATTACACTCTAATATATCATTGATTTTAACAATATTATTTGATGAAATTAGTAAACAACACATGTTATTCATGTCCAAACTTTATATTTTTGTGTTCTTGTCCTCTTTCAATAGCATAAAACTAGGTCGGGATGTGGGTTAGGTCTTGGTCAACTTTTGTAGTCTTGAATCCTTAAAATAATTGAATTTATTTTCAATTTGAATATATTCTTTGGGTCATTTAATCTTCCTAGTGTCAACATTATTACGAGTATTTTACCTAAAAAAATGCTATATAAGCAATTCAATGTCACTTTATAACTCACCTAACACTCTTACAATATCCTATTATAAATATCATTCAAAACCCACACAAAGGGTTCTTAAATATTTCCAAATCAATTACACCTCATTTAGAGTAGTCCCTATTATATGTATGAATCACTCAACTAAGTCAAAGAGTTTATAATCTTCTATTTCCAAGCATGCAAAGGTCATATAGTCATGTCTTAGCAAGAGCAAGGTCACTCCAAACATTGTTCAAGGGTTTCAAGTAATAAAGGGTTGGTTCTTGTAGTTCATACACACATTATCACACTAATACCATACTAGGTACATTCTATACTATATTGTTATCATGATATGTTGGTGTCAAGATACATGAGGGCACCCCTAAGGGGTTGGTTATTTATTCATACTTGCACAAGCACCTAGGAGAACATAAGGATTTATCCTACAATGAGGGCATGTAGTGTAGCACTTGGATTGGTTCAAGAGTAAGAAGTTTAACCGATAAGGGTAGTCTAGTCTCAACCACACACATTTTTGATCCTTTGGTTTGTTAATTCTTTGAGAAAAGGTTTTATAGGTTTCAAAGGTATCCAAAAATTTTATAGTTGATTGTATTATGTTTTCCTTACCCAAACCCTAAACACATTGGCACTAGCATGATCATACAAGTATTCCATATTCATAATAAGTAATTAAAGGTAAAGCATAACAAGAATCAGAACACAACCATAGTGCATAATGAATCAAACAAGAATAAAGATCAATTTTACCATATAATAACCAATAATGGAGACATCAACAACCATTATCCATCCAAAATATCCATTTATTAATTCACTATGAACATAGTAGTTGATTACATAAAAAATCATCATAAGTCATGCACGTAAATATATGAGCAACGTGACTTTGTTAACAATATCGTAGTACATGATCTCTCAAACCGTATAAATCAATACATATATATAGGTAGTGGGAAACATAATTCACTACTCATGCACTCTCAAAATAGGCTACATGCTCAAAATATCCATGCACCACTACAAAGCACGAACATGCTTTCACTAATAATAGATTACCTATAAATAACTCTATGTCTAATCCTATTATTAGCTATAACTTTGCATGACACTTCATCTTATTCTTGGTTCTAAAATAGCTTTGATTCATCCAAAAGTCTTTTATCCTTATCAATTATGTATTCAACACTCAATCCATTCTTATCCTATGTACAAGGATGGATAAGTCCAAAACTTCAACTTCCTCGGTGCACCTATATCCGCTTTGATATTCTAGATGCACCTACACATTTCTTCCTACCGTAAAGATCTCATGTTCCTCTAGTACTTAGGCATAAATATGTCTAGCCAACATTACCCCACACTAGTTTCATTTCCGCCCCTAGCAATGGGTAATCATTCATTGTCTCACCAAGAATAAAGAATAAGGAATAAAAGAATGATTGTATGATGAAATATAATATAAGAACACATGGGCACTCAATTATTCTAAAGGCAACAAAAATTAGGTACTCATTCTTAATTTCTACCTCTAACTCATTCCAGTCACTAAAAGCCTTCTTTGTCTTTTCAATAATATCTACAAGTAATCCATCCATCTTATCTAAATTCATATTTTCTCCCTTTTTGTAGCACCCTAAGAACGTTTTTAGAATTGATATCATCCCATCCATCACATCCATGTGTCAAGCTATAAGTTTCCCAATCTTCTTTATCATCATGGTGAGGGTCCAAGGATGTTGTGAGACATGTCATGATTTCTACGCCACTAATGTTAGCCTCTCCTCATGCCCAAGAGTCTCATTGTTCTTTTTCAGACAAGAACACAAATTTCCTTGGCCAAATTCCTTGTATTAATAATCATCGCGGGTCTGCACACATATTTAACACCAATCTACCTTCTTCATTTTTTCCTTCAAGGTCTGAAGTAGAGATTCATACCAAACTATTCTACATACTATTATAGCCTTGGTTTTTTCCTTCTAAGCTGAAATATCTTCCTCTTTTTGTGTAAAGTCTCAAGGTTTCACATGGTGCAACCGGATGCTTTTTGATCAATAATTTCACACTTATCTTCAAAAATTAGAGAGAGGATTGATTAGTATGGTATGTGTGTTCATCAACATCTGGATGTGCATCTATAATCTCCTTCCCTAAATCTGCATGCAAAATCTAGGATGTTCTTTTGTTTCTCTTTATCCTTCTTCCACCCCTCAAACACTTATTCCACATGTTCCTTCAGGCTCTTATTCTCTTCCAAAATATCTCTCAACATGGTTGATTTATCTATATTCCTGTGTGCTACCTTTCTTACCATCTTATTCAACACATTACTCACTTGTTCATCTATCAACTCTGTAGGCCTTACCATCCAAGTGTGTGGCTTGAGATCTCTTCTTCATTTTCCTCTTGATGCATGCATCTTCTTTTATATCAAATTTGGGCTCATCAATATGTGTCTACATGCTCTAAGAGATTTATTTTTAGGTGCACAAGTTGTCACTTTAGGGTCATCAAATCCCATCTATAAATGTCCTGGGCTCCAAAGTAATTTGAAACTTGGCAATATGATCTTTTGGGATCATTAACATACCCAACTATAGGAGTCTTATACATTTCTTCCTTATCTCTCCCTGAGTGCCTTCCTTTAGGTACATGTACCCCTTCATCCAAATTCAAGCCTTCTCCTACAACACTGTTGGTTCATTTAAGGGCTCACTAGAGGCCCACCCTTATCTTTCTCTTCATCTCCACATATATCTCCATGCTCCTTGAAGAGCTTTGTATCATACTTCACCTCTTCCTCTTGATTTTCTTCTGTATCCAGCTCAATGACAGGTGGTTTTTGTTTTTGCACACGTGCTCTCATCCTCCTCCTCCTCCTCCTCACCTGCTTTTTTGATACATACTTCCGTGTTTCTTCTTCTCTTGCACAATATTTTAGTAGGAGAAGTCTTAGGTTTCTCGTGGGATGGGAATGTCCTATGTTCATAATTATGCCTGGGGTCCTTGTTCTTCTTATCACCCTCCTAAATTATTTCTCCTTGACACCTCTAACATCCATCCCCATCTCCTTAGCACATGTATCCTCTCCTACTTCCTCTTCCTTATGCATGGAAGGAGTTTCCACGCGTTATCTTTACTCTAGTTGTAGGTTACTTCCACGAGCCATGGTCCAATCCACCATTGTCTTCCTTTAACTCTTCTTCTTCTTCTTATGATACTACGGGCATCTTCATCTTGCAGCATACCCACCGTGTGTTTTCCTTAGGAAGTTTAGGAAGCTAAACTCATTTTCAATATATTTTCCATTTTTCCAACTTGGGCTTAAGGTAGAGGTATACCTTAGCCACACCATATTTCCCAATTGCCAAACTCATTGAGTTGATACTTATATCATCAGAGATCATATTTTCTTTGTAGGCATGCATACCTTGGTAGACATACTTCTTCTATAGTGTATGATAATTATAGTCTACCTTATCTACGTCAAACACCAATTTATGTGCATTGGAAAATCTATGCATTGATGCCTTAAAGTAATGCACAGATAAATACATAAGGAATTTTGCACCAGGGACTCCACTTTCCATCCTTCATCCCAAATTTTTGTATGCAAAAATATTAATATGTAATAAACTATGCCTTCTTATCTAATACTGAAGGAAGGTCCTTGGGTATTCTCCATTCATGTTTAAAGGCTTCACGCAAATGCTTGTACAAAGTTCCAAAATTTCATGCTTTTCTTATAAAGACCACTAATTGACCCTTCACATGTATACTTTGCAAACCCATCTATGAGGACTTTTTCTTTCAAGGAATTGTCAAATATTCTCCTTAGGCCATCGGGCACCCTAATTTCCACAAACACAAGAGAAAAAATAGAACCAAAACTTATCTTATCCCATGGTGTGCTTCTTTAAATAATGGTCTTAGAAATAAAAGAGGAAAAATTATATATGACTCTTTCTTTCATTTTTTTGGTGATATGGAGATTTTTGTTTACCTAGCTCCATCGCTCCTAGTTATTCAACTTGGTGAGGAGGTGCATGGCTTGAATCACAGGGTAGTTTTCTAAATTGACAATGTCATCGCGCACCCTCCTTTTCCATAATCCAATGCAACATAGAGTTGTTTCTACTACGGCCTTGTCATCCTTGAGATCCCTACTAATCTCCATGCCCGAACTCCTCAACCCTATTAACTTCCCAATCAAGGGCGTGGTAAGTTCGCATTCACTGCCCTAAAAAATAGAAGAAGTCCTCTTTGACACGGGACATCAACCATTGATATAATATTTGGGTTTCCCAAAGTATGGCATCTCCAACACCATAACTCGAATAACTTCGACTTACGTCCATCATAGATGCGGCCATGTCATTTCTCGTCCTCAAATCTATTTTTATCAATTATTTCACCAATTCATCCCTGTTATCCTTAGTATGATGATTATAGTTTCACTTAATTTACTTAAGTCTAATATGTGAATCCCAATCAAACCCATTCGACACCTTCTGGGTACTAAATTTCTGAAAATTGACTTTCGAGGGTATCCTCCACCTCTACTTCCACTTATTTTTTTTTTCCCCTTATGATCGCTTGCCAAGTGCTCATTTAGGTGTCATTGCGATAATAAAAATATTTTTTTGTAGTAAATTTGACCTTGCAACTTTAAACACGCACGTGCCCTAGCTTCCCCTTGAACCCTAACTCACGCAAACTTGCTCCCTTCATGCTTTTTTAGCTCAAACACTCTCTCTCGATGGAGCTAAAAAATTTCATGCAGAAATTACTCTAGTTTGATGTCTTTACTCACTCTTTCACATAAATGCACACAACTTACTCTTTAACTCACTCTTCGAATCAAACATTAAACACTATACTTCACAATCTAAGGTAAAATGATATCGCAACCCCTCCTTATATAAATTTTCAAATTTCTCCAAATTGATTGCTCTTCACCAACCACCGTACTTAGCATTAATTACACATTTTTACTTTTTCCATGATTTTTCACTAGTTTTTTCTATGCCCCATTCATAACCTTCTTCAGTGCCCCTACTTCTTGGCCATAGACCTCCTATTACACCTTCATATGCTGGAATACCTATCAACTACGCCTTACACCAAGTAGCTCCCCATGTTATTGCCTAACTCGCATTACACTGTGTGTTTATCCATTTATGCATGATCTTCATCACTGAGCAATTTTCCCTTGATCCACACCTTTACCTCAAGCACCTACACCATATTTCTTCTATGTATACCCATCCTCCAGAGATCATTCAATCATGGCCCATTTATCATGTATCTACTCCACCCCACACTAAAATTATGCAGGTCCTCTATGCATGAATTCACTACATACTAGTAATCAGCTCTTGGTGTGCAAACACACTTTATTATAACAAAACATTGAACTAAATTGACAAAGCATAATGATGATGAAAGGAAACACATATAATGAAAATTCATTAAAGGGAAATCTATTTAACTAAAAATATTGCCTTATTACAAACACCAAGAAGACTTATTTATAGTATGGCTTCAGCCTACTCCCATTGAAATAACTAGGAAATTGTGTTCCATCCAAGTTTCTATAACTAAAGTGCCTTAATCAAGTATATAAGTCAAAATATATGGTCCCAACCAATGCACCTTTAATTTCCTAGGGTGGTGCACAAACTTGGAGTCATAAAGAAGAACCATTTGTCAACCTCAATTTTCTTATTTTTAATGTTCATATTGTGTCATGCCTTCTTTGGCCTTCTCATGTTTTCTAGCTCTAAATGCTATAGCATGTTCTACTCATCAACAACATCATCTTATCAATGCACTCTTCAAGTGATTTCTCATCATCCAGTCCACCTTCATGCGTAATACATAGGGAGGGTAACATGAATTCTATTAGTAAAAAACCTTTGCACCAAACACCAATCAAAAGGCTGTTGTGTTATTCAACCTCTTGTAATTTTCATGTATGCCCAAAGTACATCAAAGACTTTATCATCCCGAGTCCTTTTTTCCAACATCAAAATCTTCGTGAATGTATGTCCCAATATTTTTTTGAAAGCCTCAGATAGTTCATTGCCATGGGTGATAAGATGTTTCATATGATGTGCCATCATAAATCATCTGCCAATAATATTTGATAGTCTCATTCAAAAAGTGTGTTCCCCTATCACTTGTCAAGATTAATGAGACATCCATACCTGTTGATAATATTTTCCCATAAGAACCTTGTTGTTATAGTTGTCATGTAATCCTTTGTAGAACTATTTTTGCCCACCTTGTAAGATAATTTATACATGTAATAATATAGTGTGACCTAGATCCCATGCCGGTGGGAAATAGGACCCACAAAGTTAATCACCCATTTCTAAAAATTTTTACACTCGTAATAGGCCTTAAAGGCATCTCATATTTATGCCTAGGATTCCCAAGGGCCTTAAAAATGATCACACACCTTTGGCATACTCTTTACAATCCTTATACATGTTTCCCACCAAAGACTAGCTAGAAATATTTTCTCAATAGCATTTCCTATATAATGTCCATCCTACAATTCTTCCTATGAGCTTCCTCCATTATAGCTTCCCGCTCATGCTCCAGTACACATCGGTGTAAAAATTCATCATGACCTAACTTGTATAAATATCTCACTCGATCAACATGTAAGGAAGCAATAATGTATGGAAATTTGTTTCTTCTCTAAGCTCTTCATCCCTTTAGGTGCCACACCAGTACACAAAAATACAAAAATATCTTATAAGTCAGAGGGCACATGGTTTAATATGAAAATGTGTGCATTTGGACATTGTATTCTCAATTTTCTATGCATGTCCTCACCTAAGTTAATCCTTGACAAATGATCTGGTCCATAATTACTCTTTCCTAGTTTTACCACCACTGTAAAGTCAAATTCTTGAAACAAGATAATCTACAACGACATATGTGCCTATTAAAATGGACTTATTAACCAAGTATTTAAGTTCCATGTGATCTATATAAAATATAAAGGAGTTTTCAAAAAGTATTTCTAAACTTATGCAACATGTAAATCATAGACAATGTTTCAACTCGTAGTTGTATAATTCTCTCAACTGGTGTTACTTCACTCACAAAAAGGTAGGATGATAAACAATCTCACCTCCAGGTTATGCTAACACTACACCAATGGCCATGCCAGAGGCATCAACATGTAC
This sequence comes from Taxus wallichiana var. yunnanensis, assembly GCA_018340775.1. Lineage (NCBI taxonomy): Eukaryota > Viridiplantae > Streptophyta > Pinopsida > Cupressales > Taxaceae > Taxus > Taxus wallichiana. The sequence goes on along the minus strand of CM031242.1, from coordinate 496,632,076 downwards.
ATGAAATGGATTATCCCAAGAAGGAAAGTGAGAATGGGTGCAAAAGTAAGTCTTTCCTTCAATGTCTCAAATCTATCTACATGTGCTTCATGCCAACATGGAACTTTCCCTTTCTTTTCAACAATTCCTCCAAGGGTGGAAATCATATGATACCCCTTGATGAAATTTCTATAACAACCTATATGTCCCTAAGAACCTACACACCTCGCTTTGATTAGTAGGCTCCTCCAAACCCAAGATAACTTCACCCTAAAAGGATCTACCAACAAACCTTCCTTGCATATAATATGTCCTAATAGAGTCCCAAAGGGTGTAGCAAACATACACTTCTTTATATTCAAGGAGATGATTAATTGGGTACATCTCTCAAACATGAGTCTTAAGTTATCACAATGATCCTTTACCAGCCCATATACCATCCAATCATCCAAATAAAACTATGTAAAAACTCATGTATAAAGTATTTCAAATGCTTGCACAAAGAATGCATGAAAATATTGTAGGTGCATTCTTCACCCAAAAGGCATAAATATATATATATATATAAAACTTCCCAATCGGTGGTGAAATTTTATTTTCTTGGTCTTCTTTAGCAATTTGTACTTGATGATAAACTATAGAATCCATCAATAAAAAGAGTAAATCTTGTGCCCCTGTAATGCCTTCCACGATCTCATCTATAAAAGGATGTGGGGAAAGGAACACAAGAAACATTAAACTATTTATAGTCCACATACCGTTATCCTATCATAATTTATTTATACTTATCACCATAGGTTAACACATTATGATTCCTAAATGGGCTCAATGATCCTATATTTCGACATCTTATCAATATCTTCCTTAAATTTGACCGCCATGCAATTAAGATTCATCCTGTAAGGCCTATTCCTAAGCTGGGCATGTTCCTTCCTTAACTTGATCCTCAATCTTACCCAAAGAGGGACGCAATAGGAGTCATGATATTTTCCCCAAAACTTCATGAACTCACAAGTGATCAATAGAGTCTTTCACACTGTTTTGAACATGATCACCAATAATGCCATCCTTCCCATATGTATTTGCATTCTAAGGTACATTTTTCTAAGAATCCCTAGTAGAGAAGTGTGATTCTCACTATCTCGCCACCTCAACAGGTTATCTTTGTGTGTATAACATCCCAATTGTGTAACTTTCTTCATAATCAACATATTTTGTCTTTCTATTTGATCTTTCCATTTAGATCCATGGTGCGTAGAAATACATCGGGATTTCCTTCTTCAAAGCACACCTCTAAGTAACTTCCAAACATGATCTAAAATGATGAATAAGATTTTTCACTACGATAACACATGTAAATTTATGTTCTTGATGCTCATTCAACCATTTCAGTATGAAAAATAATAAAAGGTCTTGAAATTATCATGTGCCAATTAATTTGTATCACTCAAAGAATGAACATCATACCATAAATAATACCTTCTTTAGATGGCTCAGAACTTAGGATCTAGGTGATGATGGGGCTCACATAAATTCTATTAATAGTCTCTCTCACTTAAAGGATCTACATATGGTGTAGCCTTCCCATGGTATTCAAGAAATAATTACGCGCTCCTCCTTGTTCTCAGAAACATGATATAACCTTTATTGAAGTGCAAAAATCAACATTATTCACATAACACCAAGGTGCAACAAGTGCAGGTAGCTATCCCAAACAAGGTATTGGAAAACTATCTACTTTCTACAAAGACCTCAAAGTCTCCAATAAACATTGACCCACTTGTATTGTAATGTTGGTATCCTTCAATACTCGAGGTATCATGGCTATTAGTCTATTTTCCATATACAAAATTTAATGATTAATTAATGTTTTTAATCCCCATCTCGAACCATTTCTAAAGGGATTACATTTAGTTTTGGAAACACTAGTCGCATCAATATATTACTGAACATAACCAATGAATAACCTTGCATTAGTGATCGAGTGCTTTAAGATCTCAAGATTGTGAGGATGTATAGCTCACATTTAGATCCTCTTCGCTCAAAGGTTCTACATATGGTGAAATTTTCCCCTCATCCATTCCCCGAATAAAGGAATGATATTTTAGTTTACATCTTAAAAACATCCTTAGTATAATATTTATTAAAGGATCTCAAATTTTTCTTGTAACACCGACTTCAGCCCAAGAAACTCCTTCAAACAATATATCTCACCCTTGAAAGTTTCTAATAACCTCCAATGTTTCTAATAAACTTCCTTTGTGGGTAGGATCTAGATACTTGACATGTAATACCTCCTATTTTTTAATCCAAGTTTCTACTTTAGTCTCAACACATGTGCAATATAACGATGTGTAATCTGCTCACCTCCACATTTGATTCCTTAGGATAAGGTGATTAATTTGGCATCCATGATCTTCGATAATGAGTTATACCTTTATAACCAGCCATCAAAAATTATCCTACTTAAGTGATTTCTTTATCATATATAATTTGGGAATTCTTCAAACTTATGATCTATTTCATATCCAGCACAAAATAATGCACAATGTTTGAGGGAATCATGCCTATAATGATAAGGGGATTCATATGTATAACAGTTCCACAAGAGGAAGTCAAATCTTCCACTATCCGTGACCATGAAATTTGTATCCTCCACCTGGTAACCTCTACCTCTACCATGTCCATTAAGCATCCTTCATTGTGGTTGATGATTATGATGTTCACCTTAGTCCTTAGTAATTATTTTCAACATTAGTATGACGTACACCATTCTCATAACATCATAAATCTGATCAATCAACCTATAATTCTCTGTGTCATGAGTGTGGGACTTACAAATATTATAGTAACAAGGCACGTTCTTCTGATCACATACTGTAATAAGGGGAATCTAATTAAATCATGATCCAAGTCATAAATCTCGCAATCTAGCAATATAATAAACACTATTTATAAGGAAAATCATCCTCTAGTATGTCTCTCCATCTTGAAACCTATACACCATATCCCACTTCACGTTTCATATGCTGAATTGGCGATAGTTTCTCCAACTGCTTTTCATAGATGCAATATGTGCCTCAATAATGTGATAACCTTGGTATCTATGCTCCTAACCCTCCTTAGCATGCGGAGGTTCACTCCAAAGCCTCACGTGGATTTATAAATGTATTATGAGATATCACCCTTCAAAAGGTGTAATCAAACCACCAAAAAACCACTTGCACATAATGGCTAGGATGAATATCATAAGACAACTTTGATAACAAAGTTTTAAAATGTGCATCATATTTCCTTACACTCTCGACATGTGCCTGCTTAATTTCCTTCAACGTGTTGATGCTTTCTATTAAAACTTAGGTATATAAAACTCTCCAAGAAGGCATCACTGGTGCTGGTTATAATCTATAATAGTCTAGTTCAGATCATACTTCCTATACTAGCTAGGTGTGTGTCCTTGCAAAGTATGTAGCAAACTAACTTGCCATACATTCAAGAGTTTTGATTCCTTTAGCATGCCATAGTATTTCACACTTGTGTACATGTTCAGAAGTATCCTAAATACCTCAAGTATTCCAGTAAGTGAAGAGACATCTCATAAAATATCTATTGTGGATGATGAGGGTGTAGAACTTGTCCACTAGATCCGAAACCACAACCCCCACCAATATTTGCCTACCCAGAATCATTAGATTCACTTGATCTTGAGCCTCTAATCCTCCGATCCACCTCTTCTAGTAGGCATCGGACCAGAGGATGATATACCTTGTGTTCCAATATTCTACTAAGCCGAACTCCCATGGTCCGAAATTTATGTTACTTTTAGACATGTATTTCAAACATTCTACGTGCCCACATTCTGTCCTGAGACACGTTAGAAAGTATTCCTCTAATAATTCCTCCAAATAGAAAATATTTTATCACCTGTGATGCCATAGATGTTTTCGGATGCATTTCTATATTAATGGAAAATGGAATCTTCCTGTCACTACTCTATCACTAACACTAACATGTTTCAATAACTATTTCAGGAACTGGAACACCAAGTGTAAGGGCAAGGTCACTAGGTGGGATCAGATGCACACATATGGTCCTTATCATTTCTTCTTAGACATGCTCTCATCTGAATCTGAAGGGGATGATCTTCCATGCTTACCTAAATGGGGGAATACCGGTTTCTCAAGTTCCATGTCCTCTGTGTGAACCTTGAATCCTTCATACATCACTTGTCTCCACAACTCCATAGACTCCTCAACACCACGATTCTTCTCTAATTCCCTTCCCACACTTCATTATACTTAATCATCTTTCCTCTCTTTCCTTTTCTACCATAAGGTCCACCATCTTTCACCACACCTACTCCTTCCCCTGCATTAGTGGAGGTTTATCTATCCATAGGTCATTCTTCCAAATCTAGAGTCACTAACAAGATCTTGATTGCTAAAGGGATAACAAGCAAATAATATCCTCTAGGCTCTTTGTAATAACTGAAAATTTGTAACCTTTTGGACAAGAATAAGGAGAAACATCATACTCCAACATGTAACTATTCAAAACACCACTCCACCAATGATCTATAACACATTTCCAAGTCAAATCAACATCGTGAAAAGAGAATACAGTAATCTTCATGTGTCCAAACAATTGATTCTATACCTCTAATTTCTCTTTGATGTGTATGCTACCAACCACTCATACAACTATATAGGAAAACATCAAAAGAATGTCTCATAGAGTTCATGATATAAATTTCTCTTTAACCCATCGTGCATGCATCAAAATCAGGTCTAGTGTTATATCTGTGAGAAACTCTTCCTCTAAATTTTCTACCCAACTCTCAATGTTGTCCAAAGTCAACCGATACATCTTCATCATGCAACATCCTTGTAAAATATTGAAAATATGTCCCAAACGGAACCAAAATGTAGTATATTTTCTTACTCAAACCCTAGATGGATTGGCACATCACTCATAGAGATCTAATTGCTCACCTGAAGTGTGCGAACATACCAAGTCCCTCTTTTAATACTAGCTTTTTCAAGGTTTTAGCATGATCATACAAGTATTCCATATTCATAATAAGTAATTAAAGGTAAATCATAACAAGAATCAGAACACAACCATAGTGCATAATGAATCAAAGATGGATCAAGATCAGATTTACCATACAATAACAATAATGGAGACATAAATAACCATTATCCATCCACAAATATCCATTATATTAATTCACCATGAACATAGTAGTTGAATACATCAAAAATCATAATAAGTCATGTGCGTAAATATACCAATAACATAACTTTTTGTATTCTCGGTTGTACATAATCTCAAAGTGCAAATCAATACATCATCACACACAACACGTACAATAAATACATATATATAGTAGTGGGGACTCACCCTTCACTACTCATGCACTCTCAAAATAGGCTACATGCTCAAAATAACCATTCACCACTACAAAAGCAACTACATAAACATGCAAGCTTCACTAATAATAGATTACCTATAAATAACTCTAATTCTAATCCTATTATTAGCTCTAACTCTGCATGGCACTTCATCTTCCTCTTGGTCCCAAAATATATTTTTCTTCATCCACAAGTCTTCTTATCCTTATCCATTGTGTATTCAGCACTCAATCCATTCTTAGCCCGTGTTTTCCAAATGACTAAGTCCCGAACTCCAAATTCCCTAGGTAGTCCCCGCCATCCGTTGATCTTCGTGCGCACCTACATGCCCGCTTCGTGTGCCCGATATCATGTGCCTCTAGTACTTAGGCATAAATATGTCCAGCCAACATTGATTATAGGTCATTCCAAAGTTGTTTGAGTAAGAGATACATACTGATAAAGACCATTTCCAGATAAGCAAAACACACATGAAGTTTCGGATCTAGAATTTCAAAGGGTCCAATACCATATATCTCCAATTCAAGACCATACAATTCCAACCTAGACTATATAGTAGTTGTACAATATTTCCCCTATTAAGTGTACAACTTTATAAGCGACACCAAATTATTTCTAGTTCTTGATATCATTGTTACATCATCATGCACATCGATCCTCACTTTTCTTCTCGGTAGAGATAAGTTTTATCTACCCTTATTTATTTAAACAAGTAATTATTCTTTATCAATCCTTACATGTATGAATGCATTATTTTTATTTCAAATGATTAATGTTCGAATTAAGTAGATCATAATAGTCCACTATTACGCAAACCCTTACATCCTTTTTAAGGTTATGTATCCTATAACACCTAGAATTTAATTAAGGTATAAAATTTGACGAGTAATCTCTTGAATTGAATTTATAGCTCAAACCACGGTATCCCTAAGGTATCATTTTTTCTAGTTAATATTTGCTTTCTTTTTATGCCCTTTGGCATAGTAGGTGGCTTAATAAAAAAATCTATCAAACACATGGAGTATTCTCTTCCTACCCATAAGTAGTGTACCATCATGGCCTCTTCTCCACCCCATATGTCTAGGATTCTTTCTACTTTGAACTATGCTACACATGAGGATCCTCTAAATGAAGTAGAAATCACTAGTAAACGTTATTTTGATGATGATATTAATAAAGATGATAGTGTAGATCAAGCACAAGTTGTAATGGTATCTCTCTTTATTCTCACATTTGTAAAGACCCTCATCATATTAAGCCTCTCATTCACATTCTACTAGCTATTAAACATGTTCATGATAGGGAATATAATGAGAGGTCCATTTTGGATCTAATTCTCCTCATCATATAGCATACAAACGTCCAAAATACCTACCTCACAAGTACCTATTTAATTAAGGGCATTTAATCCTACACTTTGCATTGTGGTTGTGACTATTCTTATAGCTAGTACTATTCCTTATTGAGACCCATTTTTTCCAAGGTTAATATATAAATTTTGGCTAAGTCTAATAAGCGTTAATTTTGACTGCACACACCTTTTGGGGAATATATGATAAAACTATGTGCCCATATTTTTTCACCAAGTAAATTAAACCCGTGTGCACAAAGATAAGAAGTTAGGACAAGTTATGACACACGAGGATCCAAAATAGAGGAAACACATAATTTTTGAACACACACAAAAGTGACATGTACATGAGATATCGGTGCATGAAAGGGACTAATAGATAACACTATATAACTACAATTTGAAGTATACGCATGACATTACGAAACTAGTAACGTGTATGATATCTAGAAAAAAAAGTCTTGGTGAATTTTTGTTGATTCATGAATATTTTGGTTTTTTAAATTGGTATTTAGAAATTTTGAGTAAGTACGGAGCACCATTTCCCCTAAATTATCGAATGCAAGCTACATTTTTGGGTCAGACTCACCTACTGATTTAAAATAAATTCCATAGTTATGAGTATATGACGTTCTTTACCTCAAAAATAAAACTAAGAACAATTACCAATATATATACTATATAAGACTCTAGTGCTACGAGACTAGAGGTAGATCTCATGAGATAATAGTCTTACTTGTATGCATATGAACCATCTCGTAAGCATTCACATGATTCATCTAAAGGTATATCTCACATATAATAGATGATCATCTACATATTCAAATTGATTATGCCATTATGCCTTATAGATCACTTGACTATATAGGCGTCAATTGTATTCAATTTATAAGATTTCACTGATCGGATGAAAGTGTTTCCTAGCCATTCACAATAATTCTATGGCTACTCCTTGTAATTTTATGTAATGAATTTTGGTAAGGCTCCGATCCAATATTCAAAAAATACCCTATTATCTTATTTTAGCCAATTGTAAAACAAGCCGGCATAATCGACATCTCCACCAAATACAGGTACTAAAAGATTAATTGTTTTATTCATTTTAGGATTCGTATTTGGGTTCAATAATAATGCAAAAACACTTTTCATATAGAATACATTGAAATAATTAGCCACAATAATATTAATGATGACATGCCACCACTAGAGGACAATCCTCATTATGTTCCTCCACTTGAAGACAATCCTGATTATGAGATGCAACTAGTAGAAGACATTTTTGTACTTCACATCGAACAATTATAAATTATACTCATAATTTTGTGCCAAATAAGAAGATATTAGAAACACCAAACACCAACATAATATTATGAATTATACTCATAATGATGAGATGTAACTGTGAACATAATATTTTTCTACTCATCAAACACCAATTTCAGTTAAAAACACTAAAAATATAAGCTAAAGAAGAGAAGTAGATAAACAATTGGAAGGTATTTTAAGTTTTATTGGGCAACTAAATATCCATTCATTGAACCAGTTATGTCAGAAAACAACAATGATTCCCTAACCGAATGTAGATGTGTAATATGTAGTTGAAAACTTGAAATGAACACATAATGTAACTCAATTTAGACACAAGTGGAAAGATTGTGGAAATTAATATGTGTCGATTACAAAAAATGATGGAAAAACAAAGAAGACACTGAAATGGGATAATGTAAAATAATGTATGCACCTTAAGATACGTAGTAGATTATGAAAACAATCAGAAATTGATTGTTTGAGGATTGTTTTTGGCTACCTACATTTTAGTTTAGTATATATTATAAATCACAATTTTTATATGAAATTTCATTTGTAACACTTATATAAGTGTTTTCATTATTGCAAAATAATTCCATAACATTTATTGTTATTTTGCATTATGTTATTGAGCATGACATTGTATTTCATAAATGATAATAGATATAGGAGAAAATATTAAAGCACGATCAAACTTCAAAGTTATAAACATATTATTAAAATATTTTTGGATCTACATAGGTAAATAAGGGTTGAAGGGTCCCTTTAAGCTTCAAATTATAATTTAAAAATAGTACATTAAGTATTAATTTTTATATACAAAAACCCATTAGGGGATATCTATAAGAGAGCACTAGAACCTAACATAGTATCTTAATATATCCATAAATTCATTTTGGAGGGTAGAAGGACGAGTAACATCTTTATCGGAAAAATTAAATCCTTGAGTTTTAACTTGTTTGAGAAGGGTTTTATAAGTTTTTTCTTTCCTAGTTGCCTCAAATATGTTCCCCATCTAGTGAAATTGGTGCCTTTGATGTATCAATTTAGGCATCGGGCAATTTGATGGTGTGCTCAAACTCACGATTCACCACTTTTTAGTAACAAAATTCGAGAAGAGTATGAAAGTGATCCTCTAATGTCTTGAAAGTTGTGATAATAAAATCCATTTGAGAGATACGAAGGGGAGAGAAGTGAAGATTCATGTCTATTAAATCTAAACTTTCTAGCATGACATCCAAAATTTTCCTATTGTTGACCTAAGACCCCAAAAAAACTTGTGAGGCTTAGGAATATTTGACCTTAGTTAAGGATGTACTCAGGAAATACACCACGTCTAGTCTATGAACAGAAATGTAAATGAAAGCAAATAACATATTTTACTCCAAAATCCAATCTTTATTTATTTATCAATAATGTTTACATCATATATTCTTCTCATTCTATCTCATACAATCTAACTCTCATACAAAATCTCTCAAAATGGAATTCACTCATACACTTCATGTGATGCCCCCATATACAATACATTATTTACAATAAATATACAAAATACAATATGTTTTGTTGCCCAATTTGCATCCCTTACAAAATTCAAGCAACTTGCACAAGTGTTAGACTTGGCAGATATTCAGAGGAAATTTTGAAGAAACCATAGAGGCTTTGAGCATGTTGCAGATGGAGGAACATTACCACGAGAGGATCTATGTATAACCACGGAAAGAAGAAAGTTCCACAGGAATGAAGAAAAGACTCTGCAGGTGGATATTCAAATCTGCGCTACTATAAATAGTGTCACGGGCTACAGACAGTAGTGAAAAGTGGTCTGTAGGTCACAAGGAAGCAAGTCACATCATTAGGGCAAGCTACGGAAGGTTTTCAAAAGCCACGTAGACCTAGGGTGCCACGATACAAAGGAATGATCCATGGATGTCAAATAGTCGCACGAGACTGAGAGCAAATCAAAATGTAACAAAGTAAAATGATAATTTTTCACGGGAACCAGAAATCAATATATCTTGATTTGATTGTCAAAATCTTTACAAATCTAATAATATTTTGTTGTTCTCTATGCGATCAAATCTTATTTCATGAGTCAAATCGAGGCAAATGGGCAAGAGTAAAGGAAGCTTCTCCAACACGCAAAAGGTCTTCTCAGACGACTCAACCACCAAAATTAAATGAAATATGGGCAAATTTCTTTCTTAAACAAAGAGATGGCATGTAGACATGGATTTTTAGAATCATTTAGGAATTTCCTTGGATCATGCGAGAGAAATTAAATGAAGTGGTCGGGTTTGGTGGGAGAAGTAAAAATTCAAATTTCCCTCTACATCCTTCTATCTTTCTATATATTGTAAAGTGATGCCTTGTTTTAATGTTAGATACTCTTAGAATTTGGGCATCTTGTAATATAAGGCTTCTCTCTTGTGTTGCGTGTATGTCCTAAGGGTCACATGCCTTGGATCTTGATTTAGTGAATGCTTGCATCTTCCTCTCGCGATTGTAATAGTCTTTGTGCACAATTTTAGGCAATAAAATTTAATCTTGTGGCTCATTCTACCCTTGTTCTTATTTTATTGCACTCCTTGCCTTTCTTTCATTCACAGTGTGTGTTGTATGTTTCATTTTCGAATCTTTGTCTATTGTGTATCATGAAAGTGGATTCTGGGAGTGATTTTGATATGTGTCTCATATCCAGTCCTCTTCATTATCATTTCCTTCCCTTTCCCCTTATCTAAATATTTTCTGGTGTTATCACCTCTGTAGATTAGGATTTATGTTTTATGCATCTCCTTCTCACCCTGGTCCCTTGGAAAGTTAGAGTAGAATTAGATAGTTATATTTCAATTTCTAGGAGTAGAGGTAAGTAGAGGAAGTCAGCCTTATCCGAAGGTCTATCTCAGTTTAGTCCCACAACTTGGAGACAGTCCCATGTCATCTCAAACCCCATATTCTTGTGATCTAGGATGGGTGCAATTTTGAGCTCCAACATGTTCCAAAAGGTGCTTCTTTTGACTCATGCCTCTGTCGCTTCTTCTATCACGATCTAGATTGTTCTATCTTCATTCCACATAATCATGTCACTTTTTGGTTCTTCCCAATGTTAAGTGGATTCTTTCAATGTTTAGTGGCTTTCTTTGTATATCATGACTTTACTTAGTCTCCATGAGCCTTCCTCCTTGTATCGCGGCTACATACTTGGTTTTGGCAAATATATCTTTAATTTACGGCTTATACCAAAAATTGATGAAGACTACTATTAACACCTATGCTAAGGATCGATGAAGATAACACCCATTGTCATAGCATCCCTCTTATCAGGATTTATTTTGAGCATGTTGTTAATAAATATGGAATTTGTTTCATAATATTTTTATGGATAGTTTCAAAGGTTTAGATATTCAGAACCTAGAATGGCTTTAATAGTGTCCAAGACCTTCCCATATTGGGCTAGGAAAATAATTTTTAGCGTAGTGTCCATGATGGCTTCATAAAAATCCATCTCTTTATGCATGTTGTGTAGATAAAATCACGAATACAAAAATGCGGCCATCAAAAGTTAGGGAAAACTTGGGAGTAGAAGTGCACAACAAATATTGTAGAGAAAAGTAGTAAAATAATAGGATTTATTTGTATTTATAAATTGGTGGGGATGTGGTGGCATTTGATTATGTGAGTACACACACGGTCTACTTCATTCATATGGATCATATTAGTTAGAATGTATGATCTTGTTACATGTTTATATTTTCATCCCAAAATGTGTATTTTCATCCAATCGTTACATGTGCAACAAACCAGATTTGCATTCACATGTGGTCAATCGTACATGTGCATCATCTAATTGTGCTTCTAATCCGAGTTAAAGTATAGACATTAATCATTATTGTAGGAAATTGGTTATAGCATAGGTGGTTCTCCCTTTAGTTGCAAAGACGTTCATCTCTACAATGTCATGATTTTGATTCACCTACCTCACTTTATGGATTTTCCTTCTATTTTCCATGAATTTGAAATACATTTTCACATATTCACCAAAAAAATACAAGGGTGATTTTGGTAAGGGATATTAAAATTTTCCTTGATGATAACAATGTAAGGAAACTTAACTAGAAGATCATTCCCCAAAGTGATGAGGATTTCATAGAAAGTGGTAAGAATTCCATAGAGACACAAGAATGAGATGTGGTGCCATGTGGCATGCACGCTTTTTTTAATGAATTAAACTATTGTAAACTGAATTTAAGGGCTAGTAGAACTCTTGTTAAAACTAACAAAGGCCAATGCTTTGTTATTATAAATACCCCTTAAGGAATGAATGTAAAGGAGATACTAATATGCAAAAGAGATAATGAGAGAGATAGAGAGATTATATGAGAGACTTTTTATGTAATAATGATGTATGAGAGAAATGTTTGATCAATAGAGAATAACGAGTTTGGAGTCATTGCGTCATTTTTGCTGAGTAAATGTGTACTAATTTTGTTTTTGTTTTCATAATCTAATGAATTTTATATAATCTATTTATTTCCTCAAGAGGAAGACCCTATTTGCAGAAAAAATCATGTCCAAGCCAAACACGACCGAGGGAACGTATTCTCTCACGCCTTGGGTGAGAACAAAAAGGTTCTCCCTTAGTGTGATAGGCCTATGTGGGGTGGTGTATTTACTATTTATGTATCATAATTGAATAGGATCACACACATAATGATTTAGAGAGTGGTAAAATATATGTGTAATATTTTGGTTATGTTAGTAGGACCCATTAAGGTTGTGCTAAGATGATGAAATAGGTGCAAGATGGTTTCACTTACATAGGAGAACATTAAGCATTGGAAGGATAGAATAGAATAATATTTTTCATAAAAGTATCCTCAAAGCAGGAGGAATTTTTCTCCAAGGATTTGGGTAAGAAAAACCTATATGTATATCTATATTAGGACTTCTATAATGAGATCCGAACAAATATCTATGCTTTGTTAGTTGTGTATTGCCTAAAAAGAGTTTGAACCGGGAAATAAGTATAGTTAGCCTCTTGGTCGCACTCTAGGAGATTTGGGAATCATGATGCAACTTACATGCACATCGTTGATTTACGGTGGAGAAGAATACTTCATAGCTATGTCATAGAATATGTAGTATCTACATTTCCCTACATCAAAGAATAAAAATTAACTTATTTTCGTGATCCACACATGTCCTATATGAAGCATTTCCCTCTTGCGATAAATAATTTAAAGGTCGATTTGGGAATTGAAAATATCCATATGGAAGACTAAATATCCTTCAAAAATGAGTAGAGAAACATATAGGAGAATAAAATAAAAATTCTTTGTGACGTGGATTCATCAAATGAGTGAATGCAGAGAAGTGCACTATGAAGAAGTTTTGTGTAAGGCTATAGTTAAGAAGGGTATACTCTATGAAAGTGAATCAACCTTGGGAAATATTAGGGAAAACTAGGAAGAATTGTTATAGTAGGGGGAAAGAAGAAAATAATAATACCAAAAGGATTAATGAGATGTGTGCTATAGAAAAACCATTTTGGAGGATAATGATTCATACTACAACACATGGCATCCTTTTCAAACCTATTGTGCATGTTTTTGCACCTAGATCTCTTGATATTGAAGACTAAGCACTTATAGAAATTGAAATTGAAGAGGGGAAAGATTATAAGGATAAGGAAAGGACATGCTTGATAGTAATTTCTCATTCATAATATAATATATTTCACCGACACTAAAAATAATATAGTTTGCACATAACCCAAATACAAAAAAACACGCCAATTTGGAATGTTGAGCAATAGAAAAATAACATATGTGGCTAGAAGTGTGCATGGGAGATGAAATAGGAGTTTCATGTTGGGTTAGCAAGTATAAACCACTCATTTATTGGAACAATCACACATAATAAAAACCAATACTATGCCTTTTATGAGTGGCGAAAGTAGTGGAATATTTAGAGAAACAAAAACAAGCACAACATCCCAACAAATATTTGCACGGCTACCATGCAACAAATTCTTACACCAAATATCTTATATGATATGTATTTTCCTCGACCATGTGTTCATGGTGTTGAAAATTACATTGAACATGTGCACAAATGTGAGATTGTTTTTCATTCCAAAGGGCCATTTCCCTTTAGCACAGGGGAAAGTCAATTTGTTATTGCCTTCTTAGATCACATACATACGCGGTAAAATAAACATGATCTAGAATAAACTATTATGGACTAGGACTAGCTAAAGGACTTACTAAAGGAGCTTGAAAATCCAAACTTTGAGCAACAAAGTATCTTTACACTCAAAGAAATATGACAAGATTTTCTTGAGAGCACAAGTGTATATGAGACATAGTTCATAACATTGATCTATAATTTATCTCATGCTACACAACATGCATAATGGTTTTTGGGGGAATTCTCATGCCTTTTAGGTACACCTTATCCCTTAAAACCTTCACATACCCGAGAGAAAGCGGTAGCACTTGAGACAACACTGTGTACAAAAAAATTGAAAGTATGGATAATCAAATCATCTATTCATGGAGTCTTAAATTGCATCAATGGTGACCTAATTAGAGATACTAGCTGAAAATAATTCCAAAGAGATACATAAAAATTGGTGCACATACGTATGTAGATACCTAAATACGGCTACCTAGTTTTAATACTAAAATGATTAAACCTTAATCAATCTTTCAATAGTTATTTAATCAATAAACCTTCTTATTAGTTAAATCCCCCTTTCAAACCCTTCAAATTCTACTAATTTCCTTCTAAATCATCTCAAATGGCTTTATAAGCTAATTTGGTCTATTAATTAATCCTAGTTGATTAATTAAATCACCCCCAACTCCCATGAGTTGTTAATCTTTATTAATCTCTTCTAATCATACTTATCCCTTTCTAATTCTACATTTACCTTTATCCCACATTCACTAGGTTGCAAGCTTCTCCCAAAATGGAAAGCTATATAAGAAACCTAGTACCTTCCTACAATTTTTACACCTTCATACATCATGTCCTTGTAAGACATTTGCACTTGATAAGAGAATTTTCATGTTATTGGAAATCTTTGTTCAAACCCCCTTTCTACTTGGAAAAGAGTAGTAAGAGAAGAACCAAAAATGGAAATCAAGCCATATTGGTGAGATCTCTTCCTCTTCCTTGGAGAAATTCCTTGATTGTGCATGGTTATGTTCGGTTCACAAAGGAAGTATCTACAATCTAAAAGCACATCCAACAATCAAAGGAGGTTTGCATTTGATGTTAGATTTAATGTTTTATGCAATTAGTTAAGATTTTCCTTTATGCTTTATCATGATGTTTTTCTTAGATTAGATTAAGTTAGAAATCTACTTGGTGTTAGGTTCATTCAATAACTTAGTTTTAATTTAAACATGCATACATATGGCATGCCAGTGGGACACTCCTTTGTCTCATGCACATTATTTATGTTTTCTTAGTTTAGACTTCATTTTCATGCATTATTTTAATTTGTTGAAATTTTTTTTTTTTGAGCATGTTTAATGATGTTTGATAGTGTTGAGTGTTCTTTATAGGTATTTAGGAGGAAAATAATATGTCAAATTTGAGTCTTGATGAGAAAAATATGAGCTTTATGTTGTTTTTGGCTTAGTTTTTGACATTTTTTATGTGCAGTACAAGTTCCTTTGCTAGTGTTCATATGTGTGTGTTTACGATATCATTTTCATCACACGCTCATGTCATCTCATTACATGTGCATGTTACATTACATCATTATATTGAAAATTCACATTCATTACTTGTGCTCGTTTTTCATATGCATCCTCATGTTATCATTATGTATATTTTTTTGTATCATTCATCTCGCTCATACCCTGCATCTTTTACATTGCATTCATCTACTTACATGTTTGTCATGCATGCATTCATGTGCTATTACACACTTTGCATTACATTCAAGTTTTCTTTTTACACCTATGTATAATTCATCATGTGCTACATTTTGCATTTACTTGCATGTTACATTTTTCCTTTATATTGTATTGCACACTTGTTATTTGTGCCTATGTATTATTCCATTCTTGCTAGTGTTCATTGTATGTGCAATAGTTTTTCTCTAAAATTTCAAAATTCCCAAATTTCAAAAAAATTGATTTTAATTTTTCAATTTTTATACATGTTTTTGATTTTAATATGTAGGTTATTTGTCTAAATTAGTGCTAACATTTTCAAGTATTTTTGGAAATATCATTTTTCTATAATTTGATCAAAACCATGTATGCTCTTCTCTTGCGCTTTCGAGTGATCTTGAGAATAAAAATGAAAATGATTTTGGATGCTTTTCTAACATTTTGGTTTTCATTTGAAAATATTTGCTAACACTTGATATTTTGGTTTAAAATTTCCATGTTGGTTTAATTTGATCGAACACCACGTATGCTCTTCTCTTGTGCTTTCGAGTGACCTTGAGAAACAAAATGGTTGAGATCCTTGATATTTTTCTAACATTGTGATCATATGGAAACCTACTAATCCTTTGAGTGTAGGACCATTTACACTTGTCAAAGAGAAAAAAATCAAAACAAATTACTAATGTCTTGTGTGTAGGTTTCCTTGGTCAAAGAAAGGTGTTTAAAAATCACATTTTAAAAGAAGATAAAAAAAAACAAATCACACTGTATTTGTAGGTTTGGATAAGGGTTAAAACCCATCTGCTTTAAACTATGGGAAGTGCTTTGGCTTAATCCATAAAAATCATTGTGAGGAGTACCACATGAACCCCAAAGTAGTCGACACATTGAGGGAACTGGATGATGAAATGGGAAGTGCCCCAAATACCCACTTGACTAGTAAAACCCATGAGGAATATCAAATGTTGTTTGTATGAGGCCTCTTTCATTAATTTGATTATGGGGTAATGGTCCTTATTTATAATTTATTCTAAATATAGTGTACCTCTCTTAGAAAAATATTGGTGAGTTTTGAGAACAAAATCCCTAGGAAGTTATTTGGCATCGAGGCCAACTTTTCCATATCCATTATCATTGGTATCAAACCTTTACTAAGAAAAACTTTGTCTTAGTTTCCACCTTGTTTTAGAACAAGGTGAAACTCTACCAAAGTTGTGCCATATATTTTTGGTTATGAAAAACATATCCCCCTTCACAAAATTTTGGCTCCCTTTTATCAAAAAGTGCACTATCTGAAGTGTTGCCAAAATTGTACCAACCATTTTTGGATACTTAAACCTTGTTTTATTAAAACTTGATTTGAGTGTTGAAAGTGTGTTATTGTTACATTGCCCACATTGTATCAATCCATTTTGATACTTAAATCTTGTTTTCTTAAACTTGATTTAAGTGTTGAAATTGTGTTGTTATGCTGTTCACATTGTATCGACCATTTTTATACTTAAGCCTTTTTTCTTAAACTTGATTTAAGTGTTGAAATTTGTGTTGTTACACTACCAAAATCATATCAACCCCTTTTTGATACTTAAATCTTGTTTTCTCAAACTTGATTTAAGTGTTGAAATTGTGTTGTTGTGTTATCAAACAACTTTTGAGACATTTACACATAGGAAAATTCTTCCTTTGTAATTTACTTTGTCAAAATTTCATAGATTTTCCTTGGCTACTTTTTCATCATTCCACACCCTTGGAAAAATATTCACTTTTTGTTGTTACACTGCTCATTTTTCCTAGATTCATTGTGACACTTGCACACATATCCAAATATTTTTAAAAACCTTTCCCATCATGGCACCTATTACAAGATTGACACATAGAATGTGGGCATCTAACCCCTTCCTCTAAAACCCATTAGACCCATCATCTGATGAGGAAAAAACACTTGTTGATCATAGTGGAGATGAGGACCAATTCCCAAAATACCTTTGAGTATGACCCCACCCACATGGATAATTTCATCTTCCACAACAAGGATCAAGTCTTATTATGATTAGTAGAGTTAGGGGCCAAATTACCATCTAAATTTGATCCTCGCCTTCCTTACAAACATGATTCAAGGAGAAGAAAGAAAATAACCTCCTCCTTATCGAAAAATCGAGGACATACTAAACCATGGACATGCTTCTACCTCAGCACAACTAAAGGTAACAATGAGGAAGAAGAAGCCTCTAAGACTACAACTGGCTATCACATATATTTATTTGAATTCAAACCACAAAGCTAGAATAGAGGGGAAGAACTGAACCGAACAAACCCCAACATGAACCTCAACAGAACCCCACAATGAAGAGGTCACCATAAAAAAAGTTACAAACTCTTAGCCACCAATTGGTAAACCTAGCTTCACATGTCATCGGGACACAAGTAGAGCTACACTACATTGAAAAACCTAAGGTGACTTATGTAGAAAATTACGGCCTCAAAAAAACCATGGTGGTGAAGCCTCCAAATCTAACCACACATATATACATACCCTCACCACACCTCACATGGCCAAATATTTGACCAAGAGTGGTATTTCCATGAAAAGACACTTTTTGGTCTTTAAGAAAACAACCTTGGACACAATAAGAAATATCATTGAAGAATTGTGTCCTTATCCTTTCGATCGGGAGATGTTTGTACTCCTTTCCACCTAGCTTTGATTGCCCTAAATTTGATAAATATAGGGAAAAGGTGATCCTCATGATCACGTAAAATACTTCTTCATGGCTTTCCAAGAAGTTTCTATAGTGATAACTACCTCATTCACTTATTTCCATGGAGTCTTGGAGGCCAAAACTTGAATGGTTTCTCCATCTCCCCAAAGGGTTTATTTTCACATTCACTGGACTTAGCTGAGAAGTTTTTTCACCAATTTTCATTCAACATGGAAGTGATATCACTATGATAGACCTTTGTAATGTAACAAACAAAACAACAAAAAAAAACTTCGTTGGTTTCTTACAATGATGGTGAGGGTTAGCTAGTCACTTCCCTTGCTCCATTTAGAGAAACAACTTATTAGTATATTTGTACAAAATTTCATCGAGATAATCCTTTCACTTGCAAATGCATTGTGTAAGAAGAAGAAGTTATTGAAAAAGGAATCCTAGATTGAAAAGGATTTGCTTACCAAAGGGACCTTAAAACCCTTCCAAAGAGACAACCATGAATCAAAACCTATAGACAAGTCCAAGTTCTTCAACAAAAAAAGAATGTCATAGGTGATAGAATTACTGATTCCAAACATGTCCAAGCAGTCCAAAACACTCCTCATTTAAAACTCTCATGAGGACCACTCAAATATGAAGTTAAACGTCAAGAGTATACTCCACTCATGGAGTCTTTATCATCGATTCTAAAACAATAGTTGGATGTGGTCAACATGGTCAAATTTCCTACCACTACACCCTTTTCCGAGGATGCACCTAAACCATCATGGTACAAAGACCATGAATATTGTGAATACCATCGCGTCAAAGGCCATGCTACAGATCAATGTATGAAATTGAAAAACTTCATTTAGGATCTCTAGATCGAGGAGACATGAGCGATATGTGCACAAGAACCCAAAAAAACATCTAATAATTAGTTGGGAATTTATAAAGAACCATTCCCAAGCATAAATAGGAAAAGAAGTTGGATCAAGGTTAATCCTCATAAGGAAAAAGTGTCAATCACGTTGTTGTTTCAAAACAACCAATCCATTTGATTCTCTCATTGGCTATGTCCATCCCACTACTGAGCATATAAATACCATCAAAATCAAATCACAAGAGTGTGTCATGGAATGTGACACACTCATCTTATCATCCTAGGACCTCCTCTTCCTACTCCTTTGATGGTCATTACGATCTCCTAGAGCATCTTGAGAAGAAAACCGCCAAGATCTCTATCTTGGATCTTCTTAAGATATCTACTATTCATAAGGATATCCTCTATAAGACCCTTTAGGAGTCAAGATTTCCCATGAACATTGATGAAACTTCGCACTTCCAAG
The DNA here is from genome assembly GCA_018340775.1 of Taxus wallichiana var. yunnanensis. NCBI lineage: Eukaryota > Viridiplantae > Streptophyta > Pinopsida > Cupressales > Taxaceae > Taxus > Taxus wallichiana. The sequence continues at coordinate 496,612,072 of CM031242.1, read as the reverse complement.
CCTTGGTTGCACAACTCACTCCATCTGAACAAATCATTTTTAGCCAAAATGAGATTCAACATATGATCAAACACACAACCTACCCTTGTACATTAAAGTGATCATTACTCATAAAAGATCAAAAGGGTGCTTGTGGACAATGGATCTAGCCTTAACATATGTACCTTGAAGCTCATAAAATAATTGGGACACACTGACATAGAACTAGAGCCTAATGTGATCACCATTAAGGCTTATGATAATGTAGAGAGGACAATCAACATGCACAATTACCTTCCCGATGGAAGTTGGGCCTATTACACATGAAACCTCGGTTCCATGTCCTTGACTTGGAGCTACCTTATAATATTCTCCTTGGTCACCCATGGATCCATGCCATGTAGGTTGTTCCCTCAACTTTCCACCAATGTATCAAATCTCTATCATCAAGGACAAGCACTTACCATTCTTGGGGACCCATAACCTTTGCATTGCAGAGCATTATCTGGCCATTACCCCATAACATATGAATTTCCTTCTACAGAAATATTTGTTGAGATTCAATCAGAGGCCCTCACCTCTTGCATCAATCCTCGATACACTGCACCCACATGAAAGTGGTTCCTCCACATCCATATCCCCATTTTCTACATGGGAATCAAAACTAAAAATTCTTCATACCGGCTATGGGGAATATAACCTCCAACATGACCTCCTTGTTTTAAATATTCCCCTATCACCCAAAACACATGGTAGGCCCAAATTTCAGCCACAATGACCTCAAGAACCTTGCAGTAAGTATCAAAAATTCATCCTCTGGTGGTCTCTTGGAAGATGATAAAATTCATAACACTTATACATCCTAGTCCCTTGATGAAAGGATGGATTCTTTCTATCAATCCTTAGAATATGTCATCCCTAATAAGATGATGTATGTTATGGGATATAAAGGATATGGATGTGGCATAAATGAACAAGGTGTGTGAGAACCTCTTCGACACATGAGAAAATGGACAAATATGGAGTTGGTATTCGACCCTATGGATCACCACCTATAGAAGTTGAGGCCACCTCCTCAGAACGTGAGGATATCTCTTCATATTATGATAGAAAACCAAAGTCCCTTTGTAGTCTTTATTAAGACCTTTCTTCCACCAACTTTTAATGACATGGATATTTTAACCTTGTCCCCTTCCATTCCTAAATTAGACCTCGTACACCCTTCCTTATCAACTAGGACCAAAAATGACATATACCAATTGATTTCTTTCATAATGATGAAGAAATTGGAGAATTTATGGGGTTATGTGATAAAATTCCTATTGAGGACCATAAGAAAGGATTTTCTATCAACCTCGATGCATATGTGTATTTTGGGAGGAGGCTGAGTTATATGGTTAGTAAAAAAAAAAAAAAGAGAATGAGGGAAAATATCTTCCAAAAAGCCTCAAAAAAATAAAATATTCAAGTCCTATAGTGAAAACCTCTTTAAGGAAATTATGGAAAAAAAATAGAAAAAAAAAAAAGGATATTAAAAGTGACCAACCTATTGGTGAAAATCTTGTTGAGACACCAATAGAGAAAGAACTCAATCTCCCTCGATCCTATGCATATGGAGGATGGATCTAAATTACTTGTTGAGGAGACTATTGATATCAACATCAATACAAAAGATGAGCCTAGAATTGTCAAACTTGGGGCTTCTCTTTCAACACATGAAAAAAAGATTTTCTCTACTCCTTAGATAATTTTTAGATGTATTTGCTTGGTCCTATGTAGACATGCATAGGCTTGGATCCTTCTTTAGTTATGCATAACCTAGTTGTGCATGAATCAAGCAAAGCCAATCAAACAAAAACTATACAAAATGCATCCACATGTGGCTCTTTTGGTCAAAGAGGAGCTAGAAAATTTATTAGCAATGGGATTCATTAGACCTATTGATTACTCGAATGGATCTCCAACATAGTGCATGTTCAGAAGAAACCTATTGGTATAAGGATTTGCACAAGATTTTAGGGACATCAACAAAGCATGTCCTAAGGATGACTTTCCTCTTCCAAACATCAACATGATTGTTGATTACTACTTTGGCATGAAATTTTATCCCTCATGGATGGATTCTCGGGCTATAATAAAATCAAGATCGTGGAAGAGGACCAACATAAAACCACCTTTACTACTCCTTGGGGCACCTTTTTCTATCAGGTCATGCCTTTTGGCCTCAAGAATACAGGAGCAATGTATCAAAGAGATATGATTGTCATATTCCATGACATGTTACATGATATTGTGGAGGATTATGTGGATGATATCCTTAAAAAATCTAATACTAGAGTAGAACTCTGATGATCCTTCATCGCATCTTTGAATGGATTTGGGATTACAAGGTCCATTTGAATCCAAAGAAGTGTGTCTTTGGATTCATCTCAGGTAAACTATTGGGATTCATTGTGTCTCACATGGAATTGAAGTGGATCCACCAAAGTCATTGTTATTACTAAGATGCCTCCTCCTAAGAACCTAAAACAATTTGCATAACTTTGTAAGGAAAAATTTAAGCCATCACGAAGATTCATCTTTTAGTTTGTAGACAAGTGCCACTCCTTCACCCATATGTTAAAGAAAGATATTGATTTTCAATGGCCTAGATTGCCAAAAATCCTTTTCTCAACTCAAAAATATTTGGAAAATCCACCTATTCTTGTACCACCTACCTCAGGTGAACCTTTGTTATTATACATATCTTCTACCCAATTTTTATTGGCATGCTCTTGGCACAATATGATGCCCAACATAAGGAAATATCCATATATTACCTTAGTCACACCTTGATCTCATACGATCTCAACTATCCATAGATTAAAAAACATGTTTTGGTTGTCATCTTCACTTTAAAAAACTTCTCCATTACCTTTTGAACAACCATACCAAGCTAATATCTAAATTTGACCCTCTTAAGTACCTTTGTCAAAACCTACACTTATAGGAAGAATGACCAACTAGATTATTTTACTGAGTGAGTTTGACATTGAGTATGTCAATAAAAAAGTAGTCAAATGACAAGTGCTTGTTTACTAACTATTGAAGCACCACTTCCAGGAATGGAACCCTTAAGTCTAGATCTTCCATATGCTTCCATTTTATATATCGAAGAATCATCAACCTGGAAGGTATATTTTGATGGGTCATTCACATTTAATGGATCAAGAGCAAGATTATTCCTTATTACTCCCATAGGATATATCATCCCACAAGATTTAGAACTGGCTTCCCATGTACAAACAACATTTCGAATATGAAGCTCTCATTGCAGGACTTAAATTCACTATCAAATGGAACATCAAACAAGTTGAGGTTATAGGCGACTCACAAATTATCATCAAATAGGTGAATGATAAATACAAATTCAAATATGAGAAAGCTTATCCCATACAAACACATGGTGGACATCCTGAAATAGTATTTTATTCATATTTCCTTCCATCAAGTTCCACGCATGTAGAACCAATCAATGGATGTTATGGCTACCATCGGATCCTTGCTACACTTATCACCAAATACCAAATATTTTTAATTCCTTATTGATCATCTAATGGTACCAGCCTATGACATTCCAGAATCATGTTTAGTATGTGAATTTGTTGGTCCCTTTCCCCCTGGTACATTGATATTTATAACTACCTACAGGATGGTACCTTCCCACCTAACCTCTCCCACTCCCAAAAGTGAACCCTTATCCAACGTATATCATGTTACACCCTACTTGGGGGAACTCTCTATCATCGAGGTTATGATGGGACTCTGTTACATTGCCTTAATTCTAAAGAATCTATCCAAGCAACCAAAGAGGTGCATGAAGGCATCTATGGTGCTCATACAAGTGACATGGTCCTCGCAAAGAAAATTTTATGTGTGGGATACTACTGGCCTACTATGGAAACATATTGTTGCGATTATGTGAAGAAATGTTTCATATTACAAAAACATGGAAATTTTATCCATGCACCATCTCGGTCATTATAGCCTATCACAACACCATGGACATTTTCCAAATGGGGGCTTGATCTTATAGGAAAAAACAACCCTACCTAAATCTGAAAACCACAAATACATTATCACTACTCACTAAGTTACTTTACCAAATAGTTGGAGATTGTTCCTCTCACTTATGTCACAGGTGCTCAAATTTCTAAGTTCATTATGAACCACATCATACGTCATTACGACATCCTTTTTCCATTTTATCTGACAATGGTAAATCATTCAAGAACAAAAATGTGAAATCCTTGTGCCAACACTTTAAAATTCACCAAGTGGTATACCCTTATTACCCTCAAGGTAATGGGAAAGTTGAGGACACCAATAAAACTCTTATTCATATTATGGAGAAAATGGTTGGTAAAACAATCTGAATTTGTCAACTCCAAATACATCCTGCCTTATGGGCCTATTGCACTTCCATCCACACACCTATAGGTTTCACCCCTATTCCTTGGTATTTGGCATTGAATCCATTATACCCCTATAGATAGATCTCCCCTCTTTGAGAATATCTTTTGATACTAAGTGGATAAAGCACATGACTACATAATGGTTAGGCTAGTAGATCTTAAACTTCTTAATGAAAAAATCCTTTACGCATACTGGACCATCCTAAAGTGTATCAAAATCAAGTTCTATATAAGGTACAATAAACATATCATCCCTTGTGAATTTGAGGTAGGTAATTTATGCGGCCCAAAATCAACACGTGACCTTGATCGGACTCGACTTCCCAAGGTTGTGTCGGGACAACCGATGTAGAATGAGTGGATGATGGCTATGTGTAGTAAAATATAGCGAATATGTGATATGTGGAAAAAATATGTGGAAATGGGATGAACAAGATATCAAGGCAAAATAATGTCCTCAACGCGCAATATCAGGATCTTCTCATCAAGGGAAAGAAAGGCCCTTCTAACTTGAATGGGTCTAATGGATGGGTCAGAAAGAATAGCCACATGAAGACTCCAATCAATGTTGAGCTCTGGAAATCCTCTCTAATGGTTGTGGGATACGTGGAAAACCAACGAGCACCTCGTAATGATGTCCAGACAAGGTCATGGAATAAATGAGAGAGACGTGGTTCCACTAGATCTATGGAAAGTTAGTTTGTTTAGTCTAGAACATGAGAGCTCGATGAGCTTCTTCGTTTAGAACCATTCGATTATTTGAAAATATCGATGGAAGTGGGGATGTTCTAAAGATTAGTGTACGTAATCCGGTGTCTAAGTCTAATTATTTTTTGGGCCCGTTCGGTTGTGCTAATGTTGGATCACAACCGTAAACTCTCTTTGGTCGTGGTCCTTGTATGGTCATATGTGTTTGATCTAGACTCTATTGTCGGGGGTAGTCCAATATTCGTAAGCCTTGTCGGCCTCGATGTTTAAAGTGTTTAGTTGTGCAATGTAATTAGAGTACCGTGATGGTGTTTTGAGGAAAAACATACAAAGTCCAATATTTATGTCCATGAGAATTTTGGGCCCATTTGGTTGGGGGACCCATGGATCAAAACCGTATGTTCATTCTTGTTGTGGTCAGGAATGGTCATGTATGCATTTGTGCAATTTTAATCTATGAAAGTAAATAACAAGCTAATCTAAGTAAATAAAAGCTACACTATGTTTTTGTATTTTTGATATAAAATAAATAAAGCAATGCAAAGCAATTAATCTAATTAAAATAAATATTTTTGTATTTTTGGAACTTTCTGGAATAATGAAGAAATGAAGAAATAAATTTCTTCTAATCCTAATTAACAAATCCTATACAAATAAATAGCCGGATGTAGTTATTTATCTATGCAACAGTATATTAAATCTATTCTAATTTAAATGAAGCTTTTTCCAATTAATAATTGTGGATTATCAAATCCTCTTCCTATCTCAGAGACACAGGAAGATTTGAAGCTTCTGAGAAGATTTTCTTCCCCTACAACTTCCTGGATATAATGTGAGAAGATTCAATAGAAACCACAATTTACAATAGAATTTGTTATTATCTATGGTGATATAGCAAGCTTCCTCCAAATATTATTCCCTCACAAATCCATAGGGATAGGAAGGGAAGGATCTATCACCAAAACTTCTATAGAAGATGTGAAATATTCTTGGAAATGATCTAACTATTTATAATAAATAAAATGATTTCTTCTACTCTAGTTGATAAGTGTGCATACGTTCAGAGATAAATGAATAAATGAAGAAACTAAATAACAACCCCCAACCTGGAATTACAGTGCAGAGGCAATGTCAATTGTGGTATCACTTTGTCCCTTAGTTATCTTTACCAATATTTTGTGTCCACGTGAGTCCAGAGGGAACTGGGAATGCAAGAGGAAGTAGCAAGAAGAAAGCGCTGGAGCAATGGTAGCTTGATGGTAGTCTGGTTGTAATGTAGGAAGAAGAAAGACAATGCAAGAGAACAAAGCTTGGTTGTGTAGTTTCTAGCAAGATTGTGGCAGCTCAACTAAACAAGATACACAAATAATCTCTAGACATTTGCTTCAAAAGAAGTGATGATTTTATAGAACACAAGATGGGAAATGGTCTAAGCCATTTGATAGCAATGGGGTGCCACATCACAACAAGGAGAGGCAGTTTAACACTCAATCAACAATTAGAAGTGGAAGAGGAGTTAATACGAATCAATCAAGCTTAAAATCAGCCAAATTGATCAAGAAACATGCACTAGAGGTGAACTAGAGTGAGTTAACATGCGTGTAAATCATGCGAGAAATCTCTTAGATAATTCGCACATAACCACCACCATGTGTAGAGCGGCGGTTACGCAATCCTACCCAGTAGCGGGGTTATGGAACCACCTCCTGCGTGGTGGTTTCGACAACCACCACCAGGCGGGGTGGCGGATTGTGTAACTCAAGGAAAAAACTAAAGGAAAAACAATGCAGAAAGCTATGGAAAAGTAGGAAATGGCTAAGTAAGGTAATCTAAGCTATAAATATGAATTGTAAAGAGGTAAAGGGGCTTAAACACCTTTGGAAAAGACATGAATCATCATTGGGGACTTTTAAACCATTTCGACAATGTATGATGTAAATTTGGGTGCATACATATTGCCCTCTTGGAGAAGTGTTTTAGCCATGAAAAGGCATAAAATGTAGAGTCCGAGTATGGCATTCCTAAAATGGGGAGTTAGAAGTTATACCTGACATGCCTATGTGCCAAAGTGATGTCACCATCTAAGCTCCCACTACCTACAAAATGAAAACAAGACTCAAGTGCAAATAAACATGATATCAAAAAATAAACGCTAAAACAAAATGACATGAGGACTTACCATTTTTGTGGGGATAGAAATATATACCGCATAAGTGCTCCATCCTTGCAAAGCATGTACACTCAACATGAAGTTAAAACAAAACACATATATATCTAAAACCATTCATTTTCAAATTCATTTGCACTCACCCTCATAGTGATTTTGGAGCTCTGGATTACCTATAACCGTTTTGAGTGCATGGATACACTCATAATGAAGAGTGTGACATCATGATCATGGCCCCACGAGTGAGAGTTCCAGCGGCTAGGTGAAAGGTTATTATTTTTCATTTATTTATTTTAAACCTAAAATGTGAAAAAATAAAAAATATACACCTAAGGGGGTAATTTTTACAAATATTCCAGTCAAAATATTCCCTAGGGGGTCATCTAGGTGGGTCTAGCTTTTGTTTTGTCCAAAATGGTCAATTTTGTCATTTTTTTGCATTTTTGGGTCAAAGGGGATGGCTTTTCCATTCGAGACATCACTTGCACCGTCATCTTCACGCAGCATAGGTGGCGGTTACAAAATCAATTATCATTGTGCACGGTGGTAGCGGTTTTGTAATTGTCGAGGTAAAAACTTTATTTTGAGCAACCTAAGTGATTTTTTTGGATTTTAAGTTGTTTTATATTGTTTTTTATGAGCTTATGTATTGAATCATGTTGTTAACTTTCTCTTTTTATTGTTTTGGTGAACATAGAAGGACTTTTACATTCATTGGAGCCGAGCTAGAGAGTGTGATTGGCTACTGGGCATTATTGATCAATTATCCCAGGAAAAGAGGGATGTGTTACATAGAGAGCGACATAAGGAGGATCTCTTTAGGACGCCATTGATAAGCACTAGCGAGCCACATACTTATGTTATTTATTAAGCCACTAGGATGCCGATCGGAATACTTTTTGATTTCCCGGGGTTAGAGGAGAGTGGAATATCACTCTCGAGGATGTTTATAGGATCTTGGGTGTTCCTGTGACTGGAAGATGGTTGACATTGGAGAAAGGTTCTCTAGCTTTGTATAGACAATGGGCATCATACATGGGGGATGATGGGGCATCTAATGTGGGCACCAAGCAAGGTATGTGGCTATTGTCAATTGCCTCTCGCACCTATCCCCACTCTATGCAAGGCCATTATTGGTATTTTGGCTTCGCGTTTAGTGGGAGACAAGGGTGGGGACAAGCTCTTATATTGTTAGGCTCCTATTATTATGGCTATTGAGCAAGCATGGGAGGATATTTACTTGGGGTGTGGACATTCTTGGGACCACATACCATGACCTATACCACATTGTGAGGCTACAGGGGAAATCCCTGAGCCACCCTACCTTGGTGATGTGTTGGGTCTATGAGAAGATTATCCCCTACTAGAGGGGAGTTGACATATTAGATCCAGGGATATCAGAGCCCCCAGATGGACATTTTTTATAGTTATCATAGGGTAACACAAGCCTATTGCCACACTGACCACATATGACTTCATTGTAAGGCCATACTAGGATATGGTTGGGATATGGGGTGATGACGGGACTATACTTATTTTCATTGGTGTGAGGCATTTAGTGGATAGGAGAGCTAGGGTAGAGGTACACCCTATAGATAGAGTCCCTCAAAATTTGAACTACCATATAATGATGCACTCCCTGTCATCTCTCTCTACTATTTACCATGGGATTAGAGAGGCTCGATCCAACCCTAGGGGCCAACTTGATTGGATAGTTGTGACTCCTGAGGTTCCTATCAAGTGTAGAGAAGTTCCCAATCCCCAAAGCACTAGTAGCCCTCCTCCCGATTAAGGATGCACCCGCTCATAGTAGGGAGGAGGAGGAGGAGGCCCATATGGATTCAAAGACAGAGCCCAAGGGCCTAGATCAGTGAGGAGATGGGCGAGGAGGCATTAGGGGAGGTGCATGACGAGGAGGAGGATAGTGATGACATAGAGTGGCAAGTCACAGGAGAGGTATTATGGTGGAGAGAGTGAGAGAGAGCAGGCAAAGAGGGAGAATTTTGTTTCAAAGAGGACCCACTTTCGAGAAGGGAGGCGGACGATGAGCATTTTTGATGGGTTAGTATATCACACACTAGGAAGGGATGAGGCTCTGGGGAGGTGCCTACATGGGATCCTCCACCACCAGTTGCACTAGCCGACCCTTCCTAGATGTTAGAGATCCGAGTATATAGATACTCTTATCTCAACCTTGTTATCTAGAATTGTTAATAAGTTAGGCATTGTGTTTATTTTTGGTTTTTAAATGTTTTCTAACTCACCATCGTTTTTTTATTTTTGCAGCCACCTGTTGATGGATGGCACAATTTTATTCACAAGATCATGGTTGATACACTACTTATCCCTATGGGAAGACACAAGATGAGTTTCTTAGAGATACGTGGGCAGCCGATGTGTAAGCTAACCGCCACACTAACATTTTGTGCCACTCGGTGAGCCTGCGGAGATTCTCTCTAAGATGAGGATTGAGCTTACTGCATTTTTTTTAGCACAAAGAATGGAGAGGCAGAGTTTCTCCCATAGTGAGGTCATGGCTAGTGGCAGATCACATGGTCTCACTCATCACTTAGTGCATGGAGGATCTCATTCACATCATAGGAGCCATAGCAGGAGTCCTAGTTGTGCACCCTTTTAGGGATCCGTAGGAAGGGATAAGCCATGGCCCTTTATTGCTTTGATGTCATTTTGTGAGACATGTATATGACTTTTTTTGGATTTTCATGCTCATTACGAGTGTTTTGACCACACCTAGAGTGTGATGGCATTTATATATAGACTTGAATTATTATGGATATATATACAAATACTTCTTTTTGTTTCAATCATTCTTGTGTAAGAGTTGACTCATTGATGGTTTATCTCGCTTGTGTACTCTTAGATGCTCATAATTTCTAATTTTTATATGCTTTTTGGATGCATGCTATGGATGATGATATGCTAACAAAATGATTTTTTTGTTTTTTTTTTTATATGATGTTAATATAATGTAATGTCAAAACTTTGGGTTTTCAAGCAATATTCGATACTCCTTATTTGGTTAGAAAAATGTGATGAATGTAAGAAATAAGGAAATGAACCCACTCCACTTCTAACCCCATGCAACTAGTAAGATGCAAAGGCTCAACACCAAGATCCAGGAGGGATGTGAGTTTTATGATTTTTATGAATGGAAGTGATGAGAGAAAGACAATATTTTGATATAAATCCAATTAGAAACCTACAACTTAACTCCACACACAATTTACTACACAGTCTAGAATGTGATTTTCTTGCAATTTTATCTAGACTTAGACCCGTAGATGGCCTCCTAATTGACAAAAAAGGTTTTAGGTTTTAACTCTTGTGGAACATACACATCTAATTCACTTTCTTGGGATTTATGATTTCAAAGAACTTTTTATTGAATAAATTTCTTACAACTTACTAACTTATTTGAAGAGACCCCCTATACCTTGCCCCATGCTACCAGTAAGAAGCATGGGCTCATCACCGAAGACAAGGCATATGCGAGTAAGGGCACTTCCCTCCTTTCCCAATCTCACATCACTAGTAAGAAATGTGGGCTCATCACCGAAGACTGGTGGGGCAAGGAAGTGTGGTTTTATTTGTAAATGAAAGATTTTTGCATTTATTTGATTTGACTTATATCATTTTTTTTTAATTTTTAACTTTGAGTTGTGCTTTTGGGAGGGAGAAATTTCCCCTAGCCTCAACCCCACGCAACCAGTAAGATGCGAGGGCTCAACATCGAAGGTTGAGATAGGTGAACAAGTGATCTGGGTAAAAATGTTTAGAATGCTTTTGCTACCAAAGAGGTTTTTCTGGGAGAGATATGACACCAAGAAGCTTCTAGAACAGACTATGGGAAAAGACACCTATGCTAGAAGAAAACTATGAGTAGAACCAAGTATGCAGGCCTTGGTAGGATTAGTGTCAAAATTATGTCTTATCTTGTTGAACTGATGAAATGATTAGAAATGTTGATGATAATATTGCGGATATTTGAAGAAATGTGATTGAATGTTTTGCCAATATTTTCATAAGTTTTTGAAATTTGCTTGAAAGATAAGTTCCTTGATTACAAATTTACAAAGTGATCTAGCAGATGAAATGCAAATGAGATGCAATAGTATACAGTGAAAATACGAGATGGATCATTTGTAATAACGTTTCAAGTGAAGCTAGTTGATGGATTCACCAAATTATTTACCCTATAATGTACATAAATGATATGCCCCATTATTGTAGTCCTCCATGAATCGAGATGTGCCCAACCACTTAGGCCTTAATTTCCTTCCTTCGTCGGTTTCTTATCTATCTAGCTATCAACTCTCAATACTAGATCTCCAATGAATATTTTGCGTTCATATACCTTCTTATTGTATTGCCGACACATTCGGTTAGTGTAAGCTTATGGTGTGCCTCACCTCTGAGTCGAGCTTCATCGAGGGTTTCTAGCTCAACAAGCCGTACTTCACGATATCCTTCTTCTCCTAAGATTCCTTGTAATGATATCCGAGATTGGTTATCTCAACTTCAACTAGTAAAACCACTTTGAATCGAATACTAAGGAATATGGGGTTGCCCCCTCGACGTTGTATAGGCCCAAAAGGCCATAAATAGCTTTAAATGCCGGCCGCGCTTGTTCTCCTTAACATTTTTCAAGAGGATGGACTTTAACATCTTATTAGTTGCCTCGGTCTAAATGATGCTCATGTTATGATCACAATTCCTCCCATTCTTATTCAACTCCTACCTTCTTCTTATCAAGCGGTTGTCCACTGCTTTGTTGTGTCACCCACCCACTTGAGGGGAATTCCCTTACCTTTTCTACTTGTTGGGGCATCCAAGTGCTTCACCGGTAAATCCGAACATCTACCTTGCTTTCTTTATCTTCCTCTTACCGATCTACATATGTCTATTATCTTTAAAATGATATTATTTCATAATAATACTTTAAAGAGAGGAAAATGTAGACACCCCAAAATTACATACCTAATTTTGTCCTAGTAGACTTAATTAAATTAATTCTATGTTGCTCAAAAAAGACCCCTTTAGAATTAAATAATTCTATTACTTTAGTCAAATTTTATCCCCCTTTAGAATTAATTAAATTGATTCTAGCTACATACCTCCACCCCTTTAGAATTAAATAATTTAAGTCTATCATGTATTTGGAATTAATTAAATTAATTTCTACCCTTTAGCTAATATAATTAAACATTTACTTGTTTAAACGATTAATTATCTCCTCATAATTAATAACTAATTAAATTAGTTATTTAATTAATCATATTTATCTACTCACACTCCACTTCGCTCCATTCTAGAAGCCTACAATGTTGGGGGTAACAATAATGCATTTGCAACTATAGACATAAAATCTATGCATGAGGGTATATTTCTAGATCTAAAGCATACTTATGTATACATGATTCCTAAGCAAGAAAATTAGTGGTTGACAACTCCTTTTGGCCTTTTGGTTGATTTAGCTCTTGCACTTTACTATTTCTAAGCATCTATAGGCTTTACACATCCTATAGCTATGTCGACACTTAATTGATTTATCTTTTAATGACCTCATACACTAGCAATCAGCTAGGAAAGAAGCACCGAGTGATCATGTCCATCCCGGGCGCTCCGACCTTCTTTATCTTCTTCTTACTCTTTTGGGTTTCTTTTACTTCTTGGTCACCTTTTAAAACTTTGGGTTGGCCTTTTAGTTTTCAATTACAAAATTCAAACAAGGAAATCATATATATACTTAGTTATTGCTCTCAAATAAGGGGCCAAACACTATAAGCATTATCTATCATCACCTAAGCTTGCATCAAAGGCACAAGAGCATTTAAAGCATACATCTAGCACATCCATACAAGGGAAAAGGGTTGCATCAATCTACATACAAAACATAGGAGGGGAGTTCATTTTATTCCATCACACACATCTTGCATACTTCAGTACAATCTACATCTAGCTATCATTGTATAACTTGCACAAGGGAAACCTAGGGCATCATTACACACACAAGCATGGAGGACTACATGGATTTTGAGATATAGTGCATCACTCAGTTGTAAGTTAACTCTTCAAGTTACCATTGTAGTCAATTGACTTCCCATTCTACATTTTTTATTAGATTTGATGTGGTTTAAGGGAATGTGTAGGTACTCATCTATTTTACAAGTTCACTGTACGACTAGTGACATTACAGCGAAACTAGAGTGGCAAAGAGAGATCAACAGTGAAGATCCTTCGGCCTAGAAAAGACCATGACTCGAGCATTTGAGCGAGACATAGGCACCTATTCGAATCACTAGTGCCAGGGTGCTCTGTCCTCCTATATGCACTTCTATCCTATGCATTTCTAGGGTTTAAAACCCTCATCGAATCTACTTGACATTTTTCCTATCTAGATATAGCAAATACTCACCCAGATCACTCCCATGTTGCATGGAATTAGATAATCCATCTTTCCCCTTCATTTGCTTAGGGTTTTACATTTTTGAGTTTTTATTGCTTATGCACTATTATACTTTGTTTCTAAATATCATTCATTATAGTACATTACTCTAAAATAAAGGTTTAAATCTATTTATATTAATTCAATAACCACTTCTTAGATGAATTCAAATATCATAATTGCCCCTGCAAAAGTTGTAACATCACAGATAAATCCTCTTATTATTTCATGTAATTGTAATTATTATCCTAAATTCCATTCAAACTAAGATCCACTCCTAATGGCCCTTCCCTCAGCGATAAAATGTAGCCCATTCCTTTACAAAATCATCCCTCAAAGCTTATGCAAATTACAGCCAAATTCTACAAAATTTGCCACCCGCATCCTTGTGTTTTACAAGCTCGTAGCATTTGCATCCCACATTTGGAGAAATAATCAAGAGTACCCACAATATTTCTTAATGAAAGATTAAACAAGTCTAAGTTCTTTACAATATTACTTGAGGTTTGTAAGGGAAAACTCAAAATAAAGGTATATTGTGTTTATTGTTTTCTTTTAACTTCTGCTAAGATTTTATGTGTTTACAAGAGCGTTGGAAGCACAAGGGACTGAGAGGGGAGTGAATCAATCCACTAAAACAATATTTAATTTCCACTTATCATACATTAACATTCATAATGATTAATCTAAATATGAATTTATAAGCCTAATATGAATGTTGTAGTAGTAAAAATGAATAACAATTAAATACATAAATTACACCCAAGTAACTAAGTAGTAAAAAATGAAACACTAATTGTAAGGAGGAGAAAAAGGTACTTAGTTGATTCAATGAAATTTGGAGTGTACCAAAATGCTGACCAGGTGAGAACGGAGAAGCAAGAATGTCACAAAAACCCAAAAAATGCAGATCTCAAGAAATAAGTTGATTGGGCGCCCTGGAGAAGGGCAGGGCGATCGTGGGCACCCAAGACCCAATTCCAGGCGCATGGGCCTGTGGAAAATCTCAGAGAACCTCCTCTAAGGTGTTGTAAGTAACTTGCTATTTTTCTCCTTTGGTCGCTAGGTGGTCACACTATGATCATTGAGGTCGTTGAAACTGCAAGTGAAGTATTAACTGTAAAAACCCTCAAATAGACATCAAATCCTAAAAAGAAAGATACAAAATGAGGGGTTAGACTGTCCCTCACTGTCACAATGGTGAACTTATGACTGAGCGTTACACTACATCTTAGACCCAATGTAGTTTTATGTGTGTGTGTGTAGAATTGTGCCCTATGTGGCTCTTGTGCATGTCACACTTGATAACGAGCAAGTAGCTAGATATAAAGAAATACAATATATGTGTGCATGAAATAGAATGAACTTCCCTCCTATGAAGTGTATGTAGAATAACCAACCTTTGTGTCCCTTGGATGGTGCTAGATGGATGCAATGAAGCTCTTAGATACTTGATGGATGCAACCTTAGGTGGTGATAGCTAATGCTTAGTGTTTGGTCCTTTATTATGGTCACATAACTTTATATTTATATGATTCCTTTACTTGAATTTCATAATTAACCTTGAAAATGCTGACAACAAAAAATATAAGATGCTCAAATGGCTAGAAATGACCCAAAATGTGTGATTAAAGTACAAAGGGGATAGGGGCGCCTAGAGGGGATGAGGGCACCTGGCGTTGGCGTCCTCGTTGAGCGTTGGTGTCCGAGGATTATAAATGTCAAAGTATAAAAATGTAGGTCGAGCAAGTAAGGGTGTAAGACTAAAAGGAACAACAGAAAGCAAAGAAAGGTGGTCAAATACATGGGTTAATTAGTAATTTTCTTACTTAGGAATCATATGAATAGTAGTATGTAATCAGGACTAGATAACTACCCAAATTGTGTGATTTAGTGTCTATATTTTCCCCACTTTATGTTGGTGAGTGAAAAGCTCGGTAACATAAAGTAGATAGAGATGCATACTTGATAACCATGTAGATCAATGATGAAAGTGTGTTGAGGGAATAGACAAAGTGTGGAGTGATAAAAGTGTGAAGCATGGATGCTAAAGAGGAAAAAGTGTAAAAAGTGATGATGAAAATGAACCTAGGGCAGAAATGCATTTGTAGATGTCGTGATGTGCTTATTGTTGATGTTGATGTTTTTGTTGGTGTTGTGATGATGTCTATTATCACTTCCCATACGGACAAACTTGCAAAAGAGAAGAACGAACAAGTAGTCAAATACACATGTATATGTGTAAAAAGTATGTTAAAATGTTGAAAATGTGAAAAAGGAACATGTGCACCTAATTTGTGATGAGGAAAGAGTGTAGAAAGGATCCTGAAGATGTTGTAGAAGACATAGTTTTTGGGTGGCCTCACACCGGTTGTGTCGGCCATGAGTTTGGCGATCTCACGCCACGTCATGGAAGAAGTGTAGGGAGAAAATTTTGGTGTTATCCTCCAACCTTTAACTGATTCCTGCAATATGGAACATGATGACTTTCCTAATTCACTCTAGGACCTCTCTCTCTCTCTCTCGTTTGTTTATCTCTTTATGCTTGCTTGGAATCAGTGTAAGCTTCCCTTCTTCCTTGGGTTACTCTTTTGTCACACATACACACACACACACACTACACACACACACACACACACACACACACACACCTAAACAACACTATGACACACCATTTTAATCTAAGCACACTCCCCTAAGCTACCCACACTCTGACACACTTTAGGAACTCAATTCAAGATAGGAAGAACCCATCCCAACTCTCAAGAAGCTATGACTCAACCTAGGACATGGCAGTTCCTTGTAGGTTTGGGCATTAGGCTTGTAGCCCTTGGGACAGTCAAGTTTGATGAGACCTAACAATATACCCTTGTTTAAGAAAGGAAACATGCACTTTTGGACACCCATTTTGACCCTACAAAACATACTACAAGATTGATGGAGGTTGTTTAGGAACATCAGGCTTATCTCTCCCTTTCTAGACTGTCCTAATGATGGAATTAGGTCTGTTAGACTGGGTTTAGTAGGCAAAAATGCAAAAACCAATCAAACCTACTCCATTCTTCTTGGAATCTTGTTCAATAGAGGTAGATAGGTGTGTGAAACTTGCTCATACCCTTGGGTTAGCTTGGCAACCTGTCAAAAGTGAAGAATTTTCCTCTTTGTTGATTGTATTCATGTAAAAATGACCTATGCATAGTGATTTCATGATTTGGTTGTGGAGTATTTCATGACCCAAAATTACAAGTGTAGGGTCATTTAGTCATGAAAATGGTGTCATGTAATTTTGGAGACCTCTCTCAACTCATGGTTCGAGATCCAACGAGCCCTAGTTTGCCATTCTAATACACAAAATTGCTCGGTTTACATGTGTGGAGAAGTTTCAAAGGATAAGAAAAATTGAAGAGTCATGTCTTTGCTCCCTTAACACACTCTAATCATTACAGTCAGGTTTAGTTACTCTTCTCGAGCTCTGCACATTGATGGCTCTCGGCCAGACACAGAAACAGGGGAAATTACAAGGTTACAGTCCATTAAAACCTCACAAAAATATTATCCAATCACACAAAAATCATTGTCATCCTTTCTATTCACTCTTAGAACACTGTTACATTATTTTGCATTCAAATCCCACTCCAAATTTCACACTACTCGTACGAAATTGATGACTGTAGACCCACTAATCCATGATTTGCTCCTATTTTCTCTACTTGGACCCAACCACCACTAACTTTAGCTAGGTCCCAAACAACCTAGATAGATTTTCCTCTCTATTCTCACTCCCCTCTATCCTAGGAGAGGGCTTGGAGATCTTTTCTGAAGGGAAAAGATCTTCAAGCCCATTCAAACCTTTATTTTTTCCCAATAATCCAATTTAGGCATTATTTAGCTCATAGAGCTATTTTACAAAATCCACACATTCAAATCAAATGAAATGGAGGGAAAAACATGAAAACATCTCCTAAACCCTCTCACACAACAAATTGGTAATTTGACCTATGACATAGCTTTCTACTTAGGATGCTCCTGCATCATTCTTACCCCTGAGAGAAGAAGTGTTCTTCATGGCTGATTTGTCTTCTCCAGGTCTTCAATCTTGGCTCCCACTTGATCGGGTTGTTCTCTTTCATCCATGTTACATCTTCAATTGGTAAGTTCCTCCATTTTATCATATATTGATAGTACTATTTGTCCCTAGTCTTCTTGATGATCTTCTTGTCTAGTAGTTTCTCTATCTCTCTTGGCTTGGCTGTAGGCATTTGTGCTTGCCAACTTGTCTCCTGTTGTCCTATTTCAGTTTCTTCCTCCACTTTATCTTCACCCTTGTACTCATACAGGTCTGCAACATTGAAGATTGGAGAAATCCCAATGCCTTCAGGTAGCTTCAATTCATAAGCATTATTGGAAAAAATTTGACTATCTTGCAGGACCAATCTTCTTGACTTTCAACTTATTATACTCCTTCTTAGGAAATCTCTCCTTCCTCAAATGTGCAAGTACTTCATCACCAACTTCAAAACTGATTTCCTTCCTCCTGATCAGCTCTTTGTTTGTACTTGTTGGTATTTTCTTCAAGTTTCTTCTTCACCTGTTCATGGATATCCTGCATTGCCTTAGCAAATTCTTCTGCATCTGCACTTCTACCTTCCATTCTCCCCAAGTCTCTCAGCTCATATACACCTCTTGGGTGTTGTCCATACATGATTTGGAAAGGACTCATACCTGTACTTCTGTTGGGTGAGTCATTGTAAGAAAATTCAGCTTGTGCAAGTGCTAGATCCCACTGCTTTGGATGCATGCTCACCAAGCTTCTCAGGATGTTCCCAAGGCTCCTGTTGACTACCTCAGTCTGACCATCTATTTGTGGATGGTAGGCTGAACTAAAACTCAGATGAGTTCCCAACTTCTTCCACAATGTCCTCCAAAAATTCCCAACAAACTTTGTATCTCTGTCAGATACAATACTCCTTGGCAAACCATGCAGTCTCACTATCTCCTGAAAGAACAAATTAGCAATGTGGGTAGCATCACTAGTTTTGGTGCATGGAATGAAGTGAGCCATCTTTGTAAACCTGTCAACAACTACAAATATGGAGTCATGTCCCTTCTGAGTCCTGGGAAATCCAAGTACAAAGTCCATGCTCAAACAATCCCATGGTCTGTTGGGGATAGGAAGTGGCTGATATAAACCTGCATTTTGGCTAGTTCCTTTACTGTATTGACATACCTTACATCTCTCCACAAATTTCTTCACATCTTGACCCATTCTTGGCCAAAAATAGTATGCACTCAGCTGAGCCAATGTTTTGTTTTGACCAAAATTCCTGACAAGCTTCCACTGTGTTTTCCCTGATCAGGTTCTCCCTCATTGAACCTTTGGGAATGCATAGCTGGCTGCCCTTGAACAACAGTCCTTCTTGTAGCATGTAGTCCATCCATGGACTCCTATCCATCACTGTGGGTTGCTTACAAGCCTTGTAAGCCTCGCTGAAATCATCATCCTCCTCATACTACTCTCCTAGGTTCTCAAAACCCATCACATTCACCTGTAGCTCTGGAAAACTAGAACTCTCCTGCTCAAAGCATCTGCCACTTTGTTAGACTGTCCCTTCTTATGTTTGATACTGAAAGTATAATTTTGCAAGTATTCTACCCATTTTACATGCCTCTGATTTAGTTTAGGCTGATTACTAATAAATTGTAAAGCATAGTTATCAGTAAACAACACAAACTCTTTAGGCACAAGTAGTGTCTCCATTTTTTAGTGCTTGAACTAATGCATAGAATTCCTGATCATAGGCTGAATACTTCCTCTTTGCCTCACTGATTTTCTCACTGAAGAAAGCAACTGGTTTTCCTTCTTGACTCAAAACTACCCCAATTGCTAGGCCACTAGCATCACACTCCACCTGGAATAGTTTGTTAAAATCAGGGAGGACTAAAATGGGTTCTTCTGTTACCTTTTTCTTCAGCAATCTGAATCCTCTCTCTGTCACTTTCAATCCATTGGAAGTTCCTCTTATCACCCTTTATGGTTTCTATCATGGGAGCTATAATACCACTGAAGTTTCTAATGAATTTTCTATAGAAACTAGCTAACCCATGGAAACTCTTACCTCATATGCACTCCTGGGTGTTGGCCATTCAAGTATGGCTTTAATCTTCTCCTTATCCATCTTTAGTCCTTCTCTGGAAAGGACAAAACCCAAATACACTAGCTCGGTTTGTAGAAAACTACACTTTTTCATATTTATCAGCAGTTTCTCTTCCTGTAACTTATTCAATACCATTCTCAAATGCAATAAATGCTCCTCTTTACTCTGACTAAACACCAAAATTTCATCCAAATACACAATGAAAAACTTACCAGTGAAACGTTTAAGCACTCATTCATCAGTCTCATGAAGGTACTAGGAGCATTGGTTAAACCAAAGGGCATAACAAGCCACTCATACAAACCATCATTGGTCTTGAATGTAGTCTTCCACTCATCTCCCTCTTTGATTCTTATCTGATGGTACCCACTCTTCAAATCTATCTTTGAGAAATAAGTTGATCCACTCAAACAGTCAAGCAAGTCATCTATCCTTGGAAAAGGAAATCTATACCTGATTGTGATCTTGTTGATGGTTTTGGAGTCGGTACACATTCTCCATGTTCCATCCTTTTTAGGACTGAGCACCATAGGTACAACACATGGACTCAAACTTTCTCTCACCAATCCTTTGTCCAACAACTCCTGGACTTGTTGTTTGATTTCTTCATTCTCCCTGGGTGTCATCCAGTAGGCTGCCTTGTTTGGAAAACTGGCTCCTGGAATCAGATCTATGTGATGGTTGATGCTTCTCACAGGTGGCAAATCATTTGGTAGTTCATCAACAACAATGTCTACATACTCATTCAACATATCCTGGATCTCAAGAGGTAAATCACTCAACTGAGTGTTAGTCACTACACTTTTCAATTTACCAATAACTGCAAAACTTACCTCTTCCTTCTTCATGCTTTGTAGGAACTCCTTGCCACTTACCATCATCACCTTTGAGCTTGGTTCAGCTACATCATTCTCCTCCTTCAGGGGTATGAGTGTATGCTCCACTCCATTCTTCTTGAAAGTGTAGGTGTTCTTTCTCCCATCATGAATAGCTTTGTTATCAAACTACCAAGGTCTCCCAAGTAGGATATGGAAAACATCCATAGGCATAATGTCACACATGACCTGATCTTTGTATGCCCCAATCTGAAATTCTACCTTGCATTGTTCATTTACCAACAATTGATGTCCTTTTTGCAGCCAGGACACTTTGTATGGAGTTGGGTGTGGCTCTCTTTTCAAGCCTAGATTCTCCACCATCTCAACAAACACTAGATTGTATGTACTCCCACTATCAATCACAACCTTGCAGCACTTCCCTTTTCTCTTGCATCTTGTCCTAAATAAACTCTTTCTCTATGGTGGTTCCATACCTCCTTGTTGGTTTCAACAACACCCTCTTCATGAGAAGAGACTCACCATCCTCTGGTATGTTCTCTTGTCTAGGTGCTACCTCTAGCTCCCCATCTTGCTCTTCACCTAGAGCAATGTACATATTCTTCCCATGGCTGTTTTGAGGGTTCTCGGACACTCATAAGATCTATGACCAGCATACTTATTGCACTTGAAACACTTAC
The DNA here is from genome assembly GCA_018340775.1 of Taxus wallichiana var. yunnanensis. NCBI lineage: Eukaryota > Viridiplantae > Streptophyta > Pinopsida > Cupressales > Taxaceae > Taxus > Taxus wallichiana. The sequence continues at coordinate 496,590,627 of CM031242.1, read as the reverse complement.
CCAAGAATCTGCCCCTACCTCTTTGATAACCTTGATAGGGTCTCCTTCCTCTGGATGGTGAACCACCCCTTGTGTTCTGTGTGCTACTGGAGCTGCTCCCCTCATCAGCACTTGTTTGTAGTTGTCTATCATTTGGAGCACCTCTTCCTCTAAATGATCTTCCCCTTCCTCTTGAGATGGTGTTTTGTCTCCTTGCTATCTTCTCTTCTACTTTCAGAGAAATCTGATAAGCTTCTTCAATAGTCCTGGGGGTGAGAAGACTTATCTCATCCTGAATGTTAAATCTCAGCCCATTGATGTATCTAGCTACCTTTTCCAAGTCTTCTTCTATGTGGCCTGATCTGATTGTTAGCCTATAAAATTCCTCAGTATATTCTTTCACAGACAACTCTTTTTGTCTCAAATTTTGTAATTCCTTAAACAGGTTTACCTCATAGTCTCTGGGGATGAATTTTCCCTTCATCTTGGCTACCATTTTGTCCCAGCTTCTAATCTTTTCTTTTCCTTTTCTCCTTCTTTCTTCTTGCACTCCATCCCACCATAGAGTTGCATGCTTCTACAATCTAGTCATGGAAAATTTCACCTTTCTGTCATCCTCCACTATGCCTTCAAAATCAAAGTACTTGTCCAGTGCTTTGATCTAATCAATCAATTCCTCCACATTCAAGTTTCCTTCATACATGGGAACCTCCATCCTTGGCTTTTGTTCACCTTCATGATGGCTCTAATCAACCATTCTTCAGAGGTTTCTTCCTCTACCTCTACAGTCAGCTCCTCCTCTGGTGGCTCTTGCTCACCATCACTGACCTCTGCCATCTCCATTCCTCTCCTTTGTGCCATTTCTAGGTCCCTCAACTAGCTGTCAGGTTCTTGATATCCTCAGCCAAAGCAAGTTGGGTTGCTTGGGCTACTTGAACTGCTCTCTTGGTGGCATTTTTCTCTGACTCTTCTTGTCCTGCTTTGTTTTGCTTCACTTGTTCTTCTCCTCTCCTCTGGATCTTTAGATTGTGCACAATCAATTTTTCTTTGATACCAAAATGATGACTTTCCTAATTCACTCTAGGACCTCTCTCTCTCTCTATGTTTGTTTATCTCTTTATGTTTGCTTGGAATCGTGCAAGCTTGCCTTCTTCCTTAGGTTACTCTTTTGTCACACACACACACACACACACACACACACACACACACACACACACACACACACACACACACACACACACACACACACACACACACACACACACACACACACACAACACTAAACAACACTATGATACACCATTTTAATCTAAGAACACTCCCCTAAGCTACCCACGCTTTAACACAATTTAGGAACTCAATTCAAGATAGGAAGAACCCATACCAACTCTCAATAAGCTATGACTCAACCTAGGATAGGGCGGTTCCTTGTAGGTTTGGGCATTAGGCTTGAGCCCTTAGGAAAATCAAGTTTGATGAGACCTAACACTATACCATTATTCAAGAAAGGAAACATGCACTTTTGGACACCCATTTTGACCCTATAAATCATACTACAAGATTGATGGAGGTTGTTTAGGAACATCGGGCTTATCTCTCGCTTTCTAGACTATCCTAATGATGGAATTAGGTCTATTAGACTGGGTTTAGTAGGAAAAAATGCAAAAACTGATCAAACCTGCTCCATTCTTCTTGGAATCTTTTTCAACAAAGGTAGATATGTGTTTGAAACTTGCTCGCTCCCTTAGGTTAGTTTGGCAACCTATCAAAAGTGAAGAATTTTCCTCTTTGTTGATTGTATTCATGCAAAAATGACCTATGCATGAGTGATTTCACGGTTGGCAAGGTTGTGGAATGTTTCATGACCCAAAATTACAGATGTAGGGTTATTTAGTCATAAAAATGGTGTCATGTAATTTTGGAGACCTCCCTCAGCTCATGGTTCGAGATCCAATGAGTCCTAGTTCATCATTCCAATACACAAAATCGCTCAGTTCGCACATGTGGAGAAGTTCAAAAGCTAAGAAAAATTGAAGACTCATGTCTTTGCTCCTTAACATGCTCCAATCATTATAGTCAAGTTTAGTTACTCTTCTTGAGCTCTGCACATTGATGGCTCTCGGCCAGACACAGAAACGAGGAAATTACATGTTACGGATCCATTAAAACCTCACAAAAACGTTATCTAATCACAAAAAAATCATTTTCATCCTTTTTATTCACTCTTAGAACATTGTTACATTATTTTACATTCAAATCCCACTCCAAATTTCACACTATCTGCCAAACCGATGATTTGAGACCCACTAATCCATGATTTGCTCTATTTTCTTTACTTGACCCTGACCACCACTAACTTTAGCTAACTAGGTCCCAAACAACCTAGATATATTTTCCTCTCTATTCTCACTCCCCTCTATCTTAGGAGAGGGCTTGGAGATCTTTTCTTGAAGGAAAATATCTTCAAGCCCATTCAAACCTTTATTTTTTTCCCAATAATCCAATTTAGGCATTACTTAGCTCATAGAGCTATTTTACAAAATCCACACATTCAAATCAAATTAAATGAAATGGAAGGAAAAACATGAAAACATCTCCTAATCCCTCTCACACAAAAAATTGACAATTTGACCTATGACATAGCTTTCTACTTAGGATGCTCTGCATCGAACACCATTGTAGATGGTATGTACAAATGCAATTGTTAAGGACTGTATGCCCTATAAAATTTGTTGTGTGGAGTTATGTAGACTGTGTTAAACTACCAATCGTCGTGTAACTATCTCCTAGTTTCAGGCATCCATGAAATGCATCACGTGTGTTAAGGACCTAAGTCTAATTCTAATCCTGTTTGAAACTAAAAAATGTTTTGTATTGGTATTGTATTTTGTTGTGTATAATTTTGTATGGGGTGACTAATTCACCCAAATGATGTCCCCCATTTGGGGTGCATGCAATGTCGTTGAAGGAGTATGTGGCCTTAAAAAGGACCAACCATTGTGGTAAAATTATGCCTGCTGGGAGGGAATGTGCTTGGTAGAGACCAAGGTGCACGTAAACAAAGTGGTTAGGAGACATGTGTTAGTACAAAAATACAAACACGCATGTATAAGACAAAATGCAAGCTAAGCAGACAATGTGTAAGTTATAACGTAAGAAGACAATGTAAACACGTAAGAAAACAATGTAGACCATGAAAAGTGGGTTGCAAACATGGGACACCACTCACGATGTTGCAAGGTAATCAAGGTTGAATAGGCAAAATCACACAAGTGTGCACACAAGACAAAGGGCAAAGCCCGTAAACAATGGCATACAAAGAACAAACAATGAGAAGCAATATAACAGAAAACCATGGTGGTAAATATACTGTAATACAAATGTTGCACATGAAGCACCCTTTATCATGTTAGAAAAATAAAATGTATGTTCAAGGCATATATAATCCAATAAAGTGGTGTGTTATGGAAAAAAATGAAACAACATCACCTATAGTATATGAAAGTGGATTCCCTTAGGATCCGATGTGGATTTGGTAATAGGTATTACACCAAGCATCGTGTTGCATGTATTGATCTATAAAATCTGTGATCACAACTATAAAGGAAAGTGAATGTGCATGTGTGTATGATAAAGATAATGACATATATGATATCTATCTAGCATGTGTAATAAAGTGAACATGTACAAGTAAATGTAAGAAAGAGTAAATGTAACCAAGATATGCAATATGATGTGGATGAGACAGAATGGAATGCAGTGTGAATGATAGGAGCAATGTGCCCCCGAGTGGATGTGTATGTATGTAATGAGGTTCATTTATTTATCCCCCTCAGTAGTAAAGAATGAACCATAAATGAGATTGTGTCATTGGGAAATGGTTTGAATGTGTGTATGAAAAAGATGTGATCATTAAAGCGCAACTCTTAGAATGTGTGGTTGAGTGAATGATCGAATGATTGAACACGTAAGTGTGGTGAGTTCCATTTGAGATGTATACCCTCAGTAGTCGAGTATGGACCATGGAACTAGAGTGTGTCATAGGGTAATGTGTTGTGTTGATTGTGTGTTGTTTATGTATGAGAGAAGGATGTCGTTAATGTGTCACTTGTGTAAGAGTTTGTGAAGTTGTGGATTGTGTTGCATGTTGAGACTATTGTGATAGTGTAGTATGTTATTGATTGATAGCAAAAGATCACGATTGTAAATATATGGAGTGTGTAATATGTCTTGTTGGGCATGTACTAAAAAGAGTGTGATGCAAGCATGTGGATTGTATAGTGATGAAAATGTGTGAAAATTATGTCAAGCATAGGGTGTCATGTGTATCACACGGTGTGTAATGTGTCATGTGTATTTTTGATTGTCAGTAAGAATAAAGTGATGATATATTGGTTTTATTGTGTTGAATGTGTGATGTTATATGGTGAGAGAGGTGTGTTTCTTATTGTTGTGTTGAGTTGGTTTTGATGAGTAGGTGTGAGCACTATGTATTGTTAGGGTGTTGAATATGTATGATAGGAAGAATAAGTCATAAGTATGTTGATTGTGTAGTGATGAACATGTGTAAGAAGTATATTCTATAATATGATGTGTAGTGTGTATTGTAAGATGAAGCATAGTATGTGTGAGGTTCATGTATATAGGATGCCCTCAATAGTCAAGTGTGAACCAAAGCACAATATTGCATCATCTCGGTAATGACGATACTAGAGTATTTCAATATGTGTGTGTCATATGTGAAAGTGTATATGTGGAGTGTTGATAAAATAAGACACTTGTATGATGTCGAGAGAGGGGGAAATAAGCGTGATGACCCCGAATGCGTGATAGTGAGAGTGATCAAGTACCATTGTCTAAAAGATCATCATTGTCCTAATTGAAGCCGACCAGAGATGTATTAGAGACTTGATAGGAAATAGTATGAGGGGGATCATATAGAGATCCATTGTGATGCAAGGTGAACATGGTCATTGCATATTCTTCATTAGTGAAAGGCACTAGTGAAACCTATGTTCATACCAACAAGTAAGATTTTGAGAATGTCTAGGAGATGAATCATTACCAATAGAAACACTTCCAAATGGCATGGGAAAATTGATAGAAGTGTGACTAGAGTCTAAATTACCCCAATATAGTCAATCCATGATTGCCTAAGTATCAGTGGAGAAGTACAAGGGGTGCGTGCAACGAATCGCTAAATGAAACACGTAAAAACCATAGGCAACCGTAGTGTGAAAATAACCATAATAAAGATGAGGTGAGTGAGGTGGCAATAAAATATCATTAAGTGTCAATCCAAGCCTAGTTAATCCATCATAGGTGCAAATAGTATCGGGAACAACTATGATCCTTTGAAATATGATGCCAATAAGATTTTTGATGAGGAGTGTGCATGTGAAAGGAAGCGGTAAAAATCCAGCATCGCTCAGGAGAGGGTGAAACAACATCTAAAGTATGGATAAACCCCTAATAAAGTACCATAGCATTAGTAGAGGGAGGGTCTTGAATTTATATTCACCAAGGCCATCAACCACAAAATTTTCATTGAAATAGGAGTCATCTACATCAATAGGAGTGAAATTAAGATTGCCCAATGTTTCATCAATAAGTTTAATAGACCGACTTTATCGTCAAAGTCTTGAATCATCTATGTTTGCATTTTCATGTTGTATAGTTGTGTCAAGGATATTGGTAGGAGGTGTACTAGATGTAGGAGCAAGAGGAGCCTCAAAAGGTAGAGCAATACTATTCAATGAGAGCATATATCGTGGGTGAGATGATTGCAGTAGTATGAGTAGAAATAGTTGGAATGCTTGAGCAAATGGAATAAGACTATGTTATAGGTTGACCAATTTCATATGTATCAATACTACTATATGGAATAGGTTGTGAAGGAGGAATAGGCATAGTAGTAACAAGGTCTATGCAACAGAATTTGAATGGTTCAGGATCTGCAGTAATAGTATGTTCATATCCATCATGTAATAATTTGACACATTGGTGTACAAAGTGGTCAAACTGCTTATATTGCATGAATCCAAGGTCTACCTAGTAATAGATTGAATTGAAATGAAGCATCTATAACGAAGAAGTATGTGAGGATAGTCTTAGGCCTAACTTGAATATGTAATTCACTGGACTCTCTTGATGGCACCAAATTCTTCAATAAGAAGGTAGACAGGGAGGTGGAGACAAAGAAATTCCTAGACGAAGGGGAAAATCTTGAGTTTGTGACAGCCAGCATCAAGTTGGCTTCGATTCCTGAGCCTTTTGTTGAGCTAGCCAGGATGGTTGTTAGGTATGTAACTCTTGAAGGGAGATTTGTTACTATACCTCAAAAGCATTTGATATTTCTTAACCACTTTCGTAGAAATATAACCATCAGCTTCCCTCACTACTTGATAAACTCACTGGAGAAATCTATTAGGGAAGTGCAGAGCCATTCTAGGGCAGTCCCTCTGCATCAAGGGATAATTCTTCTTATCCATCATCACTACTCGTGTCCCCATGTGAATCCTGCTCCACCCTCTTCCTCCATTCCTCCCCTACTCACACCGCCTCCATTCCCCCCTTTCGAAAGGAATATTAAAACTGGTGTTAGCAAGAAAAGAAAGGGCATGAAAACTAATATCCCTACTTCTCAGAGGGTTCTTAGAAGCCACAAAGACCTAGAGCTTGCTGAGAACCTCCTGCACATCAGCCAACCAGTGGAGGAGCCTAAGGAGGAGGATTTGATGGTCAGAGTGGGCAGGATGGAAAAGGAAATACAAGAGCTCAAAAGGGTTATCAAAAATATGGAAAAAGCTAAGGGAAAAGGAATACTACAAAATGATGATGAGGAGGGGGTTATTGCTGAAGTATTCAAGAAGTTACAGTCTTTGGATGGCAGAATGGGAAATGCAAAAGTCGTAATGATGTCGCATCCTATCTCGCTCTTAAAAGTATTTTACAATTTGAATGAAAGCATGTTCATAGTGTATGCACCTAAGTGGGATTAATGAAGACATTTGGGGCCCCAAAGAGAACAGGATATGGCAATTATGGTGGATCTCGAAAGAGGCCCACCATTGCATTTTTTTTTTTGTCTCACTGCAAGTGATCAAAACCAAGATTGACAGGGCTATCAAGTAACGTGGTGTTGTGCTTTGTTGTTCTTGGAAGCGAAAAATGAGATGCGGATCTGGAGCTATTTTTTTGCGGAGATATTCTATGATAGATATCTATTGTTTTCTTTTTGATCTCTTCTGTTGTTTTTTGGATCATTGTACGTCTGGATCCTTTCTTCTAATTTGTTGTTTTATCTGGCTGATGAGCCCTCTGAGGTTGGTTGTTTTGCCCTTCTCTGGGTTGTTTCTCTCACTTCTGATATCTGGATTTTGAGCCCTTTTGTATAGGGTATAGTCCCTTCAAAACTATTTTCCCTTAATAAAAAAAACTTGAATATGTAATGAAATAGTTCCTAGGCATGTGTGAGTAGTTGAATCATATCCCTGAATAAGAGTAGAATTCTTAGAAATTAGATTATTGTTAATGCCTAATTATTTGAGAAGGGAATGAGCACATAGGTTGATGGTCGATCCATTATCAATAAGTACACATTTAATACAATTGGTGTTGATAATAATGATGATAAGAAAAGGTGCACATGGATTGTCATTAGCAAATGGTGATATGTCCTCATTAGTGAATGATATAGCACATGGAAATTTTTGAGAGACTAAATGAGATGTGTGAAGGCTACCAAAGAATTATCACTTTCTATATCAATAGAATGAAGGGCATCCTCTAATTTTGATGAAAATGAGATACATTACACAATAAGTCATAGAGATAGATTTTGGTCACCATCTTCTTAATTTGTTCAATGATATCATAACCCTTAGAAGCAATAGGAGGATCTAAAGAAGTGATAGGTGGCGGAATAGAAATGGATGGAGCCATAAGAGGACGAGTGTGGCAAGTAGTTACTACATTGATAAAAGGATTATTCCAAGGCATAATAAAGTGAGGAGGATGTTGAGTAAGAACTTGCATGAAATCAAGTCAGCAATAGTAACCATGCTTGAAACCTTAGTGGGTGCGAAAGAAGGATAAGACGATTGAGTCATGAATTGATAAGGTGAAGACATACTTAGAAGAAAAGGGTTTGATCAATCGGTTTCACCAAAATTATTAAGATAAATATGAATTTATAAGCCTAATTTGAATGTTATAATAACAGTAAATGAATAACAATTAAATACAAAAATTACACCCAAGCAATCGAAGAAAGAAATTATGAAACTTTAATTGTTAGGAGAAGAAAAAGGTACTTAGTTGATTCGCAATGAAATAGAGTGTATCAAGGTGCTACCCAAGTGAACATAAAAGTAGGAGTGTCACACAAAGACCTAGAAAAATATAGATCTCGAGAAATAAGTTGGATTGGGGCACCTGGAGAGGGACAAGGGTGCGTGTGGGAACCCAATACCTAATTCTCGGTGCCCGGGCCTATGGAAAATCTTGGATAACCTCATCTAAGGTGTCACAAGTATCTCATTATTGTTCTCCTTGGTTTCTAGGTGGTCGCACTATGATCATTGAGGTTGTTAGAAACTTGTAATGAAGTATGAACCTACAAAAGCCTCAACTACACATCAAATCCTAAAAATGAAAGATGTAGAATGAGGGCTCGACTTCCCTCAATTATCATAGTGGTGAGTTTATGATTGAGTGTTGCACTACATATCAGACCTAATGTAGTTATGTGTGTGTGTGTTCGAGAATCGTGCGCTAGGTGTCTCTCGTGCATGTCACACACTTAGTGAGCGAGTAAGTAGCTAGATGTAAATAAATGTAATATATGTGTGCATGGAATAGAATGAACTTCCCTCCTATGAAGTGTATGTAGAATAACCAGCCCTTGTGTCCCTTGGATGGTGTTAGATGGATGTAATGAAGTTCTTATATGCTTGAAGGATGCGGCCTTAGGTGGTGATAGCCAATGTTTAGTGCTTGGTCCTTTATTTTGGTCACATAACTTTTTATTTATATGATTCATTCACTTGAATTTCATAATTATCCCCAAAAAGTTTGACTACGAACAAGATAAGATGCTCAAACGGCCGAAATAACCCAAAAGTGTGAGTAAAGTACCAAGGGGACAAGGGCACCCAGAGGGGACAAGGACACCTAGCGGCATTGCGGCATCGTGGTTGGGTGTTGGTGTCAGGATGATAAATGTGAAGTATAAAAAGGCAGGTGAGAAAATAAGGGTGCAAGACCAAAAGTAGCAACAAAAAGCAAAGAAAGGTGGCCAAAGACATGGGTTAATTAGTACTTTTCTTACTTAGGAATCATACCATATGTGTGTTTACTTAAGCATTGAATCAACCATACACATGAGCAAGAACAAGAAAGTACACATGAACACCAAAATTAAGTGGGAAACCCTTAAGGGAATAAAACCCATTGAAACATAAACTTTATTTAGTCATGCTTCAAATTTAGTGAGGCACCAACCCCAAGGAGCACCAACCCCTATTTTAGTAGAGCACTAACCCTACAAGGAGCACCAACCCCTAGTTTAGTGAAGCACCAACTCCAAAAAGAGGCTAAAACCCCTAGGATGACTAAGAACCAACTTAGCCACCTGATGATGATGATATCTGATTTTTCTGCTACCACAATTGATGGAGATCTCTAATTCAGCTCACACATTCACCTTCAAACCCTCATTCATCTAAAGCTTGATCTTTCTTCATCTTTCACACCTTGTCTTGGCTTGAAACAATTTCTAACATGCTCTCTATCACTATTCAATCTATAACACACTTCATCTAAACCTTCAAATCATGCAATCATACATGCAATACACTCACACTAGGGTCACACTTTTCCCTCTAAGAACACTTTTCAAAATTGAACCCAAAACATTACTTTTATATGCCTTTTCTTCTTCTTCAAACATATAGAGATAGGTCAATCCTAAACTTTTTCATGACCAATAAAACTTAATTACATCCCAATAAATTCATAAAAATGGTCACATATGACCCATATAGGTCGGCCATGCCCAAAACCTCTCATCATTGCACAAAAAAATGCTCAAAACCCCATCACTAGGATGAGTAAAATCCACTAACACCAAAACCATGATTATTAAAGCTCCAAAATTCATCAAAAATGTGTAATATACATATAAACATCATCCATGGTCACAAATTTTCTTTTACCAATCAAATATTTCATAACATGGGCCAAAAGGCTCATATCCTTCACAAATTGTTTCCAGCACCTTGTCTTCACCTTTGGGCCTCAAGACCACCCAAGATCAACTCAAACTATGGCATGTGACCACTCTATGGAGAATCCTTTAGCAAGACCTATAAATCACATACATGCAATTTATACTCATGAAACATCCATATGTTCAAACCATAAAACTTTCCTCTTCTCCAAATCATGTTGCCCATAAACCTATTTTGCAAACTCAACTAGTTTACACCCTTTCTACCACTTAAAAGACCTAAAAATTCCTTAAATAGGAAAAAAATTCATCCCTATTCACTTTTCAGGTGATATAAAGCATCAAACAATCCATTTCATGCCTCAACCAACTCAATCTTTAGCTTGAGAAACCTGTCCTGAAATCCAACATACCTTTTTCTTCACAAATTGACTTGAAAGACCATAAAATAAACTCACCAAGACAAAATCCATATACCAATATAAATATATTATTAATCACTCTTTCCATAACATATTATAACTCCTTCCAAATCCAAGTGGAAGGCCTTCAACAAATCAATCTCTGTAAACTGCTTCTTATGCCTTCTTGGACTCAAGAACTAACCATTAGCCCAACATGCTCCATCACACAAAAACCACTTCAATCTTAAAAAGCATGGAACACCTTATAAATTATTTATAAGCACTCATAAACCTTCACCAATCTTGAACAACTCAAAATCATCACTTTACCTCATGAAGCTACTTCACACCCTGCTAGAAATAAACATCCTTCAAACTTGACCCTCAAAGAACAGCTCATAAATTTTGCATACCATATCAAAAACACAAGTTTGATATACCATGGAAATATCTTTGAACTGGGATCACAACAAAACTTGAATGGATTCCTAACTCCTCATGTAGCTCATGTAATGTCAATTTTACCAAAGGTTGCTCCAAACTACCCCAAAACCAGTCTTCATAAATAGGGCACACTTTTTACATTTTTCAATCTCAACCATGACCTGAAAACTATCATGGAAATCTAGAAAAACTTAGGGGATGGGGCTAAAAAAATGTCAATTTATTCTTTCACCTTCTTTGGAAAATTTTCCTTAAACTGAACTTCTTCAAAACAAGCATTTTTAGGTGGGGCCCACATACATCACATGCTCTAATATACCTTTCTAGAAATATGGAAGAGTCCTCTACAACATAAAATCATCATTTTTCAAAACCAATAAAAAAAAATGACTAGTTATATACTAATATTCTCCAAGTCACTCTAGTTAGGGTTTAACTAGGGTTTCAAACCAACTTACCTTCTTAATAATCATTCATAAAAAATGTGATAATAAAACCACCTCATTATTTTTTTAAACCTTCATAATTGACCTAAAAATCTATTCCAAATATATCAAGTCCCCATGTAAAGCATACAATTCACAATGAGCATCAAAAGGTCCACTTTTGCTTTAAAAACACATTGAAACTTACCCAGTTTTTCCAAAACTTGCATATCTTGAAATTCCCATTTTCAGAATGACCTAAAACTTGTCATGAAGCATCATGAAAACATCCTCTAACTATCATATTCACCATATATCTCAAATATGCTCTAAAACTCTCATCCATTAAGACTTACCTATGTTACTTGTTTGTTTCTCACTGTTTGCTTCCCAAGGACCCTGAAACACCACCAAAACACTAAAATGACCTAAAACTCACCATACACCTCAGTACTACTATCACCATGCTACTACCATGCACCAAAAGACTTATCATCTCCAAATATCATACCTCCATCTCATTTACATGCATCTAGGGCTAGGAATAGGCCTGGAATGACCTGACTCAACCATGACAACCCATGAAATGACCTTGATGACATCATACAGACCATAGACATCTATAACACACCTTTATGACCACATATGAATGACCACATGAAAATTCAACCAACTCAAGAGACTCAAACCATGACTCTACTAGAAAACCATGCTCCAGGACCTCCTAGAACTCACCAAACATGGACACTACCAATCAACCTTCATGTTTGACCATTGAATAACACCACATGGAGACTCATACAACACCATGACACCCTTTTCCATCAATGGAATTGACATCAATGACAACACAAACACACAATGGCCAACAATCTCCCCCTTTGTCATTGATGGCAACCACCTTCAAAAACATTGATGGCAACCAACAAGACCAACACTACATGACCTCATTTCCATGTTTTTGATGCTTCTCTCCCCTTTTACATCTATGAAAAAAGGATACAATGACTAACTATACATGGAAAATGACAATGACAAAAACAATGAAAATAATGCAAAAACACAACTTACTTGACTCAGAAAGCTCCCCCTGGGATTGAAATCTCTCCTTTTTGACTCCTTCAACAACATATAAAGATCCATGGACTGATATGATCCTCAAAATAGCTCCCCTGAAGCTGATACTCCTCATTTTTCTTCATTCATAATAATCATCACTTTCTAGGTCTTGATTCATCATGCAAAAAACTCAAATTTTTTGCCTCTAATCCTATCATTCACATTTAGGACCTAAATCCCTAAACCTCATTTTAATGCAAAAATGACCAAACTTTATCCAAGCTCAATAAATCTCAAAATCTCATGAAATATCTCCTTATGGCTCCCCCATGGACTATACATCCATATTCTACTAAAAATACAAAAAAATTTTTCTTTCTTACCTTGTTTTTAATCCTTGAAGATGGATCAAATCACACATCATCTATTCCTAAAGTCATATTTTAGTGTCATTTAATTCACTTCTACACAATAAACATACTTTTTAATCCTCAAATCATTCTCTAACAAATCACTTTCCTTTTAGCTTTTACCTTTCAGAATAAACATATATTTTATAGACCACTTATACATTTTTTTAGATACATCCATGATACTATTTCCTTTTCTCCTTACTTTCTTAGACATCACTTCAAACCTTACCATACATACCATACAACTTTTTTTATTTTCACACATCATTTAGGATATGCATACCTTTTACTTGATCCTTGAACATACATATCAACATCGAGACTCACTTTCATTTCAAGAATCAAAAATTCACTTTCAAAATCAAAACCATTAAAGACCATAACAAACTCATTTTTCTTCTTCACAAACAACTTGAATACAAATCATACTCATCTTATCATAAAATACACACATTCCTCAAACTTCTTTTACAACAACTTCTATAACTTGAAATCCAAAACATCTCTTCCAATCATGGATAAATATATCAATATATTGATAGATACAGGAACTCATACATATGACAGATTTATAAAACTTAACTCATTTTTAATGATGAAATATAAGGCTAACTTTAGACACGATGCTCATATCTAGAACAAACATGACTTCATTCTCATAATTATAGGTCAAACAAAAGGCTTACATACTTACTTGTTGCTTTATTTTATTTACACATGATTCCCATGAACAATCATCAGACATCAAAGATTCAATACCTTGATTTCTATAGATCATTCATTAAATAACATTCAAACACTTCTTGATTAATCAAATCATCTTATGACATACTATGAACATACTTTCACTTTCTCTTCAACTTTGCATAGACAACATAAATCATCTTTAGTCATCAATATCTCACTCATTTTTACAATACCTATACATTCACTTTCACTTGGTATTAACATTAACAACTTAAATACATCTACATGGCTTTAAAAACTCCTATCAATGATTTTGAATCCATCTTCCATCTACACTTTGAAAAATTCTTCTTTATATTTCATGTCTTCATGACCTTTTGAGACTTCTTCATCACCTACCTTACATACAAACTCATTCTTTAACACTCTCTATACAAACCTTTTTCATATACTTTGAAAACTTGCACATTGACTTTTTTGTATATCTTGACTTCACTTTAAAAGCTTCTTGAAATTACTTTAGAACTTAATAACCTTAATCTTCACAACCCCCAAGCATTTAACTCTATAGTATTCATGATACACTTTTACCATCGATGCCCTCAATCATGATCATCTAACATACTTAATTACTATTCTTTTACATTATACTCTTCTTAAATCACTCATAATCCTCATCAATATCCATTTTTATTTTAATATCATCACTTATCATACTGAACTTTTAACTCTTCAAATTAAACCTTGATAGCTATAGAGATAACTTTTCACCTTTTGAGAATTCTTTAACATTCTAATATAGTCCTTTCAAACTTAAGACCATATATATCATCGAGACTTCATTTCTTCAATAACTTTCTTCACATCTTTGAGATTCTTTGAACAAGCCTTACACCTATCTAAACCTTTTCTAATTCTTACTTTTTAACTTCTATCTCTACTTCAATCCTTACTTCTTCTGAAAATACTTCTTACTTAGGGTCATTTCTCAACTTTTAGATCCAGAGACTTCATCTTTCTTTCTAGAACATTTAAAATGATTAACATATTAATACAAAATATCTAAACATTGATGATATTTAGTCTTCATTTAGCACAAGATTAACTCACATTTTACCTAACTCTACTACAAAACCATACAACTCTAGACCAGATTGTACAAAATCCTTTTTCCTTTTCACATTTTCTTCAAACTTTCAAGTTTTAGCTCATATCATGACACTCAAACTCGGGAGGTATTACTTTTAAATGATCAAACGGGATCAACAAAATTTATACACTAGAATGATTTTTTCTTACCTCTTGACATTTAATAATACTTCTCTTAAATAGATCAGTCCTTATTTCAACATTCATTGAAATCATACTTCATTACTTCAATATCCCTTAAATACTCATGATCACAAAATATACTTTACAACTTTACTTATCACTTGGTTCTAACTTTCTTATATTTAATCACATCACATGACCTTTTATACACTTAGATATAAGAATCATCATTTGAGAGCATATATGTATCATATCAACTAACATGACTTACTTCATAACATTGATTCTTACATGACTTCATCACTTCATGACACATTTTTGACACATTCAATCACATCATTTGAACAAAAATTTATCACTTGTGACTCAATGATAAAACTTGAACAAATCTTTAGCTCTTATGATCAAACTTCAAAACAGTTGAGTACACTTGAACAATTTTTACTCAAATGCATTAACATTTGACTACACACACATTAGACTATAGATTTTGATAAAAACTACTATGACTTCTTAAGACAAGACAATAACCTACTAACCACAATGACTGAAACATAACATGACTTTTTCAATTGATGACACATTTAGACACATATCAAATATAAGATAGGATATGAAGGAACTTTTGATGAGCCAACATGATACATACACATACAAACACACTTATGAGACTTAAACATACTTCAAAAAACATTAATAAACATGACTTTAAGACTATGATACATGACAAACCAAGACATCATGACATAAGAACACATAATCACCTTTTCAAGACACTAACTCAATCACAACTTCAACATACTTTTTATTCACATGACTTAACCAATTACCAATGATGACACTAATGACTTTCAAACATTATATCAACTAAAATTCATATAAGGATTGAGATAAAATTCAAATTTGATCTTGACAAACTCTTGATAACATTGATCATGACATAAACATGACATATACCATACTTTATAATTACAATGACTTTAAAAACACAATCATACAAATAGAAAAAGCACTCATTCTTATGAAATGACATTTCATTTCATTATGACTATAGACAATGACATTAAACATTACACATACATACCTTGAGACACTTAGACAAACACTAGATACTCTAAATCATGACAAAACCTAAGGAACCTTGATAAATTTAATAACACTCATGATGATACCTCATTGACACCTTATTACACAAACAACATCAACACTTTTAACCATACTCATACTTACATGATGAAACATAGATTTTGATTTTGATGAAAAATTGAAAACATGAAAACATAATGAGACTTCAAGGGACATGATTGACAAAACATAATATGACATTGACAAACATAGACACTCGGACATACAAATCAAGGACTCAAAAACACATGGATGGATCACTTAACATACCTTATCACATTTTGAAGTGTCTAAAACACCTAACTTCTTCAACTTATCATACACAGAATGGATGATGAGCACATATGATCTTCTTTCAACTAAGAAAACATACTTCCTTGACCTAATTTAGGCTTGATGACCTTTTTTCCATCTTGATAGCACTAGAATTCTCCTTGACAAACTTCATATACTGCATGGTGGGCTGAGAATCAATTTTCTTGACCTCCTTGACTTGAGAAACCTCCTTCTTGACCCTTAGATTTGACATGGTAGTCTTGGACTCATTCATAGGACTGATTATTCTCTTGAAAAATCTTCCATTTGATGTTTGAAAACTGCTAACAACTCTTGGTGATCCACCTTAGAGACAAAATATAGCAATATGTCCTTGTTTGTGACACTTATGACATACAACACCATTCTTCTTTCTTCTTGGTTCAAACACACTTAGATTCCATCCACAATCCTTAGCTCTATGACCATACTCACAACATGAAATGACATTCACCTTAAAGAACCTACACCATTCCTAGGAGACCTCCTTTTGCAATCTCTAGCTCTATGACCAAAATCATGACAAAATAACAATATCCATTGAATGAAGAACCATACCTCATAGCATTAGGTTGTCTAAATGAGTTATACCTTCTCAAATCAACCTTCTTGGTCACCTTCTCATCTGATTTAGTACTTGGACTCCAGCATCACCATCATTCTTCACATGTTTCCTTTAAACCCTAGGCATGTTTTTTTCATTAGCCACTCTTTGGATCTTCTAAAATCCATCAAGATTCAAGAACTCTTTCTAACTTCACCATACATCTTCAACCTATTAAAATCATCTCTAAATCATATTCCAAATATTTCAACCTCTCTTCATACCTGGAATAAGTGTATTCTTCTTTCTCCTTTAGGGATTTTAGACATACTTTCAACACTTGTGATTTCAAACCCTTGATGGACTTGATCATGCTTATCTCCATATCATTATCATTTATCTTGTAATCCAAATACTAATGAGAAACTTCATTCTTATATTTTTCTTCAAATCATGAAGACTTACCCATTTGTGCTTTTAGGATCTCCTTCAAGTGTTAAACTTGCTTCACAAGGACCCTACTTGATACCAATTTTTGGAAGCACAATGGACTGAGAGGGGGTGAATCATTCCTAAAAAATTTATTTCATTTCATTTCACTTATCATACATTAACATTCATACCACCATTCAATAACATACAACCATATGTGTGTTTACTTAAGCATTGAATCAACCATACACATGAGAAAGAACAAGAAAGTACACATGAACACAAAAATTAAGTGGGAAACCCTCAAGGGGAAGAAAACCCACTGAAAAAACTTTATATTACACAAACAAAAAAATTTAGTGAAGCACCAACTTCACAAGGAGCACTAACCCCTAGTTTAGTAGAGCACCAACCCTACAAGGAGCACCAACCCCTAATTTAGTGAAGCACCCACTCCAAAAGGAGGCTAAAACCCCTAAGATGATGACTAAGAACCAACTCAACCACCTAATGATGATATATATCTAAATTTTTTTTCTACCACAAATTGATGGAGATCTCTAATTCAGCTCACACACATTTACCTTCAAACCCTCATTCTTCAACTCACTCTATCTTCTTCTTCTTTCTTTGACTTGTTTTGCTCTAAACACTTGCACAATGATCTCTAAATCTTTAAACCTATAACACACTTCCATAATATCTCTGAGCCATTAAAATCATGCAATCAAACCTAAATACACTCACACTGGGTCACACTTTTCCTCTCAAAACTAGTATTTTTCAAAAATGAACCCAAAACATTACTTTTATATACTTCTCTTCTTCAAACACAAGATAGGTAGGTCATACTTTTATTTACATGACCAATAAAACTTAATTAAATCCCATTAAATTCATTAAAATGGTCACATATGACCCATATAGGTTGGCCATGCCCAAAACCTCTCATCTTGCACCAAAAACCTCAAAACCCCATCACTAGAAGGATGAGTAAAATCCACTAACACCAAAAAACCATGATTATTAAAGCTCTAAAATTCATCAAACATGTGTAATATAACATATAACCATCATCCATGGTCATAATTTCTTTTACCAATCAAATATTTCATAACATGGGCCAAAAGGCTCATATCCTTCACCAAACAGTTGTTTCAACACCTTGTCTTCACCTTTGGGCCTCAAGACCACCCAATATCAACTAAAATATGGCATGTGACCACTATATGGAAATCATTAAGGACTTTATACATCACATCCATGCAAGTTATACTCATGAAACATCCATGTTTTCAAACCACACAACTTTCCTCTTCTCAAATCATGTTGCCCATAAACAATTTTGCAAACTCAACTAGTTTACACCCTTTATGTCACTTTAAAGACCTAAAAATTCCTTAAATAGAAAAAAATTCATCCCTATTCACTCTCCAGGTGATATAAAGCATCAAAAATCCATTTCATGCCTCAACCAACTCAATCTTTCAGCCTAAGCAAAACATGTCCTAAAATCAGCATACCTTCTTCTTTCACAAACTAACTGAAAGACCCATCAAATCAAACTCACCAAGACACAAAACATATACCAATATAAAATATCTCTGAATCCTCTTTCCATAACATATTATAACTCCTTCCAACTCTAAGTGGAAGGCCTTCAACCAAGCTAATCTCTCAAACTTGCTTCTTATGCCTTCTTGGACTCAAGAATTGACCATTAGCCCAACATGCTCCATCACACACAAAACCACTTCCAAATTAAAAAATCATGGAAAACACTTATACATGATTTATAAATCACTCAAAACCTTCACCAATATTTAAAACTCATAATCATCACTTTACCTCTTGAAGCCTACTTCACACCTGCTAGAACAAACAACCTTCAAACTTGACCCTAAAAGAACAGCTCATAAATTTTTGCATACCATATCAAAAACACAAGTTTGATATACCAATGGAAATATCTCTAAACCAAGATCACAACAAAAATTTAATGGATTCCTAACTCCTTATGTAGCTCTTGCAATTTCAATTTTACCAAAGTTGCTCCAAACTACCCCAAAAACCTAGTCTTCATAAATAGGGCACACTTTGCACTTTTTCATCTCAACCATGACCTAAAACTATATCATGAAAATCTATAAAAACTCTAGGGATAAAAAAATGTCAATTTATTCTTCACCTTCTTTGGAAACTTTTCCTTAAACTGAACTTCTTCAAAAACAAGCAATTTCAGGTGGGGCCCACATATTGTCACATGCTCTAATATACCTTTATGGAAATATGGAAGATTCTTATACAACATCCAATCATCACTTTTTCAAAAAAATCAATCAAAATTGGGTTATTACAATAATCTTCTCCAAGTCACTCTTAGTTAGGGTTTAGTTAGGGTTTCAAACCAACTTACCTTCTTAACGATCATTCATAAAAATGTGACAATAAAACCACCTCATTATTTTTGTGAAAACCTTCATAACTGACCTAAGAATATATCCAAAGATCATCAGTCCCCATGCAAAGCATACAATTCACAATGAGCATCAGAAGGTCCAATTTTGCTTTAAAAACACACTGAAACTTACCTAATTTTTCCAAAACTTGCATATCTTCAAAAATTCCCATTTCAAAATGACCTAAACTTGTCATGAAGCATCATGACAACATCCTATAACTTTCCATACTCACCATATAGCTCAAATATTCTTAAAAATCTCTATCCATAGTGATTTACCTATGCTAACATGTTTGTTTCTCACTGTTTGCTTCCCAAGGACCATGAAACACCACCAAAACCTCTTATAACTAACCTAGAAATCACCATACACCTTAGGTACACCATCACCATATTGCTACCATGCTCCAACAAGATTTATCAGCTCAAATCTCATACCTCCAACTCATTCTACATGATACAGGGCTAGGAATATGCTTGGAATGACCTGACTCGACACTGACAACCCATGAACTAACCTTGCTGACATCATGCAGACCCATAGACATTTGTAACACACCTTTATGACCATGTGACCTCATGAAAACATCTAACCAACTCAAGAGATCTCATACCATGACTCTGCCTAGCAAACCAAGCTCCAAGACCTCCTAGAACTCACCAAACATTGACACTACTAATCAACCTTCATGTTTGACCATTGACTAACACCACATTTAGAGTCATACAACACCATGACATCCTTTTCCATCAATGTACTTGACATCAATGACAACACAAACACACAATGGCCAACTATGAGATCTTTTAAAAATCATAGCTTCTACAATAGCTCTTATTATCTTTCCCATTATTGATTGCAAATCCTACTTTTTTATTCCCAAAATTTAGGTTGGAGTAAGGAGAGGACACCTCATTATGTGAACAATTTCCTTCTGGTGGTAGAGAGCATTTCTACCACTATCTTTTGACACCCCATTTTTATTGCCTTTAAGGATTCTTCAACCAATTTTTTTACCATTGACTTATGCCCCCTCTTTTTGCTCTTTGCAGATGACAAGGGTATATCATTCTTTTCCACTTTGGTCGAGGAGAAGAATTTT
This sequence comes from Taxus wallichiana var. yunnanensis, assembly GCA_018340775.1. Lineage (NCBI taxonomy): Eukaryota > Viridiplantae > Streptophyta > Pinopsida > Cupressales > Taxaceae > Taxus > Taxus wallichiana. The sequence goes on along the minus strand of CM031242.1, from coordinate 496,569,733 downwards.
TAGGAATCATTTGTAATGTTTGGCCTTGTGTACAAGATCCAAATTCCTGAGGGTTGTTTCCTATTCTAAGCCTTCAATTTTCCAACTTTCCTAAGGGCTTCTAGAGGGATTGTTACTTCCATCTTTAAATCTTTAGCTACTTCGTAGCCTTGACTCATTGTGATGAGAGTCCTCGATTTTGTAACTACTTCTAAAGGCTAGGATCAATCTTACCTTCGAGGTCTCAAGCAAGCATGAAAATTCCAATTGTGTTGGTTCTTCCTTTTGTAATCATACTCATTTAGGTTGTACATGCTCTACATATTACTCCTTGGTTATTTCCTCCTTTAGGATACTTGGCTTTCTTTAAAGTTCCTTCACCATAAGTGTTTTCCTTCCCCCTTAAAAAACATCTTTATATTTTCCCTCTTTGCACAATGTCCTCGGTATCTTTTAGTTGTTGTCTCCTTTTTCGATCTTATTTTGTGCTTGAAGACCCTTTTTGAACCAACTAGTGAAACAAATGGATATGTGCAAAGTGTGTGAAATTAAGTCCCCAGCCTTGGTATTTTTATCGAAGAATACCTATCTTAACCAAACCTTCATATTCAATTAGTTGAACCAATTTTTCCCATTAATATTCAAAATTACAAATTAAGGGAGACATTTACTACTATCCACCTTAACTTGCATAAGCATAAAAGAAGCATCCACCCTAGAAGATCTAGGATCCAATTGAAAAAACCTCCTATAGTTTCATCAATCCTCTAAAATATCTCTTACCACTAGAATTCAAAGGTAGAGAATATATTTGAATTTATAATATTTTCACGAGTTTAACATCTTGTAATTATCTGGACTTGACTATGTGTAAATTTTTGGTAAAGTCTAACGTTTCGGGTCATTAATCTAGACTCATCATCAAGGAGAAAAGAACATGAATTATGCTAAGGTTGTTGACCATTTGTTAGTATAAATATAATTAAACTAAAAATAATAAATTTTCAAACCAAGGTCGGCTTAGGAAAATTTTTTTTTTTGAATTATGAAACAAAAAAAGTAGAAAAAAATTAACCAAGGAAGATTACAAATAACTAAAAGTGTTTAATGAAATAAATTATTATTTTTACATAAAACATTTCAAGAACAGAGAACTAGATTAATTACTATGGTAAAGAATTAAATAGAGATAATTAAAATGATTTTTAATTGAACTTTAATTGTCATTTCAATAAGAATTTTATAAAATTAAATTAAAATTTAATTTTAATTTTAATTATGAAATATGATAAATATATATATATATATTTTAGAGCTAAGAGTTTTGGAGACCACACACGAATTATTTAGGGAGGCCATGAATAACGGGTTTCCATATATTATTAATGAACCAAGTATCTCTATTGATATTATCATCATAGTGCATGATTTCAATGGCTTTGCGAAGGTGTAATTTCACATAATTATCTTGAAGCAATTATATTGGTAGAATTAATACAAATGGAGTGTTTAATATTTAGGAATGCTCACCAACATTGAATGCTCTATCTGATCATGTTTGATGTCTTTATCATGCTCATTTATCGAGCTTTTATTGATCTACCGGTTTCCCAATATATGGTTTTCCACATGAGCATTTAATCATATAGACACCACTATTGATATTTGTTTCAATTTTATCTTTCTTTTGTAATTGAGATTATTTCTCAAGGTGTTGATAGGTGTGAATGTTGTTACTATACCTTTTTTGCTTAAAATTTTTGCAATTTTATCGGTGGTATTTTTATATAGGGAAGGAATATTTTTCTATTTGTTTCATGTTGATTTACGGTTTTAGGTGGTATATTAATATCATTTTGAAGTGTGTTGGTGATTAATTTCTTATTATAACATTTTTTCTTTAAAACCTTGGCAAGATGATCGAATTCAAGACCAAAGTGCTCACTATCAATAAACCTCACCGCTTGGGAAGCTAAAGTTTTTATAATGCCAACTTTTTGAGAGGGTGATGGTGGGTTTCTTCCTAAGGTGGCAATCCACGTGAGTTTTCTTTCTATAACTTCACAAGATGATGATCCATTTTATTTTATTCTTAATAGGATATCAAAGAAAGGAATAACTTCATCTATCTCAGTTTCCATGGTAAATTGGATGTGGGGAGAAATATTAATGAGGTGGCGGAGAAACTTATTAAGATTTTCCATACCGTGAAGCCAAAATACATTGGTATCATTGACAAACCTTTTCCACCATTTTGGTTTTAATGGGTATGAATAAATTAATTTTGTTCAAAAATTTCCATAAATAAATTAGTAAGTACTGGGGAGAATAGGAAACCCATAGTAATACATTTTGTTTGCTTTGATAAATTTATCCATTAAAGCTAAAGAAGGTAGAGCACAAATAAAGCTCGAAAAGATTTTTGGTTTCATAATCGGTGATTTGTCTCTTGATAAGTATGGCTTCATTAATAAGATTTTTGTAAAAAAATATACTACATCAAAGCTCAAAATAGAGCCACGTTTATCTAGTAGAGAATATAGTTTGATCCAACATAAATCCATCCCTTCAACAAATTTTGGTTTCATAAAATTAGGTTGTTATGGTTGAGTGAAGATCTTTGACCCCTCGAAAAAAACCAATTTTGTGCTAAAACCCTGTCTCTATCTTCTAAAGTCTAGAATTTCACCATAAACTAACCTTTTCCCGAGTATCTAAGGTTAATTATATGAAACCCTTTCCAATTATTTGTAATCTTGATTATATAAACCACCCTTTCCAAGACATCGTAGGAAGATTCCCTAATAGCATCAAGTTCTCAAATTTCCTAAATTCCTCATCCACCATCTTTTGAGGGATTATCACTTATTTGATATGTGATGTTGAATCATCCATATCCCCATCCCTAGGTAAACAAGGTGAAGGATCTTAGATTCCATCCAAATCCCCCTGAAGCCTTTCACTAGTATAATTTTTATGGCTTTTCCAAATTTACATTCCATTTGGTGTCCTTCATGATAACCCATGGGATGTTGTGAGGCCCAGATAGCATAGAATTATATTTTTCAACTACCCTTTCTCCTTTTATAGCTTCCTTATTATCATCTTGATCTATAACTTACACCACTCAAGAAACCTCTCCCAATATTTTTTTACTCTTACCAAAAAAACATAGGATCTTGACAAGGTTTTCTTTTCCCGAGAATCCACAAGGCCCCATGATTCTTTGATTTATAAATCCTCCCACACATAGCCATACGAATATTACATTTCCATTTTATTTTCCACAAGAAAATCCCTAATAAAACTAGAATCCATCATGTCATTCATCTTCTCTTTGAATTTTCCAAAAAGAACCACAAGATATTTTACATTTCCTCTAAATCCATAAGAAATGGTATTTCTTAAGACCAATAAATTTTCTTTCTTCCCCTCATCATACTCTAAAATAGGGGGAAAATATTCTAACTAGTCCAGATCCAGTGCTACCAATGTTCTTAATCTATATATCACCCCACATAGGGCTAAAACCCTTCACCTAGACATTTATTTTTCCTTCAAAAACCACCTCTAATTATATATATGACCCTTATGCAAATCTTCTTCCCCAATCTATTTTGTCACGCAAAATTTTTTTGTGGGCTTCATTGATCTACTTCCTCCATTGGGTTTATCTTCAACTCCTCTTCTTTGGCTTGTCTCCATCCCCAAAAGGTCTTCTATACTAAGAAATAAAAGGAAAGAATAAGATTAAAACCTACTACATATACCTTAAATATGTTTCCTTGTAAAACTTGAATAAATATTAATCTTAATGCCCTTATCTTATATTTTCACATACCATGATGATTAATAATTACATTAAATTATTTACAAATTTCTAAATGATTGGTGACAACTAACATCAATCTAGTTACACAAATTTGTGTTAGTCTTGAAAGAAAAGATCCATAAAAAGGGCTCTAAACTCAACCATATCTAAGATATTACAAAAAAATTATTATGATTTACAAAAATATTCTTTTGTATAAACCTAATTACAAAGTCACGTATGATAAATAAACAATAAAGTAGAGATCTCGATACAAGAAATAAGAAAATAAATATAAAACCCTAAGTGCAAGAAGAGAAAGGAATGGACTTAGTTGATTTATGTGTTATTTGGGATTGGTGCGAGACTAGGAAAATTGTTGAATAGGAAGGGTAGACTGCATGCAACTACATCTTATAAAATATGGAATTATCGGATAAGGGTGGACCAGGATGCCTAAAGCTGGGTCAGGGCGCACCTACGTACCAAAGTTTTCTTATGGGAACCCGAAAGTGGTTGGAATATGATTTTTCTAGTGTCACACAAGTGTCACTAATATTCATTATTGGTCGCATGTATGTCATAATATGATTTTAGATGCACTGTAACTGTAAAACCAAGATTAACCTACAAAACCCATAATACCACATCAAATCCAAAAAGAAAGATATAATATGGAGATTCATACCTGACCCGATGGTCACCCGACAAAGTGAACTTATGATCGAGTGTTGCACTACATCTCAGACTCTATGTAGTTCTTGTGTGTGTGTGTGTGAAATAATTGTGCCCTAGGATGCCCTTGTGTAAGCGCACTTGATAAGCGGGCGAACATTGGTTAGATGCTACCAATGTAAATAGATGTGTGGATGGAATAATGAACTTCCCCTTCCTATGTTATGTATGTAAATGTAGTCCCTTGTACCTTAAATGATGTTAGATGGATGCCTTTAATTCTCTCGTATGCCTTTGGATGCAAGCTTAAGTGATGATAGTAGATGTTTAGAGCTTTGTCCTTTATTTAGTCACATAACTTTATATTTATATGATTCCCTTGGTTGAATTTCGTAATTTCAATGGAAGGCAAACCCATAATAAATAAGATGCCCAAAAGATAAAAGAAGCCCAAAAAGAGGGAGTAAGGTGGAAATAGGTTAGGGCGCCCAAAGGGGATGAGGGCACCTGGGCATTGGCGTCCTGGATGGGCATTGGTGTCCAAAGTCATAAAAGATAAACAAGTGAAGTATCAACTAGGTTATAGGGTGTAAAAGACCAAAAAGAAGACAAGAAACAAAGCAAAGAGGCCAAATATAGTTGTCAATTACTAGTTTTCTCGCTTAGGAATCATATGAATGCAAGTATACTTTTAGGACCTAGAAATGTACCCAAGTGCATGATTTTATGTCTATATTTTCCCCACATTTTGTTTTTGAGTAAATACTTGATAACATAAAGTAGATAAGAGATGTGTACCTAATAACCATGTAGAATGTGATGGCGATAGCATGTTGAAGAGATAAGTGAAAGCGTGAAGTGATAAAAATGAAGCGTGGAAGCTAAGAAAGAGGAAGTGACCCTAGGGGTGAAGCATATTGTATTGTACCATATTTTACTTATTATTATACTTGATGTAGGGTTATTTCTTGTTGCATATTAAGGATGGACTGAAAAGAAGAGTGAAAGAGTAATCAAATTCATGTATTATGAAAACTCTTGCAAAAGTATGTAAATGTGTAAAAGTAGTAAAAGGAAAGTGTGCACTGATGAACATGAGTGTAAAAGGATATAAATATGTCCTGAAAATGTTGTGTAAAGTGATTTTTTGGGGATGATCTCATGCCAAGAGAGATTTTTTCGGTGATCTAACGCCAAGACAAGTTTTTTGGGCGATCTCACGCCAAGTGCAATTCTTTTACAATCTCACGCCACGAAAGAAGAGTGTTGGGGAGAGAGGTATAATGTTACTCTCCTTCCATGACTACTTCCTAATTATACACCACTACATATGGTGTGATCCTATTTTGATTCTAGATCTAGGTCTAGAACATAACAGACTTAAAAGATAACCATAATGGGATCAAGCATGCAATACTGAATATAACCATGATAACACCTTGTTTTAGTCCATAATCTCCATTATATTAATTGTAGTAAATACACAGAAGCTTCCTTACAATAATAGTAGTATACGCTCATGCGCGTAATGATCTAGCAACATAATCTCACTATAACCTAGTTCTCACACGTATATATCTCTCTCTCTCTATACATAGTTCAATACATATTTATATGGGTGGGGACTTTCCCTTCACCACTTATCTAATCCCAAAATAGGTCACATGCTATTATTAGCCACGCATCATTACAAAAATAGCCACACATGCAAGTGCGCTAACAATAGACTACTTTTAGTTAACTGACAAAGTAGTAGATCTATTCTAGCATGTGTCCATGTAAAGTGCTTCAGTAGCTGATCCTCCAAAAATAGCCAATGTGCATGTCACACAAGTCTTTGATCGGTTTGTGTGCTCACACACTATCTCCAAAAATAGATCCTCACCGTGAAAATGGCTAAGTCCCGAACTTGTTTCTATTCTTGCGCGTGATCCTCTCCGATACTCTCACACCTTTGAATGCGCTCTACTTTCCCATGTGAACCTTTTGTATTTTCTTCGCTAAGTGCCAGGATCTGACTGATCAACATTACCCCACACTAGTTGCATTTCCACCCCGGCAATGGTTGTCTCAAAAATGAATCAAAGAATATGAATAGAAGAATAGAAAGAATTTTGATGAATAAAACAATGTTTTTACCCTGCAAGTATCTTCTGCTTCAACCTGAATAATCAATTGGGATATTCTTCTTTTATCTCCACCTCTAAGGTTTCAATCATTGAGCATGACCTCTACCTTCTCTGGAATATCCACTACAATTGACTCTAATTCATCCCTTGCAATCTCTCCCTTCTCATTCTGTAAGACCAACACAATGTTGGACATGCAGTCATTCTCCCTTCCAACAAGTCCATCTTTTGAGTGATGAGTTTCCCAAGCTCATCCAACCTTTCCTTGTGTGGTTCCTGAGCTGTTGTAAGGGCCTCACACTTCTACTTAACAAGTGTTAATCATTTTGTGTGGCCCAATGTCTCATCCTTCATGGCCTTCAGGACCTCATTGTCTTCAAAATGGTCTGGTCCTTATAATGGCTTCTGGCACTATACAAATATTTAGCTTGATCTGCCTTCTTTAGTTCCTCCTAGCAAGCTCTAAAGCAACCCTTCATATGATGCAATCTTCCACATCACTAAAGCCTTTTCCCTCTCTTCTTATGTTGGATCCTTTGGTTTGGCATGCATGCAGAGGTTCATCTTCAAGCACTAAGTCCACCAATGTACTTACATAATGTATTGTCAAAGGAAACATCTTAGGTACCTTTGGCTCTAAGTGTGGCCTAGCCTTCATGACATTGTCCCCAATATCCTCTGCCATGCTGATAAACACAACATTCTTCTTTTATGTGCCAAATATCTTTCCTACTTTAGGTGTGTTATTTCTTCATCCTTAGTCTTGATCTCCTCCCTTAGCACCCTAATTGTGGCAAGCTTTATCCATATTCGTCATGTGTGACTTCTGTCGAGACTTTCACCAAAGCATTGCTCACCTATTCATCTGACATAACAATAGGCTTTACTATTATGTGTCTAGCCTGAGGTGTCTTTTTCAACCTCCTTGACATGCATGACTCCTCACACACATCAAATTCTGGTTCATCCATGTGTGTGCATCGACCATGACAATTGCTTTCCTTGTGTGCACATTGTTGCCATATCTTCATCCATTAACTCCCACCATACAACTCCTTTTGTGTCATTGTGCTTTGGAAATGGGCGTGAAAATTTTACCTGTGTCCTGGCATAGCCCATGGCTGGTGGAATATACTCCCCACTTGTTCTTCTTGATCTAGGCTGCTTAGGAACTTGGGCTTCAAGATTTGGAACTTGTGTGCTGCTATGTCCTGAGTAGTCTCTTGGTTGTTGTCTCATCTACTCCTTTTTCTCCCTCTTCTCCATCCTTCATTTCTTCATCTTTTTGTTCTTCCATGTTCTCTGGAGGTGTAGGAGAATGGGGTGCTTTCCTCAGACTCTTCCACTTCCTCATTCAACTTCAATTTCCTTCTTCTTTTCTCAATTGTCTCCTTCTATGGAGAGAGTCGAGGTGATTTGCACACTATTTTGTGGAGTAGCACCTGGGTCCTTGTTCTCCTAAATACTCTCTTGAAATAACACTCTCCTTGGACTGCATCCAAGTCCTCATCATCTCCTTCTTGTGGCTGAGGTGGTGTAGTTACACATGCTCAACTTCTTCCTTATTTGGAGGTTGTCTTCTACCTCTGTGTTCCAAACCACCACTATCTTCATGCTCTTCTTCTTCATCATCTACTTGAATTGTTTTTGTTGGCTTAGGGTTGGAACATTTTCCATTGTATGCTTACCCTTTGGTGGCCCTGGGAGTGTGAACTCATTCTCCACATACTTAGTGTTCTCCAGCTTGGGTTTGAGTTATAGGTACACAAGTGCTGCTCCGGTGTCCCCAACTACCAAGCTTATAGGCTTCATGCTTATAATATCTGAAATAAGCCTTTCAATGTAGGCATTCCACCCTGGATATACATATTTCTTTCTCAGAGTGTGGTAGTCACAATCTACCTTGTCTGCATTGAAGGTTAGGTGGTGCATCGAAAACTAGTGAACTGATGCCTAGAAATATCTCATTGTGAAGGCATATAAGTTTTCACCATGGGCTCCAAGCTCCATCCTTCATCACAAATCACATGATGCAAAAATGTTGATGATAGATGCAAACTGAACTACCTTACCCACCACCGAAGGAAAATCCTTGGGTATGTGCCACTCTTCTTCAAACGCCCATGTGGAGTCTATCATACCACATCTCCACCCTCTACTTGAATGGTCCACTCATTGATCCATCACACAAGTACTTGCCAAATCTTTCCGCAGGTGACTTGTGTTCCATGGGGTATTCCCAAATCTTCTCCTTTGGCCCATCAGGTACCCCAATCTCCATAAATACTAAAGACAATAATACAATGCCAAAACTTTATTCTATCACCTATCCGTGCTTCTTCAATGATTGTCTTTGCTATGTGATCTACAATATTGTAGACCACTCCTTGAGACATTTTTTTGACGTGCAACCACATTGTGTTTACCTGTGACCACCTTCCTTGGTCATTCAACTTTGTTACAAGATGTGCAACTGCCTACACTACTGGGTACTTTTTCAATTTGTCAATGTCCATGCCACGTGGACCTTTAGTATACCCCATCTCTTTCCTTGTCTCCAAGATTGTGGCCTTATCAGTTAAATCACTATCAGATCCAACCCTGAGGCCCTTAGTCCTATCACTATTGAAATCAAAGCAGTTGTGATTCTTACCCTCCATCGGTGAAGTAGAAGAAGTCCTCATGGACTTTGCTCATCAACCACCGATACAATGGTTCATACTTTCCAAAATATGGCAGCTCATATAACTGGTAGACTCCATTCTGCTTCAACAACTTCTCACCCACATCATCATATACCGGCATATCCTCTCATGTGCATGTGCTTGTTCATTTTCATGCTCAACAACACATCAAGCTCCTTCTTATTATCTGATGTTCGATGGTTGTAATCATTGATTTTACATTGGTGGATATGGGAATCCCATTCTTGTCCCACAATCATGCCCTCTGGATACTACATTTCTGAGAAATTACTCTTGGGAGAAATTTCTTCTTCCACTTCAACCTTCTTCTTCCCTTTATCTCCTACATGGGTGCTTTCTTGGTGCCATTTGAAAAAAATCTCTTTTCTTCCCTTTGTAATCAAGAAAGTCAAAACCCTAGTTTAAATCTTCATGCCCTAGTGGAAATCACATGCCCTAGCTCATTTGTAATGCATCTACTTTCACTCAAACCCTTCACCTATGGGAACGCAAGCTTCTCCTATGCACAACCCTTCTCTCCATGTCTGGTTTCACACTCTTCGCACCTCAACATGATTGCTCGGCTCATTCACACTTAACCCTTTTCAAATTCTCTCAATTACAATGGTAAAAATGAACTCGCATCCCATCCTTATATAGAATTTCAAAAATTTAGTGCATTTATTACTCCTCCACCTACCAACAATCCTCTCATTAATTGACCATTTTCATTATTTTTCTGTGTGGTACATCTTCATGCCCAAGCTATAACCTTCTAAGTGCACCCTTCTACCTTTTGGCTGTAGACTTCTCTTCAACATGCTTCCATACGCCTGAGTACCTCATCACTGCGTGCCTTCCACTGGTAGTCTTCCCAACCTCTTCTTACCTCGCATTATACTTGTTTCTTCATTCCTCTCTATCTATGGTCCCTGTGTCTAAGCAATCTTTTTTTTTCAATTCTCCAACCTTGAGTAGCACCCGTAGATAGTTCCTTTCATGTGTACTTATTTTCAATAGTCTTGTACCTAGATATCAACAACCTACCCCACACTAAGGGTATGTGTAGTCCTCTGCGCATAAAAATTCTTCAAATAGTAATTAGCTTTTGGCATGTAAACATGCTTATTATAAAAACACACCAACTAAATTAACAAAGCATAGTGACAAAGAAAGAAACACATTAAGGAAATGTAGAATTTAAAACCTAATCTAAATGGAAACACTTACCTTATTACAAACACCAAGAAGACTTATTTATAGTAGGGCTTCACCTACTCCCATTGAAGTAATTGGGTAACCGTATTCCATCAAGTGCCTCTAATTGAAAAGTGCCTGATTCGAGTATGTGAGTGATAACATACGGCCCCAACCAATGTACCTTGAGCTTTTCTAGATGGCACAAAAACTTAGAATCATAAAGGAGCACCATCTATCCTATCTCCAACTTTTTATCCCTGATGTGCCTGCCTATCATGCCATGCTTTCTGCCTGGCCTTCTCTTTTTTTTGACTCCAATGTGTATATGGCTCATCACTCATCCAATTTGATTAACTTTTCAATCCATTCTTCTAATGCTTTCTCATCAAGCAAGACCTCCAATGTGCACACATATATGCAAAGAAGGTAACATAAATTCCATAGGAAGAACTACTTCTACGCCAAACACTAATTGAAATGGTGTGGCTTTGTTCAACCTTTTATATGTTGTTCGATATGCCCAAAGTACTGCAGATACTTTATCATCCCAATCCTTTCTTCCAACATCACATATTTTTGTCAATGTGTGGCTCAAAATTTTGTTGAAAGCCTCAACAGTCCCATTTTCCTGAGGATGATAGGGTGTAGTCTTATGGTGTGCAATCATGAATTCATCCAATAAAATTTTGATTGTCTCATTAAGAAAATGTGTGCCCCTATCACTTGGTCAAGCTTAAAGGACATCCATACCTTGTAATAATATTTTCCCAAAGAAACGGGTTATATGTAGCCATTATACAATCCTTTGTAGGTGTTGCTTCTACCCACCTTGTCAGATAGTCTGTGCAAGTTATGATGTAGCGTGATCCAGTTCTGCGTGCACTGGTGAAATAGGACCCACAAAATCTATAGCCCATTTCTCAAATGGTTCGCACTAGTAATGGGTCTTAGAGGCATTTCATCTCATTGACCTAGTTTCCCAAGATGTTGACAATGATCACAAGCCTTACAAAATTCCTTACAATCTTTATACATGGTCTCCCACCATAATCCAATGAGTAGAATCTTGCACGCAGTGGCATCACCTACATAGTGGCCACTTGCAATACCACCATGAGCTTCTTCCATAATATTTGTGCGCTCATGTTCCAATACACAATGGATGTAATACCTCATCCCGACCTAATTTGTACAGGTCACCACTGATCAACATGTAGGGGGCTGCATGTATAGCAAGTTGTTTCTTCTCCAAGGATTTCATTCCTTTTGGTGTCACATACCTATTGTAGAAAGACAACAATGTCCTCTAGTTCTGATGGCACTCATCAGTAACCGTATAACTGTGCATCTGGCATGGTATCTTCAATTGTCTATGCTTCTTCTCCGACTATATTTCTGGATAGATGGTCTGGTCCAAAATTACTTTTCCTGGTTTTACCACAACTGTGAAATCAAATTCTTGAAATAAGAGCACCCATCGACATATGTGCCCTTGTAGAATGGGCTTGTTTACCAAATACTTCAATGCCATGTGATCTGTATAAAAGATGAATGGTGTAGCTAGTAGGTACTGGTGGAATTTATGTAGCGCATAGATCATTGACAAAGCTTCATGCTCTGTAGTTGTGTAATTTTGTTTCTAAGAGTCAACTTTCTACTAGCAAAATAGATAGGATGATCTACAATACCTTCTCAAGTTGAGCCAACACCACACAATGGTCATGTCATGCTAGAGGCATCAACATGTACATGAAATGGTTGGTCCCACGAAGGAAAAATGTAGAATAGGCATGGTAGTAAGTTTTTCCTTTAATGTCTCAAATGTTGTTGTGGTTCTCCCAGTAGAATGTACCTTTCCCTTTCAGTAACTCTTCCAATGTGTGCAACTTTGGCATATCCTTTGATAAACTTTCTGTAATATCCTGTATGACCCAAAAATCCACGCACTTCACTGACTGGTAGGCTCTCTTAGGCCTATAATGACTGCAACCTTGGCTGGATCAACCAACAAACCTTCCTTGCAGATTATGTGTCCTAACAATATTCCAAATGGTGTAGAAAATATGCACTTCTTGATGTTCAAAGAAATACTTAATTGTCTACATCTTTCAAACATTAAGTGCAGATTGTCACAATGATCTTTAACTAATCCATACACCATCCAATCATCCAAATAAACCTGTAAGAAGTTGTGAATAAATTCCTTGAATGCTTGAACAACTATGCGCAAAAATACAATAGGCACATTTTTCAGACCAAAAGGCATTACAATATAGGTGAAGCTACCCCATTCAAGTAGTAAACGTAGTCTTTTCCTGATCCTCCTGGGCAATCCTAACCTGATGATACCCAGAGAACCCATCTCTTGTAAATGAATAGATTCACACCCTGCAACACCTTCTAGTATTTTTCAATGAATGGCGTAGGAAAGGGATCAATCACACATGCAGCATTCAACTCCCTGTAGTCCATGCAAATCCTAATTCATCCATCCTTCTTGATATTGATCACCATTGGACTAACCCATTCTGACTCATCAAGGGGCTTGATAATTCCAGACTTCAACATTTTTTCAATCTCTTCTTTGACCTTTTCACGCAAGTTGGGGTTCATCCTATAGGTCTCTTTCTAACTAGGGGTGCACACCTCTTTAAGCTTTATCTTCATCTCCCTAATGATTCATGCATGCCTTTAAGTTCATGGTACCCCCTAGGGAATAAGTCTTGATAATCCCTTAGTAACTCTATGATTTTTTCCACTTTAGAGTCTGACCAATAGTCTCCAATTATGGCTTCCTTAGGCTCAACATCTGATCCAATATTCACCTCTCTTTGTCTTCATAGGTTCATGATAGGTGTGTGGTCTTATCTGCACTTGTCCAACACCTCACGCCTACCTGTTGAATGGTTTACATCCATATTTTCTACTTCTTTTCATCATCCACTAAGTAGACCATTTTTCCTTTTTCTTTCTCAAGGAAAGCACGTTGAAGTAGTGTGGCATCGGCCTCTGTTTTTTCAACAAGACATGCTCCTGAGTTTTCTTCATCCAATAACTCCTGAAGGAGTTCTTCAGCCTTGGCACTATCTCCCATAGTTAAGTGCTTTATGAATTTTAATGCTTCTTTCACTAGAGGTTTAGTAGAGAAGAAGTCAAATGTCTGGGCCATTCCTACAATTAAATCCTACCAATTTCTAGTCTCTCTATGGAGTTTTGCATATACATACCAAACACGTGCATCCTTGTAAAGTGGAATAAAACTTGTGCACCCATAAGTGAAGGTGGTAAATCTTCCCCCCTCTGCCCAGAGTCTCTCACACTTTTGAATGTGGTGGTGAATAGGTTGATGACCATGATAAGTGCATATTTGAGTAGGTGCATTCTCCTAAAGAACCTAGTAGCAAGAGCAATCCTAATTTCATTCCATCCTACAAGATTATCCTTGTGGGCCACCCACCAGTGTGTTGTTGTCCCACGTAGTGTATATGCTAGCATATTTCTTCTTTCCAATGGGTCTATCCATTGTTCCTCCATGGTGCACAAGAATACCATAGGATCTCCTTCTCTGGTGTAACAAGGTACCGAGTTGTTACCTATCCTCCTGACATAACGTGTTTTTTGCCTCTAGGAAATATGCTCTTTACTTGTGCCCTACCAACTCATAAGTGTTATGAGCCCAATTATCACAAGCAACACTTGTAGTATCACTAATGGACTATGCATCCTCCCACTGAATTATTCCTTCTTTAGTTGGCTCAAGCATCTCTGGATCTTGGATGATGGCACGTACATAAATCCTATTCAGATCTTCTTCACTTAAGGGCTCAACATAGGGCACAAATTTTCCATCTGTTAAAGGGATAATAACTCTTTCCTCCTTGTTTTCAAAACTGATATAACCCTTGTTGAACCAAAGATCAACATTATTTGCATAGCACCAAGGATGCCCCAATAGAGCTGGGAAGCTATCGACTCTGCCAACGCTAAAACCTCAAAGTCTCCAGTGAACTTGGCTCCTTGTATGGTAATGGATGCATCTTTCAAAACTCCGATGGGAGTGGCCTTAGTCCGATTAGCCATGAACAATACATTAGAGGATGGCTGCAATGGGGGTCTTCCCATTTGTACCCATGCATCTAAGGTAAGAACATTGACTTCTCCGTGCATGTATCAATCAATATATTACTCAATAGCCACCCATCCACAACAACATTCAGAGTGATTTCCTTGTCATAATCTAGGCTATGAGGGGGAAGATTCACATGCAGGATCTGTCATCCAAGTCTCAATACTTGTGTGTAGAGTGTTTCCTTTAACCAATTCCCCTAACAATGGAATGATATTTTCCTAGTGCAACATTTTGCACACTTCTCTCAAGTCATCTATATCAGTTTGGACTGTCTCTTATTCTTTCTTTTTCTCCATCTTCCGTGATTTCTCTTTTAAGTATTGTATCTCACCTGAAGATTCTTGAGAACTTCCATGGTTTCCTGATAAACCTCCTTCTGATAGGTAGGATCTGGGTACCATGCATGTAGAACCTCCTCCTTAGTGATGGTAGGATTTTGCTGCAATGTTTCTCTAGTGCGTGCCGCCTCAGTGCATGGGTCATGATCTTCACTTGCAATGCCTCGAATCTACTTCCAACTTAGGCATCCACTGATTTTCACAACACGTTGTATCCTAACCATCCCTGCACCTTTGTTTTCTTATTTATGTTGCTTACTAAGATGCTCATACAAGTCTGGGCACTCCTCATAGCTATGGTTCTTTCCACAAAAAGAACATGTAATATTTTGAGGACATTCATGCCTGTAGTGGTCAAGAGATCCACATGTATAACATGTTCCATGAGGGAACTCACTTCTTCCACCACCACGGCCTCATCCTCCGAATCCACCGTGGTATCCTCGACCTCTACCATGACCACCTTCAAAATTCCCTTCATTCCGATCATAGCGTGCCTTGATTGTGATCCCGGTCCTGATGCTCATTCTTGCCCTTAGAGTTATCTAAAACTCATGTCTGTCATACACCAATATCTATAGCATCATGGATCTGACCAATCAGCCGAAGTAGTCTTCCATGTCATGAGTCATGGACCTACAGATTTTAAAGTAGCTTGAAACGTTTTTTCTTATCACGCATTGTAATAATGGGCAGTGACTAGCATCATGGTTTAAATGGCATATCTCACAATCCAACAACAATGATGATCACACTGATCATGAGGAAAACTATCCTTTGTGTGACCTTCTACTTCACAATATGTGCACCAAATCCTTGTGTGTGTCTCATGTGCTGAATTTTTGATAGTTTCTCCAACTATTTTTCCATAGTTGTGATCTGTGCTTCTAAAAATGGGCTCACCCTAGTATCTATGCTTCCAACTGCCTCCAGCGTGTAAGGCTACTTCAAGTGCTTCGTACGTGGATCAGTGTATGTCTTATGTGATAATGCCCTCCTAAAAGGGGTAATCAGGCCCCCAACGAACCATGTATGCATGTTGGATTATGTGTATGTCATAAGAAATCTTAGATAACAATGTTTTAAAACATGCATCATACTCTCTGACACTTTCAGTAGTGCCTTGCTTAATATCCTTGAGTGCACTTATACTCTTCTGCTCAAACTCAAGGATGTGAAACTCTTTAAGGAATGCATCTTTTAAAGTTGTATAGTCTACACAAGTCTGATCAGGGTCAAACTTTTTTGTACCAGCTTGTGTGTGCCCTTGTAACGTAGTAGAAAATTGGCTTTGCCCTATGCTCATAAGCCATGATTCCTTTTGTGTGCCACAATATTTCACACATATGTACATGTTCAACAACATCTTCTATGCCCCTATACTCGGAAGATGAAGAGACATCTCCATGTAAATATTTGGGGTTGGTGTGGACCTTGCCCACCTGATCTAGAACCTCTTGTGTTTCCTCTACCTCCAAGAACCACCAGATCCACCAGAACTAGAGCTACCTATGCCTCCTGATCCCAAACCTGTAGCTGGGTCGGACCAAAAGATGTACTTCCCGTGTCCCAATAGTAGAACTAAACTATACCCCGATAGTTTGTGAAGTGTTACCACTCCCAGAAGATAGTCCAAAATCAGCACGCTCTGTATTCTGTGTGATGATACACCCGAAAAGGTACTCCCATATAACAATAACAAAGTTGTTTGTGTTGCCATCATGTGCCTCTTATAAGACTCACTCCTACTCTCCCACTACTTGAATTAGCTTGTTGATTGTTTGTTGTACTAGATGCTGGAAAACCAAGTGCAAGGGAAAGGTTTCTAGGTGGATTCAGATGCGTGCCCACGGCCCAGGTCATCTTCTATTGTGTGCTTCTACGTGAGGCCGAGGAGGGTTCCCTATCATGTTTTCCCAAATGGGGGAGTTCCTGAGGCTTAGGTTCCATGTCTTCGGCATGAACTTCCACTCCTTCCCGAACTATCTTTCTCCACAACGCCATTTTCTCTGCAACCTCCCGCTACTTCTCTACCTCCCTCTCACGTGCCTCATTATACTTAAGCCACCTTTCCTCTCTCTTCCTTTCTACCACTAGGTCTTCCATCCTTCACCAAACCTGCTCCTACCCCCACGCGTGGTGAGGTTTAGTTAGCCATCGGTTTACTCTCCAAATTCAAAGTTACCATCAAGATCTTGATCGCCAGTGGAATGCCTTGTAGGTAAGTTCCCCTTGGATATCATAAAAACTAGAATTCAACTACCTCTAGGCATGAATAAGTGGAAATTGAGTACTCCAAGATATAACTATCCAAAACACCATGGAACCACGTATCCACACTCGAGTCCAAATTAGATCAACATCATAAAGGGCCTAAAATTCTTCCTGCATCCAGAAAAGTGTGATACCTCCAATTCCACTTAGATGCATAAGCAATCAACCACTCATATAATTCTACTAGAAAGATAGTGAAGAAGCTCTCATATAAACTATCATACATATTTTGTTCCACCCACATGTGTGTTAAACTCAAATCCAAGTGTTGAACCACCATGTGTATTCTTCTTCCTAGATCATGTATCCACTCCTCAACACTTGCTAAGGTCAACCGATATGTCTTCATCGTGAACCATCCTGAAAACAACTGAAAAAGAGGTCCCGGAAATGGAACCAATGATGTAACCTAGAATTCACCAATACAAGCCCAAAGTGCACGCGGCACATCACTCAACCTAGACTGAGTGCTCACCCAAAGTGCAAAGGTACCAAGCCCCTCTTTAGGGTTGTTTTTGTACAAGATGTTAGCATGATGAAGACTTAAATCATTCAGATCTATGACTAATATATCTTTCTACAATGCATATTCAGATCTAGATCTAGAACATAACAGACTTAAAAGATAACCATAATGGGATCAAGCATGCAATACTGAATATAACCATGATAACACCTTGTTTCATCCTCCAAAAATAGTCCATAATCTCCATTTGACATACTAAGTATCGACTAGCATAGTAAGCAAGTGCATCATGTAAATAGTATAAGCAAGCAAGATTAAGTGCTGACCAAGATATGTAGTATGTTGTGAATGAGTGAGATGGAATGGTATGCAATGTGAATACAATAGGAGCAGTGTGCCCCAAGCGGATGTGAATGAGTATGAGATGAGGTTCA
Source organism: Taxus wallichiana var. yunnanensis (assembly GCA_018340775.1). Lineage (NCBI taxonomy): Eukaryota > Viridiplantae > Streptophyta > Pinopsida > Cupressales > Taxaceae > Taxus > Taxus wallichiana. The sequence continues at coordinate 496,551,614 of CM031242.1, read as the reverse complement.
TTTAGAAAATACCCCTCAACAATCACTAATGAACCATAAAACAAGAGTGTGTCATCAAGAAATGGTTTGAAAATAGATGCTAGAAAGATAGATCATGAAGTGCAGAGTGGAAAGGTTCATTTGATTTATAACCTCAAGTATTTGTTGAATATGAACTATAGAACTAGAGTGCATCATAGGGTAATGTGTAGTGTGAGAATAGATGTTATAAATATGTATCATAAATTGTAGAGTGTGAAATGTGTAGTGTGTGAGGTTTATGGATGTAGTATGCCCTCAACAGTTAAGTGTGAACCTTAGTACAAGAGTGTGTCATAGGGTAATGACGATACAAAGTGTATCAATATGTGTAGAATTGCTTAGAAATAGGAAGTATAAAGCACAAAGCGTAATATTAGAAATGATAGACAAGTGATCTTTAGGAAGGGGGAGATATAAGCATAATGCCCCTAAGTGTATGATGTGCATAAAAATCTAGTAACATTGTTTACAAGATTGTCATTGTCAAGATCATGGCCAATTGGACCTGGATCAGAGACTTGGTAAGCAATAGTGTGGGGTTGATCATATAAAGATCCATTATGGTGTAAATTGTACATGCCCATAGCATATTATTCATCAATTAAAGGTGGTTTTGGACAACCATGTGCATACCATCGAGTGAGATTTGGAGAATAGCCGAGAAATGAATCATTGTAAATAGAAATGTGGTGAAAGGCATGGGAAATGTGATACTAGTATGATTAGGATCAAAGTGCCACCAATGTAGTCAATCCAAGACTTCCCAAGTGTAAGTGGAGAGGAACAAGGAATACATGCAATGAATATTGATAAATGGAAGACCCAAAGGCCATAAGCAACAATAACAAAGACACATCCATGATAAAGGTGAGGAGAATGAGGCGGTGGGCGGAGATCATCAAGTTTGAATCCAAGCTAGGCTAATCCATCATGTGTGCAAATAGTGTTAGAGCAAGTGGGATTGAATGGAATATGAGGCCAATAAGAGTCATGTATGAAAAGAGTGCATGTGAAAGGAGGTGATGTCAACATAAAGGGTTCCTGGAGAGACGAAGTGGATGACATGATGTCTAATGCACAAATAGATCCTTGGAGAAGAAGCATGTTGGTGGTAGGGGCAGGAGGTTCCATGAGTTGATAACCATCAGTAAGATATTTATGAGGATAATACGGATGACCAACATTATGATATAGAAGTGGAGCTAGGAATGGGAAGTGCAATGAGTGGTCGAAGGCGGTAATATTTGAACGGGTCACGATCAACAATAATAGTGTATGCATGGCCCTCATGTAGGAATTTAATGCACTAATGAACTATAGAAGGTATTGCCTACATAAGTAAATAAAGCTGAAGTTTGACAACGATAGAAAATGTAAAAAAGAATACGGTAGGAACATTTTTAGGCTTTACAATCTGTGAGAGGTACAATGATAGTGCCCATGCATGGACAAATCATATGTCAAAAGAAGACTCATAGCTATAGATAGAAATGGATGTTGGACTGAAAGGAATGATCCAATGAAAGGGAAAGTCGTTGAGTAAATGTGAGACTACAAAGGTTTAGCTAGGATCTAGTATCAAACTAATACTTGCCTAATGTTAATGTTATAGATGCAATCATGAATATAAAGAGGAGGATCATTATCTAATAGAGTGAAACAAAAGAGTAGTAGCTACAAGTAGATGGGAAAGTAAATTGTTCAAAAATGTAGCTCACAAACAATACAAGTGAAATACATGGTCTAAAGGAGTATTGGAAGGAATGTAAGTATTAGCCATGAGAGTGTTGATTTTAGCTTTACAATCAAGATTAGATTGCATAAAAGAAAGCATGGATGGAAATATCCAAATGCGTGTGAGAGGATCCTAAAGTGTACAAATGCAGAAGTTCACCAAATGATATATCAAGAAAAATTTACTTTTGTATGAACCCTAATTACAGAGTTATGTATGATAAATAAACAATTAAGCACATATTTGACACAAGCAATAAGCAAATAAATATAAAACACTAAGTACAAGAGAGAAAGGAATGAACTTAGTTGATTTATGCGCTATATGGGACTAGTGCGAGACTAGGAAAATTGATGAATAAAACAAGAATGGCAGTTTTATTATCCACCTACTCTAAATCTGTAAAATCTTGAACTATTGAATAAGGCCGAGATGCAAAAAGGCGTCAGTCGCGGCTAGGTTAGGAGTGCATCATTTAACTTGAATGGCACCAAAGAATATGTTTCTTTTATTTAAATATATCTACCCTCGGGGCGCCGAAAGTGGTCCGAATCGATTCTTATGGTGTGAAGTTCACACAAACGCTGTGTCACGATATTTTCTTTCGCGCGGTGCTTTGCGCATTTGTGATGTCACAAGATGATCATCGAATGCACCTATAACTTGCAAAACAAAGATTCACCTACAAAACCCACAATACCACATCAAATCCAAAAAGAAAGATGCAATATGGGGATTGATGATCCCCCATGATCACCCACGTGAGTGAACTTATGACCTAAGTGTCCTTGCACTACATATTAGACTCATGTATGTAGTTCGTGTATGTGTATAAAAGAATCATGCCCTAGGATGTCCTTCATGCAAGCACACTTAATAGTGGGCGATAGCTAAATGTACTAATGTAAATAGATGTGTAGATGGAATAATGAACTTCCCCTTCCTATGTTGTGTATGCAGTGATAGAAAATGTAGTCCATTGTCCCTTGTATGCGTAAAATGGATCTTTAGACGGATGCCTTTGATGCTCTTAAATGCCTTTGGATACAAGTTTAGGTGATGATAGTAGATACTTAGAGCTTGGTCCTTTATTTTGGTCACATACTCTCTTGGTTAAATCTAGTAATTTCCAAATAGAAGGTTGACCCATAAGAAAATAAGATGCCCAAAAGATAAAAGAAGCCCAAAAAGATCAAGTAAGGTGGAAAGAGGTCAGGGGTGCCTAGAGGGGACAAGGCACCCAGGCGTTGATGTCTTGGCTAAGTATTTGGTGTCTAAAGTTGTGAAAGATAAACAAGTGAAGTACCGACTGGAATGTAGGGTGTAAAAGACCAGAAAGAAGACAAGAAACAAAGCAAAGAGGCCAAAGATAAGCGTCAATTGCTATTTTTCTCGCATAATAATCATATGAATAAAAGTATGCTTTTAGGACCTAGAAATGTACCCAAGTGCATGATTTTGTGTCTATAAATTGACTTATCAATTGAAAAGAAAAATTCTAAACAACAATCAAATAAACATCACATTTAAGGTTAAAATTATCATGTGATAACTAAATAGACCTCAAATTTAAGATCAAACATTGATTGTTAATAGATATTTAAGTCCACCCCACCCTCGACTACCATTGTAGGATGTTTATTAGCATAATTACCTATGCTTATTATAAATCAACTAATTTATTTATGATTACAAAAATAATAAAATAATATTAAAACATATATTATCAATTAACTAGCTACTTTAAAATTTTAATATCCAATAATAATAATAATATGTCGAATTACGGGACTCTAAGTCACCTCCAAGTTGCATGCCCTTAGAAGAAAACCCAAGCTCCTTGGAAGAAAGGATCTACTCCCAAGCATTAGAGTCCCTCGGATAGAGGACAACGATGATTCCAAATTTCAGCTATCATTTCGCAAATATAGCTCCAAAGCTTCAACTATAGTCCCTTGACTACATCCCAATAAGATCAACACCTTCTAAAGAGGTAGGGAAGTCACTAGTTATTCCTCCCTCTTTGGAGGGACCTTCTCCAGGAATAAAGCAGCCCCAGTGAATCTTATCACTCTAACTCGGATAAGGATGGCGGTCATCCTTTTGATAAGGAATCTCAGATCTCCACTCCCTTGGACTTATCTGAGTACAATCTTATCATTTCAGAGATGATTTTGTAAGACAAGTAGCTGGTTGTTCCCTCGAAGAAGGGAAAGAGGGGAAAACACTAATCTTCCTCTTTCCATCCTCGTTCCCCCTCCTGCTCAGCTCCGCTTCCACTTTCTAGTCTTGTAGGTTTTGGGTTGCATCTTCCCTTCCTCTCCTTTTCCTTCTTTCAACTACATTTTTGTAATTGTTTTGGGGCTGCTTCTTCCCCTCCTCTCTAGGTGCGATTGTTTCTACAATTGGGTCAACAATAGATCCTCTTTTTTCTTTTTTTGGGGTTTCCCATGTTCTTTTCTTTGTTCAGTTTGGGCCTTCTTGGTCCTTTGTTCCTTGGGCCTACGAGCTTTTCCACCGTTTCTGCTCCATCGTTATATCCGACCTTTTAGGCGTGTTGTAAAAGGATGTAGATTTTTTCAAAACCCCACTATTTACCATTTTCCAAAAAATAATAATAATAATAATATAAATGTTAAAAATCCAAATTTATTGACAATGATTACAAAAACTAATATATTACAAGATTAACTAACTAATTTGTTAATATTTTAATATTAATAAAAAATAAATAAATTAACTTACCTTCTCCTCCATAAAAACAATGCATCACTCCTTTTCTTTCTTTAAATTCTTTTCTATTGTCTTCAAGAACAAAAATAACACTTCCACAATGAAATTGACACTTAATATAGGGTTATACAAATCCTCCATCGGGTCACACAAATAAAATATTGATGCAAACTCGACAAGATTTACATCGCCATTAGCACCAAGTTTGTGTTGCCATTATAACTCTAGAAAGAAAAGATATTTTAAAAATTATGGGCAAAACTAGCTTGACCCAAACATTAATGCTTTTTGCATGACATGTAGTAGTGTCACTGTAATTTTGTTGTATACCATAATAAAAATGGTAGTGTCAACTAATATTCTCTTGTAATATCCATGATTATTGATGAATTTATCTACATACATACATTTATACTTAAACCATTATCAATCACAACTCATTGTGTTTTTATAGATATATATTAAAGCTTGTATGAATAGTGGTCCACTGCAAGAATCGTCATTTGGAATTTTAATTCTATAAAACACAAAGAACACGATCTCTCTTTGTTTAGGAAACTATGATGACACTAATAAATTTATTAAGTAGATGAGTAGTAGAAGTTAATGTTTGGTCCCTTTCATCTATCATATAAACATTGATTTTATCTTTTGATTGGGTACAATAGTTTGGAAGAGGATTCATAAATATTTACAATTTTTAGGGCAATGAGTTGAGTTGATTCATTGATACATTTTTGTTCCTTCTACTTGGAATTGAATACTTTTGAGAAGGTCTTGGATCTTATGTTTCAAAAGTATGTATATGTTGTCCAAAAGAATATCTAAGACTATTATAATTACGGTATTTGATAACATCATAGTTTTTGGGTAAAGTCCTTGATGGTTATAATTCTTGTATAACATGTAAAATATTTAAGTTAAGTAGATGTAATTATTGTAGCTCTTGCTCACCTTCTATGGAATTTCTCTTAACCTTGTAAATTTTTTATGTTTCATTTATTATTATACAACTAGGATGTTTGTGTTTGGTTGTTCTATAATAATTACCACAATTTTGGCCTCATTATTAGGATGGAAAACAATATAACTATTCTTAGCCTTGAATTTTTCCTTAATATAAAATATACTCCACTAGAAATATGGTTATTACTCACATGTTTAAACATGTTGGCCTCTAAAACCTTGATCTCTACATTTCTAATTGTGTGAAAAACTCATTAAAAGATTACTAAGTGTAAATACTACCTTTTCCTCAATAGATGTAAGCAAAATTTGAGAAAAATAGGCTTTGAGGTTCACTCTAGATAAATTATACTTATCTTGATGGTAATATATTTATTCTAAACACATATTCACTAATATTTTCATTAATTCATTGTCTTAATCATGTAATATGTGTAAAGGTGATCACCGTGCTAAAGTTGATTGAAAAATGTGCAAGAAAATCATGAAGCTGGTGTGGTAAAAAATGTGCGAGACCCACAAGTTAGGGCATACCAATCAAGTGCACAATCCTTAAAACTCATAGAAATGGCTTAGTCGATAATTTATCATCATGTGTAAAGTGTGAGAAATAGGCATAAAATGATAGAAGGCAATGAAATAAATCTCTTTTCCCTTTGTATAGTTCACAATTTTGAGCAAAAAAACCTACCAGAAGGGGTAAACAAACACTTTATAAGCTAAATGGTTATGTAATATATGTTCGAAGTGCCCCATTTACATAGATTTCAAATACCTTTGGATAATACCTTATTTTGATTTTGCAATGTACATTATGCTCATCATAATAGTCATTTAAAAAGAAGGAAGAGAATTAGTATTAAAATAATTTAGAATTGGAACATTAGGAAAAGAAACATCATGAGCAATAAAAGGAATTTGAAAAACAAGTTGAGGGGTTGGAAGACATCGAGGAGGAGGAATAACTTGTGTAACATGAGAATCGAAGGAGTATAAAAAACATTAATAATAGGGAAACACAAGGAGGAATAATGTTACAATAAATTTTAGAAACAACTACATAACTAAGTACAAAAGGTGATCCCCAAAGTGATTGATTGGCATTACTAACATTCAAATATCCATGTTTCACCTTAAGGATATCATATTTTATATTAATACACCAAAATTAGAATTTAGAACCTTGATTAGGATACAAATCTTAGAAACTAAATGTGTAATCAAATTAATAGATAAATTATTCAATATTCTAATTCGATATTACATGTAAAATGATATTGAGAGGTTAATTAAATTAGGGGACATACTAAATATAGTAAAATATAGAATATGGTTGCACTTAGCTTTTATGATTTCTTTTAGGCCAATATAGAATGCGGTCAAAAATTTGTGACGGAATGAGTGTGTTTCATCTCTAAATGGAGTGTTAAACCCCTATTAGGCACTAACACTAAATTAAACAATAAAAATAAATGTTTTTGTTCTAATTCACATTAGTGCATAGTACTACTTTGCACTTCTTTGTCAATTTGGCTTATTTCATTTTTGACTCTAGTTACCTCCTATACTTTTTCTTTTATACGATACATGTGCATGCCCCTATACTAATCAAAATCCTAGTTTCCTATACCAACACTCAAGTAAACATTAGATAACAAAAACTAATGTGTGGTAGGTTGGTGCGCCCTTGGTGGACGAGTGCCCTTATTGATTTTGACCAAGTGTACACTACTCGGATGAGGGGCTCAAATTCCATGTAGTTATCTTAGTGTTTTTCAATAGTGAATGTGATTCTAGAGTGTCTCCCTTATGTTTTTCCCATGCCTTGACACCAATAATGAGCTTACCTAGAAATATTTAAGGTGTACCCTTCATTAATGTTGAATAAAGTTCTATAATAGAGTATTTGTAGATTAATATTTGTTAGAGTAAAAACCCCTTAAAGTATTATTTGGTGTGTGGAAACTTTATAGTGTTTGATTTGGCCTTGAGATGCTTTTGACTTGGCTTGGTCTACTCTTAACCTAGTTTAGAGTGCTTCAAACTTGTGTAGAGGTTGCTCATAATGTCTACTCTTGATTTAGGGAATATTTAGGAATATTTTCACAAGTCTTGATAATTATTTTCTAGAGGAGCTCTCGAGAATGTTAGGTAGGTAAATGAGTGCATCTAATTTTCTTTTATACCATTCCATAGGATGTGATTATTCACTAAAGCTAACTAGGAAGTAGAAATAAGCTAATCATTAGAAAATTGATCGCTAGGCTAATGTGGATTGTTGTGAGAAAAAATAGGGACATAACCATATCACATTTCTATTCGATCTATACTATATTGTTTAGGGGGGGTGTTATAAGTGGAAATATGGAGAATTTAAACATGAGATGTAAGATGTACATGAGCCATGAGATTTAGATGTATAGATGTTTGAGCAACACGGTAGGAAAATAAGAAGTATTTATAAGTCAAAAGAGAGAGTAGAATAATACGTTTAAGCTTTGTTTATGTAGTCAATCCATGATTAAGAGATATAAGCCACATCAATATTTTTAAGTAATTAATTACCAAATTTAGGTGTCTTTATATAATAACATTATTATTAGTCTCTTGACCTTGGGTTTGAGACTAGATTTCTAGTAGCATTTTCAACTAGTCAACTATTTCATTAAGATTTTTAGGAGATGTTTTCTAAGGTTGAGTAAGTCTTGGAGTATTTATTGATAATTTAACATGTTTCCCTTGACTACTTCTACCTTTAATAACAACTCAAAGAACCATTAAAAGCATTATCATTTATAGGAGTCTCAACAAGAGAGTATGGCGCGATTTCATAATCAACATGAGCCATGTTGAGAGAAACCATTTTCTTTTTCACACAAGATCTATAATATAATCAAGAGACTATAATATTGACTTATACATATATATCTGTTGTTTGGAATCTGGTTAGTTTGATTGAACCGAACGACTACCCTCTAGTTATATAAATTATGACTATGGATAAGGGGGCATAGATCTAGATAAGGTATATACACAAAGAGTGTCGACCATCTATAGGTACTTGTGAGTTAGAGGACTATTATGGAGTAGATAATTTCAATGATATTAACCAAACTATAATTCAACGTAACATTTCTTATGGTTTAATTCTTGGATTTGATCAATTTGGATGTCATAAAAGATATTACTTAAAAAGAACACTATGTAACCAATACCATACATGATAAAGGGTTGAATGTTTGGAACAAATAGATAACAAAAGCCTTGGGGAAACTAAATATATCAATAAATATGTTAGAGCTAATCCCCAAAAGGCTACAAATAACACAAATTTACCACAAGAGTAAACTTTAGGGTTGGGTGCAAGATAAATTGTGTTGACCAAATTTTAAACCCAAGGTGGAGTATAAGTTGGATTAGGTTAAGAAAAATGTGAAACCCTAGGTTAAGTGTAAGATGATGCACGTTCACCAAAATTTAGACATGAAAAGTGCTTTTACACTAGTAATGCACTAAAATAGCCACATTTATGTATGTTAGGCCTAAATAGACATAACTCAAAAATTAGGCATGATTACAAAATAAGAGTATATGATAATGAACATAATCAAAATACTTGTAAAAAGGATTAAGGTTACAAAATGATACATATTTTTCACAAATTTGAAGATAGTAAAAAATAAGCAACAAAGAAGAAGTTGATATAACGAGGTAAAATAGACCCAAAACAATCAAGTGAAATAGAGAACCTTAACTAGAACTATGATACTCTTTTAGTGCTTGATTAAACAAATATATATTTATAGATGCCTAAATCTAATTTCAATGTAACAGTAAATGAATAAGTAATGAAGTACATAATTTGACCCAAACAAATAAGATTAAGATTTAAAACATAAGTGCAAATGAGGAGATAAAATGACTTAGTTGATTCATAAATAATCCTCGGTTATGTTGAGGTGATGAAAATGAATAGAGAGGTAAAATTGTCCCATCGAGACTCAAAAAAAAATTCAAGAGCATTGGGAATGTCGGAAGACTAGGGTGCTGTATAGGGTCGAGGGGCACTGGGGCGCCGAGACCTTCTAGGCGCTAGTGGCTGCTAAGAAACTCAAAAAACCATCTTCCATAGGGTCGCAAGATGTTCATTGTCCTTCACTTATTATCGCTAGTATGTCACACCAAGTTCGCATATGTCACATGTAACTTGCAATGAAGAAATGGCTTGTAAACCCTCAAAAGCATATCAAATCCCAAAAAGAAAATAATGCAAATGAGGGGTCGGATTGTCCTCAATTGTCAAACAAGTGATCTTATGATTGAGCATTATACTACATCTCAAACCCAATGTAGTTTATGTGTGTGTGTGAAATCGTTCCCTAAGTGGCTCTTGTGCGTGTCACACTTGATAGAGCAAGTAGTTAGATGTAAGAATGTAAATAGATGTGTGCATGAAAGAATGAACTTCCCCTCCTATGTGTATGCAGAAGTATCAGTCCCTTTTACCCTGTGTGTGGATGCTAGATGGATGCTTGAATGCTCTTGATAAAGCCTTTGAATGTAACCTTAGGTGGTGATAGCTAATGTTTAGTGCTTAGTCCTTTATTATGATCACATAACTTTATATTTATATGATTCCCTTGCTTGAATTTCATAATTAACCCCAAAAAGGCCGACTACCAAAAAGATAAGATGCCCAAATGGCTAGAAAGGACCCAAAAGATGTGAACAAAGTACAAAGAGGTCAGAGGTGCCCAGAGGGGATGGGGGCACTTGGCGTTGGTGTGGCATCTCTCGTTGGGTGGTGTGTCCAAGATGAGAAATGTCAAAGTATAAAAAAAGATAGACTTGGGAAAGAAGAGTGTAAGATCAAAAGTAAATAGAAAAAAAAAAAAAGATGGCCAAAGACATGGGTTAATTAGTATTTTCTTACTTAGGAATCATATGAATAGTAGTATGTGATCAAGACTAGATAGATACCCAAAGTGTGTGATTTAGTGTCTACATTTACCCCCACTTTATGTTGTTGAGTGAAATCTCGATAACATAAAGTAGATAAGAAGATGCATACTGATAACCATGTAGATCGATGGCAAAAAGCATGCCAAGAGACAAGGAAAAGTGTGGAGTGATAAAAATGTGAAGTGTGGAAACTAGAGAAGAGGAAGTGAAAAGTGATGATGATGATGATGACCCTAGGGTGAGAGCGTATGTGTAGATGTCATGATTGTACCTATTGTTGATGTCGATTGTTTTTGATGTGTTGATTGTGATGATGATTTATTGATGTGATGTGACTACCGCTTCCCATAAGGATGGACTACTAAAAGAGAAGAACAATCAAGTAGTCAAATACATGTGTATATGATCAAAATGAGTAAAAAGTATGTAAAGAAATATGTGAAAATGAAAAAAGGAACATGTGCACTTGATCGTGATGAGAAAAAGTGTAGAAAGGATCTTGTAGATGATGTAGAAGAAATGATTTTTTTGGGTGATCTCACGAGTTGCGTTGTATTGTGTGAATTTTTTGGGTGATCTCATGCTAAGACATGGAAGAAGTGTAGGGAGAAAAGTTTGGTGTCATCCTCCAACCTTTAACTTCTTCCCAAAATATGAACACCACTATAGATGGTGTGTAAAAATTGATCTGTTTGAAAAGTTTTGATCCAACGCAAAAGTAGAAAATGTTGTGTAGTGCATGCATGTTGAGTTCTAAGGATTATTGTGCCCTGTAAAATCCATTGTGTGAAGTGTTGTAGAAATGTGTTGAACTGAAAAATGTTGTGTAATTTACCCCCTAGTCATAGGCATCAGGAAGGGTCAGGGGGTGCCAGGTGCTACTATCTAGGTCTTGGTATTGTGTTTGTGTTGTGGTAAGGACCTAAGTAGGATTTAGCCAGCCATTGATTGGATGATGATATGTTGTATTGATACTAAAACTATATTTGAACTATGTTGTGTGATGATCTGTGAATTTTTTTGTGGGGTGACTGATTCACCCAAATGATGCCCCCCTCATTTGGGGTACATGTGATGTCGTTGAGGAGTATGTGCCCAAAGGAGGACCGACCATGATTGTTGTGATGAAATTGATGCCCCTGTATGGGGGAGGGGAGTGTGCTTGGTAGAAACCAAGGCACATGTAAAAAAATGGCTAGGAGACAAGTGTTAGTATAAAAAGAAAACACACATGTAAAAGACAATGTGTAAGCTAAGCACAAAAAAAAGACAATGTAAACATGAAAGAAGAAAAAGTAGACCACAAAAAGTTGGGTTTCAAACATGGGACATCACTCATGATGTCGTTGCAAGACAATCAAGGCCACAGTGGCTGCAAGCATACAAACAATCAGAGAACAAGCAAAGACATAGGGCAAAGCCCCACAAACAATGGCATAAATGAAACAAGAAGCAAAAAAAAGTCAATGTCAAACAACCATGGAAGAAAATAGACCTGTAAAAAATGTTGCACATGAAGCACCCATTAACATGTTAGAAAGATAAAAAGTATGTCAAAGCGTGTATAATCGATATAGTAGTGTGTTATGAAAAATGAAACAATAACACCTGTAGTGTATGAAAGTGGATGCCCCAGGAGTCGTTGTGGGACTGGTAAGAGGTACTGCTCTAAGCATCCATGTTGTGTGTGTATGGATCTATAGAATCTATGATCATAACTAGAAAGCAAGTGAACATGCATGTGTATATGGAAAGATAATGACATACAAAATATTTGTCTAGCATGTGTAAAAAGTGTACATGTAAGCATAAGTAAAAAGAGTAAATGCGACCAAGATATGCAAGATGTTGTGGATGAGTGAGATGGAATGGAATGTAGAGTGAGTGTGATAGGAGCCACGTGCAAGTGGATGTGAATGTATGCATGAGATGAGGTTCATTTATACATGCCCCCTCAATAGTCAAGAATGAACCATAGAACAAAAGAGTGCATCATCGGGAAATGGTTTGAATGTGTAATGCTAGAAAAATGTGATGATGAAAAGAGTACAAGATAAAGAGTGAGTGAGTGAGTGAATGTGTGAGTGTGGTGAGGTCCATTTGAGATGTAGACCCTCAGCAGTCAAGTATGGACATGGAACTAGAGTGCATCATAGGGTAATGACCACGCAGTGTGTAAAGTAGATGCCAGAAAGATATGTCATGAATGTGTAGAGTAGATGTTGCGTGAAGAAGATATAAGTGTGAAATGTGAAGTGTGTAATGTGTAATGTGTAGTATGTAATGTGTGTGTGTGTGTGTGTGTGTGTAGTGTGTAGTGTAGTATGTGTGTGTGAGGTTCATGTGTATAGGATGCCCTCAACAGTCAAGTGTGAACCATAACACGAGAGTGCGTCATCGGAGTAATGATGATACATGAGTGTATATCAAATGTGTATGATGTGTGTGAAAGACTAGATGTAGACATGAGAGTGTAGATGAATGAGTGATGTTAAAGGAGGGGAAATATAAGCATGATGCCCCCAAGTGTGTAATGATGAGAGTGATCAAGTAAGTAATGTCATAAGAGATCATCATTGTCATGGTCAAAACCGAATGGAGAAGCATCTGAGACTTGGTAAGCAATTGTATCAGGTTGATCAAGCAAAGAGCCATTGAGGTGTAAATTGTACATGCCCATTGCATATTCCTCATCAGTGAAAGGTGGTAATGGACATCCATGTGCATACCAACAAGTGAGGTTTTGTGAATAGCCAAGAAATGAGTCATTGCAAATGAAAATGTGGCCAAAGGGCATGGGGAATGAAATTTCGATATGATCTGGATCTAATGTGTATTGCCGATATAATAATCAAACCAAGATTATCAAGTGTAAGCAGAGAGAAGTGCGAGGAGCATGTGCAAGAAATATTGTGAGATAAAAGATAGAAAGACCATAAACAACAATAATGTGAATAAATCCATGGTAAAGATGAGGATCATGAGATCATGAGGTGGAGGAAAAGATTTGTCTCTTTGTAAATCCTAGCTAATTCAATCCATCATGTGTGCATATATTATTGGAGCAAGTAGGATCGAATGGAATGTGTTCCCAATAAGAGTCATTCATGAAAATCGTGCATGTAAATGGAGGGTGCACTAATGGAGGTTACACATGAGAAAGTGAAGTAGATGAAATGATGTCCAATGTTTAGACATGCCCCGATAAAGTACCATAGCATTAGTAGAAGAGGGGGGCTGAAGTAGATGGAACAATGTCTAATGTGCAAATGGTTCCTTCGAGTGGAGGTAAATTGTTCTAGATAATGTTCAGGTCGTGGATTAGCAATAAGATGCATAGTAGTAGAAGTAGGAATAGGTAATGTAATATTATGATCTACATTGCAATATTGGAATGGTGTATGATCAACGGGGATCTCATATTCAAAGCCCTCATGCAAGAATCTAACACATCGGTGGACTGTAGAAGACATTGCTTGCATTCGATGAAGCCATGGTCTACCAGTAGGTAATTATATAAAATTAGATCAAAAAAATGGGGAGATCAATGAAAAAAATGGAATGGGAATAGTCTTGGGCCCAATTGTGAGTGGAAATGTGAGGGTGCCTAAGCATGGGCACGTAGTAGAATCATATGCTCACACAAAAAGAGATGTTGGGTTAAGATTGCAACCAAAAGGCCTAGAGCCTGAATGAATGATAGAGGACAAAGATTAAGTTCAGAACCAATGTCGACTAAAACATGTTTGATGCCTAAGTTGTTGATACATAATTATATATAGAAAGGAGGATCATTATCATAAACAACAAGATTTTTTCAGCTATAGCTGATGGAAAGGTAATCTATTGTTGAGAAAATGCATTGAAGAATGTTTGATAAACAACATTTGGATGAGTAGTGGCAGGAATATAGTAGTAGCCAAAATATTTATGATTTTAGCGTGGACACTTAGGATGGTGAGCAAGAAATCATGAATAGAAATAGCCATGATGAGATGATCCTAGAAAAATGAGAAAATGGAAGTATGAGGACCCTAGGAATGTTTGAGTGACGGGTTCACTAAATGATTAAGAAAATATAGAATTTATAGATGCCTAAATCTAATTGTAATGTAGCAATAAATGAATAAGCAATGAAGTAAAAAATTGACCCAAGAAAATAAGCAATTAAGATTTAAAACCTAAGTGCAAATGAGGAGATAAAATGACTTAGTTGATTCAAAAATAATCCTAGGTTGTGCCGAGGTAACGAATTGATGAATAGAGAGGTAAAATTGTACAAACCGAGCCTCATAAAAGTGTAAGAGCATTGGGAATCCTGGGACTAGGGCGCCATGGAGGGTCGAGGGTGCTCGGGGCGCCTAGACTACCTTCTGGGTGCCTATGACTACTCAAAAACTCAGAAAAACCATCTTTGCAGAGTCAGCAAGATGTTCATTGTCCTTCACTTCTTATCATTGGTATGTCACACCAAGTTCACATGATATGTCACCTATAACTACAATAAAGAAATGACCTACAAAACCCTCAAAAGCGCATCAAATCCCAAAAAGAAAATAATGCAAATGAGGGGTTAGACTATCCTCAATTGTCAAATAAGTGATCTTATGATTGAGCATTATACTACATCTCAAACCCAATGTAGTTCTATGTGTGTGTGTGTGAAATCATGCCCTAGGTGGCTCTTGTGCGTGTCACACTTGATAGTGAGCAAGTAGCTAGATGTAAGAAATGTAAATATATGTGTGCATGAAAGAATGAACTTCCCCTCCTATGCATGTATGCAAAAGTATCAATCCCTTTCCCTTGTGTGTGGATGCTAGATGGATGTTTAAATGCTCTTGATAATGCCTTTGAATGTAACCTTAGGTGGTGATAACTAATGCTTAGTGCTTGGTCCTTTATTATGATCACATAACTTTATATTTATATGATTCCCTTGCTTGAATTTTGTAATTAACCCCAAAAGGGTGACTACCAAAAAGATAAGATGCCTAAATAGCTAGAAAAGACCCAAAAGATGTAAACAAAGTACAAAGAGGTCGGGGTGCCCAGAGGGGATAAGGGCCCAGCGTTGGTGTCTCTGGCTGGGTGCATTAGTGTCAGGATGAGAAATGTCGAAGTATAAAAAGATAGACTGGGCAAGAAGGAGTGTAAGATCAAAAGTAATAATAGAAAACAAACAAAGATGGCCAAAGACATGGGTTAATCAATACTTTTCTTGCTTAGGAATCATAGGAATAGTAGTATGTGATCAGGACTAGATAGATACCCAAAGTGCTCTCTAAAATACACATAGGTCACTAGAAACAATCCCCTTCCTTAAAATGTTAACAAGCCCTCAACACCATACAAAATCATAAAAACTAAGAGTTAATGGGGCCTATGTTTTCCTTCCATTATTATTAGTTCTCTACGAAGTTCAATAACTTGTCAATCAATACACAAGTATAACGAAGTTCAAAAAGGAATCCATTTTAATGCATGTGTCCCAACCCTTATCTTTTCAATGAATGCAGTAAGTGGAAAATGCTACATGCTCTTTTCTAAATGCTTGAAGTTTGATTTTGGCATAAAGATGCTTCATGAATAAACAAGTTCTTTGCTCTTATAATTATAATAAATTACTCTTGCAAATGTCTCATTGTCTTAAATGCACCTATGTATTTATAAAATTATTGAATTCAACTTGAAACCCTATTGACACACATGCTAACACAGGATGAGTGATAAAAACCAATAAAATAGGACAAGGAACCTATGGAGCTCGAAAAGGTCATCAGGGCCCACCAAGAAGCCATCATAACATGGATATGATATACATAGCCTTATTTTTATAGTTCTAGAAAAAGCCCAAACAACAAAAAAATCAAGGAGAGGAGAGAGAAACAAGAGGAAGGGGAGGTAAATAAGATCAAACAAACAAAAGTAAAAAAGTTGACAAGAGAGAGAGTTGCAAATTTCAAAAGTTAAATATAACATAAGAACCCGTCGAAGGTAAAAAAAACTATGCCAAAAATAACCTTATATGGGCCAATAATCGTAAACATGCAAATATACTAGCACCACAACAATTAACTAGTCCATAACATTTAATTTGGAGCTTAGTGGGATAAACTATGTTTCAAGTTTTTCCCTCACACGACAAGTTTAAGTTCATGAGCATATAATCATGTTCCACTTGGTGGCCAAAAATATGTTAAAATTTGACTCGTGAATAAATTTTTAACAATAATTTAAAAATTAAAAAAATAACGTGCCTTCGTATATTTAAGATCTTAAAAAATCATGTTCCATAAAACTATGTGTGTTTTGTCATGTTTTGGTTGTGGGCCATATTTTGTTAAAAGTACAAAAATGTGGGACACGATTATATGCCACATATAGATTGTTTGGTCTTTTGGAAATTACTAAAATCTTTCATTCATACGTAGCAACATTGGGTGTCTATCTAAATAAATCAAAATTACATGGTCGATTGGGATGTGTGTCGCCTCCTACTATCTAAAGGAAGTATGGGAATTAGTGACGTGTACAAACAATGTCTTGTAGTGCGCACTAAGTGAGTTACTCATGCCATTGAAGGGCATGAAGCTTGGGAAATTATGCTACAAAATTTTATTGTTGTTGGGTCTCCTCATGGGAAAACTTGTTGGAAAAATATAGGGCTTTAGATCTTGTAACCTCCATCTATGTCAAGATCCAAAGATCATTTATGGCTAAAAGCATATGGAAAGCCTTTGAAGTCATCAAATCTTTCCTTAAGTAGATCGGTGATGGATTTTCACTTCAATATTTCGTTCAACAATCATAGCCTTTGGCGGTCCCTTATAAATTTCACTAGCAAATTTCCTTTGGTTGAAACTCCGGGAATTAAAGCTTTATAAGTGTTCAAACAAGGCACCCACATTGTTTAAGATCTTATTTCTTCTCACAAACAGATGCTTTGTAGCAAAAAAATCAACCTTATTATAGTTGGTTCACCTTCGATAATCCATATTTCATAGCTTATGCTTGATGTTATGCTTTATAAGTTGGGAATCAATCCTTCAATCATGTAGTGGAAAGTTTGGCGATAGAACCATGATACCCAATTTAAGAGACACTCACCTAGATTACTTTACTAACTCATGAACCCCTTTTCTTCAACTTTTAACAAGCTCAACAAGTGATGGAGTTTCGATTCCTCTCCATAACACATGGATTCCTGTTTAAATCAATTTTGGAATTTTAAGATTGAGCTAAGGCTTCCTCATTTTCTTTGATGTCTTATTTATCAAGAGTTTCCTCTCGGGGAAAGACTCACACATATTGGTGTTTTACATCCCAAGTTACCATCATGTCACAAAATTGAGTCTTTAAAACATATTTTCTTTGAATTTTCCATGTGTATGTGATGTTTGACACTGGACTCATAGTTTGTTTAGGCTTTTCCTTTGAGAACCCATCCCCTAATGGGTGACTATGTTCGGGGATTATGCTTAGTATAATCCATACATTTATTCTATTTAAAATAATTTTAGAGTTATTATTTGGTTTCATCTTTGGAAAGATACGAATGTTGTCATATTTAATCATGAAGATATCTCTCATCAATTTTCTATTAATAGTAAAATTCATGTGCTCGCTTTGGGATTTTGTCAAATTTGAGTGCGGGGAGAAAAGGTTGCATTGAAGTTTACATATCTATAGGATCTCCTCGATCAATATGTGTATGTTCCTTATATTATAAACAAGGCATCACCTAATAATAAACCATTGTATGACTTACCACCGCTCCTCCTTAGTGACACCGTAATTTTTTTCACAATCACTACCACTTTTTTTTTTCTCTAGAGCCTCGATGGGGGTCATGGAGTTCATTGTATTATCGGGGAAGATGTGGTATGACCCCTTATTAGAGCTCATTTTTTTAGGATATTTATTATTCTTACCCACATACTTGGCCCATGTGAGGATTTTTAGTGTTATTGTATGTGTGAAATCTTGGAGAATATGGGTGGGTGCCACCTAATTCGCCATCGAAGGAGCCAATGTGATGCATGTGAATTTTGAATAAGATGTAGATTTAGGTTGTTTTAGAGTCTTCAAGGTCTTTTATAGTCTTTGTATTTCAATAAGAATCCATATTTAGGGTTCAATGGTTTGTAAATGGTCATAAAGACTTAGTTAATTTTCCTTCCATTTCTAGATTTGAAAATTTGAAACTAGCTTGTATGGTATGAAAGGGTGGATAGTGTGCCATAATCCTAGATCACTTGAAATTGGTCCTTGGATTCTAAAATGATTATACAAATGTAAATAATTCAAATTCCAGCTGTAATTAGTCAATAATGCAACTCAAACTTCTCCCATACCAAGAAGACAAGATTAATATGTTTGTTAGAGTTTTGAAGAAGTTGAGAGAATCTTGGGGCTTGAAACCAAAATAAGTTTCTTAAAACATCGTAACCACCTGAAGAATCCAAAGATTCATCTGGAGAAGGGTGGAAAATAACATGAAAGTTATGATAAAAATAGGTTATATGGTCCTCTTGTAGAAGTGGTTGATGGTTTCCCAAGTATAACAATAATTGTAACTCATATTTCCAAGCATTTTGAATGAGAGTATGTTTTTGGCATGATTAGAAGGTGTAATTGAATGTATTCTTGTGTTTTTAAACCTTAAACGATCATTTTTCATGTTTGTCTCATGTTCTAAGATCTAAAAACCCTAAAAACAAGGTTATGAGAAACTAGTTTCATACAAACCTTATAGTTTAGGCAATTATGTGCATGATCACCACTTGACCCTTGAAGATGAAAGTTAGAGAATGAAAAAATAGAGCTGAGGAAGTTTGAATGAGGTCTTGAAACACATTTTTATCTAGATATCCAATTTTCACTCCTCTCGAAATGGTAAAAACCCTGTCCAGGGTTAATTTGCTAAAACTTGAATACCTTTTTATTTATATGGTGGAATTACATGAAATTTGGATACACCTATGTTTTAGTGTGCTTTAAAGTATTTTTGAGGTTTTGTATATTTTAGTCTATACAATGGCATTTATGGAGGACTGTGTGTGTACAAGGGGTCTATGAGGCCTAATTTTGAGGGTTTTTGACAAAATTTCTCTGTTTTATTTCATTTCCTTAAGACAGGATAATATTTGATGACCTTATGGGTGATTGAATCTAGTCATATTATATGTATGAATGCTTAGTGATAGTTTTATTTAGTGTTAGAAGGATTTTAGAGGTATTGAGAACTTATTAGCACATCTATTATATCTTTATACAAGCTCATGTCAAGTTATGAATCCTTCTTTGAAATTTGAGTTAAGAAAACCAACACATGCACCAAATTATGGTATCAAAGCAAATGGTTGGGTTGTTTAAGCCTAAGATTTTAAGAAAGACAAGAATATTTAGTGAGAGAAGATGGACAACTAGAGTAAGACATAGAGGAGGTCTAAGAAGACAACCTACTCAAGCCATGTTGATTAAAGAGATGAGAAACATTCAAGCTTGTTTGCAAGAAATGGAGATTGCAAAGAGAGGAGAGGAATTTACATGAGAGATGTCAATGAGAGAGAAGAGGAAGAAAGGCCTCAAGAAGAAAGGGAAGAAGTAAAAGAGAGATTAATGAGAGCAATCATGGGGTAAGTTCTAAACCCAAACTTGAGGTGCCTATGTATGAAGGTAATCTAAACGTGGAAGAACTAATTGATTGGATCAGTGTCATGGATAAATGTTTTTGAGCATGTGAATGTAGATGATGATAAGAAGGTGAAAAATTTGTCACAAGACTAAAGGGTCCTCTATCCCTATAGTGGGATGGAATTCAAGATGAAAGAAGAAGAAAAGAGAATCCCAAAATCAAAAGCTAGGACATAATGGTGGCCAAGTTGAAAGGTAAATTCATGACAGAGACTACCAAACTAATATTTTCAAGAAGCTTCAAAATTTAAGGCAAAAAGAAATGACAATCAAAGACTATATAGAAGAATTTTATAGATTGACAATTAGAGATGGTCACATAGAGGATGACATGGAAAAGGTAGCTAGATATCTTAATGGATTGAGATTCAATATTCAAGATGAAATTAGTCTCTTGTCACCAGATATCATTTGAAGAAGAATATTAGTTTTCTCTAAGGCTGAGGAGAAGCCATCCAGAAATAAACACAACATCCAAGGGGAAGAGGCAAAATGCTTAGAGGAAGAGGACAAAAGTGGTAAAGGTCAACTACAAGTGCACAAAGAAGAGGCTAGCAGTTCACAACAACAAGAACAAACCCCAAGAGGAAACTATTCATTCAGAGGTAGAAGACCTTACTCAAGAGGTAATTTTAGAGGAAGAGGTTTTTGGGGTAAATGCTACAAATGCAATAAGTATGTTGGACATAGGTCCTATGAATTCCTAGAGAATCCTTTCTACAATTCAAGGAGTGCACATCTTGCCCAAAATGGAGAGGAAATTGTGGGATCGCCTTCTCATGAAGATGCATTTGAAATTGGAGAATCATTGCTTATAAAGAGAGTTTTGCTTAAACCAAACAAGGAGATCCAAGAACCTACACAAAGGAAGACATTGTTTAGAACCACTTGCAAATCTAAAGGTAAGTGTTGCAAATTCATTATAGATAGTGGGAGTATTGATAATATTGTATCTTCTGAGATGGTTGATAAGTTAGGCTTGAAGAATACAATACATCCTACACCATACAAAGTGTCGTGGTATGGCTATAAAAAGGGCACCAAGTCTTGGTAAATGAGAAATTCAAAGTGGAGTTTCAAATAGGAAACTATAAAAGATGAGGTAATGTGTGATGTTATGGCCATGGATGTCTACCATGTTCTATTGGGAAGACCTTGGCAATTTGATAGGAGAGCAATTCGTGATGGAAGAAACAACACTTATAGTTTTGAAAGATAGGAAGAAACATACACTCATGCCACTTGAAAGAAGAGAATGCACTTGTAGAAGATAGTCCTAAAGTGTTGCTAATAAGTGGAAAATATTTCTTACATAAAATTAAGGAGGAGGTAAGTTTTGCATTAGTTGGTAGAGCCTAGATTTGTAATTATAATTACAAAATTTATTGATATGCCTATAGAAATACATTATTCATTGAATGAATATATTGACAAAATTGTGGATGACTTACCCAATGAACTACCTACAATAATGAAAAATCATTCATTATATAGATCTCATTCCAAGAGCCAATTACCAAACAACGCAACATATAGGATGACTCTAAAAGAAAATGAAGAAGTTAAGAACTAAGTGCAAGATATATTGGATGAGGGTTGATTAGAGAAAGTCTAAGTCCTTGTGTTGTTCCAATATTCCTAACACCAAAAAAAGATGAAGGTTGGAGATCGTGTATTGATTCAAGAACTATTAATAATATCACAATCGGGTATAGGTTTCCTTTACCTAGAATTGACGATCTAATGGATTTTCTAAATGGTGCAAGGTATTTATCTGGAAGATATAATTGAAAAGTGGCTATCATCAAATTAGGATCAAGAGAGGGCGATTAATGGAAGATAAATTTTGAAACAAATGATGGGCTTCGTGAATGGATTGTAATGCCATTTGGGCTAACCAATGCTCCAAGCACATTTATGAGGCTAATGAATGAAGTGCTCAAGGATTTCATAGGTAAGTTTGTCGTTATTTATCTTGATGATATTTTGATTTACAATTAGTCAAAGGAAGAGCATCTTAAACACCTTAGAATGGTGTTGGATAAGTTGAAGAAGAAAAGTCACTAATCAATCTCAAGAAGTGTACTTTCATGAAGACAAAATTGAACTATTTGGGATTTGTCATTACTCAAGAGGGTTTGAAGATGGATAAGGAGAAGATTGAAGCCATGGTTGAATGGCATACTCCAAAGAGTGTCTTTGAGGTAAGAAGATTTCATGGCTTGGCTAGCTTTTATTGAAAGTTTATAAGAATTTTAGTGGAAATTGTGCTCCAATGGTAGAAAACATTAAGGGAAACAAGAAGTTGTTCAAATGGATCAAGGAAGTTGATAAAATCTTTTAGTTACTCAAGAAAAAGGTCACAAACAAGTCTATACTATCTTTAACTAATTTTAGCAAACTTTTCCAAGTGGAATGTGATGCTAGTGGGACCGTTATAGGAGTTGTTTTGAGTCAAGAAGGCAAACTAGATGCCTATTTTAGTGAGAAACTTAATGAAGAAAGGAGGAAGTACTCCACATGACCAAGAATTCTATGCTATTGTTAAGGCCTTGAAGAAATGGAGGCATTATCTAATGCCTACAAATTTGTTCTTATACACGATAATCATGCCTTATAATTTATTAATATCAAGAGTAAATTAAGCCAAAGGCATGTAAAATAGGTTGAGTTTTTACAAAGTTTTTCTTTTGTTATCAAACATAAGAGTGAGAAAGCTAACAAAGTTGTAGATGCCTTGAGTAGAAGAAGTCTGATTTTGCAGGAGTTTCAGGTGAACATCTTGGGTTTTGATGCTTTGAAAGACCTATATAGAGAGGATCACGATTTCAAGGATACATATAAGGAACATGAGAGTCTATAAGTAGAGATATAGGAGTCTGGATGGACTATATGTTGCAATAAGGGCTATTATTCAAGGGAAATCAGTTATGCATACCAAAGGGGTCAATGAGAGAGAATCTAATAAAGGAAAAACATAGTGGCAACTTGGTAGGGACATTTTGACAAACATGAACACTTGCTTAATTAAGTACACACTATTATTGACCAATGATGTAAGTTGATGTGAAGATGTTTGTAAAAAGGTGTAGAATATGTCAACACACTGCTAAAGGAAAATTCAAAATTCAAGTATTTATCAACCATTACCAATTCCTAGAAGACCATGGGATTCAGTAAGTATGGATTTTGTACTTGGACTACCTGAGAATCAAAAGGGTAATCATTCTATCTTTGTAGTAGTTAATAGGTTTTCCAAAATGGCTCACTTTATTCCATGTACAAAAACAAGTGATGTAACTCTTATTACTAATTTGTTTTTCAAAGAAGTGGTAAGACTATATGGTGTTCGTAGGAGTATTGTTTTCTATAGGGATACAAATTTGTGGAACACTTCTAGAGAACACTTTGGAAGAAATTGGGGACTACTTTAAGCTTCAATTCAGCTTACCATCCTCAGACTGATGGTCAAACTAAGGTAGTTAATAAAATTTTGGGAGATATACTAAGAAGCTTGAGTGAGTGAACATCCAAAACAGTGAGATCAAATACTAGCACAAGAAGAATTTGCATATAATGATTCTCCAAATAGAAGTACATGTCTTAGCCCATTTCAAATTATGCATGGAATCCATCGAAGAGGCATTTATGAGATGAGAAACTTAGGTAAGTAATAACTAAGAATTGTTGAGGAGAATAATTTGTAATAACAATGCAATAGTTATATGAGAAGGTTAAACAACAACTTGAGTTGAATACAAGACAATACAAGAAGATAACTGATTTGAGAAGAATAGAAGTGAATTTTGAGGTAGGAGATCTAGTACTTTCCCATTTGTGGGTAAAGAGATTCCCTAAAGGGGAATACAAAAATTAAAATTGAAGAAAATAGGACCTTGTAAGGTCATAAGAAAGTTTTCTTCTAATACATATGAGATAGAGCTTCCAAGTAACATTGGAATCTTACCCATCTTTAATATAGCAGATTTGTATCCTTTCAAGGGAGAGGATAATGGAGAAGAAGCACATGAAGATGCATATAATCAAATCATCAATTGGGAGCAGCAACTACCAAGAACACAACCAAAACATATGGAGGCCATTTTAGACAAGAAGGTGATGAAAAAGACAAGGGATAAAGAGTATTACGAGTACTTGATCAAGTGGAAGGATCATCTAATTGAGGATTCAACATGGATAACACCTTAGACACCATCAAACATGGCAACAATGTTAAGGAGCTCGTGACAGTGAGCTCATGATTCATTTTGTTCCTGGCAACCTGATGCAGTGCATTTTGAATAAGCTCTAGCTTTAGGTTGTTTTAGAGTCTTGAAGGTCTTGAGAGTCTTTGTATGTCAATAAGAAGCCATATTCAAGCTTCAATGGTGTGTAATTGGTCATATAAACTTAGTTGCAATTTTCCCTCCTTTTCTAGATTTGAAAATTTGAAACTAGCTTGTATGGTATGAAAGGGTGAAAAGTGTGTCATAGGCCTAGATCACTTGCAATTAGTCCTTGGGAGTCTAAAATGATTATACAAATGTAAATCATTCAAATTCCAGCTGTAACTAGTCAATAATGCAACTCAAACTTCTCCAACATACCAAGAAGACAAAATTAGTATGTTTGTTGGAGTTTTGAAAGAGTTTAGAGAATCTTGGGGCTTGGAAACCAAAATAGAGTTTGTTGAAACATCGTAACCACTTGAAGAACCTCGAGCTTTATTTGGAAGGGTGGAAATAACACGAAAAGGATGATAAAAACAAGTTGTAAGATCCTTGTGGAAGTGGTTGATGGTTTCCCAAGTATAACATGCATTGTAACTCGTATTTCCAAACATTTAAAACATGAGTCTATGTTTTAGTGTGACTAACAAGTGTAATTGAATGCATGTCTATGTTTGCAAACCTTACTTGTTCATTTTCCATGCTTATTTCATGTTCCAAGCTCTAGAAACCCTAAAAATAAAGTTGTGAGAAACCAATTTCATGCAAAGCTTATAATTTAGGCAATTATGTGCATGATCACCACTTGACCCCTGAAGATGAAAGTCATAGAATGCCAAAACAAAGATGAGGAGTTTTAATGAGGTCTTGAAACACATTTTTGCTCCAGATATTCAATTTTCACTCTAGATATCCAATTTTCACTCCTCTTGGGTTGGTAAAAACCTTCGTAGGGTTAATTTGCTAAAACTTGAATATCTTTTGATTTATCCTGGTGGAATTCCTTGAAATTTTGCATGTACCTATGTTTTTCGTGTGCTCGAAAGGATTTTTGAGGTTTTATAGATTTTCGGTCCGTATAATGGCATTTATGGAGGATTATGTGTACTAGGGGGTCTAGGAGGCCTAATTTTAAGGTTTTTTGACAGTTTTTCTCCATTTTATTTCATTTCCTCAGTTGATAACTTCTAACGACCTCATGTGTGATTTAATCTAATCATATTCTATTTATGAATGCTCAGTGATGGCTTGATTCAATGTTAGAAGGAGTTTAGGGGTATTGAGAACCTATTAGGCCTACTAGATCTTTATACAACCCTATCAAGTTTGAAATCCGTCTTTGAAGTTTGAGTTAGGGAAATAAATACCTACACCACAATGCCTATGTTTTCTTTCCACCCAAAGATGATACACAACCTCCTCTCGTGCTTAATTTGTCTTGTATATTTCTTGTCTTTGCTCATTGTGATATGAGCTTATCAAACTCATAACCATGATTATGTAGGCTTTGATATTTTGGCTCGTGAATACCATTGACCACATTTTTATGCAAAACATCTATGTACTTTCAAAGTCTATTTTTAATTACAAGGTATGATGATGTGTTTCTAAGAAAAAGTATATTGTCCAATATGACATAATTGATTTGCACACTTACTATACACAACAAAGTCGTTGGGTTGAACTTCGATGATCCTTAACACCCCTCTTAAGCAAGAGAAGCAAAACTTAATGTTCAGTAAAGAGACATATATACATACTTAAAAATTAAGGGTCTATACGATGCATACATACATACGTGTATGCGTGCACATGTACAAATATACATGTACACGTCTATTGAGAGACACATTCCATGCCTTACTACCCCAAATTAGATATGTACCCTTGTATAGATATATAAAATTGTCAACTACTAGAGGTTAAATTTAGCGGTTGTTTACATGTTTTTCATGATTTTAACCTAAAATATTTGAATTTTTTGAAATAATTGGATCGATATTCGAATTATATATATGCATAAATATATATTAAAAAATTATTAAGTAGAAAATAATCTTTCATATATATTTTTTTAATTAAAAATACTCTCCGTCACCTAAAAATTATTTGACAGGCATGAGTGGCCGTGAAATTTAACGTAGATCGTCTACTGTATTTCCCATCTGCCGTCTGACGTCCGTCCCATTTTTCCCGTCTCGTAACGGGAAATAATTTTCCCACTACATAGATTTGTAAACAATCAAACGCTGCTCAGCTCGGTACTTACAGGAAAAATAACAGAATGACCAGACCTCCCTTGAAGCGTCTCTTTCCCATCGGTAAACCCTCATTGAACCCTAAACATCGATTATTCCATTCTTTTAAATCAATATATGTCAGCTTCAGCTTGTATCTGGGTGTTAAATCAATTGTAACATCTGAACATCAAATAAAATCATTTAAAAATATATTTGTTCAAAGTCACTGGTATGGCTTCATGTCGAGGGTTTATTGGGGTGTAAGTGGGTTGCTTAAGAGTTTGAGTGTGCTGGTTAAGGTTTTAAGCTGTCTAATTTGAGTTTTAAGTGGGTTAGCTAGGGATTGAATTGGGTAAATTACGGATTTAAGTGTGTACGGTTTAAAGTGGCATAATCAGGATTTTAAGCGGGATTAATTTGGGGTTTTAAATGGGTTAATTTGGGTTGTACGCGGATTATTTGGGTCACACTTGAATGCATTTGATTGGTGGATGTTGCTTTTCCATTAGGGTTTTTAAGTTGGTTAATTTTTTCTAGTACCCAATCCAAAATTTACAGTTCATTTCAATGTCGGAGGTTACATTAGCTCGATCTAGGTTGATGTACAGTTTGTTAAAAGTTTAAAGTTTTTGGCCACAATAGAATGTGCTTCTTTGGAAAATGTAGTAGAAGTGGTATTGCTCTTTTGTTTGAATTCCAGTAACTGTTTTGGGTAGGTACGCTGGAAACCTGTTTTCAGTTTTCAGAAATATTTTTCTACCGTAAAACTTGTAGAGGGTGGAAAATTTCTGCAAACAAATCTAGCAAATTCAGAAATATTTCCAACCGTTATAAGGAGTTTCAAAAGTGTTTTTACATTGGTACTCAGCTTTCTAAAATATTCTTGTAGTTTCCAAGTACCGTGCCCAGGAGTTTCCAGATATTTCTGCCGTTTCCAAGACTATTTCCTGATGATTCCCCTCACCTGACCTAGCATTCCCACTTTTGATATTTATGTTTCCATAGTTTTCAGGTTTCTGATTCTTTGTGCAGCATAGACATTTTTGTATTTTTTGTTGCAATGTAGAATAATTTGATAAACTATTTAAGAGTAAACCACTGGAAGTCCAATTTTTCCCCTAAAAAGTATGGGTTGTTTTCTGATCACTGGAACAAAAATGATAAGTTTAAGTTATTAAATTAGGTAAGATTGAGTAGGGTATGAGTGTTTGTGTGTACATATTTGATGACATTTCACTTGTATTATTTAGTAATTCCCTTCAAATTAGTAACACAGATTGAATTGTGCAGACAATAACTTGATCAATCTTAGAAACCAAATTGAAGCATGTGGTAAGTCTGTTCAAGCTGTTTTTTCGCATTGTCGTTGGCAACGATCTGAAGCAGAGAATTTGGCTGTTGGTAAGTTGGAAGAGAGAGATCACAAATCTAATGGTGTCATGCCACCTGAACTGGGTGAAAGAATGGCCTCTGGGAAGGAAATCTCTAATCACGAATTAGGTGGTAATTCAGAGGATTCAACTAAAAACAAATGGGCCTCACAGCTGGCATGGCTCAGCAATGTCTTGGAGCCAGCTTTGCAACTATATAGGCGGGCTCTGCCACCAGGTTTGACATTTATTTCTTCTTAGTTGCTATTTGTTGTACTTTGCTTTAATGGAAAGTAATCGAAGCACTGTATATCTTGGAATTCTATTCATTTGAGATAAGTATTCTATGATTTGAAGTTTAAACAAGTATTGAGTTTTTTTTTCCATGTGGCCTGTTGGAAGAATTATGTTACAAGTATTGCTGCATATATTTGATGAGCTTCGACTGTTGCATATATGGTATTGTATGGGGTAAACATACATGCAATACATAAAATATTCTCACAATGGTCAGAGTTTTGTCACATTTCTAATGATCACCAACAAGCCAAGAGATACTCTTTAGACTTCATTGTAGATAATGTTCAAGCTATGCAAAATACTTCCCCAACCATCACTTTTGGCATGCCATACACCTCGACCACTTTCAAAGGATATCCAAGAAGATTTGCACGAAGTATAGAATTTTGTGTTTTTCTCGGAAAAATTGTGGTTTTTGATTATGAGTTGGTGAAGTTCAGGGATCTGTAATGCCCACTATTTTACCACCCAAAATGTAACCAAAAATTGGCAATTTTTTTGTTGTGAAATCAAATGATGCAACACTGAAGAACTGTTGCACTAAACAATAGGCACTTAACACCAACACTTACCTTACAATAAACCAACATACCAAAAATTACAATTGTCACATGTGCAAGCATTGCATTTTATTACTTCAAAAGTGTTACCTTCACAGAAGCACGGTTTAAGTCGTTAGGCCTCACAATGTCACAATGCAAGTTAGTTTCGTTTCATTCTAAGGTCCATTCCAGAGTTAGAATTCTATATTTTTGCTTGCACTACCTATATCAGAACTTACATATCATCTTCCATTCTTAAACACAAAATGTTAGGTCCAAGAGTGCACAAATTTGGCGAGAATCATGCAATGAACTCTAGCCATCACTCAAGAAGTGAGGTATGCATGAATAAGTTGCTTAACCCATAAAAATGTCTTCCTAACCATCATTATTCTACCAATTATAGCTCACATGCAATTCAAACAATGCAAAGGGAGATGAGTTTAACTCGTAACGCCTTTCACGAGGCCCATGTACTTCTCATCGAGGTGTTTTGTAAGTACAAAAAGTAGGGTCAACACAATTTGACCTTCTCTTAATTTGGTATAACGGAGATGCTTGACTAACGCATGAGTGTGACCAAGGAACGTCACAAAGTTTCCCATATCACTATGACCAAAATCCATTCTCTTTATAAGGTGTTGTTTCAATCAAAATTTCCACCAAGAACAAAACATTCCAGTATAAGGTACTCATTTAAGGTTAACCCACGAACATGGGTTATGAAGAAGAACACTTACCGAGCTACTCAAATGCCTATGGAACTTCCTTCCACGACAAAAGCTAAGCTTGGCCCAAATATCTCTTCACACATAACTCTAAACCCTCTAATGGCACAATAAGGAGACCAAATCTCAAGTATTAACATATGAACATGATTTCATTTGTTTGATGGGTATGACTACACCATCCTCAAGATAATTATAGGAAGCTTACCACATAAGCCACTGATAGGGATGACTAACTCCTTTCTTAAGATCATGGAAGTACTTTCCTTATGTCCTATAGAGGCATTACCTTTAAGGAGAAGTTGTAACATTATAAGACTAACATTGAATGGTCCTTTCCTACCAGTGGTGATGAATAGGTCTTGAAAGAACTTACCTTGGTTACCGTGCACTATACACACAATTATCAATTCCTTCCAAATCCTACACTCGGGTTAAACTTGGATCCAAAAGAATGGCCTTTTTATTCAACACGATGGAAGGGTTCCACCCTACTTCCACTTGCTTCTAAGACCAATCCACGATAGTGCCATTATAGCAAGTTACTAACATATTTCATCATGAAAAACTTTAAATTCCATCCCTTTAACTATACCTAAATTGTTATTAAATGAGACCATTACCCCATAGCTATCTTGTTAGTTGAACTTAAAATCCCACAAACACATATTATGGTAACTAACGACTAAGAGAGAGAGAGAGATAAAAGTTTATAAGATTATCATGACATGAGATTGGTTCTTTTAATCCAGATATGCATTGTTCATTGATCTGCTTACTTGGGTCTGTATTGGTTATCATTCTTCTCCTATGTTCTACTTGCAAGGAAGTTTGTAATGTCCCTTTTTTGAGGGATTTGAATAAAATTCCAGAATTCTGAAAATTAATTACAACAAACTTAAAATTTATTACAGCGGAAGAAAATCATGGAAATAAGTGCAAAAAATCTTCAATATAATATTAATCTTCAAATAGGAATGTTTAAAGTCAATTGGAAAGGGTTTTCGTCCTTCCAAAAGACCTCACTTGGGGTTTTCGTCCCAAATGGTAAGAAATGTGAGAGAACTCTCTCAATATTCGAAATTACAAATGACAAGTTATGAGCAAATGAATGCCCCACACCCCTATTTATATTATTTCTTCCTTGGCGCCAAAATATGAAAAGACATGATCTCTCATATCTCTCATATGCCTTGGCCGACCCTTATAATTATTTATTTTCCTTGGCCGTCCATATTTCTTCTCTAACATGCTTTTAAAACATTTATTAAATAATAAAAAACATATTAGATGCTTCCTTCATAATTTCTTCAATTCATCCAAGGATAGAAATGGCTGGAAATTCCATAATTGTCTTTAAAAGGGAAAAAAGGGACATGACAGTCCTCCCTCCCCAAGATTGCTTGTCCTCAAGCAATCGCTAATGCCTAGATCCCAAACAATCTTCTGCTGCTCCTTCGTAGAATCTTCATTCCAAAAAGAGGGTACATCATCTTCGTAACATGTGTTCCAGGTGATGGTGTCTTCAAGATGACATAAGGAGTCATCAAAGGGATGAGCTTTGCTAAGCTCCAAGACTGCCCACTTAAAATTGTCTTCTTGAAGTGAATGTGATTGTGGACATGACTTCAATCCTTGCTTATTCTCATCTGGTGGCTCTCCTTCCTTTACTTCCTCTTCTTCCTGCCCTAAGGGTTTGGTATGGAAGGTTCTTGTGGGAGGAAATGCGGATGACTCCTTATCATTCAATGTGTTCTGTAATCTGCCCATATTTGAATTAAATTGATGATGGTGATCAACTTTTTGTGAAGACAAGCTAGGGAGGAGCACATCTGAATCGTATACGATCCTTGGACCTTCAACAAAGCTTTCATCCACTTCTTCTTCCTTCACACCTTGTTCACAAGTGCTTGGGATGTCGTGGTGGTCCTTTCTCGAATGCGATTCTTCATTTCTGGGCTCTTTTTGGTTTGCTGCTACCAACGGACCAGCGGGCTGCCTTATGTGGGTTTCTACCATTATTGCTTCTTGTTCTCCATCATTAACGCTGATGTTATTTGTCTTTTGAGGGAGGTCATTCACTTCACCTTTGAGCACATGCTCACCTAGAATACCAAATTTCGATCTTATGAAATCTGGAAATGGCAAAGCATTACGGATGTCTATTGGTAGAGCTTGGTATTTTTTGAAGAGATCTTCCACCTCCGTGACTATTGAAACCCCGACTTTTTGAGAGTCCATGCTCTGATAGTTTTGTATTCCTTGTTGCCAACTTCCATAAAATTATAGGTCTTAAGAGGATAAAACTCGATACCACTGTAATGTCCCTTTTTTGAGGGATTTAAATAAAATTCCAGAATTCTGGAAATTAATTGCAGCAGACTTAAAATTTATTACAACGGAAGGAAATCATGGAAATAAGTGCAAAAAATCTTCAATATAATATTAATCTTCAAATAGGAATGTTTAAAGTCAATTGGAAAGGGTTTTCGTCCTTCCAAAAGACCTCACTTGGGGTTTTCGTCCCAAATGGTAAGAAATGTGAGAGAACTCTCTCAATATTCGAAATTACAAATGACAAGTTATGAGCAAATGAATGCCCCACACCCCTATTTATATTATTTCTTCTTTCGCGCCAAAATATGAAAAGACATGATCTCTCATATGCCTCATTGTTAGGAAATAAGAGATAAAATATGCGTAATAATCCCTCGCTGTGAATAGAACAATAGAAACTAATGTAGAAAATATTACAGATCTGAAATAAATGTGCAGAATAAAATAACACAACACAAAGAGATATTTAACGTAGTCCACCCAATTTGGGCTACATCCACCGGGATCACTTGCTCGATTTTATTACAAGCCACCGCTCTCTCAATATAATACCCAAATCTGTTTGGAGCTATGCTCAACAAACTCTATAGAATTCACACCCGAATTCAGACACATCTGCAATGTTACATTATAATTCTACCATATGCATAAAACCACATAAGTAGACAATTGCTTAAGTAGTTTTACAAAACCGTGGGTATTAAAACCATGGGCCAAAACCGTCCCATAAACCTATGGGTCAAAAATCCCCCATATGAGAAAAGCACGTTTCCGGTATATCGGGCACGTTTTAAGGCCAAATTTTTTTGGCGAGACAACTGTAGAAAGTGTACAATACTCTTAGTGTACAGTCTTCAACACTTTCACACATGAATACAGGCTCCACAACCTAACAATCTCCCACTTGAGACTAGTTTTCCTCCGAGCAAGCTTCTCAACCCTTCACTAGTTTCCATGAAGACAACCAAAGTCGAACACGCCTTCAGTTTTTCCCATGTGACCACCTTGGTCATCATGTCCTGTAGGATTTTGACCGTGGTATGAATATTTTCTAGCTTCAACTTCTCTTCCTCCAAAGTTGTCCTAATGAAATGGTATCTTAACTATATATGCTTCATCATAGAGTGGAAAACAGAGTTCTTAGCTAGGTGTAGCACTCGACTATCACTACGCAACTTTTCTTCCTCCCGTTTATGCCCCAACTCCTCAAGCAATTGTCTGTAACCAAATCATTTCTTTGCTTGCCTCTCGTGGCAACAACATATTCAACCTCCGTGGTTGATAAAGCCACCAACTTTTGTAGTCGTGAAATCTAGCTTACCGCTTCTCACCTACAATGTAAACATAACCTATCATGCTCCTCCTATTGTCTACATCTCCACCATATTTGAATCTATATAACCACACAAAGTGGTGTCTCGATCCACTAGCACAAAACTGTCCCCATGGTCCCTCTCAAATACCGAAGGATCCACTTTACTTACTTCGCCGGTGATCCCTACCCGGATCACTCA
Organism: Taxus wallichiana var. yunnanensis; assembly: GCA_018340775.1. Taxonomy (NCBI): domain Eukaryota; kingdom Viridiplantae; phylum Streptophyta; class Pinopsida; order Cupressales; family Taxaceae; genus Taxus; species Taxus wallichiana. The sequence goes on along the minus strand of CM031242.1, from coordinate 496,518,238 downwards.
TAAATCTACTCACCGCTCCTGCACGGCTCATGGCCCCACCTTTGCATGGGCAATATCAAAGCCCAGTGCACACCATGACATACATCAAACGCCAACCATTGATGAGTAAGGTACTTGACATCCGGTTTCTCTCTGCTCTGTCTTGGGACACTTTGCTCCATTGATAACTTGAAATGGCTTGCCAAAGGAGTCCCAACCGGTTTAACATCCTGCATATTAAACCTCTCCAAGACCTTCTTAATGTACTCTTCCTGAGATAAAGTTAGCTTCCGTTCCTTCCTATCCCGAGATATCCTCATACCAAGGATTTGTTTGGCTACCCCCAAATCCTTCATAAAGAAAGGATTCACTTAGTTTGCTTCTTGAGTAATTTTATTTCTTGCATGTTTTTACCTACAACCAATATGTCATCCACATACAAACACAAGATAATATAACCGCCATCCTCAAATTTCTTTTATATACATGCAATGTTGAATGACATCTAATATAACCTTGCTCCATCATGAAGCTATCAAATTTTTATACCATTGACATGGAGCTTGCTTTCAAGCCATACAAGCTTTTCTTGGTTTGCACACCATCTCCTCTTTTACTTTTGACCTCATAGCCCTTTTGCTGCATATATAGTTCCTCCTCCAAATCACCATGGAGAAATGCAGTCTTTACATCAAGTTTTCTAAGTGCAAGTCTTCTGCTGCAACTATTCCTAGAACAGTTCTAATAGAAGTCATTTTTACTACAGGAGAAAAAATCTCATCAAAATCTATACCCTTTTTTTCGTGCAAACCCCTTGACCACCAATCGGGCCTTGAATCTTTTCTTGCCTCCTTCCTCTTTGACTTTGAACACCCACTTGTTCTGTAATGCTCTTTTGCCTTTGGGTAGCTTCACCAAATCCCATGTTTGGTTCTCCATGAGAGCCTGATGCTCCTCATCCATGGCTTGCTCCCACTTCTTCCCGACATCTACTCGCATTGCTTCATCAAAACTCTCGGCTCTCCATTATCGGTGAGTAATAAACAATAAAGAGAAGGAGAAAAATGTTAAAGTCCTCTTCTTACCCTAGAAGACCTCCTCAATATAGGAGTTTGGGGTTCTCTGGGGAGGTCCCGAACCGATTCATGTGTCACTTTCCCATTCGGAAGATCCTTTACCGCTGCATATTTTTCTTAGATTCTTCCCGTTTTCCTACAAATGCTTTGCTTATACATGACTTTCTCATTAAAGGACCACATCCCTAGATCGAATGATTTTCTTGTCTTTAATACTCCAACATTTATATCCAAAGTCATCACCACCATAACCAATGAAAGTACATTTTTCTCGATTTAGCCTCTAGCTTGGTCCTATCATCCTTGTCTATATGGACAAACACTTCACATCCAAAGACTCTAAGAAATGAATAATCAACTTTTTACCATACCAAGCCTCTTTAGGTATGCCTCCATCCAAGGCACTTGAGGGTCCTCTGTTTATCAAGTATACAAAGTGTGCTCACACTGCTTCGCCCAAAAAGAAAGAGGTAGTCCTGCATGTAACCTCATGCTCCTAAGCACATTTCATTATTGTTTTGTTCATCCTTTTCGACATCCCATTCTCTCACGGAGTTCTGGAACCGTCTTTTGCCTATGGATTCCATTCTTAGAACAATAATCATCAAATTTTTGTTTGCAATACTACCCTCCATTATATCGACTGAGACATTTTAGCTTAAGACTGTTTCATTCTTTACTAAGGCTTTCCATTTAACAAAAGTGTCAAATACATCGATTTGTTTATAATACAATAAACCCAAACTTTTCTTGTTGCATCATCAATAAAAATAACATAATAACTTGAACCCCAAGAGATGATACCGAGCCGGCCCCCACACATCGAATGCACCAGCTCTAACTTACTCTCTTTCTTTGTAGGCCAACCTTGAGAAACCTTACTCGCACTTTGTTTTCCATATACGCAGTCCTCGCTGTAACTCCAAACCTGTTTCTCGTATATCTAGGGCAAATCCTTCTTTATGATCTCCATGCCCTTATGACTCATATGACCGAGCCTATAGTGCCACAATGTTGTATCTACTTTAAAGCCACAAGATTACAAACATTAGTGCTATAAGTGGTTAAATACAAGGTTCCAACCTTCTTATCTCTTGCCATCACAAGAGCACCCTTGGTAACCTTCCAAGAGTCCACTGTAAATATCACAGTACAACCATCACTTCCCAACTGGCCCGCCGATATCAGATTTCATTTTAAAGTAGGCATATGTCTAACATCCTTCAATAGCCATGTATTCCCATTTAGCATCTTAACCCGAATGAGATTCTTTTCCAACTATCTGCAAGACTCTCATCACCAAGAAAAACATGCCCAAAATCCCTGAACATAATCAACAAAATAATGCATGTGGAGTAGCATGGAAAGAAGCCCCCAAATTTAAAACCAAGATTCAACAATATTGTGCAAAAAGAAAGAATCAAAGCATCCCGACATACATTACCCCGTTGCCACATTTGCCTCGTTTTTTTTTTGTTTATTCTTGTCCCAAGCTCCCAACAATCCTTCTTTGCATGCCTAGACTTTCCACACGGTGCCGACATCTATCTTGCTTTTGGATTTTGACCTTTGCCCGATCTTTCGATTTTCCACGGCTTCCTCTATTCTTCCGTCTCCCTCTAGTTTCCATTACATCAAAGCATTCTACAAGAAGTAGATAAGATAAGATAAGATAATGTTATTAATGTCCAACAAATGACCAAAAAAGTAGGTCAATGGGACTGCAGAGTACAAAGCAAACAAAACTAGCAAGAGGACCCAAACGGGTCACCAAATACAATGAGAGAAGGGAGAGGAGGAGAAGGAAACATTAGATGCCGAGAGACCAGGAACAAAGAAGAGAGAGATGACAGTGTGGGGAGGGAGCGGAAGGAGCAACATCCCCGACAACATCACCTAACACGCAAGGCCGGATGAGAGTAACACACCGCACCGCACCGCGGCAAGAAGCGAGATCAGTGGAATGCTTGGGGAGCCGGTGTCCGAGAGGAAGGCGGTGCCTCAGAGTAGGCCCGGTGGATGTATAGGCCTCATCATGTGGAGGTGCCCTGGGACATGCCTGAGATATGGAGCCTCGGGAGGAAGGAACGGAGTCACGAGACTTGACGGACCTAGACTGGGGGTCCAGACACGTAACCAAACGCCGCTTAGCCCCTCTCATCGGGGAGAGCAATGGGAAGAAGGAAGTGATCAGTCTAGTAGCCATCCGTCCCACGGGGGATGGAGGAGCCTGTCCCGGAACCTGATGGTCTCCTGAAGGTAGAGAGCAAGACATCTCTGATCATAGTATCTGAAGAAAGTTGTGAAGGAAGGAAGCTCGCCTCATGAATGTGCAATGGAATCACCCACGAATCTCACAAGTAAACATGACATCTCATAGTAGAAGGTTCCCAGAACTTTTTCTTCACATTTCCTCGCTTAGAATCACCCCTACAACATCCTCAAACTTCAACTTTGAGTTAGCTAGAACTCGAGTTGCTTACCGCCATTACTAGGCTATTCCAACTCTTAGGTAAAGAGCACAAAATTAATAAAGCCCTAACTTTTTCATCAAATTCTATTATAACTGAAGCTAGCATATTTACAACCGTATTAAAATCATTTAAATGATCTGCTACTGAACCATTCTCAGACATCTTCATATTAAATAACTTTTTCATTAAAAATATCTTATTAGAGGCAAAGGGTTTTTCATACAACTACCCTAATGCATCCATTAGTTCTTTTGTAGTCTTTTCCTTGAAACATTAAATAATACCGAAGATGCAAGACACAACCGGATTGCCCTAAGTGCCTTCCGATCCAACAAACTCCATTCCACATCCGTCATGCTTGAGGGTTTGTTCACCTTCTCGACAACGGAATGTAAAGATCCCTCCGATAAAGGTAATATTCCATCCGCATCTTCCAAAGACTCGAAATTTTGCCTGTTGAAGTTATCAACCCTTGATCTTCCATCATCTCGCTATAGCTCCCACTCAATCTAAAACTTTCCTGCGATTCAACACTTGATAAACCAAACCAGACTCGATACCAATTTTTAGGAAATAAGGGATAAAATATGGAACAATCATCACGTAATCACAACAATAGGAACTAATATGCAAAAAATATTATAGATTTGAAATAAAAGTGCGAGAATAAAATAACACAACACAAAGAGACAATATTTAACGTGGTTCACTCAATTTGGGCTACATCCACAAAGAATCACTTGCTCGATTTTAGTACAAGCCACCGCTCTCTCAATACAATACCAGATCTGTTTGGAGCTATGCTCAACAAACTCTGCTGAGAATTCACATCATCAATTCAAACACATCTGTGCAATGCTACATAATGATTCTACCATATGCATAAAACCACATAAGTAGACAACTGCTTAAGCAGTTTTACAAAACCGTGGGTATTAAAACCATGGGCCAAAACCGTCCCATAAACCTATGGGTCAAAAATCCCGCCCATATGAGAAAAACACGTTTCCGGTATATCGGGCACATTTTAAGGCCAAAATAATTTTGGCGAGACAACTGTAGAAAGTGTACAATACTCTTAGTGTACAGTCTTCAACATTTTCACATATGAATATAGGCTCCACAACCTAACATGCATGGTCCTTCATATGCCTTGGCCGAATTTAATTTTTATAATTATTTATTTTCCTTGGCCGTCCCATATTTTTTCTCTAACATGCGTTTAAAACATTTATTAAATAATAAAAACATATTAGATGCTTCCTGCATAATTTCTTCAATTCGTCAAGGATAGAAATGGCTGGAAATTCCATAATTGTCTTTAAAAGGGAAAAAAGGGACATGATAGTACTCCCTCACCAAGATTGCTTGTCCTCAAGCAATCGCTAATGCCTAGATCCCAAACAATCTTCTGCTGCTCCTTCGTAGAATCTTCATTCCTAAAAGAGGGTACATCATCTTCGTAACATGTGTTCCTGTGTGATGGTGTCTTCAAGATGACATAAGGAGTCATCAAAGGGATGAACTTTGTTAAGCTCCAAGACTGCCCACTTAAAATTGTCTTCTTGAAGTGAATGTGATTGTGGACATGACTTCAATCCTTGCTTATTCTCATTTGGTGGCTCTCCTTCCTTTACTTCCTCTTCTTCCTACCCTAAGGGTTTGGTATGGAAGGTTCTTGTGGGAGGAAATGCAGATGACTCCTTATCATTCAATGTGTTCTGTAATCTGCCCATATTTGAATTGAACTGATGATGGTGATCAGCTCTTTGTGAAGACAAGCTAGGGAGCAACACATCTGAATTGTATTCGATCCTTGGACCTTCAACAAAGCTTTCATCCACTTCTTCCTTCACACCTTGTTCACAAGTGCTTGGGATGTCGTGGTGGTCCTTTCTCGAACGTGATTCTTCATTTCTGGGCTCTCTTTGGTTTGCTGCTACCAACGGACCAACGGGCTGCCTTATGTGGGTTTCTACCATTACTGCTTCTTGTTCTCCATCATTAACGCTGATGTTATTTGTCTTTTGAGGGAGGTCATTCACTTCACCTTTGAGCACATGCTCACCTAGAATACCAAATTCCCATCTTATGAAATCTGGAAATGGCAAAGCATTACGGATGTCTATTGGTAGAGCTTGGTATTTTTGAAGAGATCTTCCACCTCCGTGACTATTGAAACCCCGACTTTTTGAGAGTCCATGCTCTGATAGTTTTGTATTCCTTGTTGCCAACTTCCATAAAATTATCAGGCCTTAAGAGGATAAAGCTTTGATACCACTGTAATGTCCCTTTTTGAGGGATTTAAATAAAATTCCAGAATTCTGGAAATTAATTGCAGCAGACTTAAAATTTATTACAGCGGAAGGAAATCATGGAAATAAGTGCAAAAATCTTCAATATAATATTAATCTTCAAATAGGAATGTTTAAAGTCAATTGGAAAGGGTTTTCGTCCTTCCAAAAGACCTCACTTGGGGTTTTTCGTCCCAAATGGTAAGAAATGTGAGAGAACTCTCTCAATATTCGAAATTACAAATGACAAGTTATGAGCAAATGAATGCCCCACACCCCTATTTATATTATTTCTTCCTTGGCGCCAAAATATGAAAAGACATGATCTCTCATATGCCTCATGACCCTTCATATGCCTTGGCCGACCCTTATAATTATTTATTTTCCTTGGCTGTCCCATATTTCTTCTCTAACATGCTTTTAAAACATTTATTAAATAATAAAAAACATATTAGATGCTTCCTTCATAATTTCTTCAATTCGTCCAAGGATAGAAATGGCTGGAAATTCCATAATTGTCTTTAAAAGGGAAAAAAGGGACATGACAAAGTCCATCAACACATCCTTTATAAGCAACATCCTCCCAAACCTATGTGGGTACAAGTTCTTTTCCAAAAGTGGTTCTCAACTCAGATCCGTAAGGCCATATGACACAATGTTCATGAAGGTTACTAGAGTTGAAGGGATGATTGAGCAAAGACTAAGACTCTACACACAATACATTACCTACCATCTTGAAGACATACGTTAATGGACGTGACTTAACAATGGTCAAGACAAGGCTCCTTAATTGCTAGCTTACAACTTCTATTATTATTTCTTATTATCTTTAAAGGTATACCATCATTTTGCACTAATCTGCCCAAATCGTAAATAATATTATCCTTTCGCAACATTACATTGTCCTCTTTCTTTCCATATTTAGAATTAACAAAGCATTATTCTCTTATGATCATCCTTGACACCTTTTACAAATGTCATGTATAATCTACCATGCTTGAGTTGGACATTTATCTTGTTTTTAAGACTTCCAAGTTCTTAAATGTTCGACATCCAAGAAGAGACAATCAAAAATGAGACCACTAAACATCACCTATATGATGAGATTCACCGACTCTACTCCATACTCACCTGAGACAACATAACTTAAGGAAAATTATTTGAATGCACGGATATAAGTGACCACGATTTTTATAAATTGAGTGACAATGAAACAATACCTATCAATTATAGTATTCACCTTTTCCATTTACAAATTACTATTATGAATGATAAGCAAGAAGATATGTGGACTAACCAATATTTGGGAATCACAAGACCGTAAAGTAGTGTGAAATGGTTGTTAAGGGATCATGACACAAGCCTTATTATCAACATAAACCTTTTTCTTTACAATGTTTACAACATTAATACTTTTCAAGCTTCAGCTCACTTCCATACAACATACAAAATGGTAAGAATTTATCACAGTTCACTAATTTATTCATTCAAATGATGTAGTTGAATGTAAGGTTACTAGGTGAAATTTCACCACTATTTATATTTAACACTGACATGACATTATCTCTCAATGAAGGAATTTATTCATATGCCTTTAATAATACAACATGTACTATTGTTCAAATGCGATACATTTCATCTAACATGCTTTTAAACATTTTTAAATAAACATTAAACTTAAATCTTCATCATCCATTTTGTAATGTCCTCTTTTCAAGAATAGTTCTTAAAGACCTTTGGCCATAATTTTGTCTACCCAACGGAAAAAAGGGTATGACAAAGGTGATTAAGTCACATAAGTTATTACAAAGTGCTATTTTTTTTTTATAAAATTATTAAAGCACTTGTATTAATTTATTTGGCTTAATAATAAAATTGTAATTCTAGATAGATGCATTGGGCACACAATACATTACCTACCATCTTTGAAGACATACGTTAATACGTGACTTAACAATGGTCAAGACAAGGCTTAATTGCTAGCTTACAACTTCTATTTTTATTTCTTATTATCTTTAAAGGTATACCATCTTTGCACTAACTGTTAAATCATATAATATTATCCTTTCGCAACATTACATTGTCCTCTTTCTTTCCATATTTAGAATTAACGCATTATTCTCTTATGATCATGCTAACACCTTTTTACAAATGTCATGTATAATCTACCATCCTTGAGTTGGACAATTATCTTGTTTTTAAGACTTCTCGTAAGTTCTTAAATGTTCGACATCCAAGAAGAGACAAAAATGAGACCACTAAAGATCACCTATATGATGAGATTCCCACCGACTCTACTCCATACTTGAGACAACATAACAAGGAAAACTATTTGAGTGCAATATAAGGTGACCATGATCAACTATAAATTGAGTGGCAATAACAACACCTATCAATTAAGTATTCACCTTCCCGTTTACAAATTACTATTATGAATGATAAGCAAGAAGATAAGTGGACTAACTACAATATTTGGAATCACAAGACCGTAAAGGTGTGAAATGGTTGTTAAGGGATTGACACAAGCCACGTTATCAACAGAAACCTTTTTCTTTACAAGCTTACAACACTAATACTTTTCAAGTTTTAGCTCACTTCCATACAACATACAAAATTACAAGAATTTACCACAATTGACTAATTAAACTATTCTACAATGTAGTTGAATTGTAAGGTTACAAAGTGAAATTTCACCATTTCTTTATTTAACACACATGCACAATGAAGGAATTTATTCTGTCTTTAATAATACAACATGTACTATTGTTCAAATGTGATACATTTCCATCCCGTCCTGATTACACATTTTCAGAAATAAACATTAAACTTAAATCTTTCATCATCCATTTTGTAATGTCCCTCTTTTCGAATAGTTCTTATTGAAGACCTTTGGCCCAATTTTGTCTACCCGATGGCCAAAGGGTATGCACAAGGGTGACATAAGTCACAATAAGTTATTACAAAGTGCTGTTTTTTTATAAAATTAATAAAGCACTTGTATTAATTTATTTGGCTTAATAATAAAATTGTAATCTCTAGATAGATGCATTGGGTCTAATATTATGTTGTATCCTTCCTAGGGAGAATAGAAAAGAGGCCCATGCTAATTTTGTGTCATCCCTAGGCAAAAATGCGACTTGGGCAAAGGAGGGAGAATAAAGTTTAGAGAGGATAAAAATTATAATTCCTCCCTAGAAAAATGCGACCTAGCCTAAGGGAATTTGGGGCACATGTCTAGAGGAAATCACCTTTTTTGATTGGTCATTGTGGAGGCCTCTTTGGGTCATTTCTCTTATAAAAGGGAGAGGTCGACTTGAGGAAAGCATGCTTATTCACTTATCATTTTCTGATCTTGCACTTAAGCTTTGATGCTTTTGCAAATTACATTCCAAGGACGAAAACCCTTCAGAATTTACCCTCTAGAGGACGAAAACCCTCTTAGAGAATGAGAGGAATTTCCACCCAGGCAATTCCATAGAGCTTGCAGCGAGTTTCTCAATCATTTCCAACAGTTGTGATGCAATTTTGTGGCAAGGGTTCAATCAATAAAAGTGCAGCAGTCTTGTCTTATTTTTATTATGTGGAGCGACCCACTTTCTGGACAGTTCGTGGTATTTGAAGTTCATTTCCAGGTCTGACCTTAATTGCTTTCATTTATTCTGTAATTCTGGGCTTCAAATATAATGTTTTCAGATTTTTCGGAGGAAATACAGAGCTGCTATAGTCCCTAATATTCTGCAGCATTCTGGGACAGTTATTGACAGTTATTCTTGTGTATCTGTGCCTGCAAATTCTATTTTTATCCTGTACTGAACTGCTGAAAGATTATGCTATACATTTACGTGGGAAGAATATTTATTAGCTGATGTTTTACAAGGGTTTCCCTCATACTCCTAGTCGCCATTTCTGGCAATTAATTACAGCAGTATAAATAATTGCAGCAGTTAAACTGTATTCTGTATGCTCATATTCAACACTCCAAAGCCTGATCTGGATATATAAAAAGTCTGCATTTCATCTTTAGGAAAGTACTATCAATTATTGTTGTTGTTTGATAGGTCTATTAGAAACATAGTTGCATTTGTCCTCTTGAAAACTGATCCACAGAAGTATAACCTGAGAAATTCATATATAAGGGTTACCTTGAGTGTTGACTTTGCCAAAAACCACTAAGGATCCAAGGAGTTCCATTTGGGGACTTTTCACATTTTAATCTTGTTTACGCTGCCTGTAACCAACACATGGTCAACATAAACTGCTGACATGACATCTACCCAAAATCTAGCATAATTCATGTTTTCATAGTTTTTCATTCACATGACTATAATACTTAACACACAATAAGAGAGAGTTAGAGATACATTTCATTTCATTTCATTTCCTAACTAGAGAAAGAGAGGCCGTTTTTAAGACAACCAAATTTATCAAAACATGCCACAAAAAGAGTGTTCTATACAGTTATCTATAAGTGTCTACTCATTAGTTATTTGGCACGAGAGGGCCCCACGACATTCTTTCACATTTACCTACTAGTTTGTGAAAATGACCAAATTTAGCCCGAGGGCTAAGAAGCTGCATTCAAAAACTAATTTTCAATGGGCGAACGCATCACGAGACAAATCTTATACGCTCTCCTATATATAGAGAATTCACAAGAGTTGACAGAACTTAGAATTGACAAATATGGTACGAATGGCGACTACTTTTCCGGAGCCACCGGTCGTAATTGGACTAGTTTGACCTGGTCACCCAAAGTGACCAAGGAGGCCTACAAAACCCCTTTGCAAAACTAACTAGCGAGGTGTTTTTCTCAAAACTAAGGGTTGCAAGAAATTGTCATGGAAAAATACTAGAGGTATATGGAGGTCGATATCCATTTCTTCACCCAAGGCCAAAGCGGCAAGCCAAAATTGGTCCCAACTTTGAGTTTTAGCAGCTTCCCAAAACTGCAAAAAGGGTTAACAAGGCTCCTAGAGAGGTGACGAAAAGTGCACAAATGGTCATTCGAGGGCGTTTTAAGGTTTGATACAACACCCCACATGATAGGGAACACAACCACAACTCAACTTTCCCATTTCGGGGTTTAGAGGGGTGTTTTGCGAGTCACCGAAAATCACGTTTTATTAACTTTGCAAGGTAAACAAAAAGGGTAGTTTTAAGCTAGAAATCAGGTTGAACTCGTTGTTTTGTTTTTCGTTATCCGAAGATTGTTATCAAAGCTACCCAACCTCTAAGGAGATAAAACATAAAACTGGGTCACACTCAAAACCTACCCTTCAAGTTGTGCGTAGAAAGGGAATTTTTTTAAAATGGTGGAGTTACTTTGCGTTAAAACTTACAAAAGCAAACTCATCATCCGTTTTTTTTAAACATCCATAAGAAAGGAAAATAGAAAACATTGAAATCATGTAAGATATAGGAGTTAACCATGCTCGTTAGAGAACGACGCTGGGTTATCGTGGCTCCAGGTGGTTTGCATGCTCTCCAACATTCTCCGAATCATTTGGACCTCCTCTATCCTGACCATTTTGCATACATTCCAACTCGCCATTTTACTAGTAGCTTATCAAGCTAGCAAAACCAATCTAAGGATCGAGTTAGGACTGATCTCATTGTTGAGTTGTGACCGAGTTGGGAGGAAGCTAGCAAGGAATGTGGACTCTTGGCTTTAAACCTGCCAATGACATTTACTTTCATGCCTCTTAAGGACTTTTCAACAAACTCATTTTGTGCATACCCTGCAACATTGCATTCCATGAGACCACCTCCTATTTAGGCCTTTTGTCAAACACTTCACGTTCCCTGTGTATGCTTCCACATGTTGCCATGTACATAACTTTTTGCTCAAACATTGCAACACAACATAAAACAAAAATCTGCTCTCCATCATGCTTTGGTGGATTTTCTTACCCTGTTTTAAATCTCCCATTTTGGACACAGGCTGGAAGGGCACGGCCATTGTAAATGACAGTGCCTCATTATCATTGTGGCAAAAGTAGATTGAATAACTATGCGCATTTCCAGTGCTTCAATTATAAGCATAAACTGCCGATGCCCTCCAAACAGCTCATGTGTTTTGTCTATGTGCCCACATTTTGCATACATGTCTATTAGGGTATTTGCAACCACAACATCTGACAAAATCCCAATGAACATCCATGCCCTAATCCTAAGGCTCCCATTTTGGCACATGCAGGGACAATGTTGGCAAAGGTAATCTAATCGATTTGAACACCTGTTGGCTGCATTTGGTGAAACAGTTTCAATGCCAATGCCATCCTCTGCAGAACTCAACTCACAACAATATGTAGAGGTGGAGAGCTGTAGGAGACGCTACACATTCCTGTTCCTACACACCCATTAAACCCTGTTCAAAGCTCTTATTATTAGCGCAGGCAGGGAGGATGCTAACAACGGTTGTGGAGTCTGGATGCATGCCTACCAAGTGCATTTGTTTAAAGTTTAAAGGCCTTTTCAACAGATCCATTCTGAGCATATCCTGAAATCACTGCACTCCATGAAATCACGCCTCTGCTCCTCTTCCAGGAATCCAGGACCTGAAGTGTGTCTTCCAACGTCCCATTTCAACCCATTAAAACTACTCCCAGGCACACAAAATCTGTCACAAAATGGAGGATGTGGGAAGAGATGATCGAGGGGTTTGGGTGCTAAAACTAGTCAATTGCATTTACTTGAAAGTCAAACCAATGTCCAATCCAACAGAGACAAGGTGTGCAGATGGGGAAGGGGAACGATGCAAGGGTAAACTGATCAAATTGGCGGCCTGTTACTCAGTGAAGCAATAATGCTTGCGTGAGGATACCCATGCTTCTTGTACACAGCCCCTACCATCTCTCACCCACTCCTGCCACTGCCTTCACTTCTCCACCAACCTCCTTAATTCCACTTCCACCACCACTTCTCCATTTTATTTTTATTTTTAAAAATATTTTATTTAAACTCATTGACATTTTAAATTGTAAATTCATTTTTATTTAATGATCAATTTTATATTGATATAACACATTAGCCAGATGGAAAATTGAGTTGTTAATGATCAAGATGGGGCTTGGGGTCGGATATGAGCCTGGAGAAAAATTACTCAATTCTCTTTTTCTGAGAAAAACATTAATAAGCCATACCCCCAATTAAGTAAAACAATATACTAGATAATAACTATCATCGTTAACAGTATTATCACGATGATCTAAAATCCATTACGCACCATGAAATGGAAAGCTCGATGGATGCTAACGAATCACCAACATAGGTGCTCACGAGAATCAGCTAAGTGCGGCCTCCAAGACTCTTCCTCTTGACAACATGTTGAACCAATCGCGGATTTAGTGATGTGTCACTTAACGAAAATGAACCCACACATCTTCATTGACCAAGTGAAAAAGGGAAGGGCACTACAGGATCAAACACTAACCCACACTTATTTGGACACCTGAGTTCAAAACTCGGCTTTAGAGAAGTTCTGCAGCAGAGGATATGTGCTGGAGGAAAACCAGTCCAGGGACTACATCTATTCGTAGGAGGAATCACCTTAACCATGTGATAAAAGATCAGTAGTCTCACCTCCTTGTATCTGGAAAGAGGGGTTGGCCCATATCAGCATTGCTCTAACAAACGAACATGAATAATTGTGATTGATTGCTGACCAAGAATCTCATCACATGACAATCAAAACTGGAAATAATCCGGTCAAATGAGTGGCTTTTTGGAAAAAAAAGCCTTCAGGTTTACTTTGTTTTAAACACACGCAAACAAAAAAATGCGATGTAATAAAAAAATATGGCAGTTTTTTCAGTTATATAAGGCCATCAAAAGTGTTTCAGGATTGGCGTTTGAAAGTTCGTTGGTATTATATATTGAATGGTGTTGAATCTTTGAGTCTTGACCTGTTTACTGACATTTTCATCAGAGTTCTTATAATTTTCATATTTAACACATGTTATATGTTTATTTTGATGTGGATGTGTTATGTTCGGTATCAAATAAAAATTCATTTTTCTTTCTATTTTTTTGAATATTGTATTTATTTTACTTTGCCATGTTTTTCCATGCATTTCTTGTTTTCTACTGAGGTAAATGAGCAGCGCTTACACCTTTGCCATATTGTGTCATTGCTGTGTAAACGATTGCTACTGTAGGCTGGCCTAGTCGATTTGGTGCATAACCTTATCGTGTCTTTCAGCCGCTATAAATTCAAATCACCTAGAATTTTCCTCCGCTATTGTTTTGCATGTTAAACTAACTATTTCTCTATATTCTGCTGTGGAAATAGGTATGCTTAGTTGCTTTTTACTAACCCATGAAACTTCACCTGTTTCCAAACTGAAAGAATAACTTATAGTGGATTTCCTGTCATCTACAAAGCCTGCCAGTCTTAATTTGTACATTCTGCCAGCTTGTATTCATCACACTTCACAAATTCAATGCCAAATATTGTATTTTCTTTTACACATCTAAGAGTTCTCTTAGCTGCATTATAATAAGTAACCGTGAGTACAATAATAAACCTAGATGCCGAACTGCATTACACAAGTTTGTCCTTGTGTTGGTCAGATAGGTTAAAAATTTAATCCTCCAATGAACCATTTCACTCACATTTTTGGACTCATCAGTAATTGATAATTGCACCCTTGCCTCTAATGGGGCAGGTGAAGGCTTGCAATCTCTATGCAATTTTTTTGATTAGTTCTCGAGCATATTCGGTTTAGGAAATAAAGATATAATTTTCCATTTTCCAGAATTAAATTCATGAACAATAAAGAAATACCTAAAGTCAAATATCTTACGAAGTTTACTTTTAACTCATTGTTTAATCTGAATTTGTTGTCTGTAAAGGAAATTTCCTTTATTTGAATGATGCAGGAGCATCTGGATTCACTTTCAATCTTACATCAACCTAAAAATTATTTTAGGTCTAAGAAAATAAGTTGTCTAGCAGTACGTAAGTTTTGATTGTGCCCAGTCTTTGTTTGTATCTCGTTTTTGTTTTGTGCCTATGTTTTGTGCCTATGTTTTGTGCAGCCTGCGAGTGTGCTCGAGTTTTGTTGTTCTTTTGCTCCTAGTTGGTTAGTGCATTGCGCTTTTGTAAAATATGTTGCTCAAGTCTGTTGCCGAACGCGCAACTTTTGTATATATCAAAGTTGTTTGTGAAGCTTTGTGCAAGAATATCTTTTGAAGCTTTTGGTCAACCCCAATGCAAGAGCATGAGGATCATTGTGCAAGGAATGTTTGTGCATTTGTTGGAGTGCAAAGTCTTGTGCCCAAGGATTCACTTGGAAGGTCAATGTGCAGGAGATTTTTGATGTTTCAAATATACAATATTGTTCGAAGAGCCTACATATTCACCTAAACCATAATTATAACCGTTGAGCCGATTCAATTGCATTGAGTGGTGTTTCGAACATTTGGGCCCTTTCTTGCATAGAGGATTGGGGTGTACATTTTATGTCATATTTTGGTCAGTTGTACTTCAAAGTAATATTGTAAGTAGGTGGGTCTTGTGTCTATATAAGCATGCCACCACACTTGTGTTAGGGATGACTTTGCACGAGCTAGAGCTAGAATCTAGACTAGTCAATTCAGGTAGTTTGTGTTTGGGAGAGCTATACTTGTAAAAATTGAGTTAACAAGTAGAGATTGGCGGATTTCGTCTTGTAAAGAATCTCAGTATGTGAGACCGTTGCAAGTGTGTTGTTTGTTGTGTACTTCCTTTCTATTCAATTAAGTAAAGTTTTGAGTTCCTGTCTCATTTTTGAGTTGTTGCATTTTATGCATAATTTTGCCGCTTGTTTTGAAGGCTATGTGGTGTAAGGCTTATCTTAATTGAGATCCCTAACCGTGATTGTGTCATTTGGTATCAAAGTTGGAGTTTTCAATTCTTGTAGTATTGAGCATCGTTTATCGTGTCATCTAGTTCGAGCATCATTTGGTTGGTTGTTGCTTTTTACATTTGTGAGTGTGAGTAGAAGGTGGTAGTAGACATCTTCAAAAGAATGAGTTGGATAGAAGGTGTGGAGGAGATTGATACAAGGGGTTCTTTGTCTTTGAATGATTTCATCATTTGGAATCATCATAAGAGCTCTTTGATTCTAAGGAAAGGCAAACAAAGGAGGTGACAATAGAAGGAGGCCACCAGCAACCGGAGTGCCTTGTGTAGGAGTACCCAAACTTGTAGATCTAGTAGGAATAATGAGAGACATGTAAGCTCGATTGGAGGCTGTTGGCTGTTGAAATTGTGCACTGGGAAACTCCAAATGGGGATTGGTGCCTCATTAGCAACAATGGGAATGCCTTCAAGGTATGGGACCTTGGCTCCTCGAGGCAAAATTCTAGAGAACGTTTGTCTCTTATCTTAACTACTCTAATGCTAACCAGTATACTAATCCTAAGCTAACACTTAGTGGGAAAGGGAGAAGGAGAACTGAAAATAAACTTGGTAATGCACCAAAGAGCTCTCCCTCTTCCTTTCAACAACATAGTGGATCAAAACTCTGGAAATGTAACCCACACACACTATATTCACTAAGAAACAGAAGGCAAGAAAACAAGAACACAATGTCAAAGGGCAGATATGAGCCACAATCAACTTTATTTTAATGTCTAAGTATGTTTCAAGATAAGAAAAAGAGGCACTAGGAGCCTTGTAGAAGTCCAAAACAGAGGTTTGAGACACAAAGGGATGTTTGCCTTCAAAAAGAGCAAAGTAACCTTGCATTCCAAGGGAGAGGTCCCCTTTACAATGAGACCAATCTGTCTTTTATATAAAGGAGAAGAGAGAAGGGGAGAAGAGAAAGAGGAATATGCTCGCGTATTTGAATGTTTTGGCCGAATGGATCCCAAGGCATATTCTGGAACATTCTCTCATCTGGAAATAAGCATGCTTGGTGGACAAATAATGGCAGCTGGCATTGATGATTAAATTTTATACCCAAATTGTGGTGGATAGTGACGTGAAACCACTCCCATGTGAAAATGCTCCTCATGTGCATTCCAATGGATTGATTTGGTGCACTTTTAAGCTATGAAGCAAAAGTCATGGTCTCTTGAATTTTACCTAGTCATGATGCACAAATGACACCCATGGGGCTATCAAATTTACCTTTGGAGTCGCCCCTGCCATTTGCCTCTTTCTCGTTGGCCGTCGCCTTGACCTTCGTGTACTTTTGACCTACACTTGCACCTAAAAAGTCTGCTTAACACTACCATAGGCTTTGGGTTGCTTATGCAACGTGATTCCCCAATGTAGACTATCATGGGGTTTTGTGTTGCTTGTGCAACTGAAAAGTCTACTAAACATTGTGTGGGGTTTCTGAGTTGCTTGTGCACTTGGATTCTCTGCCATTGTATACCATGGAATTTTGAGTTGGTTATGCACGTGAAAAGTCTGGTGCATACCTTTGCGGGCTTTTGCCTTGCTCACTCACTTGAATTCTCTGTCGTAGTCCTTGGCGGTGTTTTTACTTGCATGCACATGTCAATTTTCCACCGCATTTTTGGTGGGATCCAAAACACCATAAACAATTTGCATGCAGCAGTGCTTGGAAGTTTTGAAGGTCTATGGAGCAGGTACATAACTATTTTGTGATACGGACTTTGGGGCATAATTTGCATGCAAATTGCAAGTATGCTTTTCGGTTGGCGAAGTCCAATAAACAAAGCGGACTTGAGCATTTCAGGATTCGAAACTCGGGGTGCAATTTACATGCAAATTGCAAACCTGCTTCCAATCCTCAAAAGTTTGACGAACAAAGGGACTAGGCTAGAGTGGGACCCGGAGTTCGGAACACAATTTGCATGCAAATTGCACGCGTGCTTGGAACCTCCGGAAGTCCACCTAACAAAGGAATGCAACCAAAGTGGGAACCGGAGTTTTGAATGCAATTTGCATGCAAATTATGAATGTGCTTGGAACCTCCAGAAGTCTGCCTAGCAAAGGAATGCAACCAAAGTGGGAGGTAGAGTTTTGAATGCAATTTGCATGCAAATTGCAAATGTGCATGGAACCTGTGAAAGTCTGACTTGGTTTGGTTTCTTCAACATAGCCAATTTTTTTGGTTTTTTGACCTCCTTTAGACTGTCAAAAGCTCCTGAAGATTGAAATCACCTGAAGAGACTGTGAAAGCTCTTGAAAATGTGAAAACATAGGGGAAATGTAGTTTATTTGCACAAAATAGAGTTGGAGGCTCATTTTGGTAACATTTTTGGCGACTCATAGGGGTCATTTGTTTGCTAAATGAAAACACCAATAGCCTTTGCATCCATTGGGCATGGAGTTTATATGAAACACTTGAAATCTCTGAATTTTGGAGTTTGGAATCCCCTTAAACCTTCCACTTTGGATCTCCTTTTGAGTCTTCTACAAACATCTTTTGAACAACTCTCCCAAGAGAGCGGCTCAACAAAACTTATGTACAAAACAACAAAGCATGCATACTTAAGAGGGAAATATGCAGAGTTGTGCAACAACACTACATTTGCAGAAAACAAACCTATTATACCTATCTTAACAATGTACAAAAAAATTGTACAAAGCCAAAGATGGGTTGTGAGAGTTAGCTCTTTCTTTTGATTAAGTTAGGCCACACAACAAGCTTTGCAATGGCTGTGACAAATGAGAAAAGTGAAACTGGGTCTGCAACTCCTCTTTCTTCAAAATATCAACTCCATTGATAAAATACACCTTCCCCTGATTTGTGCTTTTCACTTGAAGGCGTATAAGCTGACTTCAGGTACTTTGTGGCTCTTCCACATGCTCTGAAATATGCATGACTGGTGGCAGCTGTGGATCAGGCTTTGGAATAGCTAGATGTCTGATAGGACATCCATTTTTCAAAGCCACAGGATTGCATTGTTATGGTGGGCTGCTCTCTCCCTTGTGCTCAGCTCCATAGACAGATTTTGTGGGCTCATCGTCTTCCTCCCTCTGAGTATTTGGGCTTGGATATGCCAATGGTGGCATTCCATGTGATTTCTTCAAGTGGAGACGAAATCTCCTTGTTGTATTCATCCCCAATGGAAAGCATCAGGCCTTCAAAATCTTCAGCCTTGATGAATTTTTTTCCTTTCCCGACTCAGAGACATAGCTTCCTCTTCTTCCTGCTTCTCTGGCTCCAGCTGATCACTCCCCTTGGCAGACACCTCTTGGCTGGGCTGATGCAGCGTTTCATCATCAGAATTGGAGCCATTCCACTCTCATAATGTCATTTCTTTGCGTCCACTGATGAAATTAGTTCCAACAGGCCATGAAGTTATTACAAGGGGTTGGCTGCCACTAACTTTTCAGGCAGAGCTTGTCCAGATGTAGTGAATGCTCTTCCTCATGTTCTTGCTCTTGAATCTCAAGTGAAGTAAGGTGATTAGGCCTGATATCAGCCTGCTCTAGGGATTCCTCAAAATTGGTAGAATTGCACCATTTGAGGTAATCTGGTAGGTCTTGGTTGAATGTAAGGCATGTAATACTGCTGCAAATGGAGGGGAACATGGGACCCTGCTAGATGGGCTTGATGTTGCAAGGGGAGGGTTGTAAGGATTTGAAAAATGAGGGAAGACATGAGTTCTACGCTATGTTGCAGAGGTTCAAATGATTCAATGGGTATACTATCTTGCTTGGGGGAATGGATTCTTTAGAAAACTCAAAACATCGGAAAAAGAATGTGTTCTAGGCTGAGAGGGCAGCAGGGGTTCAAATAAAATGATGGAGAAGGGGGACTGTATGAGCACGGTGAAGTATCACCCCAGGGATAGGGCTCTTTAGGACCAGATTGTGCAGCCTCTTTCTTATCCGATAAGGCCTGCACTCTCTTCAGCTGGCCTTCCATAACTTGAAGCATCTGCTGCTTCTTAGGGTCAGGGATGAAGCTGCCTTCATCATATGCATACTCCTGCTCTTGAAAACCACCATAGTTAGTAGGATATCCATGTGCATGAGTTTGACTGGTACATATGTATATCCATTTTGAATGTATTCACATCTCTGATATTCAGGGAATCTTTGGTTGTAAACAAGGTAGGGAGTAGGAGGAATGTATTGCTATTTTTTCCTGAGAAGGGGGGGATTCCAATGGGTGAAAGGATGAGCCATGAAAATGTAACCACATTAGAACATGGGTAGAAATGAAGGGAGTGGTCTGCGAAGGAGAGAATGGGTTCTTGAATAAGTGGAGTCGCCCGTGCGTGAAAAATGTTCACAAAACCAAATGAGCTAAGAACACACCAAAACTTAGTTGTAAATTACAAAGTACGCATTCTTGCATCTACAAATACTGCAAATTATTCAACAAAAATAAAAATATGGCTCCACTGGGCATGCCAGAAACTGTCGTCCACTGAAAATGTGCGCCAAGAACACCAAATTTAGGATTGGTGTCTTAGCAATGGCAATGGAAATGCCTCCAAGTTGTGGGACAACTCCTTGAGGCAGATTTCCAGCTTAGCCTAACTACTTTAATGCTAACCACTATACTAATCCTAAGCTAACACCTGCTGGGAAAAGGGAGAAGGAGAACTGAAAATAAACATGGTGATGCACCAAAGAGAAAGGGGATCACTCTCCCTTTGGCTTTCAACCACACAATGAGTCAAAACTTTGCAAATATAACCCACACACACTATATTCACTAAGAAATAGAAGACAACATAAAAAGAACACAATGTTAAAGGGTAGATATGAGCCACAATCAACTTTATATCAATGTCTAAGAATGCACAACTCGTTACAAAGTAAGAAAGAGGCACCGGGAGCCTTACAGAAGTGCAAAATAGAGGTCTAAGACACAAAGGGATGCGTGGCCCTAAAAAGAGTAGAGTAACCTTGCATTCTAAGGAAGAGGACCCTTTACAATGAAGAGCGCCCTCAATATGTCTTTTATAGAAAGGAGAAGAGAGAAGGGTAGAAGAGAGAGAAAGAGGAATATGCTGGAATAGCTGAATGTTTTGGCTGAATGGATCCCAAGGTATATACTGGAACATTCTTTTAGTTGGAAATAAGCATGCTTGGTGGACAAATAATGGCAACTGGCATTGAAGATTGCTTTTTATTCCGAAATCACAGTAGATAGTTAACTAAAACCACTCCCATGTGAAAAGTCTCCTCAAGAGCTTTCCAATGTATTTGATTTGGTGCGATTTGGAGCTATGGACTAAAAGTTATGGTTGATTGATTTGGAGCTATGGACTAAAGGTTATGGTTGATTGAATTTTCCTAGTTGTGATGCACAACTGACGTCCATGGGGCCATCCGATTTACCCTTGGAGTCGCCCTTGCCACTTGTCTCTTACTCGTTGGCCACTGCCTTGACCTTTGTGGACTATTGACCTGCACTTGAACCTGAAATGTTTGCTTAACATTACTGTGGGCTTTGGGCTGCTTGCACAACGTGATTCCATGTTGTAGATTAAATCGGTGTTTTGTGTTGCTCACGCAATTGAAAAGTCCGCTAAACATTGCGTGGGGTGTTTGAGTTGCTTGTGCACTTGGATTCTTCGCTGTAATATACCACGGGCTTTTGAGCTGCTTGCACACGTGAAAATTCCGACACAGACCTTTTTGTGCTTTTGCCTTGCTTGCACACTTGAATTCTCCATTATAGTCCTTGGTAGGATTTAACTTGCATGTGCATGCCAATTTTCTGTTGCAGTCTTGGGTGGGATCCAAAACATTGTGAGCAATTTGCATGTAGAACTGCTCAAAAGTTTCGAAAGCCCGCAGAGCATTGAAACACGACTATTTTAGGATCCAGAACTTGGGGCACAATTTGCATGCAAATCGCAAATGTACTTCTGATCCCCAAAAGTCCGATGAACAAAGGGACTTGGCCAAAGCAGGATCCGGAGTTTGGAATGCAAATTGTGTGAGTGCTTGGAACCTCTGGAATTCCACCTAACAAAGGAATGCAACCAAAGTGGGAACCAAAGTTTTGAATGCAATCTGCATGCAAATTGCATGTGTTTGGAACCTTCGAATGACTGCTTAGCAAAGGAATGCGAACAAAGCAGGTACTGGAGTTTTGAATGCAATTTGCATGCAAATTGTGAATGTGCTTGTACCCTAGGAAGTTTGACTTGGCTTGGTTTCTTCAACACTTAGCTAATTGTTTAGATTTTTGACCTCTCGATTGTTAGAAGCTCTTGAAGATTGAAATCACTTGAAGAGACTATGAAAGCTCTTGAAAATGTGAGAAAATAGGGGAAATGTAGTTTAGTTGCACAAAATAGAGTGGGAGGCTCATTTTGGCAATAGAGGCTTTGGAGACAACACAATGCTGAGGTATTGTGATAATAAATGAGACGAGTGATATTAAAGTTGTATAAGACGTGCTAGAGGTCACCAAAAGAGTAAAGTTGAAGAACATGAAGACAAATTTGTGAATGCTGTCACGAGAATGACAAGTAAACCTAAGTTGGATCCCCAAGCTATTTTGGAAGCTTGAATCTGAAGAACTCATTGACTGGATCATTGAGTTGGAAAAATATTTTGAGTATGAGAACATGGAAGATCCCATACGAGTTAAGTTCCCGATGCAAAATTGAAAGGTCACACATCTTTATGGTGGGAGCATGTACAAGTTGAAAGATTGCACAAAGGCAAAGAGAAGATCAAGACTCGGAAAAAATTAGTTGTGAAACTGAAGACAAAATTCATTCCGCAAGATTATCACATGAGTTTGTTCAAGAAGTTTCAAAAATTTCGACAAAGGGATATGAGTGTAAGTGATTACACAAAGAACTTCTATAAGCTAACCATTAGAGTTGGTTGTGTTGAAGATGATGCAGAGAAGATCTCAAGGTATGATTAGAGATGGTTAAGGGGTTTTGCTTTACAATTCAAGATGAATTTGGTAAGATCAGATTGCATTGTGTTGAGGAAGCCTTTCAATGTGTGCTGAAGATAGAAGAGAAGCTATTGCGCAATCAACAAGGAGTGGCATAAAGTTTGACAAAGGGATATGAGTTTGTTCAAGAAGTTTCAAAATTTTCGACAAAGGGATACGAGTGTAAATGATTACACAGAGGACTTCTATAAGCTAAACATTAGAGTTGGTCATGTTGAAGATGGTGTAGAGAAGATCTCAAGGTATGTAATTGGGTTTTGCTTGACAATGCGAGATGAATTTGGTATGATCAGATTGCATTATGTTGAGGAATCCTTTTAGTGTGTGCTTAAGACAAAAGAGAAGCTATCGCGCAAACAACAAGGAGTGGCATGAGGGAAAGGCAAGTCTGTGTGGGGTTGTGAATAAGGTAGCGGCAAAGGAAATTCTACACAAGAAGGCGAGGCGAGCACATAATAACACAATGATAATGTGCAAAGAGGCAGAGGCAATTTTAGAGGAAGAGGTCGAGGTCATGGACAAGGATTCCCATGCACATGTTTCGAGTGCTGTGAAGTTGGGCATAGAGCATTTGAGTTCCTGCACACACATACTGATGGCGGTAGAAATGTGAGTGTGCATATTACACAGGCAGATGACAAAAAAGTGCGTTAATACATCACATCAATGAACTTGAAAATGGCGTACTCATGATGAAGAGGGTGTTATTAAAACCTGCAAAAGAGGAGAATAGTTATTCGCAAAGGAAGAATTTTGCAGACCCTTATATGCAAATCAAGAGGCAAACTTTGTAAGTTGATTGTAGATAGTGGTAGTACAAGTAACATTGTTTTGCAGGAAATGCTGGATAAACTTGGTTTGAAGAGAATTATGCATCCGAATCACTACAAGGTTTCTTGGTTGCTGAAAGGACATCAAATTTAGATCAATTAGCGATGCTTAATGAATTTTCAAATTTGTGCATATAGAGATGAATTAATGTGTGACATAATGCGTATGGATGTTTTTCATATTGTTGGGAGTGTATAGGGGTTTAAAAGCTGACTTGAATATATTTTGTATATTGCGCAATCCCAATGTATGTGCCTAGTGCATAAAAGACAAACTATAGAATATGTAATGCTCTTTTAGCATAGATAGAGAATGCGAAGAGCCTCTTTTGTCAAGGAAAGGAAGAAGAAGGGACTGGTAACTCAACAGTTGCCTCATATTGTATAAAACCATGTAAGCACACTGTGCAGAAGGTTGATCTTGATTTGAATTGATCTTGAATCCATAGTTTCCATTCTGAGTTCATGTCTGAGTTCTGAATCAGTAATACGAATTCCAGTCTACTGTTTATATTTTGGTCTATTTTCTCTATTTTCCTTAAACTGTTTTAGTTATTTAGATATTGCACACTGTAGGTTAAGCTCTGTTGTATCTTTTGCACACTGTTTAATTAGATTAATATGAATTTACCCTAGACTACAACTTGCTGCATGCAATGATGTTGTGATCTAGGGACCTCTGCTAACACATATTTTACTTAAAAGACCTTGGCAGTTTGATGGCAAGGTGTAGCATGATGGTCATGCAAATGTATATACTTTGTCAAAAGATGGAGACACACTCTGAGTCCTCTATGTTGATGTCAGGAAAGCAATTTCTGAGCAAGGTAGAGGAGTTCACATTTTGCGCTTGTAGCAAAACTTGCACAAAAGTTTGGTGTTGTAGAAGAGGAAAACAAAGAAGGGACACTTCCGCAAGAAGTGAAGGAGTTGATTGGTGATTTCAAAGAGGTTGTTTAAGATAGTCTACAGATAGATCCCCACTTACGAGGGACATAAGTCATTAAATGAATTTGATCCGAGGATCAAGTCTACCAATCAAAACAACATATAGGTTGACACCACAAAAAATACGGAGGTGCAGATGCCATAAACAAGTTCAAGAGTTATTGGACAAAAGTTTGATGAAAGAATCTTTGAGTACTATGCATAGTACCAAAAATATTAGTGCCAAAGAGAAATGGAGAATGGAGAATGTGCAGTGATAGTAGAGCAATAAACAAGATACTAACCAAGAATGGATGATCTAAGGGGTTGCTTGAGTGGAGCAGGATACTTTATGAAGCTTGACTTGAAGAGTGGATATCACTAGATTTGCATCAACAAAGGAGATGAATGGAAGACAACATTCAAGACAGAAGAAAGGGCGATATGAATGGTGGGTTATGCCATTTAGGCTAACAAATGTACTAAGTATATTCATGTGTGTTATGAATGTATTCTTAAACCATCTTTGGGTAAGTTTGTTATTATATATCTTAATGATATTTTCATTTTCATTAAGTCAAAGGAGGAACAATTGTGACACTTGTGCAAAGTGCTGATGAGATTGCGAGATGAAAGTTGCTTATAAATTTGAAGAAATGCAGTTTTATGAAAGAAAATTGGTATACTTAGGTTTTATGATTTCTCAAGAAGGTTTGAAAATGGTCCAGAAAAGGTGTGCACAATTTTGGGTTGGCCATCACCTAGAAGGTCTTTGAAGCGTGAAGTTTTCATGAATTGGCAAGTTTCTACAGGCAGTTCATCAAGAATTTTAGTGGGACGTGCACATTAACTATATAGATAATGCACAAAGATAGAAAAGAGTTTGTGTGGATCGCAGAAGCAAAACATAGTTTCTTACAGCTGAAAAAGAAAGTGACATAAAGCAACTTGTATTGGCATTGCCAGATTTCGGTAAAATTTTCCATGTAGATTACGATGCTAATGACACACTAATAGGTGCAAGTGTTGGGTCAAGAGGAAGACTCCCATATTGTCAGTGAAAAGCTCAATTACTTAAAGCACAAATACTTAGTGTTTGATCAAGAGTTCTATGCAATTATGCAAGAAATGGAGACCCTCTTCCTGTCAAAAGAATTTGTTTTGTTTATAGATCACCAAGCACTACAATTCATAAACAAGTAGGGAAATTCGAATTAGTGACATATGAAGCGGGTTGAATTCTTACATAGCTATTCTTTTATGTTGCGACATAGAGGGGAAAGTCCAACAAAATTGTAAATGCCTCGAGTAGAAGAATTTTATTATCGACCGAGTTAAGAGTTGAAATCATAGGATTTGATTCTATGAATGAGTAGTATGTAGGTGATGAAGATTTCAATGAAGCATGGAAAATATGCACATGACCAATGAGTGGTGACATGTTACAATTGTTGGATTATTTTGTCAGGAAGGATTGTTGTTCGTAAAGGTGTAGTTAAGATTGTATACCAAGAGGTTCATTGTATGAGAATTTGGTCAAGGAGAAACATAGTGGAGGACTGGAAGAATATTTTGGATAGAATAAAACATGTGTAGTTGGCGGAAAACTACTTTTGGCCATCCATGAGTTCGAATGTGTGCAAATATGTCAAGGAGTCTAGAGTTTCGATGCGATGCATGATCAAGGTTCCCACCGAAGGGATGCCTTACACCATCTAGCCTATATCAAAGTTAGATCTCACTGAAGCAAGATCTTAGGCAACACTCTTAACAAGAAAACAACAAAATTTTTATTATTAATGCAAGGAAAGATTATAGACTTGGGCATAATGGCGCCATGCTTTAATTACAGATCTTATGACAAGACTTTGCAAGAATCCTTGTGAGAATTCCAAATCCTAGACCTATTCTAAACTTGCAGACTCTGCAAAACTTTTGTAGAACCTTACTCGACTCAAAATGGCAATCTCTCACTAGATGCCTTCCCAATTGAAGGTTAGACTCCCTTCCTTGATTCCTTGCCCTTGGGAATTCAAAGTGCCTTCATACCGATAGCCCCTTCCTACATATTTAGAATTCATTCAGAAGGTTTTGGAGGGAGAACAAGGATGCCAATTGCTAGTAAAGATACCTTGCAAAATATTTCTCAAAGTTGCCTTGATTTGCCAGTTGATCTATTTTGGTAGTTCATCACCATCAAATCAAGCTCAATAAGATCATTTGGTTGGTCCCCGGCCGTGATGGATGGATCGAGAACCACATGTGCCCTTTGTTAACATGCCCCCGGTAACCATATCGATGTTGACAAGGCGATCCTATTTGACACACATCCCATCATTTGAACTATGGGTGATTTCACATGAGCACAAAAGCCTCGCGGCTCTGAAAACAATTTTGCAACTTAGGAAGTATCTTGCATGTGTGGTTAAAGTTAAACATTGGTGGTTTCGAGATTGAGCATTGGCGTTTTGTGCAAACCGTGTGTGTAGTTGTTTTACACAAGGTGTGTGTGGCTTCCGATGCAGAAGTATAATGTTCTGTGGCTTGAATGTTACATTCAAGTATTGCTGGGATTGGCTAAGCATAGCATTTTTGGGCAAGGCAAAGGTCTTGCAGCGTATGCAATCTTGTGCGACATTGATAATGTTGCATGGCTTTGGCATTGTTGCGTGGGAAAGACAATATTGTGCAGTCGAGGCGCTTTTGCCAATTGGATAAGCTTCCACGATAAATGATTAAGGTGTTGGATTTTGCGGAGTGGCTTGGCATTATGTCTTTATTTGCAAACTTGAAATATTTTTGGGTGATACAAGATTGCTCGTGAACCCGGAGGCTCTTGCATTAGTTTGTCGATTGGCTAAGGGAGGAAGTCAAAATGTAGTGTTATATCGACCGTTGCCTATTCTAGAGAAAGTTTAGGAGGATATAAGCATGGACTTTGTTTTAGGATTACTTAAAACGCTGGAAGAAAATGATCTAGTGTTTGTGGTAGTTGATGGATTTTTGAAGATGGCACATTTTGTGGCGTGTAAGAAGACACGTGATACAATGAACATTGGTAACTTATTTTTCGAGGAGATTGTGAGGCTACATGGTTCGCTGTGTAGTATTTTAGTAGACAGGGATGTGAAGTTTGTAGGACATCTATGAAGGACGTTGTGGAAGAAATTGAACACCAAGTTACATTTCAGCTCAGCATACCATCCATAGTCAGAGGTAGTCAACAAATGTTGTGGAAATTTGTTGAGATGTTTGATAAAAGGTAAGCTGAGAATGTGGGATAATATTCTAGTGCAAGTTGAGTTTGCTTGTAACAATTCAGTTAATTGGAGTTAGGAAAGACACCATTTTAGATTGTATATGGGTCAAGTTTGAGAGGAGTCACAAAATTGTGCGACATTAGAAGTGAGTAAAGGAAAAATGCAAGTGTAGAAGATTTTGTAGAACATATGAGAGATGTGCACAAACAAGTGCACAAACAGTTGGAGAAGAGTACACCACAATATATTTAAAGTGCAAACACAAGGAGAAGAGACACAAAATATCCGATTGGAGACATGGTCTTATCACATTTACAAAAGCAAAGTTTTTTGAAAGGAACATTTAACAAGTTGAAATTCAAGAAGATTGGACTGTGCAAAGTGGTGATGAAAATTTGCGAAGAATGCATGAGATTGAGTTTTGGAAGGAATAGAAATTTCACCTGTTTTCAATGTGGCAGATTTGTATCCATATCGCGAAGCGTAGAATGTTGAAGGTAGTGTAGATTTAGCTACAAATTCAAAAGTTGACTAGAGCGTGTAGATGGCAAAAAGGTAGCAAAGATTTAGATTTATATTCACAAGTTTCTTGGAGAGTTCAAATGCCAAAGGAGTGTAAAAAGGTGGAGTAGGTGATTGACACAAGAATCAACAAAAGGATGCTTGACAAGGGGTATGAAGAATATTTGGTCAAATGGAAGCGTCGAGAGATTGAAGATGCAACTTGGATAAGTGCATTTGAAGCTACAAAACATGGAATACCTTCAACAAAATCCACTTAAATAGGAGCTTATGTTTTCTTTGTTGCTCGTGGGGTGACGATATAGGAGAATCCGGGTTCACTTGCAATCATACATCAACAAAAAAATATATTTTAATTCTAGGAAAGTACATTGTCTAATAGTGTGCAAGTTTTGATTGTGCTTTGTTTTCGTGCAAGTCTTGTTTTGTGCTTATGTTTTGTAATATTTTGCACAACATGGAGCGCACACTAGTCTTGTTGTTCATTTGCGCCTAGTTGCTTAGTGTGCCTATGTGTTTGTAAAATGCACCGGTAAAGTGTGTCAATTGTTGTATATGTCAAAGTTGTTTGTGACCGCAAGAATATTTTTGAAGCTTTTGGTCAATGCTGGTGCAGGAGCATGAGGATCATTGTGCAAGGAATGCCTTTGCATATGCTGGAGTGCAAAATCTTGCGACTTGTCCTAAGTGCGCAAGGTTTCACCAAGAAGGCTAGTATGCAGTCTTATGCACACGTACATAACATGTGTGATATTTTGGAGTTTCAAGTGCAACATTGTTCAAAGAGGCAACATGGACTCATGTAACCAATGTTTATAACCTATGTCACAAGGTTCTTTGAATTTTATCGAAAAAGTTCAAATTTTGCCAAACTTTATTCTCGTCGAACATGAACTCAAACTTTATCCATTATTTTTGCATGGGAAGTTTTTGACATGATTTTGCATTATTTTACAAATGTGTGTATATATACATATACCAACTGAAAGTAGTGGACAAAAAGCTCTTTCCACTTTGTCCCTTCATATTTATGCATTTTTTTCAAAAATAAAAATGATAGAAAAAAATTTGTTCGAACTTAAAGACGTTTTTTTCTTGAACTTTATCCCTTGGCAAACTTGAACCGAACTTTATCCTCGTCGAACATAAATGCGAACTCGAACCTTGTGACTTAGATTATAACCATTGAGCCGATGCAATTGCATTGAGTGGTGTTACAAACATTTGGGCCCTTTCTTGCATAGAGCATTGGGGTGCACATTTAATGTCATATGGTCACTTATAACTTCAAAGTGACATTGTAAGTAGGTGGGTCTTCCATCTGTATAATTATGCCTATACACTTGTGTTAGGGATGAATTCCGCACGCACTAGAGCTATAATCTGGACTAGTCAGTTCAGGTAGTTTGTGTTTAGGAGAGCTATACTTGCAAAAGATATGAGTTAGCATGCAAAGATCTGCTGATCCCGTGTTGTGAAGCATCTCAGTTTGTGAGATCGCTGTGAACATGTTGTTTGCTGTTATTCCCTTTCTGTTGAAACAAAATAAATTTTGAGTTCTTATCTCATTTCTGAGTTGTTGCATTTTATGCATAATTCCGTTGTACATTCTTAAGGCTGCATGGTATAAAGCATCTCTTAATTGAGACCCCCAACTGCGACTGCATCAGATCTGGTGTCAGAAATAAAGATATAGTTTTTCTTTTTCCAGAATTAAATTTTTGAACAATAATGAAATACCTAGATCTATTGTATCAAATACCTTACAAAGTTTCCTTTATTGTTTTATCTGAATTTGTTACCTGTAAAGGAATTTTCCTTAATCCATTTGCTATAAGATATTAAATGACTTTTACATACTGACCTCAAGGATGTTCCCTCAAGTTTCAATGATGAAGTCCTTAGATATATATATTTGCTTCCATTGTCATTTAAGAGGAGTTTGATGCTTTTGTGCTATATCTTTCAAAATTTTCATAAAATGATTTTAAAACTTCTTGAGATTTTGATCTTTAGCTCGATAATGATGAAGGCAAGGAAATTCACTGCAACTCCAATTGATCTTGTATTAGAGGACCACATAGGTCACCATGCCCTTACACCAGTAAATGCTCAGCTCTTCATCCATCTGCATTTTTGTATTTTCTTCACTAGGCCCTTGCGCTTCTTGTTATCTGGGCAAACTATGCACCACCAAAACTGTCTGAGTTACAGATGACATATCAATTTTATACAAGTCATTTTCTTGATTCCCTATAGCAACCACCTTATAATTGTCTTTCATGATTCATATGAGATGTTTCTGTACATGAAACTTGCACTGATTGAAAACGAGTATTGAAATGAACCTGGTACATGTGAGACATTTTAAATGCTACGTACTCTTCCATTTGGTAGCTTTATTAAAATGTGATGCTGATGGGAATGAGGGGCCAAGTTAATGGCTGCCCTACTCCCCAGCCTAGACACCCTAGAGCTATAAGACACTTTCTGGCACACACCCAATTGAAACCCAAAATTTCACTCTTTATTGGAAATCCAAGAATTGGTTACATTCCTCACACACACACATTTGCTTTACTGATTCTAACACACACACACACACTTGCTTTATTGATTCTAACAAATACAAAATAGTCCCATTGGTGACTCTTCCACCGTACTACACTATGCTGGACATGGACAAAACTTATCCTTTTTTTTTTGCAAGCTTCTCTCTTTCTCCTTCTCTCTGGTTCTGTTGTAGTCTCTCATGCTTGATCCTTGCTTGCTCCGAGTTCTAACTCTACTCAACTAAAAACTGCTCTCTTCCTGATCCCTTACAGATCCCATTGACACTGCCGACAATCCCAGTACCTCTTCACCTTCCCAAGATGTTTGGCAACACTCAAAATCTGACATTTTTGTATTTGAGCATTAGCATGTATGCAAAAAGGCTGTGGGAAAACCGCTGCTTTGTGCAGTCTGGCAGTTGTGAAACCATTGTGGTAATTACGAAATTGCCAGGGTGGTTGTATATCCGTTAGTTAGCACAGACCAGCAATTTCACATCCACCACCTTCATAAACCGGCTGTTTCCATTTCTGGTAGAAAAGGTCCTCAGGATCAGAGCAGATGATTGAAACCACTTCGATATGTCATTTCTTAGGCACATGACTTCTAGGGGTTGCTTTTGGCCCTCTTGGTCATCCTCCACATGCGCAACAATCTCGCAAGAGGACACTACGCCACCACACCACACACACAAACGCACCCTGTTTTTGAGTGATGCAAGATTACTTGTGGACCCAGATGCTCCTGGATCAGAATATTACCCTATCCCTGTACCTTTTTTCTTCCACTATCTCCTAATATAACAATTTTATGATTAACACAATGTTTATTTAGATCAATAGACTGTTTTTTTAATTTAATATGTTTGGTTTTCCCTAAATTATGGTACCAAACATCTTTTAACATATCCTTAAATCTCCTTTGTGGTTAGGAATAGAAATCCTTAATTTCTACCATCCTTGCCCGAATCTCTTTCGACATAATTGCATGCGCGTCTGTTTTTCTTATGAGATATATTCCATTGCCTCTTCTATATTCTTTTAAAAATGCACGGCCTGCTGCAATAACCAACATTCACCCTTGTCATTACCTGATGTAAATTTTCTTGTTTATTTCATCGACTCTTTTCATTACTTGGTGTAGATTATTTACTTTATATAAAGTAATTGCCGGGTTTAAATTATTTCGCACCCTAGAACTGCAAATATACTTCTTCATCCTTAAAAAGATTTACAAAACCTTTAACAACCTCTTAGAATCCCTATAAACATCCATACAACTGTAATAAGGGATACTTTAATTCCATTTCAATAAATTAAAACACAATAAAGTTCAAACTTAGAAAAACATTTCAACTGCAAAAATTGAATGGAAAGAGGATGCCTTTTCGTACCCAATACACCTTCATGACATAGAGGATGTGGCAGTTTTTCATGTGATTGTGCTTGTCATTGGAGGGATGAAATATAAATTATAATAATGTTGAACTTTTTCCAAGTCATAAGGACCATTGCTCCATTTTTAATGCCATGGGGACACTCTTTACAGCCAGAAATTGTATTCAATTTTTGCACACATTGCTACTTTTTGGGGATATTGTGCGGTCTCAATATGAGGATTTACGTGCTTTAGAGAGGCAGTGATCTTGTGTGAACTTTGAAGCATTCATGGGCATCTTAAACTTCTAGATTCCTCTACCTCTTTACAGCCAGAAATGTATTCAATTTTTGCACACATTGCTACTTTTTGGGATGTTGTGTGGTCTCAATATGAGGATTTACGTGCTTTACAGAGGCAGTGATCCTGTGTGAACTGTGAAGCATTCGTGGGCATCTTAAACTTCTAGAATCCTCTACCTCTTTATTCCTTGGCAGTCTTGTGGATGCTAAGAATTTAGTTCTCAGGCATTCATTCTAATTTCTAAGCTTTTGTTTGGTCCTCTCTTCTATGTTGGTAGGCATTTTCCAATGGCAGTAGGTGGTGGTGGTGGGGAATGTAATGTCTGTGAGTGGTTAACAATTAATTTACAACCTTAAATTTGATGTCCATTTGATTGTCACTTAGATTTTTTTTTCTTTTTGCTTGGAAAAGTTTATAATTTTTTTAATATTTTGGCCATTTGGCAGAGTTTGGAGCTCCTTTTTCCCAGGAATATTTTCTAGATTGGGACATAGTGGTGCAGCTAGAATGATGCTGTTTGTCACCGGTCTGTGAGAAATTTGTGGAGAAAGTAATGGAGTTATTAATGAATGCAGTATGCAAGAAATCCACAATAAGGAGCTTCATATTGATATCTCTTGGTGTTTTTTAGATAAATGTATTCAAGATATCCGTACTAGATTACCTATTCTTTGAATTCCTGCTACTCAAAAAGACTATTCTTTAAACTCAATTCAGGAATTTCACTAAAATCAAAGCAGTCAATGCAATATTGACAACTGATATAATATGTTTGGACAATCTTCAATATCTATCATGTCTTAATTTGGATATACTATGACACTTTCTAGAGCGTAGGTGTTTCTATGAATTGGTTGGCTCTATAGTTTTATTGGCAAAATATTTTGTCATATGCAAAATATGGTGCTTTGACAACAGTATGTGGGACAAAGTCCCTCCTCTATTGTGAGGGGAGGTGCCCTTTATTGAAAGCCAAATAGAACAAGAAAGAATGTGTACAATATCTACACTAACTAACTTGTGGGGTGGGATGTTACTTTGAGAAATGAATATAAAGTAAACAACGAGAAGAAAGAAGTGGGGAGATGTAAGAGAGAAGGAGAGGAAAACTTGCATTTCAAATAAGCAAACACAAAGCTTATTCTATTTTGCAAGGAGATTATTCAATATAAGAAACATTTCTAATTAGAATTCTGTATGCACGAAAGGAATGAAGAAAAGTGAACATCTGACATAAGAACACATGTTACAACCCAAGAGACCATGATACAAAGTTTAGCAAATCTCTTTTTATTTATTCACAAAGATGAACACAATGTCTCCTACTTTTTCCTCTCAAACAAGGTCTTATACAAAATTATAGGAAACACAAAGTTTCGTCAGGAATCCCTTCAAGTCCTTAGCAATTAGAATCCCCTCAAGAAATGATAAAATGTCCTTCTACCATATCTTAGACAGCCCAAAATCTCTCCACATATCCCGAGGAAATTTCTGGAAGTCTCACAAAGTAGTTCCTCCAACAAGTAAAAATCTCCAGATTTGTAAAAGTCCTCGATAATGATTTACAAACAAATATTTATAGGGAAAGTCTCCCTATTTTACAGCTACATGCAAGGTTGAATGAGTCAATTTTCCCAAAATAGAAACTTGCAAGATTGACAAAGTCAGTTTACACAACCTGCGAATTTGACTAAGTCAATTTGCACAAGATGAGAACTGCGAATTTGTCTGCACTTTTACAATAATAAAGTAGCATTTTACATACATGAAAATGCACATCCAAAGAATTGCAAAATTGACTTTGACAATATACAACTGCAAATTAAGGATTTTCCCCTGGCACTTTTTCTTCCAGATCAGCTCCCTCTTTCAAATTTGTGACCTTCTATATAGGTGTGGTTCCTCGAACAATTATATTTTTCTTTTTGGTTCCAAGAATGAGGCTCGGGGGCAGCAACCCTTAATGGGGTTTAGGGGCAGCGGCCTTGAAGCCAAACATAATTTGAGCTTCTTGTGGCCTTTGAAACACTTTGATTTTTGACATTTTTGTGCCAAATATTTGCATTTTGAGATTCGGGATTTCAAAGCTGTTATTACACTTAAAAAGCCCGCAAAGACTTGGTTGAGATTTTGACATGCTTTCACACCTCAAAACTCTGCCCAATACTTTGTCCAGATTTTGACATGCTTTCACACCTCAAAACTCTACCCAATATTTGCTTCAGATTTTGATGTGCTTTTGCACCTCAAAACTCTGCCCAAGACTTTGGTGTGAAATGGGGATCCAAGAGCCGCTGTGCAATTTACAGTTTTATTGCAAAATTGCACCAAACCCCAAAACTCCTGAAATACAAAGGAGAAAGACTATTTTGAGAATCGGAGGTCCATATGCAATTTGCATGTGAATTGCAAATGTGCACCAAAAGTCTGATTAACACTAAGAAGTGTTTTTTGGAATTTAGGGTTTTGGGAGCATTTTGCAACTAGCTTGCAAATGTGTTTGAGAAGTCCGGAGCTTCGACAAACTCTTGATTTTTTCAACACTTGGACAATTTTCTGATTACTTGAGCCCCCATAGACTCACAAAATCCATTCCACGACTTTAATTTGACTGAATTTGATTGATTGTGATGAAATTTTCTTGGTGGTTTCAAATTTTCGCTTAATTTCAAGTTTGGGGACAACAACTTTCATATCTTGTGGTTCTAATTTCGCTTGCTGTAAATTATTATTATATGCTTAAAACTTCCTCCATATTCAAGATGTTACTGCCATCCTTCTGCCTTATGACAATAGTCCATGGATTGTCATTTCTCTTGTGAACAAATTAGATAACAATCTTATTGATAGCAAACCTTCAAATGGTTAGAGAATATTTATATTTAAAATTTTATCATTGGGAGTCCAATCAACTATGATAATCAAGGAGAATATTATTGTCTATTCAAGGACATAGGCAGTTATTTTAGTGCCTTTTTTAGATATGATGATCATATGGGCCTGGCTATATTTATTAAAGATTTGTTTCATGACAAATGACATTTATCACATGATAGGACATGTCAGCTAGATCCTTGCTTATTACTTGCTTCCAAGGAGATATCGCAGGTTTACCAAACAATTGATCACATCACAAATGAAATATGCATATCGGTTAGTAGAGCTCCTTTCCAAGCTTCTACAATTGCTAGTGTATGGGATCCCTTCAAGAGGACATATCACTTGCATCTTCTAACCTATATAGGAAATCTGAAATTATCTTTCTTATCTTTCTTGTTGAGTGTTATCCAAGTTATCCCTGGATTGAGCTCATTGCTCTCATTGGTATAATTTTTTTCCAGATAAAATCTGTAGGAAGGTAATTGAGGAATTGATGGCAATTCACAAGGAAAGTTGATAATTGTTGCCATTGACAAAAGTTTTCCCTTTGATGGGTATTGTACAACATCACATTGTTATATGCTTTTTTAATTGACTTCTATTTTTCATTGCTTTTGCACTTTAGCTCAGTGTTGCCTTAGGCATTTACCTAGGATAGTATTTATCATGTGTTTGGTGGTCAGTGGATTTACTTTGGTTGTCCGTGAACAATAATATAATTTCTTGTCTTTCTCAGCAAACAAATACTTTGCTACATATGATCCCCTTTGTCCTCCCTTACATCCCACGTTCCAACCTATCAGCTCAACTTCAAATTGGTCAACATGGGATCGTTGTCCAAGAATGTGCCAAAGGCTCCAATGAAGCCAAGATATGCTTTAGAAAGTGGCATTCAATGAACCTGTGATCAATTGTGACACCATCTATCTTCCATCTGTCAATCTATAGACATATATTTCTTGAGTTGCCTAATTCGATGTTATTTTACTTTAAGTACTTACATGAACATGTACAGGTTAATTGATACTCAAAAGTAAAAGTACACTCATCTGCAGCAGAGAACATCGCATGTGTCTGGGAAACTGGGATGCTTTTCATTACTAGCATATGTAAGTGCATCCACCATCAACCTATCATGGGAAGCTTGTATAATTGGAGTTTTGTAAACCTAGTTAGAAGATATTAATTTATAGAATGAAGCTATGAAATGTGCAACAATCGGACACAACAATCTGTATGTAACTATGCCATAAATGGTACTAATCTCAATATGTAAGTAGTGCTAATCTCAATATGAAGGGGTTTTTATACTTTACATTCTATTAAAACATTCCTTTGTTAAATATGTGCTTTTATTTATTACCAAAACACGTAGAAAAACATAATAAGCACAATTAAACACGATAACTGAAAACTCTTGATTCTCCAAGTCAGCGTCCCTGTCAGCACCAATTAGAAAGTGAAATGGGGTCAAATATAGGATCAGACTGATGTGATTGGCTGGAAAGCTCATATCTGGGCAATTTGTGTGGTATAATTGGATTGCATGGGCTACATTTGTAAATGAGAAGCGGAACCATAAGTGCAAATGAGAATCCAGAACCATAGGTGCAAATGAGAATCAAATTAACGAGGACTTCAGTCCAGTTGAAGAAACTGTACTTGAAGATTTTGCTTTTGAGAGCTTCAACTTTTTATCGCCCCACTCCAGCCTCTTCTAAACTCTTGGAATCAATAAACCCCTAACATACCAACCGTTTCCTTGTTTATAGCATGTTTTAGATTAAACTAGATTTATCTTTACCTGTGCTCCTTGCCTGTCATGTATACAGGAAGAGCATGCTAAGTTCCTTACATATTAACTGTTTCCAATTTACAACAGTTTCTAGCTTTTGTGATTGCTTGCTATTAATTAAGGGAACGGCTTTTGTGTCTTTCAGAACATGAAATTGTTTGTTTCCCTTGCTTCAGATAATCAACCACAGTCAATGTGATAGAGTAACAATGAGCATGGTAAGATATTGTGAGGACTGCATGTTATGTCCAAGCTGAAGAGGATTTTAGTTCAGGTTATCATCTCAAAAGTTTGACATGCTTTTATATCTTTCTGTTTTTAACAAAAGAACACGACTTATGTTTTTAAGGTTTCTGGTGAATATTTATATGATTAATTAAAGATCTGAGATTTCCAAAGTGAATATTTTTGTGTAGTTCTTCTGGATAAACTGCATTAATGATTTGAGTTCATATTCCCCTTTTTAGGTAATACTGGTAATGGGCCTGGTCCTGCAAGCACTCGTTCTCTTGTAGAAATTGCTACAAATTTGCATCGGAGTACCATTGAAATGCAAGAATGGAGCCTTGGAGACCTTACTTTGGGTCTTTACCTTCTCTCTCTTCGGCATGCTGCTGAGATGGCAGTTGATAATATCAAGGGTGAACAAATCGTCTCTGATTATGTGGTAAAGGCCTATTTGGATAATGGTTGCATATTGAAGTGTGGGTTAATCGTTGTATGCTAATAAAAAGAATAAAAATGCACGGCTAGTTTGGCATGTCTAGTTTGCTATCATGCAATTAGGATTTCTGTTGATAATATCCTAGGCAATTTTTGGTGGAAATTCTATTTTTCACAAACATCCCAAGCTAACTTGTGCCATGTTCTGAGAGTATCTCAGTTTTATGCATAAAAATTGTTATTGCTGCCATTCCACCCGCTTAGAAGCTTTCTGAATCGAAAGTTTGCTCATTAGTGCCATTTTTGACCTTCAGAGCTATCTCTATATCCATGTTGATTGATGTTCATCACCATGAAGCATGTACGCTTTGCAGATGTTTTCCATTCGAACACAGTGAAGTGAGATTGCACTATGTTATGATCTAATAGGGATATAGGTGGTCACTTAATTGCTCCTAGAAAAAATGGGAACATCTGCAGAAACTAGGTATAGGGTTAGTGGATGAAATACCCAAAATCATATTTTCATAAAGCACCATATATAGATGAAAATGTACAAATGATAACAAAGAGTGGTGTGGAAGTAAATTATGTATTGGTTCACAGTGGTTCTTGATTGTTGAGTAATTTTTAAATATCATTTGTAGTTATTGCAGACATGCAAGTAATACATTGGTCTAACACATCTGGTGGTTGGTGGGCCAGAAAGTGACCCGAATTGTAATATTATTTGTCACACAGTCCAACTATGAGAGAATGAATCAGTCTTATAGAAGTTTCCTTCATTACAAAGCTAATCACTTTAGTTAGAGATGTCAAAACATGAATTGTACTTTACATGAAAATTTGCTGAAATGACATCATGGGAACTGCATTTTCCTACTAAAACCATTGCTTCTTCTGCTATGGATGGAAATGCTGTTTTTGTTTCTACATTTGACTATAGTTGTTGGCACTTCCACTGTAGATGTACATAGGCTAACAGTCCAAATACTTAGTCAATGACCAAGAACATCTACTGCAATATCAAGATAGATCCCCTTCTTCAAACAATTAGAGATTGCCCGGTAGTATTTTATGGCATAAATATAGGAGAATTTAGATGTGGATTATTCCCTCTCTCTAGCACTGCCATCTCTTGATATGAAATTCACAGAAAATTTACTTTCTGACATTGGAAAAATTTAATATAGTGAGAATCACATAGCTAGGTCTAAGGCTGGTCAAACTACTTATCCAGTGAATTTGGTCCAAAGCAAAACTCAAGTAATGTCAGATGTCTCTATTCGGGGTAATGGTTTTTGAGAAAGCATTTGTCATTAATAATCTAGCTTGCACACATATAATTCAAGGTAGATAGGGACTCAATTGCAAAGTTGACGCGAATACCTGTCTCGACAACCACTTAGTATGATTAACATTTACATTTGACATAGTGAGCTTTTTCTAAACTGATTTGTGCATCATATGGGATCAAGACCAAATGTAGGTCAATTGGACTCGATGATACAACAATTAATAATAGAAAGTTGCAATAAGAGATAATCTACAAAACAATTAATAATAGAAAGTTCTAGGATGAGAGAATTCTAGAATCAGAATAAAGGAATAAAAGTGCATAAGGCAAAATAATGTAGTGCGCCACTAAGACAAATGGTAATGAAATCAATACAAATAGCAATGAAGGGTAAACAAGAGCACCCAAAAGCATGTGCCGATGAAGACTGGAAGGAAATCTGATTGAATATCGCTATTTGTTCCTAAAGTGGAGTCGTGTAAGCCATCATCGATCATTGTAAACGGACTGATACAAGATTTGAAAATGGTCATTGGGGAGTACCTAAGGTCGGAGGGGCGAGGTTGGGAGATCTAGAAGGAAGCAAAGCACTTCTTCTAGATTCTCCCCTAACATCAAAGGCTGGTGTAACTCCCATAGTAGAAAAGAAGCTTGTAATAGGAGTTTGCCCCTTGTCACATGGGGGGGATTGGGAAGTAGTAAATCCATGTTGCTAAAAAGCCAAGGGAGAGAAGGTTGGGACTAATTTGAGTAATGGTGCGTTGAGAGAAGCGCCACCTAATTGATCTATCAACTTTGATGTGGGAAGTACGGTGTCAAAAGTGTTGTCAATCACTTAGATGGGTTAGAAAAAGAGGTAATCAACATGGGGGCTATAGAGCCTCTAGGCCCCTCTTGTAGGGATTTACATCGGAGGGTGACAACCTTGCAATGATAAAGAGCCATGCATCGTTGGTCTAGATATACGAAGAAAGTAGATATAGTGTTGCTTGAGTCCTTATAGAGCTAGTGATATCTTCCCTAGACCTCATGAGTCATGGTAAATGGGGCATGTGAAAATGATTTCTTGATCTCCACCTTTTGGAGGGAACAAAGATGGGAGATCCGATCTGGATGGAGAATTTGATGATCGATTTCAACCCATAACTGGTGAGAACACACTTTCATCTGGCCAAGGGGAAATCTCAAGCCGTGGGTCTAGTGGCATTGGAGATGGCGAGGGCAACATGAAATAGCACCATCCACACTTGTAAGCAATGCTTGATGCAAAAAGAAAGCTTGGGGTTGAGTGGCTCAAGGGGGAAGATCCATGTGGCTCGGATATATTATATGTAGATGTGTTCTTTGGCAGCTCTAGTGATGACATCCTTTGTGGGCTAGGGAGTACATGAAAGAGGGTAGCCTATCGATAGGGATACCAATAGAAAGGAACAACCTAGTTTTGAAGTACCAACAATGCCAACGTCTCGATGGTGACCAATGAAGCAATCCTCTTAGAAGAGTAGAGTGTTAAGTATTATTTCTTATGACGAAGCTAAGTCCCCAAGGATTTGAGTCGTGGATGTAGAAAATAAGCTTGAAAATAGTCTCAAGGCATAATGCCTAGGTGGCAAATTCAGCTTGAACAATGCATTGAGGAATTGTCCGCTTGCAACGGATCATGTGTTCTAGCATGACAGATCCCGAACCCCTCAATATGGAACTAGTCATCAACCCTAAGTTAGGTCCCCAAACCTCTGAACCATATAAAATTGTATGCTTGATGATTGCATTAAAAAGGCACAACTTGGAAGGGATGTCTCGAAGTGGATTTGGAAACATTTGCGTTCTAAGAAAGAGAGGCATACCCCTTGCAAAGGCACGAGTGAGAGGAAAACTTCATGCTAATGGATGGACTAAAAATTGAACCCCAAATATGTGTAGGCCATGTGATCTCTAAAAGTTCCTATCTATAGAAATACTGAAATCTAAAGAGAGGGTGCTTGGAGACATTGAAAATCACGACCTTAGTTTTACTTTGTTGACAATAAGGTGTCGAAATTCACATAAATGAGTAAGGGCATCAAGTTGTCGTTGTAAGCCCTCGACAAAGTGTGAGAGGGCAACATCATCGTCGACAAAAAGAATGATAGCTATAAGTTATAACCACCTCATGCAAAATACAACCGTCATCCATATGGGTATGCAGCTTAAGAATCTCTTCTAACTCATCAATGTGAATGTTGGATATGGTTGGTAATAGAGGACATCCTTGCTTGATCCTAGTGGTACTCTTCACAAATTTAGAGAAACCAAAAGAAGTACGAAACTGCCTAGTAACTGTCTCATAAAGCCTCCAAGTGGCGGTAAGGAGAGAATCTAGGATGCTGATATCTTTTAACTTTTGGAAAAACAGTTTTCTTGGAATTGAGTCAAAGGTCTTCATGAAGTCAACAAAATAGCATAAGACTTTGGGAGGCTTGTGGTGAGCCTCCTCAATAATAGCCCACAATGTAAAGATTTGGTTAGTAGTCGGTAGACCCTTTGAAGCCAGCCAATCCCCTAGCTTTGATATTATTCCTTTCCAAGTACTATGTCAATTACATGTCTAACATCATGGCATAAAGTTTGGTAAATGTATGCCCAATCATAATGGTCATGTAGTTTCCAAGGATAGAGAGATCCTCGAACTTATGTACATGAATGATGTGTTGGGATTATGACCGAGGAGAACTTGAACACACAACCTCATTAAATAGTGTGACAAGGGGAAAGGCAAGTGAATCCACACCATATTTGATGAACTCAGCTTGGAGACCTTTGCAATCAACTACTTTGCTGGTGCACAACTTCAAAATAGCTCTCGTGATGGAATAAGTAGAGAAAATAAAGGATGGGGGAGGAGTGGGGGCAACGACAACACAATGGTTTGGACATCATAAAGGGAACTAGCATAAGAGACCATTGCTTTGGGGGTGACATTGGAAACTATAGTTTTCTTGGGAGAAGAGTATGCCAAAAGGTCTTAGGTGAGTTGTGGAGATCAGCAGGAGTGCAAGCCTTCTAGAGGCAAAAAAATCTTGCTTTTTTACGTTGGAGAAGATGACGATACTTTCTATTGAGGGCGGGTATGGAAGGAGGGTCACATGTTAGGGAAAACTAGAGTCTCGATGAAGGTATTTACACTCATCATCATACCATGGTTCAAGGATTATACTCATCATCATACCACCGGTTCATGGGCAAGAACCATGTTGGTAGGGGATTTGGAGTAATGTATGGTGTGGGGACAAGAGTCAAGGGAAACATCCTAGAGGGTTTGACATAAGAACTCATACATGGAATCAATGATTTAAAGAGGGAGGGAGTATAATCCAGGACATAAGAAGGAGAGATAGGAAGCATAATCAATGGTGTAGTCATCATCAAAGTGGATTGTGGTATGTCTAATATTGGGGGCGTGTGGTGGGAGGGGATGGATGAGAGAGGTGAGAACCAATATTGAGGGTGAACGTAAAGATGACATAGTCAACAAGTGGGAATTGAGGAGAAATAAGGAAGCCACAAATGTGGGGGATGAGTGATCTATTGGTGAGAACATAGTCACGATGCTCGCACCACCTCCACGGGAAAACAACGAATCTACCAAAATTGGGGAAGTGAGGAAGCCCTGTTGAAAATATGGAGGCCCGAGATTCACCCAATAGAGAAGGTGCCTCCCATAGGTAGG
This sequence comes from Taxus wallichiana var. yunnanensis, assembly GCA_018340775.1. Taxonomy (NCBI): domain Eukaryota; kingdom Viridiplantae; phylum Streptophyta; class Pinopsida; order Cupressales; family Taxaceae; genus Taxus; species Taxus wallichiana. The sequence goes on along the minus strand of CM031242.1, from coordinate 496,475,452 downwards.
CAACTATAGATTTCCTATCGGTAGAGGCTCTCTATGTAAACCAAACTTCTCTAGATCCAACTCATGGAGGCATAACTCATCTTATCAAGATCATGAATAGATGTCGGTGGTTCCCCTTATGGGCATCAAAATTGCCCAAAAGATTGATATCACCGACAATGGAGTACTAAGAGATCTCTGGATAGAGTTCAAGGTACATGTATAGGTCCTCATCAATGTGAATATCATCAATGTGAATGATGATTGGAGATGTGGTGAGGGTATTTAACATACAACTATGAAGACATCGAAAAGAAGGTGGACCATTCTCGAACTTGTATCCGCATGTATCTAGTGTGAACATCGGAAGCCATTTGTGAAACTTTGGACCAAAGGCTATCCCGAATGAGGCAAGCCACACCACCCGAGCCATGACACCACTTGATTGCAGGTCTTTATATGAGAAGTCAAAACCCACGAGTACCCTGTGACTAGAGGGATGGCTTATTCAGGGTTCTCATGGGTCTCAGTGATAAAGATGAGATCTTGGGAAGCAATAAAATGTTTGAAAGTACCTAGAGAAGACTATATAGTGCCATTACAGCTTCAACAAGCAATGGCGATTGCACCCTTATATCCATTAGGACCAGAGGTTGTCGTCACGTTGACAATTTAGGGTGTGACCACCCAAGAGGAGGGGAGTCACAAATAATGGCTTGGAAATCCCGGATAAGAGCCCATTTTTTCTTTTTCCTACCAATTACAACTTAGAGCACAAGGTTTTTGAAGCTCCTCCACTTGGAGTCTTGTAAGGTTTGTATTTAGGTAAATATTTTGAGGGAGAAAGAAGGGCTTTCTAGCCCGCAGAGCTTGTAAACATTTATCTGCAAACCAAAACCAAATCATCAAAGTGTTGTCAAATAAATTTCAAGCTTGGTTAAAGGAGAAATCCTTAAGGTATAAGTATTCATGCAAGAATGCATGACCTGCTTGTAAAGGATCAACTAGCTTAGGGAGTCCACAAATGCGGAGGTTAAGTGCCTTGGTTTGTTGCGCCCTTTCTTCTTCAAACTTTGCTTTAGATAGCTGTCTCAACAACTGAAGGCACTTTCTTTACCACTTGTACCCAAAGAGCCTTGCTCCTCTACCTATTTTTGAATCAATTGTTGTTGGGCCATGGTTTCTTTTTTCAAATGTTTGTTTTGAGTAATTATCTCCGATTGTTTATTTTGAATTTTGGCTACTACTTTGTTAAGTTGTTGAAGACATGAAAAATCTTAGGGTTAGCAAGAGCTTGTTCAAGCTTGGCAATCCTTTCCTATAAATTTGTAATGATATCATCCTTTTCCCGCAGCTGTTTCTGATATAGGGACAAAAGGTCTCAAAGCTCATAACCTAGATTTTCAACACTAGAGATCTGTCAACAGAGGTTGATGTATTTATTATTTGGTGATGAGGCCTTTTGGAGGTGTGGAGTCTTAAATTCTTGCATCAACAAGAGTTTCATGTTCAGATCTCCCTATTGAATGTAACATGGTGTGTTGTTTCCAGGTAATAAGTTAATTGTGAGTGAACTTAGCTTGTGCTTCACTAACTAGTAGGAATTGGCCTACATTGTCATGCCATGTATGAAGCTCTGATAGAAGATGTGAGCAGAGAAATAATGAAGAGGAATCAGAATGCACACATTATTCATTTTGTGTCCGTCATTTTATTATGTGAGAGATGGTTACAAAATGGTTGAAGTGGTTACAACCATTTATTAGTTAACACTTAACTAATATTAACTTAACGCTAATTATAAGCCTTATATTCCTACACCCCCTCTTAAGATTAAAATAATAGAGCTAAATAGAGTCACACATATTGACAAAAGATTAAAATAATAGAGCTAAATAGAGTCCCACATATTCAAAAGATTAAAATAATAGAAGTTTCGCACATTCTTCAGAAGTTTCCTTTCAAAAGGTGCTTTGACTAGGTAGAACTCCATCAAGCTGCCTCCCTGACCCTCATGTAGGTGTAGTTCCCAAGCTGAATTCCCGAGTTCTTGGATTCCACCTCCTTAAACTCCTGAATTAGAAAATCTCCCGAATTATTGGACAACCATCCACACTGAGCTTTACCTACATTGGATTCCTTCCTGTCTTCAAAGTGTTGGGCTTCTTTAAAATACGTAGTCTTCATCAGCGAATTTTTCACCCATTTGGTTTGTTTTTGAACTTTCCCTTGCTGTATGTAGAAGGCAGACTGTTTAATAAAATAGCTTTGGCATCTTTGTCATCTATTGTAGCATTGATTTCTACTGGCTGTCTGATGAGAGACCTCAGATTGTATATGTGGCTAGAAATAGTGACTTCGTCATCCATTTTCACTCCAAATTTAATTTCTGAACCGCAAATTAATGCAGCAAAATGAAAGTGATAGTCTATACTTTAGGTACGGAAATAAAGTCAACAGAAAGAAATACAATTCTGTATTCTGATTTTGTCTTGGAAATTAATGCAGGAATTTTTAATGTCTGAATTTGTTCAGTGAAGGAATGTCATAGTCATCAACATTTTTTTGCAAGATAACACAGCAGTCAAATCGTGACAGGAATAAAATCGTGAAGGTTTTTGCCCTCGAACCTGTGCCTTTTGAAATATTGTGATGAAAATGTTATTTCTCTTTTGCCCTAGATGACTGGCATATCCTGTCTTGAAACTTGCCTCTGAAATATTATTCTTTATTTTGAAGAGTGTATTTGGATTCACAATTGTATAATTCTTCTTCACGTGACTGTATGTTTTGAAATGGTGATAATGACTGTAATCCCTTGAAACCCTTCTATGACTGTAAACTTTGTGAAAACACCTTCTGTGACTGTAAACTTCGTGAAAACAGTTCCATCCCTTGCCCTAGCTGGTATTCATGTGATGCAGGAGCATCAACTTGGGCAAGTTAGGTAGCAAATTTTGGTTTTGACCATCTTAGGTGAGTAATCATAGGTCTTTGGAAGTGTTGGTAGGTGTCTAGATGTGGTTAGAATTTAGAATTTTGGTTTGTTTTTCATTTTCCCGCCCAAAGTTAAAATTTGAATTTTGAACTTGGATTTGGGCAATTTTGGCTTGCTAGGATGAGTTTTAGGGGTCTAGGTGGTTAAGTTGGATGAATTAGGCATCTTGACATGTTTTAAGTGACTCCTAGAGGTAATTTAGAGACCAAGTGATCATAAAATGTGAAAAATATACTTTTTCCTATGTTTAGCATACTATGACTTATATAAAAAAACAGTTGGGTTTGAAGAACATATGAAAAAAGGATCAAAGGATTCGAATGAGGAGTTAGTTACAGGCATTGTCTTGGTGAGCAACTGTGTGTAGGAGGTGATTTGACTGTGTAATCATAAAAATCAAGAAATTTGCTCTGTTTTTGCAAGAACGACTATCTTGAGAACAGTTTTCATCATTGAAATCATAATAAAATGCTTCTTTTGTTGGAGATTGAATAGTTTTTCTGTGTGGACATCTATGGAGAGAGATTTCATGTTGTTCTCAAGCTTTTTATGTGGACATTGAAGTGGAAAATGCAAAGTCTCTTCTTTCTTGCTCTTGACTGTTCTTGGAAGACTGTTTTCTTACCCTGTTCTGGTAAGGATCATTAAAGTTTTTGGATTACTTTCGTATTTTCAGTTTATACTAACTGCTCAGGAAGGTGAAAGAGTCCAAAACAGACCTACAGGTATGTTTGGGGTTTGAAGTTGTGTTACTTATCACTTGGAAGAATTTGGTCCTACGGGTTACTCAGAAACCCTACCTATGGTTTAAGGAAGAATTGTGTTTTGAAGGCTTTACACTTTGTTTCCAAGCCTGAAACTTGGAGGATAATACCTGAGCACTCCCTTCTAACAGATTTTCGAAGTTTTGTTGATAGATTTAGCTCCCAAAGTGCCCAGTTCATGACAGTTTGCCCACAAGCCTGTAAGGTGTCTATAAGATGCCTAATTGCAAAAATTCAAGTAGCAACTTGGAAGATCAAAACAGGGAGTTAAGCTTTAAAATTTGGTGTGAAGCAAGAGTGGCCAAAAGGGTATCCTAAAAGTTTTTAGTTTCCTGTAACTCTTTGCCATTTCTCCTGAACAATAAGCTTTGTTGATTTGAAGGGCTACAAGCCAAGGAGCAAGTTTTAGCAAAACAGGCGTATAAGGTCTGATTTCTTCTAGCTTCTTCTTGCTATTTGCATCATCGTGACTGGGATTTTCATTCTATATCTTTTGCCAAATGATATTTTGTTGTTTATCTTGTTTGCTAACATCACAGTGACAGTTGCTTGAAAAATACAAACTTTTTCTTGGACATTTTGAAATAATTTCTGACATGGATATATTAAGTTGGTGTTTCCTGGACACTTTTGGGCCTATGTTATTTGTGTGGGAGATCAACTTGGAAGGTTTTACGCACCTGCCCATGCCTCTTGGAAGCACACAAGCAGAATTAACTATTGCTTTCCCTTGCTCTTCCTTACAGGGTTGAGGGGCAGTGCTTATGCCCAAATTTTCTTGGAGACTATATAATCAGATTCCACATCAGCATATATATGCCACTCCCACTCTTCTTGTTTGCTTTACGCAGCTATGCACACATCGTCTACAGTTGAAAAGACAGAGGAGAGTAGGGAGGGAATTCAAGAGATTTTCACCAAGCAAAGAGGCATGAACATCTGTTTCTAATGTTACAAATCTTGGCACTATGCCTTGATGGTTCCAAACTGCTTCAGTGTTGCGGTGTTCTACACACATCATCCTTTGAGGATCACAAATGTCCTCACAAGCATCTCCTTGGCATTGGAGTACATGGATTGTGCTATGTTCATAGGCGTCTATAGACTTCTACATTTCTCATATGTCTCAATACACCTCTGAGACAACCTATTATTCTCTATACCAAGCTTAACATTATTCGCTACCCATGTACAAAGTTTACATTATAGTAATGAACATTCTCTAATCTTGTGAACCCTGTTTTAGGTTTTTCTAAGTTAGAACTTTCCCTGTAGTCATTTATAGATCTATTCTGTTATTATCTCTGCACTTCATTTGTTGTTCACGTTACACTTCTTCACTCCACAACATATCAATGCCACATTTGATGTGTTGACCCTCGGATTGCTCGAGGGATTTGGATCACCATAAGGGTGATTGTTTGGGCAAAATTACAGTCCTAAATATATAATATTTTACTTTTCTTTGATTTTGACACAAAAATACATAAAATTAAAAAAACTAAGAGAATGAGTCAGAAACAAGAAGAAAGGTAAATACAAGTAAAATGGATTAGTATATATATACATATATAATTACTTATGTCATGTCATTTACAATTTCTACATTTCTTGAGTTTCTTTATAGAACATTGGCTTTTTTGGGTTTAGGCAATTGAGTTCTTAAATAGTGTGGTTGCAATGGCCATGACTAACAACTCTAATGATTGCCTTATTTAGATTATTAAGGATACGATTCCTTTGCATTTTGCTTCAAACTATCTTGTAATAGGTACTGAAAGAAAAAAATTACTTTTAAAGAGGCCCTTTGTAGGTACCACAGATCTCTACAAGCATAACGTGCAAACATCAAATGAATTTTGGAACACTTAGATATCAGTAAGGGGAACCGTCTATTTAAAAACAATAGCCATGGTAACCATGCCAATATAAGGCAAGTGTCATGAAAAAGCAGATTATATGTTTGGTTGTCCCTATCGTTTGATAAATTAACACTTCAAATACGAAGCAAAAAGTTATTTAATATTAGGAAGTACTTGTTAGAATATTAATCCTGATTCCAAACTTAAGTTGAATAATTGAATAAATAAATGTATTATGGAGCATACCACTTAAGTTGAACCTATGTCACCTCTAGAAGATCACATGGATTCTATTGTTAGGGTTGTTAAGATTTGTTTGTAAGATGGTTCACGTAGAGTAGAAATGGCTGAGGATAGAGTGGCTATGATAATAATATGTCCTAAATAATAGGACATTTCATTTGTATACGTACCCCTTGGAAGATTGAATGCTATAACATAGCTGAGTAATACAATGTGCAATTCCTATGGGTTCGCATTTATTAATCTTGTACAAAACTATCAGTTGGTATCAGTGCCGGGAGACCAAGACAGAAAGGAAAATAAAACTTTGATTGCCCCGACTGGTTGTCAATTTATATGAAGATAAATATTTTAGATTAGGCTGCTCTCTGTATTTTCTTCTAAGCAATAGTTTGTGTGTGTGTGGAATGAGTGAGGGGCTTGATCTGAGAGGGACAGCAATAGTTGAAAATATGTAGAATTGAATAGAGGAGGCTCAAAGTAGAAGGTGCTTCAGCAGCAAGAGTAGAATTGTGAGGAAAAAGTGAAGCTCTCAGCAGAAATTATTGTGCCCAGGAAACAACAAATCTGTAATCACAGGCATCAGAAGTAGAGGCGTAGCAGAAAAATAAGAAAAAGCGCTGTAAGGCAGATTTTCCTAAGCAGAGAAGTCTGCACAACAAGGCGCTTGAGTGAGGGATGTGATTGCTGTTGTGAGGCATGATAAGCTTCAGAATAAAGCTTGGGCTGCGAATTCAGCAAGACGTTTCAGTTGCAGATCTGTTAGTTTTAGAGCAGCTTTCCAATGTGGGAATTAAGTGTCAAACTTCGATTATGCCTGCTGTCGTGATGCGATCTGTACGAAAGCGAAGGGCATTTTTTCATTGTCAACAGATTTTCTGAAGGGCACCTGAGGAAGATAAGGTCAGAAGAGTATGTGTTGTGGTTGAGTGTGGAGCAGCCTGGCATGAATTGGTGTGGGTGATTTTCCTCTGAGGAGGAGCAAGCCATACAAACAATACATAAATGGTGCACCATATATAAACATAATCGCGCACTCATTTTTTTGATATTATTTGCATTGGTTTAAGGCATTTTTATGCATGTGGAAATGAAAGCATCAAAAGGCATGGAGTGTTTTTGCATGGTTAATCTGTCATTTAAGTTTTGATCTTTATGGATTAAATAATAAACGGTGTAAGTATTGACTTGGGGGTATTTTTGCAAGGGCGGTAGAATGAAAATAAATAATTTTTTATGCATGTGGAAATGAAGGCATCAAAAGGTATGGAGTGATTTGGCATAGTTAATCTGTCATTTAAGTTTTGATCTTTATGGATTAAATAGTAAATGGCGTGAGTATGACTTGGGGGATATTTTTGCAAGATTGGTGGCAGAAGAATGATTTTTTTTTTTTTGTGGAATAAGGAGCCTCAGGTCATACATTGATGAGGAATTACAGGGTTGATCCTCTCCAATGAACAAGTCATGCAGCAGACAGTGTTGTTAGCGTGTGTGACATATTTTTCCATCAGAGGTCTACACAAGGATGTGCGGCATACTCTTCCTACCTCACAAACCATGAACTTGAATGTAGAAGATAATTTGCAAAGTTCCAATTAGATTTCAAATTCGAATAAATTGTATTGACAAAGATGGCCTTTTAATAGGCTTTACATGTGATTACAACTAACCTAAAATCAAGGAAAGCTAACTTATCATCTTATTGGAAAATACCAACGTGAGAAGAAAATAAAATACATCCCTAAATAATAGGGTTTGAAAGATAAAGAATATCTTGTGCTAAGTTAAGCCAACCTCCCAACTAGATAGAAAATATGAAGTCACACTTATCCCTTTGATGGGAATTCCAGTGTGGGAAAGGGAAGTGGAATATTACATCCTTAATGAATAGGGAATATCCTATAAAAATTTCATGAGGATCTATTGTTAAATAACCACTAAGTGCAAAATTATATGTAGACTTTTTACACATGGGTAATATACATATAAGGGTGAAATGAAAACTATAGGCTAAAAAAGCCTATCCTAAGCACCCTGAGTATCCATATTGTACACTCCAGATTTTGTTTGTGAAAATACATTTGTATATGTGATCTTGTGGAGGTACAGAATACAGTTTATAAAAATATTGGATGTGCAGCCGTTCCTTTTTTGGATTGGTAAAAAATGCTTTTGTTGGTGGTGGAGAATTTAGGGAAGCCCATTTGAAAAGATGAAAGGTGGTTAAAAGAAATAGATACACACACTTCTTTTTCAAATGGGTGTATTATATGTAGTTTGTCGATGGATGACAGGTAGGAATAAGGAAAAGGTTTTTTTTTGTATGTGGAAGGTAGTAAATTTACATTTACTAGTTGTTAGTGTTGTTGCCTTAAAAGGATGTAGTGTGGAACCCATTAGTGTTTCAAGGGGTGCATAGGGTAATATTTAGTGAGTTGCATGTATAGTAGAGTGCATATTGCCCTTTGATTATGGATTTTGATTTTAGTGAGGAATTATTAGAATGAGATATTGAAGGAAAAATACTGTGATAGCAATTTGGTGTTATTTCTGTTTGTCCAAATTGTGGTTTTGATTTATTAATATCATTGATGAGTGGGAAAGTTATCTTGTGGTATTTATGTTGCATAGACTTCTCATGTTTTAACTGATAGGGGAAGGGTGTTTGGACAGTCTTCGGGTGGTTGTACTGTGTACATTTTTGACAGGGTTTGTAAGCACAATAGTGTTTGCAAAATGGTCAGAATTGTTGGGCATCAGAAAAGACATGATGTACTTCATGTTCATAATAATCATTGAGACAAAGATCAATGTGGTTGGACATCCACAATGTTCATACTGCATGTACAGATATAGAGATGGTCAGTGAGGAACATTCATCATCATTGTGTCAGATTGTTATAGGAGGCTGCAAGAAATGATGTAGGCACAAGGCACATGAGGTCAGGTTGGAGATGAGGATGAGGTGTATGATGAAGTTTGGACAGCCTTTGATGATGGAGATGATGCAGGGGTTGGATGTTCAGAGGAACATGCCAATGACATTGGTTTTTGAATCATGAATTTGTTTTTGAAGTTGGTTAGGATAACCACTGGAAAACCCTCATTTGTGTGTAGGATTTGACCTGTTTGGTGTGCTTATGCAAATCAAATTAGAATGATTTTTTTAGTGAGATTGGTAGTCCAATTTCGGCAGTTGGACTCATCATGTTTATTAGCATCTGGTAGAGGGCAAGCCAGTCGTACAAAACACTGTGTTTGAGATATCAGATGTGCTCATGAGGAGTCAGACCATGAGCAACCATTTATTTTTTTGGCATTTTTGACAGTCTTTTGCTTCAGAGATGGGTGTTCTAGTAACACACCAAATGCAGAGTTTGTGTTTTAGAGAGCATTGGTTGGGAAAAGATAAGAATTTTTGAATGAAGTGAAGCTGAGATTTTCTTTTGGAGTGAAAATAGAAACAATTCTGAATTCTGTTTTTCTGAGGTGTGTTGTGATACTTGGATTCAACCAACAGTATACACGGTTGCATTTGTAAGGTTTAAAATCTTGTTTTAGTTTGTGTTTCACTTTTCTATTAGATGCAAAGAGAATTACAGTTTGTTGTTTCAGTTGTGTTTTTTCCAATAGAAAGAAGCAAAAACCTCGACAATTTTGTTTTCAGGCTAGTAGAGAATCTGAAGACGATTTTCCTGTAGTGGTTTTCTGGATTCATCCAGCATGATATGTGCTTGCATCTATGAAGATTTGCATGAGTGTTATTTTGGTTTGTTCAATCATGTTAAATGTATCAATTTTGGATTACGGGGGGAGGGGGGGGGGACATTCGAATATTAATCTTTAATTGAAAGTTAAGTTTAATTATTAAATAAAAAATGTATTATGGATCATGACACTTAAGTTGAACTTAGGTCACTTCTATAAGATCACATGGATTCTACTGTTAGGGTTGATAGACTTATTTGTTAGGTGGTTCATGTAGAGTAAGAAATGGATAAGGGGATAGCGGGCTGTGATAAGAATATGTCCTGAATAATAGGACATAGGTTTTGTATTACCCCTGGAAAGATTGAATAATGTAACATAGCCGAGTAATAGAGTGTGCAATTCTTGTGTGTTGGAAATTATTAATCTTGTACAAAATAATCAGTACATGAATAAATTGTGCAAGAAGGCATCTCAAGGACCGATAGCTTTGGTTGAAACTTGATAGTTTTTTCTCTCTTGTTTTTTAGCTTTTGGAATCTGTACAAAATGTGCAATTGCTGACTTTTTCAATTGAGCAAGATTTGAAGTTAGGTTTGGATGATGGAAAAAATTCACTATGTATTGGATGAATGACATTTTTAAATCACTTGGACTGAGTTGGAGCTCAATAATTGTGATGACTCCAAAGCTCAAACCATCCAAGAGTGGTTTGTTCCTGTGACTGGAAACATTAGAGGATTTTAGGTCTTGAAAGCTTTCTACCATTGGTTTGTCTGCAACTTATTTTGTGTGCTCTCTCACTTGTTTATTTAAGAAAGAAAGATTCTTTCAAGAGTTATAACTCCTCTCAAGATGCATTTGAATAGATAAAGGCTGCCTAATTTCTGATCTTGTGTTGGCTTGAGACTTTTCCTAGCCATTTGTTACTGAACGTTATGCCTCATATAGATTTTCAGTTCTTATATAGAAGAACTGGCTCATTGCCTTTGAAAACAAGTAGTTCAAAGATATGGCAAAGCGCATGCCAACATATAACATTAGATATGTTGGCCGTTTTGTATGAAATCACCGGGGTGCCCAGTCTTAAGCACCTCCTCACTCAAGGACAGTGACAAAAATGGATTCACAGGATTCAAGCGCAACTTTGAGTTTCTATGCACAAAGGTACATATATCTTTGTTGTTGATGCCTTGGATATTGTTGTGACAAGATTTCCAATTTAATACTATCCAGGCCAATCAGCCAGCTTGGGTTCCTGAACTCCTACAAGACTACAATTCTAACCTTTTCACCACCCAAATTTGTCAGGATATGGAAGAAAGGCAGACTAATGGTTTTGTAACAATATAGTCATTTTCAAAGACTATATATTGCTTAAAGAAAATCCTCTTTTTTCAGATTGCTTTTTCTGGAGGGCCACTTTCTCATGTAGCCAGGCCTATTAGTATTCACAAAACCTTTGAAAGTATTTATACCATATTTTTCTGGTATAAGACGAAAATTGACATCACCAATACATTGAAACAAAATAGTAAAATGCACAAATATCAAAATAACTTAAAGATTCAAGATGGTTGGACATCAATGTACCCAAGTAATCATTAACCTCAAATCAATATCCTTTAAGTGGTTACACCATACAACATCCTTTGGGAAAAATCACTCCATAAGAATACAATACAATTGGATAATAAAACACATGATGGATATACATACACTAGCGTAGGGTAAACACGTAACTGCACATGTAACATGACTCACCCTAAGCGTGATGCATTGCATATGTTGGCCTCTCCGTAATTTCAACATACATTATTATATTATGGTTATGGGTCACAACCACATTGACATTCGCCAACAAAGGAGGTGTAAAAATGTGCTTATCCTCCCATCATACAACTTCATGCTATCTCAAGCTATAAGTGGGAGATCATTTTGGTGTGGCCACAATTAGGGGTCCTAATGAAGGGATGCCTTGGAATGTCCAATGTTTAACAAAATCACGCAGTGGAATATTAACAACAATTGACAGCAACAACAATATATCTTCAACATCAACAAGTTACATAGTTTAGACCAATTGCCAATGATTTAGGTGTACATCACACAATACTTGAAAGTAAACACTCAACATTGGTGTGTTGCCGTAATTATTCAATTTCCCTGTAAAATTTCCAGATCTCCATGCAAATTTTATTGCAGTATTCTTGCAACCACATCTAGGTCATTACTTTTCAGGACTTATGATATAGAACTGATTTCCACAAAATGGAACCAAATTGAACTGATCCCCTTCCTTGGATTGAACTCCCCCTTTACAAATGTAGTGATGTGTTTATATAGACACCATGGACTACTTACAAAGTAATCCCGAGACATCCTTTATTGATCCAGGCCTTTGCGCCATGAAAGAACCTTGCATGTTACAATGCAAGAAACACCTATGTGTTAAGAATTCTTGTGCAGAATTCCATTGACCTCATGCGGTTTCGGATATAGGTCCACGGTATTAAGATGGTCTTTCCCTCTTAACTCGAGCTTTTGGAAATGCCTCCTACAATGCCACACAAGCTTGAAGGTTTTCTAGTCTGTGCCATAATTACAAATGGTTGCACTATCTCTAAAAGGGTTGTTTGGGTTCCAAAAAAGCTGTGGATATTCCCGAGGCATTATGACAATGCCACATACACTAAAATGTACAATTACATTACTCACACAAACAAAAAACAGATAAGCCCAAGAGAACAACATAGAATGTGTGTGCACACTAATGTAAAAACATTTTGATGCCCAAACAAACTACAAATAGTTGGACTCAGCTTATTCTTCTACTCTTGTCATATTTTTGGTTGATGCGAGATTGCACATGAATCTGGATGCTCTTGCATCATACGCCTTGGGTAAGAAAAAGCGCTCACACATATGGGCTAGGTGGTAGAACCACCCTTTTGACCTCTTGACGAGATCTTGGCATGCTTGCCCCAATGCATATTCCTCATCTTTCAACCACTGGTTTTGGTTGGGTAAAATGACCTCCTGCACCATACCTTCCTTCCTTCCTTGCACAATGTCTTCACACGCTGCTTGCTTTCTGAGATATCTCCTGTTTGTGTGTGTTGTTGACGACACTACACACTCTTTACTCACTTGTGCTTTCCCTTGTGCTATGCTCCATGCTTTTGCACATGCCTCATTTGCTCTCTGTTGTGCAATTTCTTGTCGTGCTATCACAAATGTTGTCTCTTATATTCACATGTTCTGCTCTCTTTCATGTTGAACCCAATCATCTTAGTGCGCTGTTCTCTCATCTTCCTTTAATCGTTGTAGAATGAATTTCTGTCCATCCTTCCGTCCTTGTACTCTATTGGTTCTTCCAACTTACAACATCTCGCTGTCAAGACATGACATGCATCAATCATAAGACATTACATAGAACTCTGTTCGTGAACAAGCCAATCTTCATTGTCTACTTCGCATTGTTCCTACGCAATGCCTACTCGTCCTTCCACCAACCATGTCACCCTATAAGGACCTACATGCGGTCTTTGTTTCAATCCCAATTTCCATGCCATTTATATGGACAAAAATTTGTTTGTGCTTTTGTTGACCACCATTATGCAACATTCTCCTTTGGCTTGACATCTTGTTTTGTAGATGTCACATCTCCTACCAAAAATCTTGTCTACTTTTCGCAAATTGTGAGATTGTTCTCACTTCGAGTAACACTTCTCCTTCCTTGGGTTCATTGATGTAATGCTCTAGTTCTTTGCCTTCCTCCTCAGCTTGTGCAACATTTGCACTAGTATTCTTCTTATTTCCATCATCTTTGTGTACACGAGGACACTCAAAAGCTTGATGTCCAACCTCTTCGCATTGCAAATGAGTACTGTTGAATCATGCTCCATGACCTCTACCTTTTGCAGAAGTGGTTCTCCTATTTTGTTGCCCTTGTGCACCACTTGCGCTTGCTTCACATTCTTGTTCTTGTGCCGCTGGTTCTTTACCACCGAGCTTATTTTTTTCTTAGCTGCACTTTTTCTGTGCACTGCCTTTTCTTTTGCTCTTAAAGTATATTGATACACCTCTTCCACTGTCTGCACCTTCACAATACTGATCTCATCATCAATCACCCATCACAATTTGTTGATGTACCGTGCTATCTTCTCTTGATCCATTTCATTATGACCAACACAAATAATGATCTTATAAAACTATTCAGTGCATTCCTTCACATTCAAACCATTCTCTTGCATGTTTTACAATGTTTTCAACAAATCCAATTGGGAATCATGAGACAAAAATTATCTTTTAGTTTCGCAACCATTCACTTCCATCGAGTAATATTGTCTTTACTCTTTTTGTTGCACTCAATTGAACTTTCCACTACAACACAACATGACTTGTTAATTTAGTCTTTGCGATGTACTGTTTGCATTCTACCACAACTTCATCAAATGTAAATAATTCTTTTATTTTGTGAGCCAATCATTAAGCTCTTTTGTGTTTAATGTCCCTAAAAAATAAGGAACCTCCATTCACACTCTATCAATTTTTGTTGAAAGGATCTTATTGGACATAGCTTTCAATAATCTCACTTCACCATCATCCAAATGTCCTTGTGTTAGAACTGCTTCATCCGCGTCAACCTTGATCGCTTTTGGTGTTTCTTCTCCTACATCTCTCACATCATTTTTCGGATGAATTCTCTTCTACGATCTTCTTCCACTGCAGTTAGTTTGATCTTCATTGTTCAGAATAATTCCATAATGTCATCTAGTCTTTGGCAATATTGTTAACTAGCGCCCACCCTTACCCTACTCTTATAGGCGACACCTTGTTTTCACAAACTTTGATCAACTATTGCATCTCCTTGCAAGCCTACGTAGATTCGGTATTCATTTTTCTTTAATTGTTCTCTACCTATCTTGCAATGATGGAGAACTTCAAATCTTCAATCCTAGAGTTGTACGTCGGTTTGATACAAAATGATGCAACTCCCATAAGGGGCCTTGATGAAAGGATGTCCTAGACCGTGTAGTGTTTAATAGAATCACAAAACAAAATATCAACAAAATTGACAACAAAAACAATGTATTCATTCAATGCCAATAGGTTACACACTCTAGATCAATCACCAATGATTTAGTCTTAGAACACACAATGCTTGAAAGAAGACACTCAACACTGTAGTGTTGCCTCAATGATTCAATCTCCCTTTAAACATTTCCAAACTTGGGCAGAGATCTTATTGCAGTTCTCCTTGTAACTGCTTCTATCGTTACTCTACGAGACTTACAATCTAGAACTAAATTCTAAAAACAAAACGGAATTGAACTAATCTTTTTCCTTGGATTGAACTCCCCCTCTACAAATGTAGCAACGTGTTCATATAGACACATTCAACTACTTACAATGTAACCCTTGAGGCATCCTACCTATAAGCAATTAAATGTATTACAAACATTAAATGAAAATAAGGTCCAAGGAACCCATAACATACTTAACTTGATGCAACGCAAGTTGGCCCAATGGATATAATTATGAAAGTTAATTAATTCGGAAGCAATCTTTTTAACTGTTTCGTTGCCCTCTGGAAACAATTGCTTGCCCTGCACTTGTGCTTCACGTATGATGATCCTGATACGACTACTTTACTGATCCTGCCCATCGTGCCATAAAATAACCCTATGTGTCACGGTGTGAGAAGCACCGAGTTAAATATTCTTCCCTTGGAAATCCAAAGACCTCACGGTTTCATATTTAGGCTCGCAGTATCAAGATGGGCTTTACCTCATAACACGAGCTTCTGGAAATGCCTCTTGTAATGCTGCCTGTGTTCGAAGGTTTTCCAGTTCTACACAATAATTGCAAATGGTTGCACCATCTCTAGAAGGGTTGTTTGGGTTCAAAACGATACCGTGGATCTTCCTAAGGCATTTTGGCAATGCTGCATACACAAACATGTACAATTACATTACTTACAAACACGCATGCCAAAAGAACAACATAGAATGTGTGCACAAATTGATGCAAAAACACTTTGATGCCGAAACAAACTACAAATAGTTGGACTCGGCTTATTTTCTACTCTATCATATTTTTGATTGATGCAAGATTGCGTATGAACCCAAATGCTCTTACGCCACATTTGTATGGAATCTATTATCGGGTTACTTACATCTGAAGGGAGAGATACCATATTTCTATTTGTAGATATACTTACTATCTATGCCTACTTTGTGGTTGTTGCTACACACATTGATGCTTTTCAGCTTGCTGATCTCCTTTTCAATGGAATTTTTAATGGGCTTGATCCATGCGCAACTGCACACCCACACATTCTCACTTTGTGTGCCTTGTCAACTTGTGCATCTTTGTGCAAGCCTGCGCTGCAAGTTATTGCATGTAGCCCTTTGTGCCCCATGCACTCTTCGTGACATAAGTAACCATGCCACTCGGCTTTGAAGACTCTTGTGCTTCAAGCTCTTTGCAGTCCTTTACGCCCTGTACAATGTAAGCAACCATGTCATTTGGCTTTGGAGACCGCAACTCATAGGCACGTATATGCACACTCTATGCAAATAACATTATTTTGTGCATCGCCGTGTCACACTGACAACCTTTGTGCACCGCCGTGTCACGCACAACCTTTGTGCAGGCTCTACCCCACACACAACACCTCTAGACATACCTTGCAACTCAAGTCCTGTAGAAGACTTCCAAAACAACACATCAACCACGTGGACACTTCGTGCCACACAATGCTATTATAAATGGCAAGTCTAGGGTGCACGTTACATCCGTAGATATGGTAGATTTCTGCACACACCTTGCAACCCATATTCTATAATGGTTAGAAGGTCATGTAGAATCCCATGCGGTTCAACTTCCATAATGGTTTTAGCCTTTATGATTTTGTCTATGTATGGACACATCTATATAGTCTTAGATAGAACACATATAGGTAAAACATAAGCAACCATACATCTTTCTCAAGAGTATGCCATGTACAAAAGATACAAATAAATAAATATATTTTCAATTCCAATTCTATATCTCTCCCTCTATTTCACTCAACACTAAAGCTTCCGCATACGCTTACAACACAGATCTTCATTTAGAGCATTGTCACTCAGATGCATTTGGATCTGGATCATTGGATCAGAGCGGTTCCTCTTGCATGTCCCATCAAATGCAGTTAGAGAACCTGAGTCTTGGCGTCAAACCATGAGAACCATCAAACTACCTTCTGAGTGGTTTCAACAAAGTTCAAATGGCAAAACCAATGCAAGAAGAGATTTACACAACTATCACCAATGAAATGGAAGAAGCAATCATTGAACAAGCGATTTTTTTGTTAAGCTAGTTTGTAGAAGTGCGTGAATGGGCAATTCCATTGACTTCATCATATCAATTTTTTTGGTGGTCGAGTCCCCCTAGGTTTCAAGTAAATCTAGACATTCTTGTATTTGAAGGAAACATGACACAGTAGACAACTTGCTATATCAGTTCGATTCCTATTTTTCTATGAGTGATTTTTAGAGGAAGAAAATATCAAGTTCCCACTTTTGAAAGTTTTTTCATCTGTCAAGAAGTGCTGGCAAGTGCACACCCTCGGGAAAGGAGACTTGATAGTTAGGAGATCTGATCCAACTTGGGATACATTCCTGGAAGCCTTCGAGGATGAATACCATCTTGGGATATATTCAGAGCCAACAACTCCTGCTAGGATATGACCAATCTGTCCAAGCCGACACCGATACCTTCTATGACCTTTATGCAAAGCAAGGTTCCTTCAAGTTTGAGGAGCTTAGAGTTCTCAAGTACCGTAGTGGCCAGCAGCCCTTCCTTCAATCCAAACTAAAGTCGGCCCGGGTCAAAATGCCAAATGAAGCTTATCACTTTGTGGTGATCCTTGAGGAGTCAAAAATGAAGAGTAAGTGGAATACATCATTGCACCAAGTAAGACATGCTTTAGACAAGTCAACCAGCCAAGACAGCCAAATGGTGTGACACACATAACATCTGCAGCCACTCCAACGTAGAGTGCCATGTGCAAAAGAACTTGCTTGTGCATGCAGGAACTGAGGATCTTGAGGGTGAGTCACTCGTAGAAGTGGAGAGTGCAGATCCTGGAGTTGTGGGTTTCAGTGCAAGCACTGCTCCACTAGTGCATGATGCTGAAGCAAAATGCCTTTTTTATTTGCGAATTTGGGTGCAAGGGCAGCCACTGGATTTTCTATTCAATCAAGAGCACGATAATCTCATCTATGAAGCAACTGTTAAGAGACTGAACCTGTTAACCATGCCTCATCCACACCCTTACCATTTGGGATGGATCAATTCTTATGATACCAAGGGCATCCGAACCGCACAACCATGTTGTTTAACATATGTTATCCATCCTTTAGAGAGGAGCTATTTTGTGATGTAGGGCCAATTGGTGCCTGTGATACCATCCTTAGGCACACATACATGCATAGCCACCATGGTGCGTATGCAACTAAACCCCTGAGCACCGTCATCTTGGTTGGCAACAAGAGATATCGAATCCTTGAAGTGATTTCATGCTTGAAGCATGCCACACAAACTCCCAAGAAGATTGTACCCTGATCTCATCCAAGTCTTAATGCAATTGAGATGATTGCTTTTCAAGGAAGGGCGAATGATCGGTGTGCAGCTGCGCACTGACGGACTCTCACCTGTGTGCTTCATCAACTTGTGCATCTTTGCACAAGCTTGTGCTTCAAGCTGTTGCGTGAAGCCCTTTATGCCCTGCACACTCTGCGAAACGCAAGGAGCCATGATGCTGGGCTTCAAGACCATTGTGCTTCAAGCTCCCCTTTGTGCTGTGCAGGGCAAGGGACCATGCCACTCAGCTCTGGAGATTCCAACTCATAGACATGCACCTAAACGCTATGCACAAAACACAGTACTTTGCGCACTGCCGTGCCATGCACACAACCTGCACATTGTCTTGGCATCAGACACAACACCTCCAAACATATTGCACAACTCAACACTTGCACAAGAATTCCAACACAACAAACCAACCACGTGAACACTTTGAACCATGACAAACGACAACTCTAGGGCACATGTTTCATCTGCAAATATGAAAAATTCCTGCGCACACCTGACAGCCCACATTCCAAAATGGTCGGAAGGTGAAGAGTCACACATGAAATCCCATGCAGTTCAAGTTCCATAACAGTTCTTGCCTTCACATATTTGTTTATATATGTACACATCTGCCATCTTAGATAGGAGAAGATAGACATCTATACATCTTTTTCAAGAGTATGCTACGTTTAGAATGCACAGGTAAATAAATACATTTACTGTTGCAGTTCTATGTCTCTCTACTCTATTTCACTAAATTCTAAAGCTTCTGCATACATTTACAACACATGTAGATCATCATCTACAGTGTTGGACCCTGGATGCACTAGGATTTGGATCAAGGCTACCCCATTTGAAGAAGGTGCCATATTTGTAGTTGTAGATGAACTTACCATGTATGCCCACCTCATGCATCTTACTGCACACTTCGATGCTCATCGTTTTGCTAATTTCTTTTTCAAATATTTCCAGATGTTGCATGCGTTTCCTCACAAAACCATCTTTGATTTTGGTCTCAAAGTCCTCAAACCACATTTGGCAAGAGCTGCTTAGGCTGTCTCAATCAACCTTTAAATGAGTACACCACACCATTCTCAAATACATGGGTAAACTGAAGTACTTAACAATTGCTTTGAGGGCTGCCTGAGAATGCACTTGGTTATCAACAAGGTAAATTTGTTAAGTGGCTTCACTTGGCAGAGTGTATGATGGTGCATACCATTAAACCATTGAAGTGACCCCATCTAAAGTGTTGTTTGGTTATGGACCTTGTTCTCTCAGGGATTGGATTATTCAAAAATAAAATATAGAACTTCTGCAGTTGTCTCCTAGGAGAGGTCTTCTTAGGATCATATAGGTCTTTCAATTGTATGTATGTCATACACCATTAGAAAAGGAAGTGGGTTTTATGTGGGTGTACCAATTATTTATCCTAAGGTTTCTGGCAATTGCTATTGTTAATATATAAACTGTTCGAAGGTTCTACCTTTGATAATTAATACCTTATTACCTAAGTAGTCAATACGGCACCCCTAGGGCACCTGGTACTGGTACAAAACATACCCGGTACGGGTATGGCCGGGATACGTGCCCAGAAATGGCCAAGATACGGCCAGGTATGTCTGCAGACTTACCTGGCCATATCCGGACCTGCCTGGCCGTATCCTGGTTGTCTCCAGGCCCAAAACTGTGTTTTTTTAATAATTTTTTTTTCTAGTTTAAATTTAATATATCATTACAGCAGAAATTACAGTTTTCACAGCACCATTATTCTACAGAAGGTATCAAATACAAGCCATCATAAACATGGATAAAAATAGTATGTATGAGATAAATCATAAATGTAATAAACACCTCAACTAGATATGGTAGGGACAAATGAAATTATGAATTTATGAGTAGTTTGTTGTGGTTATTTAGCTTTTTTTGTTTTTCATATGTGTAATATGTGGTTAATTCCTATTTAGCAGGCTGGAATTTATATATATTTTGTATGGCCGTATCCAATGCCGTATCCGGGGCCAATTTTTTTTTCCATATCTGCGTATCGGATACTCCATACCCGTATCCAAAACGTATCGGCTACTTAGCTTATTACATGTAATCTATTAACTATTAAATCCCTTCCAATTGCATTTTCATAGTGCCTGAATAGCTATGCATCCTTATTCGTAAGCTCTGATTTGGTTGGTTAAAACCTGGGCTGTATACATGCTAATACTATAATCTGCAATAGCCAATCTGCATCAGGGTTCTATGCATACTATCTTCCCATGAAATTTCATGTTTTATGTAAGGAATAAATAATTGTTCCTGAAGAAAGTTGATTCAAATTTATGTGAGATTGTATGCAAGGAGACCTATAATTGGTTAATTTGTGGGGTATTAGTTTCCTTTACCTTATAAATTAGGGAATGAGTCATGGCAAAACAAAAAAATGAATTTGATAGTCTTTGGGGACAACAATTCATTGTGTTATCTAGAGGACCTTTATGAGAAAAAGTGAAGATTGTCGATTTTTTTTGTAGAAGGAATATAATTTTTACCTGTGCCGCAAAATTTTGAAATATTAGTCAAAAGCAAATATTGATGTATTTGAACACTGGCTTTCAGGTTCAGGATCTGATTTATTATGTAGAATTGGCAAAAGGTGCTTACATGAAGGATGTTGCAGGTCTAGCATGCAATAGCATGCTTAGAGAAAGTAATATTGTAAAGTTTGTAAGCAATTCTAATGTGATGCGACCTGGCTATTATATTGGGGTTGACCACCGCAATAAGCTGGTTATACTTGGCATTCGTGGAACTCATACAGTCCACGACCTTATTACTGACATGGTCTCTTTGAGCAACCAGGAGGTCTATTTTGATGGTTTTGAGGTTCATTTTGGGACAGCAGAAGCAGCACGTTGGTTTTTTTGCAATGAACTGGAGACCTTGAGGAAGTGCCTAAAAATGCATGAGGTGAGAGTTGATCATGAGCATAATTGAAGGCCATAGAAGCTCTTACTGCAATCACATTCTCTTTTCATGTTTGAGTATTTGCAGTTAACTTGTGATTATTTGGAATCAAATAATGCTATGGGCTGCATGATTTACAAAGCAAGGCCTTCTATGTACATATGTCTTGAAGCAATGCCTTTCCTCATGCTTTATTTAGTCATCACCCTTTCTATTTGAGACCCTAACATGACTACAGGGCTTCCAATTAAGATTGGTTGGGCATTCTCTTGGAGGAGCTGCAGCAGCATTGTTAGCAACAATGTTTCGCAAGAGATCAGAAGAAGAGCTAGGTTTCAGCCCTGATATTGTATCTTCTGTTGGAATCGCAACACCCCCTTGTGTCTCAAGAATGCTTGCTGAAAGTTGTGTTGACTTTGTCACCACAGTTGTACTGCAGGTGTGAGATTTGTTTTGAATTTTTTTGTGATTAGTTTTAAGGATGTATGTTTGAATCTGAAATTGAAATTTTCTATGTACCAAGCTGTATAACATGCCTGTATGTTTTCTAGGATGACGCTGTTCCACGGATGAGTGGGGCATCATTAGCAAGGTTACGTAGTGAAATCCTTCTTACCGATTGGTAAGAAGATTCTAGCGCTTCTTTTCCGTCATTCCTTGTTTACTTTTATAATAATATGGTTGACAACTTCATCATGTTATATGATATCTCGCTATCACTCCTTCCCTTGGTCTTCTATCATATCCTCCTTAATTTTCATTAAATAATGTCTTCCACATGTTCTTCTCAAACCACAAGGTCCTTATGATCCATTTGTTTATTTGCATGCACACTATGTTATATTGTATCATGGGCAGAACTTACCTTTATTATGGGGAAAACATCCTACCCACGAGTAGCTTGCCCATGTATGAAGAAAACAGCAAGTGTGTTTAAGCAAGAATTCCCTTTAGTACAAGATCAGCAGGTTTACATGTCACATGGAATGTAAAGTCCTGTGCTGTATATTTGAAAATTGGTGTAATCCATAATTATTGAACCCCATGACACTGTCTTTAGGTACAAATTCGAAAATGGTAATCAGCCCTTTAGTAATGAAAAACACGAGTCACGGAGTTGATAGCACTGCTCGCATTTGTTGGGAGAACAAGCTTGTATGGGTGCCACCTAAACATCTGATGTACTTTCTGCGGTATCATTAGTTTCTAATCTAATATATGATGCTTGCTTTTCAAAACAGAAGGCAAGCAGTTTGATAATGAGCATTGCAGATGATATCATTTTAAAGATTGTATGTAATAATAATGAGTGTGCCAAATTTATGTTCCAACAGAAGAGCAACTGACAAATGATGTGAAGTGATTGGAAGAAACAGCAGTAGAAATTGGTTTTTTACCTTCTCATATTCTATTTGCCATTGTGGTTATATGGGCTATGATAATATTTGAAGCTATACTTTTTTGGCCGAATCATCAGTCTTAATATTTGATCTATTTAACATTAACGTACAATATTATTATCAATTCTTTTTACTCAATTATGTTATATGTCAGTTCACACTGCATAGAAATATGCCTGCAATGCATGGGAGAGAAATCAAACTCTAAAGAAAAACTATATGTAGCCATTTAAATTTGCTAGTGTATAACCAAACTAAAAATACTTTCCTGAAAATGAAGAGGCACAAAACTTTAAAGGTGCCAGAATGTAGCCATTTAAAAGGGTGCCGGAGTGTATCAACTCACAAGAGAGGCGCAAAAACTTTGCCAAGGCATGCATCTTTGAGTAAGAGGCTAGCACTACTGTAAGAATTTCCATGGCCAAGGGACTCTTCATTGATTTGCAAGAACTTGCAAAACTTTTCTGGATAAACTGCGTAAAAGCTGTGTGACGATTTTTCAGGATTCAACTGCATAGAAGCTATTGAAACTTTTGTCCAGAAAAGTTCTGACAATATGTCTTCCTGTAAAATCTTCAATCCTAAATTGCAAAAGCTTTCAAGTCAATGCCATGTCATCCCCTTGCTGAGTTGAGTCACAAAAACTCATTGGACCAATGTCAAGTCAGCCTCCTATCAAGTCAACTCAAAACTCAGCCCCTGCCTTGCCCTTATTCATCATCCATTTTCTGCTGTTTGAATCATTTTGATTGCTTCCTTCTGCTAAGTTTTGAAGGTTTCATCATTTGGAAAGTCAATTTGAGTCTTGAAACAAATATTTTCATCTTTGATGATGAATTACAGAGTATGATGATTAATACTTTGATAATTGATGTGGTGTAACATCTGATTATCAATTTTCTTTGTCTATTTATAATTTTGCTGTTTACATGAGCATGTTCTTCAACTATTATGCTGTTTAAACAATGGACTTCTGATTTATGAATTTGTATCTTTTGAGGTTCAAAATTTGAACGTATCATTGGTCCTAGTTCATATTGCGACTTTAATGGTTTCATATTGAAGCATTGCCAGAAGTTTTTCATTTTTAAATTAGTTGGTTCTCAATTTAACGTGTGATAACACAACAAAAAACATGCACCAGGAAGATATGATGCAACCCTTAATAACTAAATAGGTAATGCCACACCTCTGCAGGATATCGTGCAAAACCACTTTTTGAGCAACAAAATAAAAAAACTGCTTACAACCACATTTTGAGTAACAAAACTGGCTTAGGGCGTTCCTTTGTATTGGAACTTCTGTTAAAGTTGATTTAATCTTGTCCTAAATAAAAATGGAATCGACGGCCCTTGAACTGATTGAGAAAGCATCATGTATACTCGTACTCTTGTGATATTAGAAAATGACTTCTGAGAGCAGATTTTGTCATAATGCTATATAAACATGACCATTGGCTACATTGAACTTGAAAAAAAAAGACCATTTTGAGAGAGAACTATTCTAGAATGAGAACAGGGGATAGGTTTATATTTTGATGTGATGAAACCAAGAATGAGAAGCAACAGATGAGAATGAAGTTGCTATGGTCACTAAGATACAGATGGGAGAAATCAACTAATAATTACTGTATTACATGAAAGAAACTGGGATAAATCAAATGCGGCCTGTAATGCTCATTTTCCATTATCCATCTCCCAATGATTATACAATAGCTTACACAACAAATCTACATGACCATAGACTACAATGCCCTAGAATGACCCCTCGAGAGAGAGTTTCCCCTACCACGGACCTTGTTTTTGGATCACTTGCAGCCAGGCTGCTGCTTTTACAGTACTACCAAAAACCCGCAGACTGGCTGCATTTGCCTGTTTATTGTTGCTAAGTTGCTTATTAGGCTTTGCAATGGCTGCAAACGGCTTTTGGAAAAAAAAAAATGCTTGGTTCACACCCATATATGCTTCCTTTTAGCATTGATTATACAACACTTAGCTTCTTGCATGCTGCTAGTTTTCCTTAAATTTTTTTTGATTCACGTAGACTATCGCCCTTTGTGACATTAATTTCTACTTGCTCTGAGATTGATTCACTTGTGACTTGCACTCATGCTGCATTTGATTACTTCTTGTGCCTACTTTGTCCTGGCTGGCGTGGATCATTTTGGCACCCCTGCTTCTTGTTCTTATATATGCTACTGCTTCCCTCTCTCTCTCTCTCTCTGTCTCTCAGTCATTCCGCGTGTTGAAGGAAAAGTCCTCTTGAAGATCCTCCAGTACTTTTGCCAGATCACAAATCCTCATCCTTCTTCCTCGGTACTTAATGAGCCAACACACGATTGTGTAGGGCAATGCCTTCCCGTCAGGCACACAGCTGGAAGAGTTTCTCTTTCACTTGGCCCCTGTCCTTCGGGACTGGGGAGATTAGCCGCGAGGCCTCCTTAAGGCTGGGTGGAAGCAATACGGTGTTCACCAGGAGCATTCCCTGGAGACTCCCACCGGCATGGTGGGGTCGGTATCGCTAATTGCATACAACAGATGATGTATGTTACTCAGCAGGGAGGTAACAGAGATCAGGTTTCACTGTTGTGTGCAAGATCAGAGTCGTAATCTGAAGTCGAGGGGTGATTCCGAAGACTGCGCTTGCCCCTGACCGTCCTGAGCAAGGAACTCTTCCAGTTCAGGAAAATCAGTTGGTGATTTCTGCATTTTTATTTGAGCTTGCTATGAGGGCACCTTGATTGCAACGTGAATTAGTTTTATATTTCAGCCATATAAACTGTTAGGATTAGTTTCTTAATCACACATGCTTTGAACACATACTGTTAGGTAGTTCAGATTTTAAATTTTGCTAAGATTTGATAGTTTTATATTTCAGCCATATAAATTGTTAGGATTAGTTTCTTAATTGCTTTCACATATACTGTTAGGTAGTTTTGAACATTTTGCAAATATACCTGCTAGGCTACTTTCTTAACCATTCCACATATATCTTGCTAAGTTTAGATTTCAAATCTTCTGCTAATGCATTGTTAGTCTAGATTCTGAATATGTCAAGCACTTTGTTTCTGAATCGTATTATTCTAGGATATATTTTGAAACACATTTCTTGCTTGTGCTTTGAATCATATCGCTTTCAATTCATAGCTCAACTTTGCTTTTTCATTGGAAAATCGCACTAGTTTAGATTTCAAATCTTCTACTTATGCATTGTTAGTCTAGATTCTGAATACATCAAGCACTTTGTTTCTGAATCGTATTGTTCTACAATATATTTTGCAACACATTTATTGCTTGTTCTTTGAATCATATTACTTTCAATTTATAGCTCAACTTTGTTTTGTCATTGGAAAATTGGACTAGTTTAGATTTATATTTCATTAGAATACTAGTTATTATTTCCTTATTGCATTGCTTAGTTGCTTGCCTCTAGTTAATGCAAGCCAACAAACTATATGTGCTTTTAAGCTTGCCTCTAGTTAATGCAAACCAACAAACTATATGTGCATTTTGCTTGCTTTCCCCCTTTTGCTAAGCCTTGTGTGTGAAAACGGATTCTTCCATCTACTCAACCTAAGGAAGCTCTTGGCTTTGTAGGAAAAAGTTGCTATGCTCACAAAGATACAAATGAGAGAAAACAACTAATAATTAATGTATTGCATGAAAGAAATCTAGATAAATACATAGTTACATGTAAGTCTTGAGGATTGGGAACATGGTTTCCAAGACAGCAAATATTTTCCTAGATTTTGGTGACAATGGGCGTATAGTTGGGGATGGATATTAAATTAACATATACAAATTTACATTTATATATTTTAATTTTGTTCAATGAAATTTAGAGGTTCAAACTTCATTTAATGTTTTTAAGGTTACTTTTGGGATTAGGGTTCAATTTTTGGTAAAAATAAGTTTTTAAAGTGTCAGCTTTTTTTTTTTGAAGTAGTAAATATAATTTTTTTGGGACTGTTCTCTCCAAGTCCCAAAAATGTTCGAGATGTTGGCAAAATCTAGGACACATCCCCACTTAACATTGGATAAATAAAATGCAGCCTAAGAAAGTTTGTGAACCCAATCTTTGAAAATTTCATTATGTTGTGGTTTGCTACAATCATGTTTCATAACTATCTCCTAGATCTCAAAGAATGTACAAATCATTCTAGGGAGATCCCAAAAAGGATCAAGATGTAAAAATCATGAATATGACCTAAAACCTTGTTGATCAACTCAATATATATATGTTAAACATAATACATAAACATACAACATAAGTAAATAAAGAAATACTATAGGAAGGAAATAAACACATGTGACACAATATTTATAGTGGAAAACCCCAAAAGGGTAAAAACCACTTTGAAAATAACCTTTTACTTTAGAGAACTTATTTTACATCCAGTAAGATCACCTCCTCCTTAAAACCCTATTTACCAAGGGTAAAACCAAATCACTTGATTTGCACACCTTTGATATATTTCCGAATATATCAAATGAGGACCTAAAGTCCTTTTTATATAAGGTGATCGGGTATGTCTCCGACCCACCTTTTCAACCTAAATGGTTGACACATATACCTAGGTGAGTGTATTTAATAAATATAAACATAAATGATTCACATTATTAAATACTTACCTAATGTATATTACCTAGGTATGAATATTTAATAATAGAAAAGTATTTCATATTATTAAATATTTAACCTATATAATAGTGATGGACCCATATTAATTAAGGGTTGGCCAGACCACTTAATCATTATGTTCCAACACTCCCCCTTAATGTTAAGTGGGATAACATATGCCAATAGATTACCTACCCGTGGTACACTACATGATTTACAATCCTTAAACCATAAAGGTTTTAGGCTAGCATATCGGGTGAAGGAATTATAACACCTTCATCATACTCAAGTTACCTTTTGGTACAAAAGGATTTGGAATCCCAAAGATCATCCCATGATCAGTGGCTAAGTATGATTTGTGAGTTTTACATATTCTCACAGGTTCTCATAAAAGGTTATTGAACCCAAGCATATAGGAGCCTTTTATAACCAAGGACCTCCTTAATAATATGCTTGTATTGGATGTTTACTAGTAAACTCAATAGCACTAAAGAGTTCTTGAAGACCGCCTTTAAGATCTTTCTACACTTCTTTAAAAAAAGAAGTGAGGAGGTATACATGCCCGAAGGTCTTTTTACACTTTCGAAGGTCTTTTTACAAATGCCCGAAGGTCTTTTTTAAAAACCAAGTTCCATTAGGAGGTGACATTGTCATGCACACTCCCTCAATGGAAACTCCGACAATCCAAGATTTTCATGAAAGTGACAAAACTTTACAGCACTCAGGGGCTTTGTGAAGATATCAACAACCTGCTCTTCAGTCGGCACATGAACTTGAGATCTATCTCACCACTTAGCACCTTCTCACGGATGAAGTGTATATGTATCTCAATGTGCTTCATCCTCTGATGTTGTATTGGATTATGTGCAAGAGCTATGGTGCTTTGGTTGTTCATGAGAACAAAGGAACACTACGTGGATCCTTCATCTTTATCTCATCGAACAACCTCTTTAGCCATAGAGCCTCTTTTGTAGCTTCCATTGCACTTCTATACTCAACTTTTGTTGAAGAGATAGAAATAGTTGGTTGCTTTTTTTTGCACCAAGTAATGACACCTGCACCAAATTTAAACACATAACCAAGAAGTAGATTTTCTATCCAATACATCACCAACATGATCAGAATCACAAAATCCATATAAGTTAGCATTTTCATTCTTAGTATAATGCAACCCATAATTGATTGTACCTTTAATATATCTAAGAATCCTTTTTGCAAGATTCCAATGATCTCTATAAGGTTCTGCATAAACCTAGAAGTAATTCCTACTGCATAGGAAATATCTAGTCTAGTGATAGTTAGATATATCAAACTACCAACTAACTGCCTATATAAAGTAGGATCAAATTTTTCACATGCAGGTTTAGGATCAATTTTCAGTCCAACTTCCATAGGAGTAGAAATTGGTTTACAATCAATCATGTTAAACTTTTTTAGTACATTGGTTGCATATTGTGCTTGAGAAACAACAATAGAATGTTTATCTTGAAATACAACCATGCCAAGAAAATGATGTAAGAGACCTAAATCAGTCATTTCAAAGTATTGTTTCAATTTTTCTTTAATTCTACAAATTAAAGTAGGATTATCACCAGTCATAAGCAAATCATCAACATATATACAAACAATGATAATATGTGATCCTTCTTGCTTAATGAATAGATCATTGTCAGAAGAACAATTAGCAAATCCTAACTATTTAAAGAAAGAATTAATTTTTGCATACCAAGCTCTAGGAGCTTGCTTTAAACCATACAAGGATTTTTTCAATTTACAAACATAGTTTTCTTTACCAGTTTCTTCAAATCCTTTAGGTTGAGACATGTAAAGTTCTTCTTTTAAATCACCATTCAAAAAGGTATTTTTCACATCCATTTGGTGGATTTCCCACCCAAATTGAGTGGAAATTGCAAATAAGGTCTAACAGTACTCATTTTAGCTACAGGGGAAAATGTCTCAACATAATCAATACTAGGTTTTTGAGTGAAACCTCTAGCAACAAGTCTAGCTTTATGTTTGTCAATACTACCATCTGTATTATATTTTACTTTGTATAACCACCTAGACCCTATAATACTTCTTTTCTCTGGAGGTGGAACCAACTCCCAGGTTTGATTTTGAATTAGGGCATTATATTCAGCTTGCATTGCATTGATCCACTTCTCATCTGAGAAGCTTCTTCAAAACTTTGTGGCTCAGGTTCATACAAGGTCATTAATGCATGGTACGTATGATGGCTTTTGGTCATTTTCCTAAGATCAATAGGATTAGAACTCTCTAACACAGATTGAGCCCATTTTGGTTTCTTAACTAGGGAGTTAGGAGATTCAAGAAGCATCTATAGTATCAACACAAGAAACATCATCATGACCATTTACTATATTCTCAATATCAGAATCATAACCATTATTAGAAATATTGATAGAGTTAGGAACATCTTTACCATTATAGATGAACAAAAGTATTTTTCCAAAACCACCACATTGCGGTTTTAGTTACTTCCCTTTTTATAGGGTCGTAAATCCTTAGACCTGCTAGTGTTAATACCATATCCAATGAAAACACAAGAGAAAGAAGTCATATCAAGTTTCTTTCTTTTCTTTTTAGGAATGTATAAAGAAGCAGGACTACCAAAAACTTTTAGATGAGAAATATCAGGTTTTTGATTTGACCATTTTTCTAAAGGAGTTGAAAGATGAATAGCTTTGGTGGGAACCCTATTTAGAATGTAGATTGTTGTGTTCATTGCTTCTGCCCACAAGAAATTTGGGAAGACTAGCAGAATGAAGCATAGTGCGAGCCATATCTAAAATAGTCCTATTCTTACGTTCTACAACACCATTAGATTGGGGAGAATGAGGAGAAGTTAATTCCCTTTTAATACCACAATCAATAATTTTTTTCAAATGCTTTGCTAACATATTCACCCCATTATCTATTAAGTCTCTTAATTTTATAATTTGAAGAGTTTTCAACAGATGCTTTAAATTCCTTAAATTTCCTAGTACATCAGATTTATTTTTAAGAAAATATGACCAAATCATCCTGGTGAAATCATCAATGAAAGTCACAACATATAAAGAACCATTTAATGAAGCTACTTCAAGAGGTCCTCTAACATCACTATGAATAAGTTCTAGTGGGGAAGAGGAACTCTCTTCAAGATGTGAGTGAAAGGGTTTAGCACTTTGTTTTGAGCGTAAACACCCTTCACACGCATCATGAGAAGAAGACAACACAAGAAAACCTTTCACAAGATTATATCTAGCCATTTCATATAAACTTCTATAATTAACATGTCCTAATCTTTCATGCCATAGTTTTGAATTATTCAAACTTTGAGAAACAAAACAGGATGCAGAATGGAAATCATAAAAAATATACAGACCATTTCTTTGAATTCCTTCAACTATTATATTATCATTACTATCCTTGATATACCAAGTATCTTTCAAAATTTGAATAGCCAAACCATCATGAGTTAATTGAGAACATGATAAAAGGTTCTTTTTGAGCTTAGGAACAAATAAAACATTATTCAACACACCATTAGCAAATTTTACTTTCCCTTTCTCTATTGCTTCTAAAGATGAGTTATCACCAAGATACACACGTTCATTGATTTTCACAACATCAAATAAAGAATTTGAAACACCAGTCATATGATTTGATGCACCTGAATCTAGAATCCATTCAAAATTAGAGGAAGAATACAACACAACATATAATGCAATCATTTTAGGAATATCATTAGAGCTATCCTTTTTCCTTAAATTGTATTTTGAAGAAACAATTTTTTTTTTTATTTTTATGGATAGGTTTCTTAGTTTTGCAATCTTCCTTTTTATGTCCAAATTTACCACATTTGTGACATT
Source organism: Taxus wallichiana var. yunnanensis (assembly GCA_018340775.1). Lineage (NCBI taxonomy): Eukaryota > Viridiplantae > Streptophyta > Pinopsida > Cupressales > Taxaceae > Taxus > Taxus wallichiana. The sequence goes on along the minus strand of CM031242.1, from coordinate 496,444,414 downwards.
TACCACTAAAGCTAACATGTAATTGATCAGAAGAAAAACTTTTCTTATCAACAAAAGAAGATTTAGATCTAAATTTTTGATCTGAGAAGGGCTTGTGAGGTTTGAACTTTGAATTCTGAGCAAGAAGTGCTGAGAGGCATTCTCCTTAGAGTCAAAGTTCATCATCACTTGCTCTTCTGTATCAAAAGTGAACTCAAGGTATTTAAATCAGGTAGATCATTTTCGTTTTGATATTTAGAGTTCAAGATAGAAATAAAATTCCTAAATCTTTCATGTATATTTAACTGAACAATAAAGTAGATTAATTTTTCACCAATTAAATCACAATTGCATCCATCTAATTGTGCTTTAATATTTTTAATTTTGGCTAAGAAATTAACTACTTTTTCATCTCCTTTCATAGGAGTTGTAAGCAATTCTAAAACTAATTTAATAATTTTAGATAAACGTGTACCTTCATGCATGGATTCTAGTTGTGTCCATACCTCTTTAGGATGTTTGATATTACCAATGTGTAGAAGGTACTCATCATTCACATTGTGCAAAATCATGGAAAGAGCCTCCTGCATTCGTTGTGAGAATGCATTCATGTTATCTACAGTTGCTTGATGACCGGTGGGAGCAACCTCAGATCTAGAAACAATTGTCTAGAGTTTCCTCGCCATAAGTTCTGATTTGACCCTGATCTTCCAAATGTTGTAGTTGGTTCCATTCAGGATCTGGGTTTTGTCAAGACAAATAGAAATAGTTGGACGTCATTGTTTTCTGAACCTATAAAACACACCCCATTATAATATACAATGTACCATAGAGTTAGATACATTTTATAAAAAAAAAAAACACTTTTAATAGAAATAGATCTAAATTTTATAGATCTACATAAAATATTTAATCATAACTAATTTTGTCATTACAATGCATATTAATTAACCTCCCATGATCAAAATAATAACCTGCAATATAAAAGGCTTTGCATTATACCCCAGACTTATATAAAAAATTCTAACCATATAGAAGTGAAGAAGAAACCCTAAGAATGCAAAACAACTTCAAATTTCTGAAAAAAATAATGTAGACAAAGATCTAGCCAACTTAAATTTGACGTCTAAATGACCATCATACTGCCTTATGTTTGGTCTGTCGTGACGGTCATTTGACCATCAAATTTAATGGAGTCAAAACTTGTTGTGTATTTCTAGAATGTGAAATTCATAATTTCTTCTTCTATATAATATTAGGGAGGTTATATTTTAATACATTATATTAACCTATTATAATTTATAATGTAAAAATATATTCATTTTTAAAAAAAGAGGTATATAGTTAATATAATGTAAATAAAAAACAACATATAGTCTATAAAAAATTATAAACTATAGTATATATATATTTTAAAAAAAAAAAAATACATATAACCCTTATTATGGGGCCCCTCATGAAAAAAAGATTTAAAACATTTACCAGGCCATGTAATTTTAAATTCTACATAAACCTTAGAATTTACAGAGGAGACAACATTTTTCACACATCCAATGGAAAAAATTCAAATCCTATTTTGATGGAGCTTTGTCTCCTCCTTCATTTACCATTGACAAAATTCAACCTGCACATATTAAAACTATAGAAAAAAATATTTCAAATATTTTACCCTTACCTCTACACAAGTTTTCACGGAAGGTAAGAAGTTTCCAAATTTTCCACCTGTGAATTCACCTTGATTCTTCACAAAGTAAAACTTTTAGGTTGCACTTATTTTAAATACCCTTTCGGGTTGGTTGAAAAAACCCATACAAATTAAATAAATAAAATATAAAACATTTTCTCTTAATTTATTTAATTTACCTTTCCGGGTTGGTTGAAAAAACCCGTACAAATTAAATAAATAAAATATAAAACATTTCTCTTAATTTATTTAATTTACCTTTCCAGGTTGGTTGAAAAAACCCGTACAAATTAAATAAATAAAATACAAAACATTTGATCTTAATTTATTTAATTTACCTTTCCGGGTTGGTTAAAAAAAATGGTACAAATTAAATAAATAAAATACAAAACATTTGATCTTAATTTATTTAATTTACCTTGCTCTGTTACCATGTTAGAATTTGAGGATTCTAATAAATACGGATTTAATCAACTTACATATTATATAATGTTATAATAAATATTTAAATAAACATTACATCATAACATAAGTAAATAAAGAAATACTTATAAGAAATAAATAACACATGTGACACAATATTTATAGTGGAAAACCCCAAAAGGGTAAAAACCACTTTGAAAATAACCTTTTACTTCAGAGAACTTATTTTACATCTAGTAAGATCACCTCCTCCTTAAAACCCTATTTACCAAGGGTAAAACCAAATCACTTGATTTGCACACCTTTGATATATTTCCGAATATATCAAATGAGGACCTAAAGTCCTTTTTATATAAGGTGATCGGGTATGTCTCGACCCACCTTTTCAACCTAAATGGTTGACACATATACCTAGGTGAGTGTATTTAATAAATATAAACATAAATGATTCACATTATTAAATACTTACCTAATGTATATTACCTAGGTATGAATATTTAATAATAGAAAAGTATTTCATATTATTAAATATTTAACCTATATAATAGTGATGGACCCATATTAATTTGACAAGGTGGATGGGGACAAGACCCTTCTAGTAAGTATACAAAGTGTCCATTGGATATGCCTCCTTGATGATAGATAATCCTCATCCTCTGCAGTTTCTCTTTAAGCACTTATGGCAGCCGGGTATGTGGCCTAAAGTAAGTTTTTTTGTTTGGCTTCTTATTCAAAGAAGAGTCTTAACAGGGGACCATCTTATGAAGAAAGGATATAATGGCCCTTTCAGATGTGCTTTGTGCTTAGAAGATGAAGAATCTTCTACTCATTTTTTTTTCTCTGTCCCTGGGTTATTCCAATTTGGAAACATCTTTTTACTTTGTTTAAATTACATTGGAATAATTTTGCTTCCCTTGAACAAGTTTTCAAAGATTGGCAGAGACTTCTCCCTAAGGGACAAAATCTTCTCCCGGTGCTATGGAGTGGTATATCTCTTCTCCTATGGAATATTTGGAAAGAAAGAAATAGTAGAATATTCCAACAAATCAAAAAGATGGACCTTATGTCTGGGAAAAAACTAAAATCAATATAGAGTCTAAAACACAAAATATCTTTGCCTCATACTCTTTCTACGGAATGGGAGCATATATGCAATCAGTTATCTCTTGATCCTAGGGATGCTTCTATGCCCCGTTTTCATATTAATAAGAAAATCGTAAGAGAGTCAATTGAAAGCCCCTTCTTTGGGCTTTGGAAAACTGAATACAGATGGGGCTTCAGAGGAAATCTAGGAAGAGCGGCTATGGGAGGCATTGGTAGAAACAAGGAAGGTGATGTGCAATTCCTTTTTGCAGAGAATCTGGGTATTACTACCAATAATCTTGCGGAGGTGAAAGCGGTTTATAAAGGCATGCAAGAGGCTTTAAAAATTGGGTGGCAGAAAATTCAAATTGAAGCAGACTCTCAAATCATTATGAAGTTGTTGTCTGAAAATAATATTGGTTCTTCTCCCAACGGCAAATTGCTAAGGAAGTTTGGAAGATAAAAACATTGCAAGAGAAATTTCAAGAAGTTTAGTTCAATCACATCCCTCGTGAAAGGAATAAAGTTGCTGATGGCTTGGCTAATTGGGCCCTGGATAATAGGGATCTTCTATGCTATGGCTTGCCTCCTTCATGGTGGTCCAATAAGCTCCAAGAAGACATCAGATATATTCTTAATCTTGATTCCTCGTTATGATTATCTCTTCGGCTTTACTTTTGTATAATGCTCAAGCTTGGACTAATAGTTTTCAGGCTTGGCATGGCCAAATATGTATTTATTGATTTCCATCTAATATAAAGTTTTGCTGGTTTTTTTTTTTCAAAGAAGAAGATTGAACATAATTTGAAGCATGACAAAATAATTTACAATGGTACTAAGTTACATGTCGTCAAGAAGAAGAAGATTGATATGTGTGTGAGAAATAATTAATCCCTTGACCCCAAAAAAGGCGGGGAAGAAGACAACATCATCGTGGGAATGGACCAAGCAATCAAAGGGTTAACTTGATTGGTAGAGCAATAAACAAGAAGGGAGATCTGCAAGAGGCTGCCAATTCTAAAAATCCATCAAGAGAAGTAGGAAGTAGAAATGGAAGTTAAGTGGAGCCAAGGCTGATGCATATTTAGAAGTTAGAGCTAGAGTTTGAGGTGGAGTTGGAGTTGGACCCAGAGCCGGAGCTAGAGTTGAAATTGATGAACCCTATGCCACTCATAAGTTATGAGTGGGTAGAAATTTCTAGACAATTGCCCTCTCTAGAGGAAGTGCAAATATTGCCCATTAGGTTGGGTTGGAGGGTGCTTTAGAATAATCAAGTGAAGATTCCACAAAAGCTAGCGATGATTTAACTTAGCTCCCCTCCTTTCGAGGAAAGTCTTTTTGAGATGTAGATTGATAATGCCTTCATGGGAGAAGAATGAGTCATGTATGAGACAAGAATTTGTAGAATTGAAGATCTGTTTATTGAAGATACAAAGCTGAATACCCTAGGAAACCTAAATGACATTGGGAAGGAGTAGTATAGAAAAGGAACCCGATGGTATGCAATATAGTGTACGCATTATCAAGGAAGGGTCGAGTATAGGGTTGTGTTTGACAATGTTGAGAGAGTAAAGGAACGTCCAAGACAAACCTTCTTGAGGAGAATCGTATTTGAAGAGCCATGTCATAAGCAACTTGTAAACATAGCCATGATTAGCCCATTAAATCTATCTCTAGAAAAACAAAAGGTGCCAAAATTCATTGATTACGGACTGGAAAATCTGGGTTGGCATTGCAATACATGCATTACAATTTGGAATGCCAATGGGCACACAGATGAGTGTCTTTGGTTGTGGTGCTTCTCAATCACACCTTGGGAATTGGTTATTGGTTGTTTTGCAAATGCACCAAGTACCAACAAGGTAACATATGAGAAATTATAGATAGCTTTCGAGAAGGAACTTAAGCTCCTGAGGGTCTGAGACACAACAATGAGATTGTCACTGAGATCTATAATACCTAGCAAGGTAAACATGAGAATGTACAAGAATACAATAGGATACCACAAAATTGTTGGGAAACTGAAAAAGATCCAATTGATGGCATGCAATTGCAATGGTTCGTTAAAGGACATAAACCCTCATTGCAAAGCTCGATGATAGTTGTCTCACTGTCATCTTACGAAGATGCATAGAATATAGTTATGGATATTGAAAGTGAACTTAAGACATTATCGCTCTTGAAGAGCAAAGATGATGATTCAATGTACAATGATGGTAGCGAACTTAGATCGGTGCAAGCCTTCCGAATGGGCATGCTTTGAATGATGAGGGAGCTAAAGGGAAACAACTGAGAATTAAGGCAAGGATCTTTGATATATTGACTACAAGGTAGGTCACACCACACCAAGGTGAATTGCCTAATTTTTTTGGGTCAAATTTGTGAACTTACAGGGTTTTCAGTCGAGGATTGCTGGTACAATTTACTGAACAAGAGCAACCAAATATTTTTCACACAAGGGGAGCAATTGATGCCATCCATCCACCACATCATGAAAGCCGAACAATTAGCGATCTCAGAATAATAATGGCTGTTGTAATCAAATTTAATACGATTCTCGAGGATGGCAAATTGTATTTTGCTGGATTTGCAATAAGTGGGGCCATTTCACATGAGATTGTGCTACTAATCAAAACAACATTGGACTTCTTTGTAGATGGTGTGGGATTAGAGACCATAACAATGGAAACTGGCCAAAGCAAGTGAATGTCAACATCAGTGATGTAGCTGAGGACGAGGTAATGGCAATCACAAAAGTCCAAACAAAGAAAGATAATGACCCTGACCTACGAACATAGAAAAGAAGACTGGCTGAAAAAAGGGTCGAATTTAAGAGGGTTATGGTTGAAGAATGATGACAATTGCATGAACATGCAACTATAGTGACAAGCATACTTGAGTACAACAAAGCTATTACATGAAAAGTCTTGCAGACCACTATACCTGTGAAGGTAGCTGAACAATTGCAAAGCATTTCAGACCTCAAGAATGCTATACCTGCTACCATACATGTAATTGGCCCTAACATGGAGCATACAATGACGCATCTAGTGTCAGATGGTGTAGCATCGGGTGATGGAGAGAGACAAAATCAGGGAATGAACCTGTAGTTGAACCCTCATTGTCAAGTGATTGACCCTATGCTTTTGACAATAGATCTAGCCTGATGGCTGAAATCATGCATATGGAAATCCTTGCGAGGAATCTGAATCATACTATTGTCGACGATGGGTTGTTCCATTTTTCTAGAGGAGGCTTGGAATTCTTATGCCTCAAAAATAATTATTGGCACCCAACCTTTTAGGCTAAATTTTGTAGTCATCTTGTTGAAAAGAAGGCTTATGATGCACTATTGGGTTGGGGATGGTTGATAGCAGTCAAAACCGACCATTATTGCAAAATGAATATGCTCTTCATTGAATGTAAAGGCCGAAAGTATATAATAGATTTGAAGAATCAAGTAGTCAGTAAGGAAGCAACCTCTTTCGAGTCATTGGATTCAGACATTGAAGAAGAATGTGTGATGGATGGAAAAAAGGTACGATGTAGCCAAATGATGAAGGGGTTTTGGATTTGTAGTCATGCCTTGAAGATGAGATGAACTATTTGTAGTCATGCTTTGAAGATGAGATGAACTCCTTAATGGGTTGTTGCATTGGTAGATGGAATACTAGGATGTGTTCTAGCTGGATTGTAATAGAATTGAAGTTATGGAGATAATTGATGGAGGTTTGCAAAAAGATGGGTAGAAACAAAAGTTGGCGATGCCATGTCCTCCCGGACCATTAATGCTACTGTTGGCTTACCACTGAAGTTTAAAGAATACACCATTAAGGATGCATGCTTTGATGAAAAGCTGTTTTGCCAGTTTAATTGTGTAACCAACATGAAGTTCATAGAGGTCACTACCATTGAGTGTGAATGTGGGATTCAAGGATAGAATTATAGTAGAAGGTGAAGTATGACGTCTTGAAACACGGTTGGATGCAAATATGCTTACCCTAGATGAATAGAGAGTCATGGCACATTGGCCGACCATGGCTATGTTGATGTAGAGGAAGTGCATGAATTTAAATGAAGGGTACATGTTAAAAACATGGAGAAAGCACAAGCATGAAAAATAGTAAGGTACAAGAATTTCAAGTTATATTAAAAGTGATGGTTGATGGGAAGTAAGTCAAAAGATTTGAAAAGGAATAATTATGTCGAGCGACTGATGAATATGGATGGTAAAGGGTGTAAAGGTGTAGTGCATGGGTCCAAACTAAAGTTATATTGGTTGTGGACAAGAAATATCAATAGGATTGAGCTGCTATGTATGACTCATAAAGGATAGGAGTTATTGGGACTCACTTGGAAAAATAAGAATGTACAGATAAAAGTACCAGTGTCCAAGGAAAATTAAAAAATAATATAAAGGACAATTATAAAATGAAGGCAAAGGACTATATGTCCAAGCAAGAAATATTCTAGCAATGTACATCTTGTAACCGCCAGTCATTGCTGTATGCTTACATATAGTACCCTCCATTTGATAGTGTGTACTAGCACCCTGGTTTGGTGTTTTGGTGTGGAATTACATTTACAAGTTAATTGACCCAAGACCTCCATATGGTGCTTACTAGCTCAGTCACATGCCTCTGTGAATTCTAATTGGTATGCCCTTGCCTTTTACCAGTCATACACATTTTCTACTCCACTGTTGTGCGACTACCTTGAGCATGGACAGTGGCATATGTCCTGCTATATACTTCATGTTGTAGGTCCAGGTATTGACGCGCAACTGTTTTTGCTATATACACAGATCATATGCCCTCCTTCAGCTCCAACATCACCATATGACCCTTGTAGCGCTGTTGGGCCAGCATCTGTGCTCTTCTGTATTCCTCCACCATACCCTTGTGTAGTACATCTCTGCACCATAGTCTCTTCCCTTTGTTTCTGCCACTTCTCGACTGTCTTTCACAGGAGGAGGAATCACTGGCAACATATGTGTGTGTGTGTGTGTGTTGCGCGTGCGTGTGCGGGTGCATGTGTGTGTGGTGATTTGGATTTGTGGGTTCTGAGAACCATATTCAGACAATAGTTTTGTGTGGATATCTGACCGAGGAACTGCTTGTAAGATTCAAATGTTTTTTTAGCGTAGTCGTTTCAGCCAGAATGTCTAAACATTTTGGCAGCTGTACCAGTAACACCACAAGGAATGTCTTGTATCTCCTCTCTTAAATCTTATTTTTATCATGTTGTACATGGGTTGTGTCTGAAAGGACTTTGACTTGTTTTGAATGGGGAGATAATGTAGACCATCGTGTTAGTATTGTCATTGTTATCAGTGTATGTTTGACGTGTTTTGGTAGCTGATGTTATGTTGTTAATGCTGATGTTGTCAGCTTTAGGAGGTAGTATTATAATGCCTTCTTCAGTTATGATCTCCCCCCGACCCGGGAATCATCCCTCTACCCTAGAGTTCAGTTCAAGGGCCAGAGCCCTATAGATTTAGATCGAGGGAAAGTCCTATATACCACCCCTCAGTCCATACCCAGATAATCCTTTCCGCTGCATCTCCCCATTTGGCATCCTCAATCTCCACTGCTTGCTTGCGCATTCGAGAATGGAGATATAGGGCAGCTCTCCACTCCAGTATAGATAGATGACAGATGGCCCCATCGTAGATAGATGATAGGTGGCCCCATCTATCTGCCCATCTCAGCCCCGCCACCCCTGCTTGTCTCGGTTGTTGATGGGTGTGTTCAACCGACAACCATTGAGTCTTCTCATATAAAGAGAATGATGTACGTTGGTGGAAGGGTGCCGTGTATTAGGCCCTCCTTGTACCAAACAACTTGTATTGAGAAATACCTATGAAATAAAGATGTGATTACTGTCATGTTCTTCTATGCTGCATTATTGTATGTATTTACTATTCTGTAATTGATGTTCCCTAGGTAGTGTAGTTTGTTTAACAAACACATGGGACCTTCAGTGGATACTGTCTGAAGTTGAAAAGGACATTAGTAGGATGGGTCAACCAGAAAACCCATTATTGTAGTCATAAATCTAAAAAATAATCTTAGTAATTCATGCAAATTTTGTAGGACAAGTTCGGCAACTGGTGAATCCATCAAGATCGAAATTTATGCCTCATAGAATTGGCCAAACGAAAACATACATTACGGGCATTCAGTTTCATGGTTGATTTGTGGAATATCCCTAGTGGGATACCCCTTAAAAATATGCAAAATACGGACAATTTGCAGCCAAACAGAAATCTGATTTTTGCAGAAATTAAAACTAGGGCAGCGAACAGAAATAAATCTATAACTCACAAAATACTTGCCCGAATCACTTGAAAATTTATAGAGAGCTTGCTAATGCACTAACAAGTATTAGAAAATTATTTTTGGAATTTTTCAGATAATAAATTGCTGCCAGAAAATTACAGCGTGCCCTAGGCAGCTAGAAAACTTCAAAAATTTATTTTCTCTTGAATACAAGTGCAAAAATTATGAAACTTTGGAAATAATATTTATAAATATAGGGAATGATATTCCAACCTTCAGATCTGAATTTGTACCACTGGAAACCCTCCAAATAAAGGCTGCAATCTTCAAAACAAGTCGCCCAACTTGGGAAGTGGTTGGAAAATATTGAAAAAGCCCTCAAAGTAATGCTAAACCCTGCCCAAATGGCTGCCGTAAATCTGCCCTGAAAAACCCCGAATCTTCTTCTCCAAAAACACCAAAATCTCTCGAAACCCTCCTTTGAAAAACAACCCTGATTTTAGTTCCAAATGACAAGCTAGGGTAGATCTCTCACTACCGAAGATTGTCCTGCTAGCTAGGGATGGATCTCTCACCACCAAAGCTAGGGTCCCTGTGGGATTTCACTCCACAAGCTGTAAATTTGCAAGCAACAGTTGCACATGAAGGAAAATAATTATGTATGCAAGAATGACCTTCACTTTTCCTCCCAACTCCTTATATATTTTTCCCAAGGCAAAAGAGCCCCAAATAGCCCAAGTCGTATTTTTCCTTAGGAAGGACCAATAAAATAAAAGTAACTTAAGTTACTTTTCCCCTTTTAAGTCGCCATGGTACATAAGTGACCCCCAACGCAAAATTAAAACATTAAGTGTCATGTGGCCCCTTCCTAACGACAAAACATAATATCTAGTCCCTCCAAAACACTTTACGCTCATGTCAACGAAAAATTATAACAAAATGGACTAGATATTCATACCCTACTTGCTGAGGATACGGATACGAGTATCCGTTTGGATACGGATACGATACGCGGATACGCCAATTTTAAAAACCCCCGATACATCTTGGATACGTCTGTACATAAGAGTTAAAATATATATATATATATATATATTTTTATGTACATCTACTCATTTTACTCATTTTTAGTCCATAAAAACTGAAAAAAGTAATACAAAACTTGAATCAATGTTCAAAACATTCAATATACTTAAGACTTTGCATTTTTATTGATCATGTGGCTGCCATACATATGATATATGAATATCATGTTAACATGAATACGAACAAAACTTGAAATTTGAAAAATATACTAGTAACTAGATCCATGTTCAAATTTTCAAAACAAACAATATACTTAAGATTTTACATTTATGATTTCATTGTTCATGTGGCTGCCATACATATGATATAGGAATACAAACAAATCTAGAATATATCATCTAGATTTTCCTCAAAATCAAGTTCATGTGTGCCACTTGCGCTAGCTCCACTCTCATTAACTCCACTCTCCGCTCCTTGCGAACTCCCTTGAGCGTCATCTTCGCCATCAAATAGTGTATTATTTTATTCATTTAGTGTTTAGGGTTCGGTTTTAGGGAGTAGAAAAGTCAAACATTAAAAAAATGAAATAGAACTTAAAAAAATGGATACGCCGGATCCGTACGGGATACGCCCGGATACGTGGCGGATACGTTTGATTTAGATCACAATCGCACGTATCCGGGCGTATCCCGCACCGATCCGGGAGTATCCGGCACGTATCCGACCCGTATCAACGTATCCCGCATGGATTCGGGGTTCGGTATCCATGCAACGTAGTTCATTCCCAATAGCTCCCAACGTCCATAGCCCCTTGGGTATGACCAAGGCTTGGACTCGAATTTGCCCTTAGGCCTTAGGCGTAGGAAAGGGGACATTACAATTTGGCGATTCAGATCCATCTTGAAATTTGTATCAACTTTAACCATACTTGTGTCAATGATATTTGCCTGAATGAGCAAGGGTTGCTTTTGGAAGTCTCAAGTGGAGTCCACATCTTAGAGTCTGATTCCAGTATTAGCCACAAAGCAAAGATTGAGGAATTGCAAGATATCAAAGAGTGAAGCCATATTGCTTTGGAGAGCCAATTCTTTATATTCATTGTATATTTCTTGGTGAATGCAAAAAGAAAAGGAATGGCCTTGTTTCTTGCTGGAGTTATTCCCATCAAGGGTTTCTACAGGGGAAACATGGTGCCATTTTTGTATGTGTGATGCTGTTCATTGTTTTCTGTACATGTTTTTTCAATTTCAGTTCACTGTAGCTTGAGTCTGTATCAATTGGAATGTGATTTCAATAGTTATTATTTGCACATTAAGCATAATTCTTAGTGTACAGGAGTAGAAAAAGTTTACTTTATCATTCATCCAAACAAAGGAGTCTGTATCAATTGGAACATGATTTCAGTGGTTCTTCTTTGCACATTAAGCATAATTCTTAGTGTACAGGAGTAGAGAGAGTTTACTTTATCATTCATCCAAACAAAGGTCTGCGCTGGTTTATTGTCTTGGAAACATCTCGAGAAAATACAGATCAGGCATGTACAAAATAGATGCTGGATTACAAATGTGCTTTTACATCCTTCCCTTATGTAGGTAGGCCAGTTCAATTTCATTTAGAAATCTGTATTTGATGTTCCTTCATATGTGATTTAGCAACACTTACTATAACTGCCCAAGACAAATGAGGTTCCCATAAAAATATTCAATAACTTAAGCATGCCAGAAATATTCTCTGCTGACTTTCACAAGCTCCTAAAGCACATGCCACAAATTGTTTGATACAGATTACACACAGAAACCTTCGTTGTTATTATTCAATGGTAGATGATTACATATATAGGCTAGTTAACTTCTATTTTTCGCAGATAGCCTTATCACAATTCCTAAAACCTCTCTACACAAACTTATATGATGATGAACTGTTTACAACTTGTACAACTCATCATGCACACAACTATTTGTTCTATACTGCACTAAATTATAAAATATTCAACATTCCTCCTTTAGTACGAACAGAGAGAAATGAACCACACCATATGTATTGGAAACAAACATGTATGTCAACAAATACACATGTTCAAAAACAGGCTAGGTATGCACTTTGCTACTCATGACAATTGCTGCTTGTAGTCACCTACATACGTAAACACAATTGTTTGCGTTTTCACTTCCTGTGAATGTTGGGCTTCTTACTGGCAAGTCACTTGCAACTCTACTTCTAGTGATAATATAAATATGGAAACACAACTGTTCACGCGTTTCTTCCAATGAGTGTTGGGCTTTGTCACCGCCTCTTACTTAAGAAGTATACAATAGGAAATACATAGTAGGCAATTGCTCCTATACACGTCTTTACAAATTGAGGAGGAATTGGGGTTGGTCGTCGTCTATGAAGACTCAAGTGCACATACACTTCAGACGTGCACATGTTGAGATGCACGATTGTCTATCGTATCCATTCTTTTATTGCCTAGTTTTTCCATATCTTCTTGGATCCATCTATGCTTTGACAATGTTCTAATCCAATGAGGCTCGAGCACCTGTTACATTTATTCTACTGCATCAGGTATTCTGATCCTCACATGTTTATCTTTTGTCATCTCATGCAAAACCTGCACAAACTCATATTATACATGCAATGTTTGATTCGTTGGGATATAGGATAAATGGCAGGTATGTCTGGGACCATGCATGGAGTGGATGAGGACTAACTAGATCCATACCGTATAAAGGTGATTGGTGTTATGTGACAGGCATATACTGCACTGAGAGGTGTGCAGGTCTGCACAGAAAATTATAATAATGCAATCACATCATATACTCTGGATTGATTAGGAGCACAGAGATTTAATCAATGTCTTGGTTGATAGACATGCACACTTTTGATCTGCAGATCTTCAACAATTAAATGCCAAGAGTTAAGAACCTATGTTGCCAAGAAATGGGTATGGGTCCAAATACAGAAATACCGATTTTCAAAAAAACCTTGGGTACGAAATGTTATGGAAACGTCTGTACGATATGTGTGTGTGTGTGTGTGTGTGTGTGTGTGTGTGTGCATAGTACTCATTTTCAAAATTTTAGTCCATGGACCATAAGAGATAAAACACTCAATATTTTGTATTCATTGAAGTTCTAAAGATTCATCATTCAACATGGTTACAATTTTAATGTTTCATATATACATGATTATAATCTAGATTTTAGTATATATCATCTAGATTTTCCTCATAATCATCTCCATGAATACCATTGACAGCTCTACTCCCACTAGCTCCACTATCCATCCCTTGTGTAGAACTTCTCGGATCTTCATCATCAATACCAAGTAGTGAAAGTTGGCCAAGAGTAGCAACAAAAGCATCAAAGTCACTAGTCTCAAGAGCAATATCCCAAAGTTTGTTGGGACCTCTAATATAGCTTTCGGTCTTGTGTGATAGGATGCGCAAATTGGAATGTACATACACTAAATCTTCAGCCTTCTTGGATGCTAACTTGTTTTGTTTGGTTGAGTGGATGAAGTTATATGTATTCCAATTCCACTCTGCCAAAAAATTACTATCTACTTGTTACAAAAAATGCTGTTAGAAATTTCCAATTAGTACTAGTATTAATTTACTAAGAAGTTAAAATTTTAATTAATAAACAACAAACTTTTAATTTCATTTTAATATTTTATATTGGTGAGAGTATTTTAATGGTAACATGTTGTAGGTACTTGGCATCATGGCCATGTACATATTACCATATGACTGGGGTAATGGTGTACTTGTCACATAATGCCTCAATTTCACCCATGCTACCATTAGACGCAGAGACAAAAATCCCATTTCATAGTGGACCACACTAGCTACAGTTGGATTAGGAAAAAACATCCAAAATGTTACCTTAGTTCCATTTGCAACTTCTTGGTCATTTTATGGTGGTTGCTTATTAGGTAGCCCAAATATTTCATTGCTATAATATTTGGGATTCAGGGCATAGGCAAAGAGATGGAATGGGGTGGTCATTTTATTCACCTCATGATCACGCTTTTAACTTCATTGCAAAAGTTTTCTTTAGGATCTTGCTCTTTCCTCAGTATGATGTTCTAATTTTTTCAAGCATAGAGGTAATGCCATCATAGATTTCCCCTATACAAGCATGATCTTTGTCTCGCATATCTAATCGTGGATAGAATAGGCTTAGTAAAACTGAGCAAGTATTCAACCTTTTCCCACCAATCATCAAGTATCAATGATTTTATCTTGATGACTCGTTTTGTGTTTCCTTGCCTCCACACGGACCAAACATCATCAATCACCGTATTGCTTAAGACTTGTTTTACCTTCACAACTCGTCTCAAGACAAGCGTGCGAGAGAAAAATCTTGTTTCAACAACCTATTAAAATAAATTAAAACAAGTTAATAAAATATAAAATAAATTTAAAAGAAATTCAATTGATAATTTCATAAAAGTTAGAAAATAAAAATTAAAAACTAGTAAATTGTTGCCCTTACCTTAAGCAACTCCAACCTTGAGAACCTCCTAAAGATAGCCCGGGACATGATGATTTGTGACAAACATTTGAATCTCATTTGCCTCCATATACATCTCCTATATCCATGGGATTTTGCCAATCTTCTGCAACATCAAATTCAAGGAGTGTCCGCACAAAGTGTCCAAAATGTGTTCATATCTCCCTCTACAATCAACCTTGTTGCTCTACAATTTTTTGCATTGTCCATGATGACTTGAACAACGTTTTGGGGGCCCACCGACTCAATAGCCTCAATCAAAATATTAGCAATAAATTGTGCATCTGTCACTTTGCTCTCACTCATGGCCTTTAAGAACATTGCTCCTTTAGGGCACATTGCAACAATGTTGATTAGGGGTCGATTTCAAGTATCTTTCCATCCATTTGAAATAATAGATACATATGAGTCCTTCCATGAATCTCTAATTTGCTACAAAAAAGAATGTATATGGTCCACTTCTTTTGCCAACAATGATGTTCTAACCTTTTCATAACTAGGGTTTTTGTATTGTTGTGGTGCCTCATTAATACCTCTCACCATTTGTTACCAATATGGTGATTGCAAAACTTGGCCCTTGGGCGCTAAGCTTGTTTGGAATCTCCTCACAAAACCTCTGTCTTTGCAGCCAAGTGGTGAAAAAAATATCTAGGGGCCCATCTTGGAATCAATTCTCCGCATTGCTAATCCCCTCGTGGTTCTCATATATGGAACTTCTTAGTTGAATGCCGGGAGCTCTTCTTATTCAATGCGGCTGGAAAATCAAAAAAGGTGACAAGGTGTTATTCTGGGACGACCCTTGGAATGGTTTTCCCGTGCTTGGGGAAATCTTGAGTTTGGGGAAATCAAGAGGCTCTTAGTTGAAGAATGGGGACCATATGTTTCCAACTATGGGCTGATTCTGGAAAATTTTCCTGCTCTATTGGAATGGAAAAGTATTGATCACCTAAATCTCTCTTTGGAAACTAAGGATAGTTTTCACTCGGCTCTGCAGGAACGACAAGATAGTGCTTTCCGGGGTAATGATGAAATTGTCTGGACTACGGCCTCTTCTGGGAAATACTCCGCGTTGTGGCTATAAATTATCAGCATGCCGAAAGGGAAGCCGAGGCTTTAACTGGAAGGCATGTTGGTCCCCCTCGTGTCCCCCTAAAGTTGGCCTTTTCGCGGATGGCTTTCAAAGGAAAAATTCTCACTCAAGAAAGGAGGAAGAGATTTGGTTTTCATGGTCCCTCAATGTGCTTTCTGTGTGAGAAGCATGAGGAAGATCGTGATCATCTTCTACTTCATTGCCCATTCACACGGTGAATCTTTGGAGTTGGTTGTGTGCTAGGCTCAATCTCCCATGGGTCCAACCCTCTACACTCCCGGTAGCCATTTTGGCTTGGCCTGTAAACCTCCACTCTAGGGCACTCTCCTCGATTTGGCTGTGTGGTATTGTGCTACTTCTCTGGCACATCTGGTGGGAGCGTAACAAAAGAATCTTTAGGGAGGAGCAGAACTCGGTGGACAGGGTCATTCTCAGGTTGGAATGGGCTATCTCTGAGGCAGTTTTTGCTAATTGGTCACTTCATCACTTATCCAACATCGGGGAAATCAGCTGGCCTAGAATCGTCAAGCCCGGAGTAGGTGCTCAGCACCCTTCGATCTCCTCAGCCTCGCTCCATTGGTTAGCCCGTTGGCTCCCCCACCCCGGGTTTCCTCAAACTAAATTTTGATGGAGCGGCCAGAGGTAACCCGGGCATCTCCAGTGCTGGATGCATTATAAGAAACGAAAAGGGATTATTGGTCGGTGCCGCCTCCTACAAGCTCAGGGATGGCACTTGTAATTCGGCTGAACTACAAGCTCTGAGCAAAGGTCTAGATCTAGTGGCCTCCTTAAAGATAGAAAAACTGGAAATCGAAGGGGATTCACTAGTAATTGTGAATGCCATAATTAAAAAGAAAGCCCTGTCTTGGAAACTAGACCTAGGAGTTAAAAAGGTCCTTTGGCAACTCGGGAATTTTAGTGCCTGGAACATTAAGCACGTGTTTCGGGAAAGTAATAATTGTGCGGACAAGTTGGTGAATGCAACGATCGAGCAAGCACAACAGAGATAGTGGCATTCAATTCCAAAGCGTGGGAAGGATTGGGGATATTGATCTCGCGCGAGGCGGATTTCAGAGCACACGCCGTCTAATGATACACTTGTGGGATGTGAAGGGTCTATTTAATGCTTTGGACAAGGGCTTCTCCTTATATTTTTTTCTCCCTCCTTTTGCTAGCTATATCGCCGCGAATTGCCTTGAGCTTGTGATTTGCGTGAAATGGCATTTCGTTCCAGGATAACAGACAACCAACTAAAAAGAATTTTTCGTCTCTCCTGCGTCGAAGAGTTGGATGCCATTAAAGGATTCCTGGGCGAAGACTATCTATCTGCTTGTTGGTTCGCCACGCGTCAACAATGGCGTTGCCTCTGTATTCGTTGAGAACTTGCTGATAATCCGTCCCTATAAAGTGGATGCCGTGAGTCCGGCTTTCAGACCGGCTTCGACCGCATACTGTGGTAACCTGGCCTCCAAAGTGGTGAATTGCTGTCTAGCGTTCTGGGCTATGCATGAGTCTTTGTCGAGCGCGTTGGGGGTGGTTGTGGGTGTCTTCAGCGAACTCGAAAAACGGTTCAGCATTCTCCTGGCCTTCACCGAGCTGTGGTGTATGCCGGGAAGCAACCGTGCCGCTGGTGCTTCCTAATCAAGACCCTCTCGCGCCCATCATTGGACCCTATCCCGCCTGGATGGACCGAGTTGCGGTTGGGCCTATGACTTTCTCGTCGAATGGGCGAATTCTAAAGTGAAAGTTGAAATGGAAGATGATACCAGCCTTGGTCGGGTGTCTCAGGTTGCTAGTGTTGTTGTCACCTTGGGGTCTGGAGAGTAATCCCTCTCTTGCCTAGTACTATAGTTATAGTATATCTCGGATAATGTTGGCCTATGTTCGTGTATATCCAACTGCTTTTTTGCTCTTATGATTTTGCTGTTTTGCTTTGAAATCTTGAGGCCGGGCCTCTGTTTATGTAAATAGGGAACGGGTCCCTTCAACCCGCTTTATCTATCAAAAAAAAAAAAAAAATGGTGACTCAGACGCTCGTAAAAGGACAAGCGAGCGTGAGAATCTACAAGTGACTCTTCCGCGCACTCCGACCTCCCGAGGTCGTGCGACAAAATGGCCGGTGGAGATGGAATACAGGGTAGTATACGTGATAGACTAGTTAGGCAATCTAATATCTTCGACACGCACTAATGGAATCGCGAATCTAAAGCAAAGAAGGCCCTTCTAACTGGACCGGTGTGATAGATCGATCGCTAAGGATGACTACTCAAGGCTCCAATCAATATCGAGCTCGGCGTGATTCGATCTATGGGTTGTGGAATGCGTGGAAATGAATAGGGTCATATGGTGAATATAATCAACTCTATCGCATTTCCGGCCTAGTCCGCATTCTCTAGCCGAGTTGGATGATGATAGGTGGAATTGGAGTAGACTGAAATACTAGTGTGCGTAGACCAGTGTCTATATCCAATTCTCTTATGGATTCGTTAGGCTGTGGGATCTGTGGATCACAACCATAAACTCTCGGTTGTTGCGGTCCTGTTATGGTCATACGAAACAAAATGCAATCTAACTGTAATGAAACAAATTCTAACTACGTGAAGTAAATCTAACTGCATATAACCTTTATTCTTCTATGAAATATTTAACAATTTTAAGGGAAGCAAACTATTTTAAACGTATCTAGAAATAATAACTAAACAGTAATTAAAACAGACAAGATAACCGAGTGTAGTTATTTGCCTGTGCGAATTGATAGAATTCTAAATAGGTCTAATCTATCTGCAAGATTCTCGATCCTACCTCAGAAGTGAGGAGTGAATCATAGTTTCTCGGAAACTATCAATCCCCACAGCTTCCCTGGCAATATCGAGAATAGAATGAAATGAAATAAAGCGATTAACTACTCTATTTAATATGCGACTAGAACTTTGAAATTTAAAAGATTCCGCAGTAATGGCGAATCCTTGGTGGGTGATCTCGTCCCCTCGCATGGTCTCTTTGTTCTTTCGTGTTCACGTGATCCGTAAAAGCGTGTGATGCTAGCACCGATAGGAGTAGATTTTGGGATAAGGACAGCTCTCATAATGGAGAGTACGAGAATGCGAGTAGGAGAGGGATAGCGCAAGGCAGAGCTTGGCTTATGCGATTCCTAGGGCCTGGATTTCGTGTAAGTCATGCTTTTGCTCTTATGAATTTCTAACTATTGCAACTTTAATGGCTTCCTGCTTCCGCTCCAAAATAAAGAATTCTGACAAGTTGGATATGTGGCCTGAATGCCTCTGTATTAATGAATAAATAAGGACTCTAAGTCACAAGTCTACAAAGAAAGAGAAATTCGAGGCAAGCTCCTGCTTTATTGGATGGATCAAGAAACAAGATGGGTCTGTGGCTTAATGAGCAATACTAACCAAGTAAGAAATGAACTATGCTATCAATCCTAAGCAAGTCGATGCACCAAACCACTTTGGAAATCGAAGACTTAACAAAAATGGTGGCCTTTTGCATGTGCACAAACCATGCATTTATAGGAATTCAAACACCCAAGAAGAGTTGAAGAAATTATGAAGGAAATAAG
This sequence comes from Taxus wallichiana var. yunnanensis, assembly GCA_018340775.1. Lineage (NCBI taxonomy): Eukaryota > Viridiplantae > Streptophyta > Pinopsida > Cupressales > Taxaceae > Taxus > Taxus wallichiana. The sequence continues at coordinate 496,424,754 of CM031242.1, read as the reverse complement.
TATGTGAAGAAATTTTATTATTTAATAAAAGATTTAAAGAATGTTAGAGAAGAAAACATGGGTCGGCCTAAACATAAATAAAAAAAGATTATTAAAAGGGGCGGTTATGTTTGGGAAAGGACACCATGTTTGGGGAAGAATAAATAAGGGTGTGGGACACCCATTTGATCATCGACTTGTTTGTAATCATTTGATTTCGAGAGAATACTCTCACATCCAGCCTAATGGGACGAAAACCCCTTTAGAGGTCTCTTGCAAGGGACGAAAACCTCTTGCTTGTGACTTAAAACATTTGTGATTCATTGAATATTATTATATATAAGTTATTTCTACAAATCTGATTTATACTGTGCATTTTCAGAAATGCGACTTGCATAAACTGAGATATTTAATTGTTTGTGGGCATAATAAATTATAAAATCAATAAATAATTATTGATAATTGTTGATTGATGATTGTTGAAGACTTTTGGTACATTTTTGAAGGGACTGAAGTCGCTGCAATTTATTTTAATTCTGCTGCAATAATTTTCCAGAATTCTGTAATTTTCTTATAAACCTTCAAAAAGGGTCATTACAGTGGTATCAGAGCATGGATTCTCAAAAAGCCGGGTTTCGATAACCACAGAGGTGGAAGATCTCTTCAAAAATACCAAGCTCTACCAGTAGACATCCGTAATGCCATGCCATTTCCAGATTTCATAAGATGGGAATTCGGTATTCTAGGTGTGCATGGTCATAAAGACCTCCCTCAAAAGATAAATAACATCAGCGTTAGTGATGAAAGAAAGGAAGGTGAACTAGAAGCAGTAACGGAAGAAGCTCATTTCCAAAATGAAAGGCTGCCTACTGATCCATTTGTAGCAGCAGACATTAAAGAGTCCAAAGATGAAGAGTCAGACTTGGGAAAGAGCCACCAAGATGCCCTAGACACTTATGAACAAGGTATGAAGGAAGAAGTAGATGGAAGCTTTGTTGAAGATCCAAGAATCATGGAGAAAGAATCAAAGAAGGGAGAGAAACTTGATCTACAAATTTGCAGGGAGATTTGTAGTCATCATGGGGAGCCTACAAGTCAATTTGGTGGAATTATGGGTGCATTTGGTCACATTGAAGACACCTTGATGCAAGGTCACCTTCATGAGCAATCTAAGGAGGCAAAGATGCAAGAGGAAAAATTCGAGAAGTGGATGGCTTGTGTTCCTGGCTACGAGTCCTTTTGGGCCTTTGTTTCCATGAAGAAAGGATATAGTGGTGTGGTAACATATGTTAAAGAAAACTTTTCACCTTTAGATGCAAAAGCAGATTTCTTGGGTGATTTGGACAGTGACTCAGATGATGATTTATGCAAAGAAAGGTCGTCTTATGGAAACAGATCATGGCAGCTTTGTTTTAATCAATGTATATGTGCCAAATGCCGGTGAACCTCCAGACAACCGTCCTCGGCTAAATTTCAAGCTTCGTTTTCTCAAAGCTTTGAAACACAGATGTGATGATCTTGTGAACTCGGGAAAGGAAATAGTTGTTTTGAGAGATTTTAACATTGCCCATAGAGATATCGATGTATTCAAAGACTGGAATATTCATGCTGTCTACACTCCAGAAGAGATATCATGGATTGATGAGTTTTTCAAAGAGTACGTGGATTTATTTCGGTATTTCCATCCTGATGCAAGAGATGTCCTTTCAATTTGGGATGCAAAGAGCAAGGCAAGAATACACAATGAAGGACTTAGAATTAACTATGCTGCATGTAGTAAAGGGTTCTTGGATCAAGTAGTAGATGTCGAGATTGTCAAGACGGTTCCTAAGAGTTGGAGTGACCATGCTGCTATAGTGCTTACTTTAAAAGAGCTACAAATTTGCCTGTACATCTCATACCTGCTCTCAGCTCCCGTAGTATGAAAAGGTTTAAAGAGGACCCTAGGCAGAAGAAACTTACTGCTCTTTTTAGTGGACGTTCACTGAAGTCAATGCCATCTCACCAGATAAAAGTTGTCTGATGAAAATCAGGACTGCCTATCCTTGAAAAGGACTGATAGTACATGGAAAAGGGATATAGATCTTGGCCAAGGACATAGTGAAAGCTCAAATGAACTATCAAACAAAAGCATAAAAGACTATCTTGATGTAAACAATGAAAAGCAGAGACATCCAGATCGGTCTAATGATTCTGAACTATTGGAAATATTTGATAAAAAGGATAAAATGGGATCTCAGTTAACACATGATTTATCACAGACAACCACATTCTTGGATGCTGATGCAGTGTCCATAAGTGAAAATGAAAATAATCAGTTTATTGAATCACAAGAAGTTATTAGCGACAATATGCCAGCCTCATTAGATTGCACAGACCCCTCATTAACTGGTCAGGCACATTGTGAGATGAATACAAAGCTCAATAGACTGGATGGAGCTTCTTTCTCTACAGAAACTAATGTTCCAAAGAACAAATTAAGAGAGACGTTGGCTTCAACTCAACAGAAATCCAAATGTGCTAAGAAATGCAAACCAGAAATTTTATTATCAGGACATACTGATCCTCTTGCAGGTGAACAGACATGGCCAACAAAAGAAGAGTTAGCTGAAGCTGATAAGAATACTGGGCAAAATAAGTCGAAGAAGAGGACTCTTCCACGGAGGATGTCTGATTATCAGGCTGCATGGATAGTGGATGAAACCGATGATGAAAATGACACTGATGATGGAAGTGAGCCTGAGGACAATATGGAGCTGGACAGAGAGGAACAGAAGGACAATCGTCAGGAAGAAAACAACAAGTTCGAAGAAGCTTCTGTTGCAGGTGATCATGCACCTGTGTCATTTACTTTAAGAGATTATGATGAAGAGACACAAACTGATTTTATGGCCAACGATGATAACCTTATCCAAGAGGAGATGCAAGCTGAAATTCAAAGGCTGAAGGAAGCGCATTCACAGGATGAAGAATTTCCAGATGAGGTGGAAACCTATGGATGTCCCAGCTCGACAACAGGTTGCAAGGTATAGAGGTCTGAAGTCTTTTCGATCCTCAACTTGGGATCCAAAGGAGTCTTTGCCTGAAGAGTATGCTCGTATATTTGCATTTGACAATTTTGCTAGAACACACAAACATGTGTTGGCCAAAGCAAAAGAAATTGATAGTGGAAAGTTGGATGGTTGTGCTAGCATTGGTGCTTATGTTCGACTTCATATAAAAAGAGTTCCTATTGATGTAGCCACAAAACTATTGAAAAAGCATCCGGTTATAGCATTTGGTCTCTTTCAACATGAGACAAAGATGTCTGTATTGCATTTCAGTGTAAAGAAACATGACTCTTACAAAGATCCCATCAAGTCAAAAGAGCCTCTCATAATTCATGTTGGATTCCGCAGTTCAGTGCAAGGCCAATATTTTCTTCAGATGATATCAATGTGGATAAACATAAATTGGAGAGGTTTCTACATCCTGGCTGTTTCAGTGTGGCTTCTGTTTTTGCTCCAATTTGTTTTCCACCGTTGCCTGTTATTGTTTTTAAAGACATGGGAGAGTCTGCTGGGCATAAGATTGCTGCTGTTGGCTTGTTGAGGAGTGTAAACCCTGACAAAATTGTTTTGAAGAAGAATGATTTATTATTAGTACAAGCTGTCATGCAACATAGGACTGCTGTACTTATCATTTTCAAAGAAGGAGATGATGTACCATCCTTTTGGAATAAAGATTCTACAAAGGAGCAGCTGAAGATTATTTGGAATCCAGGCATTAACGATTGCTTGAGGACAAGCAATTGTGGGGAGGGAGGACTGTAATGTCCCTTTTCCCCCTTTGAAGTTAATTATGGGATTTCCAGCCATTTCTATCCTTGGAAGAGTTGAAGAAATTATGAAGGAAATACCAACTATGTCTTTTATTATTTAATAAAAGATTTAAAGCATGTTAGAGAAGAAAACATGGGTCGGCCTAAACATAAATAAAAAAAGATTATTAAAAGGGGCGGTTATGTTTGGGAAAGGACACCACGTTTGGGGAAGAATAAATAAGGGTGTGGGACACCCATTTGATCATCGACTTGTTTTGTAATCATTTGATTTCGAGAGAATACTGTCACATCCAGCCTAATGGGAATGAAAACCCTTTAGAGGTCTCTTGCAAGGGCCAAAACCTCTTTGCTTGTGACTTAAAACATTTGTGATTCATTGAATATTATTATATATAAGTTATTTCTACAAATCTGATTTATACTATGCATTTTCAGAAATGCGACTTGGATAAACTGAGATTTAATTGTTTGTGGGCATAATAAATTATAAAATCAATAAATAATTATTGATAATTGTTGAAGACTTTTGGTACATTTTTGAAGGGACTGAAGTCGCTGCAATTTATTTTAATTCTGCTGCATTAATTTTCCAGAATTTTGTAATTTTCTTATAAACCTTCAAAAGGGTCATTACACACATGCATAAATGCATCGAGCAACCGACTTGTCAACATTTTCCCTTTTCTCATTTGCAAATGCTTGTTCTAATGGACCTTTTGTTTACCTTCACGAGGAGCTCTCTTCCTCTAAGGTAGTTTCAACTTCAAGTAGTTGGGTTGGAGTTTGAATGAAATGATGGTTTGATGGGGTGGGTGATTTTCCTAAACCCCTGCTTTGCAAAAAAATGGTTTTAGATCTAGCTCTTTCAGCTTGCAAGTCAGCCTCTTGCTCTTTCATGTATGCCAAAATTTGTGTCTTTTCAACCTTGGAACATTTTCTAATCCCGTTTTTGCTACCCGATTAAATGAATTTTGAGTCGGGTATATGAGGACTTGAAATGCATATTGCAATGATTGCATATCCAAGATTGAGTGCCACCGCCAACAAGGTTCTCCAACACTTGTACATGTCTCCAAAGAGGAGAATTAGGATCTTGTTTTGTGGGATCCACGCCCTCCCTTTGGCTTGCTTCCCCATGCCCTCCCCCTAAAGTTGAATTGGATGCCATTTATATTTTATATCTCAAAGTTCAAACCTACAATGAAAAATAAAAACAAAAACTTAGAAAACAATAAATAAAACTACACCCTACATATCCTATTTTGCTTTTGATCACCAAGTTCACCGTATAGGCGCGAGGTGAGAGCATACACAAAGTTCGGTTTTTTTAATTTAAAAAAAGAAAAAACTTTTAAAAATAACAAAATTAAACCCTACGCATTCTATTCTATTTTTAATCACCAAGTTCAATGTATAGGCATGAGGTGAGAGCATACACGAGTTCAAATTTTTAATTAAAAAAATTTTTTTCTAAAAATAGCAAAAAGAATTAAACCCTACGCATCCTATTTTGCTTTTGATCACCAAGTTCACCTTATAGGCGCGATGTGAGAGCATACATAGAGTTTGTATTTTATAATTAAAAAAAAAAAAAAAACTATATGCATCTTACTCTTTTTTGATCACCAAGTTCACCATATAGACATGAGGTGAGAGCATACATAGAGTTTGGATGATATTTTTAATTAAAAAAATAACATATAGTTTTTATTTAAAAATGTGAAGGAAATGTTACATTTTATTATTTTCTTTATGTAGAGTTTAAAAATTATTAAATTAAAAGTACATATTGATATCATGATCAATGATCATGAATGATGTGTGCATTATGCACACATCATTCGTGATCATTGATCACATTAACATTTTCTTTTAAAAAAAAAAAGCTTGAAAAAACTTAATTTTTCCTCCTTGAAGTTGATCCCTCCTTCCAAATTTGAAACTCCTTGATGCCCTTAGCTCTTAGTAACACCTCCTAAACTCTTCCTTCAAGCTGCTCCTTGATGTCTCTTTGATATTCACAATGTTAAATTCAGCAAGAGAAAAAGAGTGTGTGATTTAGAATGGACCAAAGATGTCATTATATAGCTTTTAGGAAGTGTCTTTAGGAAGGTTGGGTGGGTAGATTAGGTTTAGAAGCAATAAATGTTAAAAATTAGTTTTTTTAATAATGTTTTTGGCTTTTAAAAATACATTAGCCTCGGAAACGTCTCGGAAACGTAGGGGACATTTCATACACGTTTCCATTCTAGAAACGTCTCAGGCTGGATACGGGGGGGGGGGACGTTTCTGACAACTGATAAGAACCATTTGCATGAAAGAATCTGATTTTGCAAAGAGATGTGGGCAGAATTCTATGGTGCCAGGAATATCAAATGAAAGCAGAATAACACTTTCTACTCAGTACTGTTGCATGGCATTTCTTTTCATTTTGTTTATTTATTTTTGTTGGGTTTTTCTTTGCTTCAAATGCCCCAGATATAAAATATTATATCTATTGATTTTACTGCATCCTCCTTTGGCTACTATGCTTTTTCTAAGCAAAATAAACTCTCTGCCTCACACTCTTGTCAGGAAGTGCGTCCCTATACTCTCAATGCCATTGAAATCAATATTATACCGGCACTTCTGTTGGCACATTGAAGTTAATATTATACCGGGCACTGTTGGCGCTTCTATGGTCAAGTACCAAGTGCCAGGCACTTTGCTCCAAGATAATAAAGAAAAACATAATGCTATGTATTCATGCCCCTCTTCAAATGGCTATCATACTTTTTCTCTCTTACAGCTGCTTTCATGTTATCTATTCACAAAGGCAATAAACGACAGACATATCAAATAATTAAAAAAAATTAATTGTAACACATGATCCTCCCTATGAATCAGGACAACAAGAGACATGAGGCTAACCCCCTGCTATTTTCTTAATCAAAACACCATGCTCATGAGTTACTGTTTAATTCAGATTAGACAGAAATCTCATTGATATTATTCAATGGTAGATGATTACATATATAGGCTAGTTAACTTGTATTTTCGTGGAGTTTAGCCTTATCACAATCCCTAAAAATTCTCTACACAAACTTATCTGATGATTAGTTGTTTACAGTTGGTACAACTCATCATCCACAGATAACTATTTATTCTATACTGTACTAAACTATAAAATATGCAAGATGACATTGCATCTTGTTACGTCACTTCATTTCATAATTATCAGTTCTACCAAAGGTAGTACCTTTTATGTCACTTGGGTTGATGAGGTGGTCTGACCTTTTTTTACATGGTGGATAAGTATGACCTATTTGTTCTGAAACTAACTAGTTATGCATCTTCACAATTCTCAAGTGCTAAAATCATATTCATACATAGTTTTGAAGAAATTTCCTCAATAAAGCTCAATGTGAAAATATATTCCTGCTCCCGGCAATGTTATTAGCTTGATTCATCTAATTCAATAAGAAGAATATTTCAGAAAAGGTGAAAATTAAAGAAAGAGATCTATGCAAATCATGAGAGAATGAAATCTACGTAAATAAACTGAAAGACCCATGCATGTTACAGGCATTGAATAATTTCGAAAGGAGCAAATAAATTGTATTTTGTAAAAGTGAAGGTTCCTTAATGGTCTGTTTTGTTGCAGGACAAGCCTTTTGGAGGGAGAAGAGCGAAAAGGTGTTATAGATCTTGTTGCCAACACGATGCAGGCTCTGTCTTCTGTACAAGATGTAGCACGTAAATATGCTGCATATGTAAAATTAAGCAGCACTTCAAATGATTTGGGTAAGCAGAAATGGTTTATTTCCTGAATTTCTATCATCTGACAATTTTGGAATTAGTTAGTTTTCAGTTATTTTTGGATGTATAGACAACTGAATCTCAATTTTTCCTTCCACATCTATATGACATTGGACTTTGATCTTTGTTTTTCTTGTACATTAAGAAATAGGTGACAAAAGTAAGAGAGAAATTGCTGTATCTGAGGTAAATTCTAAGAGGAGGCTCACAGGAGCATCTTCTGACAAAGACGATCCTGACCCTCTGGCTCTAACACCTACTGAAAGTGCACATGAACTGTTTGCACCTGGAACACTCTTCCATATCCGTGGTAGGTGTGTGGCCACTGTAGGTAAGAAAACTACAGGAGGTAGAGAAAATTGTACCCTATGGAAAGGGTACCCTCACGAGCATTTTGGTAGGATAGTCCTTTCAAGTACAATGTTATCTGACCATAAATGTGATAGTCATTATTATGCTTTGCGGGATGTCCTTAAGGGCTTGCCTAAGTCAGATAATAGAAAATTACCTTAAGAGTTTGATGTTTTCATCCTTCATTGATAGGCATTACATAATGTTTTATCTATAGCTCCATTGAAATTTAGAGATTTGGAGAATGCCATCGTGTTGAAACCTGGTATTGCATTGCATTTAATAGGCAGTGATATTGCATTCTCTTTAATTTTTATGGTTTTTTTGATGTTCTAAATGTGCTTCTTTTAATATATTCATTTATTTAAATTCGTTATATAAGTAATAAATAAAAAAAACAGTTGGTTTATAAATGTGCATGGTCTAAAATTTTTGCCTAATTGTATGGCATGTAACAAATGAATAATATACTTTTTCTTTGTAGAAAATGCAGTAATATATTTTGCACAATCCCCAGGTTAACAAACTTCAGACGGAAAATAGGCTGCCATTTACTAACCAAACACCATGACGGTCTAGAATTACACCATATCTGGTAAAATTAAAAAGCAAAAACATGTGAAGATGGCATGGAGTGCCCTCAAAGGAAACATCACGGGTTTTTGTAAACTGCTTAAAGAAACATCAGAAATGAAAGCAAGTGTAAACAACAGTTGAAACTGATCATCATCTGGCTTGAATTCAGTCCCACTCATTTGTCACCCCAAACCATTCAACTTGTTTTTGCAATTTTGTCTAATCTGCAGTTTGCTCCCTCTCAATATGCTCCCTGAGTAAACTTCTCTCCCATGAAGCTACACAACATTGGTACCCAATTAAGAAAGAGGAGGGAAGGAAAGTTTATTACTTAACACAAAATTATCTTAGGGACTTGGCATTTGTAAAGAACAGATTTTTCCTCTCTACGGTAACCTCATACTTTTTCAAAGATAGTATTTAATGAAGAGATATTGAGAAGAGGATGAAATAGAGCTCATTAATTAAGCCTCGTAACCTATTCTAGACTCTCAACTATTCCTAATCCACATCCAATTCCCAATCTTTGAACAAGAGAAGGGTGGAAGTATCCAACTCTGTCATATGACTTTCATGACTATATCTCTCTTACTCGAAATTTATGCTTTGTTCTGAGCAAGAAGGAAATGAAAATAGATTTCATACTGACTGCTATCTACTTGCACCACAACACTTCTCTCATCTCCCTCTCATTCACAAATTAAAAGACTCATTTTGCTCTCACGACCATTTGCTGGAACTAAAATGAATCATCTCTCCATGTGCATTGATGTAAGGTTTAATGTCTTCACAATACTTGTAATAAAACTATGTCTACACAATAGCCATTGGTTGCATCTGCATTCACTATCAAGGTCTAAATTTAGTGTTTTTTGAAGCCATGTGGAGATGGAATTAACATCGCTAAAGTAGCTAATCAAAAGTTGATCGAAACTGCTTAAACTGCTTTTCTAGTTGTTTTGTTATCTTTTTCTTTGTTTTCAGGTGTCATATTAATCATATTACTCATATCAATATGATTACCAAAATGAATATTCCCTTGCCCTCCTCCCACCTCTCACTCGATCACCCTTTTTGTACTCTTGTGCACACCCTTTAGAATATTAATAACTACATCAATATTGACATGCTCTTGCATGTGTACTTGAATGCCCACAATTATGCAATCATTTAGCGATGCACAAACACTTGGGTGTAGGAGAGCATGGATTTGATTGAGAAAGTCTTGTTTCAACATAACATTAGTGTGGGTATTATACTCTTGTGACCACATTTCTATTGAGCCTTTGTGGTAACTTCATGGCTTTTCCTTGCATTAAAGATTGTCTTTTTGTGAGTGATCGGTCCATATCGTGGAGCCCAAGACCATGTGTAAAGGACAATCTTGTGCTAGCGGTAAGGTGAAGAGAGCAATCTCTTGTGATCAATAGGAGAATACTTCTTAACAAATTTGCCCAGATTGGAAAGAATTATATAGTAGTGTGAGAATTATAAGACATGTGGTATATGTACGTATTCTTACTATTTAGGATGAACAATCAAGGGATTAACAACCTTTAGGTAGTTGTGTGCAATACATGTTTATACAAAAATGCTAGGGGGTAGTTGTGATAATACATGACCTTGAAAGGGGGTGGTTATAAGTCCATTTTTCATGCATGATGGTTAAGCTTCCTTCGAATGTGTGTGGTGTGGCAAGTGTGCTTGTGACGTTGATGTTTATGTAGTGAGATTATTGACATTTTGTTGAACTCGAAGGTGACACTTGGCAAGTCATGCAAAATTTGAGAGGCTCCACGTGGATGTTGACAAGTTGTGCAAAGTGTAGAGACTGCTCGAGTGTATGGCACAAAGTTGGTGCGAGATTGGATGAGGCGAAAGCTTGGCACAAGGGCGTAAGATGGTGATGATGCTATGAGGCTCTAAAGGCTTTGCGTAGGGCATAAAAGTGTATGTGGTGAGAATACCACAAGGCTTTTGTGCGGGATTGTGAGTAAGTGGAATTCAAACGAGACTTGGCATGTTGCACATGTGAGAGAGGCACAACACAAGAGAATTCCATTATCTCGTAAGTGAGATGGGTGCAAACTGCACATGGCATAAATGAGGAATGTGCACATTTGTGTGACAACACGTCGACATTTGCCCTTTCTTGAAGTGCAGTGTCCCCATTCTCGTTGATGTTGAGCTCTGGAACCCGCACTTGAAGTTGTTGAAAGTTGCACCACTTAGCTTGATCAACATATTTCCTAGCATTAATCGATGATTCTCACCACATAGCCTAGGACCATGTGTATGGGTCAATTTGCATTAGTGGGAGCTGCAAGTATTATACGAGTGTGCATGCATTATTGTATGTAATTAACTAAATACAAAACGATGTTGTGGAAGACCTATTTGTAGGAAATGCAACTTCTATTCATTAATAGTGAATAGGGAAATGAATACAAAGGGGCACACTATCTTAGTAAAGCGAACATGGTAAGCTCTTGTGATTAGTAAGGGAATGCTTCTGATCGATTTGCCCATTTGGGAAAGAATTACATAATAGTGTGGTAATTACAAGATAGTAGAGCATGGAAGTATTGTTACTATCTAGGATGAATAATCAACCAAGTAACAACAACCTTTGGACAATTGTGTATGTTACATATTTATACAATGACTTCAACATGATCATGGAGCAATTGAACTTCAACTTCGGAATGCATGGAAGTTGTTAGATGCAATGTGCAATGTTAGATGCATTTATGATGTCAATGGTTAGGCAATGAGTTTGTTGATGATGTTGAATTGAGAAGGTACCACTTAGCAAGTTGTGTAGAACTAGAGAGACAATACATGGATGTTAAGAGAGGAAATTGCATAAAGTGTGAGAACTACTCAAGAATGAGTTGCAAAGTTGCTACAAGACCGAACAAGGCAAGCTTGGTGCAAGATCACAAGATGCAGATGATGTTGCAAGCATTTGTAAGCTCAATACAAGGCACAAAAGTGTGTGAGGTGTTGTGAGCATGCGAAAAAAAGATTACAAGCTTTTGCATGTGCAAGTTATATGCGAGATTTCGAGCATGTGCATCCGATCGAGACATGGTGTGTTGTGCTTGTTGAGAGAGTCATGGCACATAAGGAGCCCCATGAACTCAAGTGAGATGAGTGCAGATTGTATAAGGGTGTAAATGAGAATTGAGTAGATATGGGTGGCAACACACGAATAAATGACAATTATGTAGTGTTTAGAGCTCCAATTTTTGTTAGTCGCATTCCCTTTTCCTAGACGGTTTCCTACAACTATATGTGCCATGATACAAGAGCTACAAAATACAAAAATTGACTTGGGATTCTTAGCCACCATGAAATGAGAGATTCATACAATTTGGGAAAGATTGTTATACATCAATGTTCTTTATAGAATGGTCTTTGGAGTACAAATTGATGATGTGTATGGAAGGCCATGTAATAGGAATTTTTGGAGTAATTTGTATAGGAAAAAGGTGAGGTATGACCTTCAACCAAATCATTGTGCTCATATGTGTATGATATACATTCCAAATGTCTAATTATAAAGCTACCATCAAGTTTTTGGAATTACATGTTATAAATACCCAAATCATCTTTGCCAATTTATATGACGGTGCACATTTACATTACTTAGATCATTTCAGCACATGTTAAGCCATCAAGTTCATTGGTATTTCATCAACTACACCGTCGGCTATAATTGCTTCGATTGCTAATATTGGTTGACAAGTTAGGAGAGGAGTTTGGTTTCCATTATAAGGAGTATGTGTTCTATGCGGCATGTCTTTTTGTAGAGGAGTTGGTCCATTTTGGAACAATTGTTTCTTGAGAATTAACATGTCATATGCCAATTTTTGTAATACACCTATGTGGAACCTTGAGATGAAATTTGACCATTTTTCTAGGATGACTCTTTCTTTAGAGTTTTAACCATTATTAAATCAACTTCTACCTCAATGGCTAACTTGTTTGAGAAACTTCTAGGTCTTGTACTTGAGCTATTTTGAGTTGGAATATTAATTCTAAAAATTGATTATTGATGACAAAACACTTTTGGTATTTAGGGATGGACATAGTTGTATGAATTTTGTTTATCAACTTATTAAATTTAGCCACAAATTATCTCATGAGATTTTGAAATTCCTTTTTCATTTGTTATAGTTAACCTAGGAGACCATGTTCACATTTAGTTGGTTTGAATCTATATTTAAATTTAGTCTTCAAGGTATCCCAACTATCAATTGAGCATACGGTATGGTGGTAGAACCATTCTACAACTCCATACAAAGTTTCCACAAACAATCGATGCCATATTCTCATGTCGAACACCTAGGGTTCCACATACAATTTTGAAGTTCAAAATATGTTCATATGGATTTTTCTTTCCATCTCTCGCAAATCATGGGGAGTTATACCTAGAACCCTTTAGGAAGTTCATAAGGTTTCCCTACAACGTTCAATGGGCCTATAGTTACTTTGTAAGGTTGAGCGAATCGTGTTTCCCTATTGGAGAGTGTAGAATAAACTTAGCATATAAGAATGTTGTAGGGACAAATGAGATAGAGAGACACTGAGATATCAAAGATGCATATCCAAGTTATTGCATTGGTCCAAGAGGTTACCACTGCCCACCATTCAATAAAAGAACAATATTTTTGCGAAGGGAATGATCTCCTTGGACAAATTATATGAATCGCCACCAAATTTTCACTAGCTACAGGAGTTATGGAGGCCATGGTGGAAGAAACCACTATGGAAATAATAGAACCATTGGACTAGTTTCCGATTTTGTGCAAGTACAAGATGCCCCTGTTGAAAGAAGTGGCATATGCTAATGAGTTACTTGAAAAATTGATTGCTCGAGATACTTTGGAGCGGAGGAAAAAGGGCGTGATTAAGGAAATAAAGCCTTCCACAATTAGATTGACATAGAACTAGATAAGACTTCTTACAAGGATGTAAGTTGAATTTTGGGAGAGAGAACACATGAAGGGGGATGAATATGACACAATTTTGGATGATCTCATTGAGTATAACTAGCAATTGCATGTGCACAATGCAATGTGAATGCCGAACAATATATGTTATTTGATTTAGAGGGATAGTTATTACTTTTGTAGTTGATGTTGATAAGGGGTGTGATTGATTTTGTAAGTGTAGGAATATAGATGAAGCATTACATTTAAAGGTTCTATCTCTACATTTCAAATTTGTTACAAATTCGTACATATACATTTTCAAATCTTATATCATGAGTGGTAGCATTTTGTAGACTATTTTATTTGAACTAAACATGAATACATGAAGACTTCCGTACATTTGCATATTTTATATCATGAGTGGTAGCCTTTTGTGGCCAATTTTTTTGGCACTAAACATGAATACATTTGATACCGCTTTGGATAGTTAATTACTTTTGTAGTTGATGTGGTTTGTAATTATTTGGGGGATAATGTGTTAGTGTTTCAACGTGTTTGAGATGGTGGTTACATTGGTTTTTTGTTGAAAAAATTTTTGTCAGATCTGGCCGTCGATAACATGTTGATAAGGGGTGTGATTGATAGTGGAAGTGTAGGAATATAGATGAAACATTACATTGAAAGGTTCTATGTGTACATTTCAAATCTGTTACAAATTCATACATATACAACATATACATTTGCAAATCTTATATCATGACTGGTAGCCTTCGCGAGTTTTCCTGGCGATTATTCGCCGATGCAGGATTTTGGTGAGTACACGCCGAATAGGCATACCATGCTGATTTCTATCCATCCCATCAAGAATGGACACTCTCTAAGTACTAATATACTTTCTTATACATGTAAAAGCACCACAGACCCAAGCATTCTTCCCAAAAATGCTTAAGTTATTATGCATTGTTTAAATATCACATATGACATTGCTTCCTCATTGACCTATTTTAATTGGTACCTTAACCAAATGGGTTAGGGCTTTACTACTTTGGGTGTCTCATATCTTAATTTGCCTCTGCATTGAAATTATATATCATTAATGTCCACTAATAATCAAAAGTAGGCTAATGCGCTAGGGTAAAATGACCCTAGGATCAAAGACTAACTAAACAAAAAGAGTAAAAGCACCAAAAATAAATGAGGGGTGCACCCAAAGGAGTAAACCTAAGAAGTTCAAAGCAATAGTTGATTACTTATTGTCTGTGCATAGTTATGCATGCAATCTTTGTTTGTAAATATCACCTATCAAAATTGCTCATTTACCAAACTTAAAGATTGCCCTCAACACCCCCACATGACCCTTATAACATAAGATATTAAATGGGATCTCTAATGTTCAAGAGTCACGAACAAAATATAGTTTAAGAAAAATAAGAAACCGGTGACTAAAACCTTTTCCTGGTACTTCAGATCTCCAGTTCTTTGGGACAGAGCAATGAATTCCACTTGCTCTGTACTAGAGTATACCAGAATACTTGTCACCTGAAAACACAAAAACCCATATCAGGATCAATTTTGGACAAAACTAAACATACACAACATTCTCAAATGTCATCCAAATAACAAGGAATTATGATAACATCACTTGGCATTACAAATATTATCTTGCAGCGAAAAAATCAGTTTTGACATCCAACCTAACAGAAGAAATGGTCTTGAAATTTTCTACGAGGAAGTTTCAAAATTCATATTTATAAATTTATAAATAAGTTCCTTAAAGAATGAAAGAAAGAAAAAGAAATTATAGCCCAAAAAACCAAGCAACAGGTAAAAGGAACTAAATGCTTCATGAAAAATAAAAATGATAAAAATAAAGAATCTCAAACAGACCACAAAATGACGGAAAAACATACTTACTTGGAGATGTGGGGCTCCAAGGATGGGGACGATATTCAAATAAGGGTACAACTATATTCTACATAGATTTTGTCACTAGAAAATACGGGTATAGGGACAAAGTGGACAATGGAGCCAAAATTTGACGGGGAAGAAAACACCCGTCATTCACGACTGTGGAAAAAATGCAGAGAAGAAGAAAACTCCACCATTTTTATGCCCGATTTTCAAATTTCTTTCGTGAACCAAGGAATTGAAAACAATACAAGGTTCGACGATCCATGGCCATCGAAAGATTGACAGTTTCATTCAAATGAGGACAACAATAAAATTTTCGCTGTGTCTAAACAGAAAACGGAAAATTTATCAAACCACGCAGATTGAAAAATTTAAACAACTTCAAAGCATGAATTTCTCTATCTTTTCAAACTTCCAACTTACTTGAACACTTCGGAGGGTGTGAGCTCAAAATTTTGAATTTGACTTAAAAAAATGAGGGGGATTTTGAGGGTGACAACAATATCTTATAATTGAAACATATTAATGTTTAAATTTATTTTTCTTTATTGGAGATATGATTTGAAGTGCCCTTATTTCATTGTGAAATGAGGTTTCCAGTTATAAATCTAGCATGTGGAAAACTACCAAATAATTTATGAATTTTTTGTGTTATGATCTTTTATACCTCTATAAGAGGCATTTGTGTGGGGTTGACCTCCACCCATTCCCCATCTTCCCGCACCCCGCGCCCCCAAAAAAGAAAAAAGAAAAAGAAAAAATGTTTTTTTTTGATACGAGACTAAACCCTTGAACAATATAGCCTTCGTAGCAACAAAAATAAAATTATATAATTGTAAATTTATATTTATAGGGTTGATGCACTTTTATATATTTTAAATAGATGGATCTTTGGATCCGTGTCTTTTTACAAGTTTCTTTATCAATGACTTGATATCAAGGTAAATATTGTGAAATGTTACTTTTTTGACCAACATGACTTCTTACAATATGCCAATTTGGTGTGAGTTGGGTGAACTTTAAAACAATGACTTAAACTCATCTTTTGAGGCATTCAATTTGTATATAAAGCATTTGTATTAAACAATATATAATAATTTGATAATGGTATCATATGCATATCAAATTATAGTTGGGATGCATTTCATGTATGTATTGAGAGATGTTCTTAATATATTAATATTGATTGTTTACATTGGTTAATCAATATATATTTTCATGGAGATAATATATTAATATAATGTAATTTATTAAATATGAGTTTCTCAAATCTAATATATGCTTATAGTTTGTTTTAAAAACATGATCGATTGAGATAACTTGCCATTTTAATGGGGTTGAGATTATGTAATTGAAGATATGTTTTAAGGCATAATTGGTCTATAATGCTAACTTATCCTCGAATTATACGAATGAAATAGAAATTGTTGATTAATTTAATGTTCTCTATTTTTTCATGATTTCATGCACATTTTCTAGAAATATAAACATTCTCAAACATGTATACTATTAGATGATCTCTCTACACTTGCCATTTTTAAGGATGAAGTAACTTCAACTAGAGCCTGACAATTTAAAGAGCAAGCAAAATTGATACTATTTATACTTTGAGCCAAGGATGAAGTTTATTACTTTGAGTTTATTAAGTTGTTATCAATTGAGTTACTAGTTGTTGGCTTACTTTTATTAGGGTATGTAATGAGGAATGGTTTCCTAATGTAGCTAATTTATGTTCTAACTACATAATCTAGATTCAAGTATTCTTACACATTATAGGGTTCCTTCAATATTTCCTTTTTAATGTAGGATTTCTTCCAATTTTTCAATTTCTTCGCAAATCAAAACTTCTCATTTCGTATCAAATAATTTCAATGAATTCTTGAAATAATAGGGGGGATGCACATTCTAGAGAGAAGGAAAAATTTCCTCATTTCTTCTCACATTGATCAAACATTGGATCTCCACTATGATACGAGTTCTTAACTTATTTAATAGTTATTGTATTTGGTCCATTTATTTTCTAGAATTTCCTACTTACTAAAATTACTCCTATATAATTCTTAATCTCCTTCATTTTTTTCCACTTCATTTTCTTCTTCCCGTAACTCATCCCTTTCTGTTTCTTCAAATTTTGGGATACCTCTTGACTCAATCTTAGCTCATGCATCTTCCCTAAGGAATTAAATTTTACCTTGGAACTCTTAGATTAGCTCTTTGGTCTCTTGAATAACTTATTTCCTACCTTGCGTTAAGGTAGCCTTTTCTATATAGTTTTCTTTGTGCCAAATGGTTTCCAAGGGGATTTGGAAGCATGCGCGTGTGTTGTGGCTCCTCTAGTATTGATTTGCATCTTAGGTTATGAATTATATTTTGGCATGCTATTATTTGTTTGGTAATCCTTTTTATCTTGTGTGCAATCCTTGTCATCCCCGAACCCTTGTCACTTTTGTATTTCATGATTGCATAGAGGTTAGGGAAATCCTCTACATTATTCTCCCTCGATAATGTGCATATATTGGAAATTCTAGGCAATCTCAATGGTAATGATTTGGTACACTTGTAACATGTTCTCGGTGGGAATATTTTTCCTGATGTCCACCTCTTCCATGAACACCTCATCCATGTGTTTTCATCACGGTATTATTAGATATTCCCCACCTTAGTTTGTATTAGATCGAGGCTTTGGGCCTCATGTATCTAATCAATCATGTGCCAATCTACTCTATTTTGTGTGTATACATCACACATATTACAATACAATGACACTTTTCTTTATATTGCATGTTGAAGCAAAGGGAAATTCCTCACATCATGGACTCCTTCGTAAATTTCATATGCCATCGATGGCTTTCACATTGTAATGAGGGTAGGTTGTCTTTGTGTGGCATTCTACTTCATAGTGTATGCTCTGATTAAATTGAAACTAAGGTATTGAATGAACCTAACACCAAGTAGATCCTAGTTTAATCTAATCTAAGCAAAAACATCATGATAAAGCATAAAAGAAAGCTTTAACTAATTTTATAAAACATCAAATCTAATATATAATGCAAAACTCCTTTGATTGTTGGATGTGACTTTAGATTGTAGATACTTCCTTTGTGAACCGAACACAACCATGCATGATCAAGAATATCTCCAATGAAGAGGAAGAGATCTCACCAATATGGCTTGATTGCCATTTTTGGTTTTTCTCTTACTACTCTTTGCTAAGTAGAAAGGGGTTTGAACAAAGCTTTCTAATAACATGAAAATGCTCTTATTGAGTTCAAATGTTTTACAAGGACATGGAGTATGAAGGTGTAAAAATTGTAGGAAGGTACTAGGTTTCTTATATAGTTTTCCATTTTGGGAGAAACTCGCAACCTAGAGAAGGTGGGATATAGGTAAAATAGAATTAGAAAGGGATAAGTATGATTAGAAGAGATTAATAAAAGATTATCAACTCATGGAAGTTGAAGGTGTTTTAATTAATCAACTAGGATTAATTAATATACCAAGATATGCTTAAGAAGCCATTTGGATATGATTTAGAAGGAAATTAGTATAATTTGAAGGGTTTGAAAGGGAGATTTAACTAATAAGAAGTTTTATTAGTTAAATACGAGATTGAAAGGATTAATTAATTAATAATGGTTGATTAATTAATTAAAAGAGGATTATAACTAATGAAGCAACGTTAATTGGCATCCAAGATGGGGAAGACTAGTTAATTAACGAAGTGTCGCTAGTTGACCGAGACGAACGATAATGTTAGTTAACTAGCGGAAAAACCACTAATTATAAAAAATGATGGTAAATATGATAATTAGTGCAATTTTAGTATTAAAACTACATAGTTAGATTTATGTGTCTAAATATTCCCATATTTGATGTGGTGTAAGGCAAGCAATGCCATTTCAAAGATAATAGACAATTTAGATAATTTTATTGAGTAAAAGTAAAAGTAGTAGGATGGATGATTCCCCCTCGAGTGTCGATAGGGTGATACAAGATGTTGATTGACACTCGAAAAGAAGAAGAGAAAATACCATGGTGACAGAAAATCTCATCGCGGTGATGAGATAGTTGATGTTAAACCAAATATGATGGTATGAAGGATGTGAGCAACGATCCTTGCATAATACCACTACAAACTCTTTTGTTGGTAATGTCACATGGTCATTATTGTCGAATACAATATGTGTTTTTATTAATAGATCCTGTAGAAGGAAAGGTCATAATGACGGAAGGGATTCGAACTTGGCTTGGTTGGCCATTGTTCAAATTGATTGATTGAGTTGGAGTCCATGCCTCATGTGGAATAAGCAAGGGAGGCAGGGAGGGAATAGATGAGTTATTGAGATAAACATGTCTCAGATGGAAAAGTAGAAGAATTGGAAAATGATGGGTAAAAAGTTAGGTATAATGGAAGAAAAGATAGATCATAGTAAAGGGAGATCGTGACATAACATACGTACCATCTTGCTCGAAGTGCCTTTTTATTTGATATAAGCATACAAAAAAAGGGTAAAATGACATGAAGATCCATAATATTGATTTTTGTTCATTGTTAAAGGATTGACTCAAAGAAAAATACATAAACAATGCAATACGAGAAAGTAAATAAACAGGAAAGAAAATAAACAAGCACAAACAAACAAACTTAAACAAACAACGTTCAAGAGAGTTGTACCAATGTTTTTGTTATCCAACTTCAGTTCCCAAATGTTCAAGTTATACGAAAAGGGTTAAAATGATGCCCCAAACAAGGATACATGCAAGGGAGTATATGGAGGACAAAGAAGTCCCATGAAAAAGTAACGTGCACTATGAAATAGCCCGAGAAATGATATATGCCGGGAAGACAAACACAACAAGAAAACCAACTTTGTTAATGAAGGAAGATCACAAGATGATCCACATGTCATGCACTAGAACAAACAAGCAATGAAGTAGAATATTTTGTAGGATAGTTTCCAATGTTTAGTGTTTTTGAGTTTTCAACTATTTTTAGGTTTTGATATTTGTCAATGTTTAGGATTTTTCTGAATTTTGACCAATGTTTTTGGAGTTTTGAAAGTTTTACCAATGTTTTGGGAGTTTTGAAAGATGTCACCAATGTTTTTGGATTTTCAAAGATTTAACCAATGTTTTTGGATTTTCTAGGATTTTTGGAAGTATTCCAAAGTTATGTATGGGAAAATGAAGATGCAAAGATTACCCCCAATGAGAAGTGAGAATATACAAGGGAAAATCCCACACATATATGAGAGCAGGATTATATGGATCAAGGCCACAAAGGATATGCTCAAAAGGATTTCAAACACATGTGAAGGACTAGCTAGGAAGAAGCGATCATGCCCCTAAGTGTGAGATGCTTGTGAAAAATGAATCCTCATGTGGTGCTAGAAACCAATTTTCACCAAAAGACTTGTCCAAAGTGCCAAAATTGTGTGGTTTTCACATTTGAATGAATTTATTTCTCTTTACTATTTTTTATTTTTTATTTTTAAATGCTTCCAAGTTTAGGAATAGAAACAATTGAGATGCATGATTTTCATAGGTTCCTGAGCTCATCACCACCAGGATAGGAAAGTTTATAGGCCCCTGAACCAAATTTATCCACCATAATGTATGGACCTAACTATCGGGCTCAAATTTATCTTTCTTTTGATACTCTTTTGTAGTGTTGAACTGGTTTTCCTTAAGCACAAGATCACTATATGCACCCAAATTTACACGTGATACATTGTCAAAAATGGTTCAAAAGTCCCTAATGATGATTCATGTCTTTTCCAAAGGTGTTCGAGCCCCTTTACCTCTTTACAGTTCATATTTGTAGCTTAGATTACCTTACTTATCCATTTCCTACTTTTCCGTAGCTTCATGCATTGTTTTTAATTGAGTTTAACCAACCACCGTACTACTCCGGGTGGTGGGTTGCGTAACCGCCGCTCTACATAGGGTGGTGGTTTCATGCGAATTGGCCGAGACTTCTCAGGCATGATTTTGATGCATGTTAACTCACTCCAGTTCACCTTTAGTGCACGTTTCTGGGTCGATTGAGCTGATTTTAAGCTTGATTGATTCTTGCCAACCTTCTCTTCCACTTCTAATTATTGATTGAGTGTTAAACTACCTCTCCTTGTTGTGATGTGGCATCCCATTGCTGCCAAATGGATTAGACCATTTCCTAGTTTGTGTTCTATAAAACCATTGCTTCTTTTGAAGAAAATGGCTGGAGATTATTTGTGTATCTTGCTTAGTTGAGCTGCCACAATCTTGCTAGAAATTGCACAACCAAGCTCTATTCTCTTGTGTTGTCTTTCTTCTACCTATATTGCAACCAGACTACCATCAAGTTTGTCATTGCTCTAGTGATTTTTTTCTTGCTACTTCCTTTGAATTCCCAGTTCCCTGGACTCATGTGGACACAAAATATTGGTAAAGATAACTAAGGGGACAAAGTGATACCACAACTGATATTGCCTCTGCATTGTAATTCCAAGTTGGGGGTTGTTATTGAGTTTCTTCATTTCTTCATTTATCTCTGAACATATGCACACTTATCAACTAGAGTAGAAGAAATCATTTTATTTATTGCAAATAGTTAGATCATTTCCAAGAAGCTTTCACATATTCTATAGAAGTTTCTGGTGATAGATCTTTCCCTTCCTATCCCTGTGGATTTGTGAGGGAAGAATATTTGGAGGAAGCTTGCTATATCACCATAGCTAATAACAAATATGTTGCAAATTGTGGTTTTTATTGAATCTTCTCACATTCTATTCGGGAAGTTGTAGGGGAAGAAAAGCTTCTTAGAAGCTTCAAATGTTCTCGTGTCTCTGAGATAGGAAGAGGATTTGATAATCCACATTTATTATTTGGAAAAAGCTTCATTTAAATTAGATAGATTTAATATCTTATTTATGCACGATGATAAATAGCTACATCCATCTATTTATTTGTTTAGGATTAGAGAAGCAATTTATTCCTCCATTTCTTCATTATTCTAGAAAGTTCCAAAAATACAAAAAAATCTTTTAATTAGATTAATTGCTTTGCATTTCTTTATTTCTTTTATATCAAAAATACAAAAACATAGTGTATCTTTTATTTATTTAGATTAGTTTGTTATTTGTTTTCATAGATTAAGTTGCACAAATGCATACATGACCATTCCCGGACCACAACAAGAAAGAACATACGGTTGTGATCCATGGGTCCCCCAACCGAATGGGCCCGAACTTCTCACAGACATAGATACTGGACTTCATATGCTTGTCCTCAAAACACCATCACGGTACTTTGATTGCATTGCACAACTCAACACTTTAAACATCAAGGCCAACAAGGCTTACGAATATTGGACTACCCTCGGACAATAGAGTCTAGATCAAACACATATGACCATATAAGGACCACAACCAAAGAGAGTTTACGGTTGTGATCCAACGGTCCCCCAACCAAACGGGCCCGAAAACCAATTAGACTTAGACACCGGATTACATACACTAGTCTTTAGAACATCCCCACTTCCACCAGATATTATCAGACAACTAAACATTCTAAATGAAGAAGCTCATCGAGCCCTCGCATTTTGGACTAAACCAACTAACCACCCATAGATCTAGCGGAACCATGTCTCTCTCATTTATTCCATGACCTTTTATGGACATCATTACGAGTCACCCGTTGGTTTTCCACCTATCTCACAACAATTAGAGAGGATTTTCGCAAAGCTTGACATTGATTGGATTCTTCATGTGGCTATTCTTTTATCCCATCCATTAGACCCATTTAGGTTAGAAGGTCCTTTCTTTCCCTTGACGAGTAGATCTTGATATTGTGCATCGAGGACATTATTTTTCCTTGATAGCTTGTTCATCCCATTTCCAAATATCACATATTCACTATATTCCGCTACATATAGCCATCCATTCATTCTACATCGGTTGTCCTGACACAACCTTGGGAGGTTGAGTGCGATTGAAGGTCACGTGTTGATTTTCAGTCATAAAAATTGGTGAACTCAATGTGAAGAGCTAGTATCTTTTCATTTCCATTTCTTTCATCCATCTTCTTCCTCTCCCATTATTTTGCGGGTATTTATATACCCCCGAATATGTTGGGACAAGATTACGACATGCCCATTCTGGGTCTGGAGGCTTATTACCACCAAATCGACATACCATAATCACCCTCATTATTAGGGTGGGATGACAATTATTCTTCCAACTTACCTTCACCATACACTCCTCCTCCTCAAAGTGCCAATAATGGTTCATCTGTAAGGATTGAGGAGATCGATCAACCTGAATTCTCCAATTCAAACAATATGACATTCACTGGAGAACAAGGTTTTGGTCCACAGTTTTGTCCAGACCTTCAGATCAACATGCAATATGATCCCTTCACTTCCTACCTCTCTTCTCATGATGAGCTTATGGCATGCTTCACCCGAATCTAAGAGCATTTTAATGCCATGGACCAATCTTTGGAAAGGATGCAAGAGTATGTTGATGCTCTACTTCAAAACAATACTACTACCCCTCCCCGCAATGAGAAATATACCCAAAGAGGGGTGGCCACCAAGAGAAAAATTTATAGTAGGAAATCACGTACCTCTACATCCTAACAATGCTCAAAACCCGCCCAAGAAAAATACAACGCTATCTTCGAGCGATGTAATTTCTACACTGGTAGACAAGGTTAGGGAGTTGGAACTTGCCCAGTCGTCTCTGTGTTTCACCTTTTTCTCGGGAAAGGAAATATCCCTTACCATACCCAAAATTCAAGTTATGTGCCTTCTTTACCATCACCTCCTCTAGTTTACATGGGAATTCCAAGGCCCAAATATATTCTCACTGGGTCGAGCATGTTAGGTATGCCCCTTCACACCTCGTATGGATACCCTCAACATGCACCAACCGGAAGTGTGTTCTCGAATGTTGTCCCAACTGGAAATGTGATATTCCCTAGTTTGGTGCCTCCCTCTGTACTGCAGTAACGTTCCCCTGTACGTACACATGTATTCCAAATCTCCGTAAGGGGACATGTATTCTTTTCCCGGTTCATATGCTCAGCCACAAGAGATACCTTATGCCTCTACAAATGTTTACATTGTGCCATACCAGCCTCCTATGCCTACCCCACCTCCCCATCAAGGGTCGTCCATAGTAGAGTCCTATGAATTGGGCACATATGATGAATATATTAAGGAGACCTTGGAATTTACCATATGAAGAGTAATGCTTCTACGACCACTTTTTGACTTTTCAAGTTTAAAGGGAGGGAGATCCAAATGCGCATATCAAAGCATATGCAACTACCATTCGAGAGATGCTGCTATCATGGGATGCAGTTGTAGCAAAGATCTTCCCTAAGACTCTTGAAGGAATCACTCTTGATTGGTATTACAAGATACCTAAAGCCTCAATACACTCCTTTAAGAAACTCATATCCGAGTTCATTAAGGCATTTGACATGAACAAGTTACTAAGAACAAGAATCAGGGAATTCCTCCACATAAAGAAAGAGCATAATGAATCTGTCTGCCCACTTCATTTAGAGGTGGCAACAGGTCCTCTACTCTTTGGTAAGTGCTCCCAATATGGATTAGATGGAGCTTTTTGATCTATTCCTTCATTCCCTTAACCGGGAAACAAAGGAAGAAGTCCAAAAGTTTCCCCTTAGGAGCTATAAGGAGGTACTAGAGGGTTCTCTCCGCATTGATCAAGCGGCAATAGATAGTGGTCAAAATACCTATGGTTCAAATGGGAGACTAATCACTCCCTCCCAGGGTAATTAAAATTACCCCAACAATTCCAACAAAAATCAAGGACCTAAGGTCCTCAATAAGAACCGTGGTGTTACAATGGACGACATAACCGATCAAGCTAAAAAGCCGAATGTTGTTAATACTTGAGCGCAAAACAATGTGAATGGAAATAATCAAAGGAGTAACAATTTCACTCCTTCAATCAACGTGGTGGATTTTAATCATCCTCCACCTCCACAACAAGTTTAGGCCCAAGGCCCCAATCAATACCCAAATAGGTATCAAAATCAATATCAAAACCAAGGGCAAAGGCCTCCAAACTTTAACTATAACAACCAATAGTTAAAAAACAACCAAAACTTTGGACCACACAGAACGTGAATCAAAGACCTCGGGATTATGATCCTAACCTTTATTGTGGTTTCCATAGGGTCTAAGGGCATGATGCTAGAACTTTTGAGACTGTAATAAGTTCATACAACACCTACCAAAGGATGAAAGACAACTCTTCATCGAGATGTTTTTGAAAATCCTACAACACAAACGTAGAATGATATCATGGAGCCGTTTCCCCCAAAACACTCCTCTTAAGATCTTTAGTGACCCTCTTCCTATGCGTCTTGACAATGGAAAATTAAACCCCCATGGTAAAAACAAGGGTAACCCAATGGGAAACAATGACCATGAAGCTTCCACTTCTTCAAACCCACTGGTAACACCTTTGTTGGATGGTCGGCAACAAACTAAGATTGTGGGTCTTGTCAAATTAGAAACTGAACCTTAAATTAACACAACTACAAGAACCTGTGATTATTCAACTGCAACCTATTCCCATCTACCCATCTATGTCGGATGACACTCCAATACTTCTAAAGTTGGTAGGGGCATATGATTTGATTAAATTTAACCAAGACCTTTTCTCACATCTCCTTCTTGGATTTGTTGAAGAACTCCCCTACTCATCAAGCCACTTTGTTAGAAGCATTGGGTCTTGGTCACTTGATTAATGTTACCCCTCCGCTAGAAGTGCATATCAACCACATAGACTTTGACATCTATCCTCCTAGGAAACCTGAAAGAGATGTTGGATTCATCTTTGACATCAGTAAGATGCCCACCGATGCCAAGCTGACACGTAGAGGTGACCCAACATTGTATTTATAGGTATGGATCTATAATAATTACGTTAAACATGCAATGATTGATGATGGGGAAGTTGTTAATATTGTCCCCTTTTCATTCCTCCAAAAGTTAGGCTACAGGGAAACCAACTGTTCCTCAACTAGAAATATACTAAGAGGCTACGAAAATCTCAAAGCAATGTCCATAGGACCATAGTGCTCCTAGTTACTCTTGGGCCCAAGACGGTTCTAACCGATTTTTATATTATAGATAGGGAAACCAACTATAACATGATTCTTGGTGACCTTGGATCCATCGGATGAAGGAAATCCCTTCCACATTATTCCAGGAAGTCAGATTCCTACATTTGGGAAAGTATTTTTCACTCAGGGTGACCCAAACCTTTGATATTCACCTAGCCAACTTAAAGAAGAAACTTGGGGTCCATACCGAGTTTGAACTCCCCACCAATCAAGTGAACAAACCTAAAGATACAATGTCAGAGTCTAAATTGATTCCTATGACAAAACTAGAAACCTCCATTTTAATCGAAGGGGTCATTCAGAAAGAAAGATGAAACTATTGTTGTTGAGACAATATCAATAAAAACCACAAATGAGATTGTCGAGTTGTTGGAGAATGATTTTCTTATTCTCCTTCCTTTGTCTCCTTGGGTATAGGGCATGCTTTAGGACTTAGATCTCTTCCAACTCAAGAGATTTGTATGGTTGAGGTCTCAGAGGTGGAGGAAGAAGATAATAGAAATGACCAAACATCAATATTCCTAAGAATCTCATTGGACGCTCAACTATGATGGAGTGAAGTGTCGTTTTGGTGTTGGGGCAAGTGTGATCCTTACTTCCCTAGAAGGAAAGGTTATGCCTTTTTCCTTTAAGCTCAATTTCAAATGGACAAAAATGGTGCCGAGTACAATGCTCTCCTTCTTGGTCTCATTATAGCCAAGAGAATGGGTGCTTTGTAATATTAGAATTTTGGTGATTCCCAACTAGTCACCAACCAAGTTTTAGAAGTTTATGGGACTAGAGCGGAACACCTAAACTCTATAAGATTGTTGTGCTTAACCTAAGCAAAGGTTTTGATTTCATATCCATTGAAGCTATCCCACATGAACATAACCTTTTAATAGATTCCATGGCTATCGCTTTTTTTTCCAAGTAGAGATTTGGAAGATTCAAAATTCTTGTTTCAATCTAGGTCGAACCCTAGTTCAAAAAATGCCTACCAATCCAATTCTAGTATACGTTGAGACTGAGAATGAGCCTGTCACCTTAGATTATGTAGAGAATGATGAAGCTATACTAGGTTACCTAATGTGTACACTGAACTTCATCTCGCGTATCATAAGAGTGGTTTTGATCTCATACCTCACTCTTCCTCCTATTTTGGAGATTGTACGATGGGTTCTTCCTCATCAGAAGGCCTTGATCTATGAAGAAAATGAGGAAGGAGAACTAGAAATATCTCGGCCCCGCTAAAATCGAAGAAGGCAATGCCTCTTTAATCGAAGGGACCATCGATATAAATATCGAGATGGAGGAAGATCCTAAGATATTGAAACTTGGTTCTTCTTTAACTCGAAAGAAGTGGAAATTCATACGAAGGTTCTCAAGGAACATTCAAAAGCCTTCACTTTCAGCTACAAAGAGATGATGGGAATTTCTCCCCATGTTGTAGTCCACAATCTCATAACCAAACCTAATGCCAAGCCCATCAAACAAAATTCAAGACCTATGAAGCCAAAAGTGGCTCTGATGGTCAAAGAAGAGATTATGAAACTCCTACAGGTGGGATTCATCAAACATGTAGATTATTCAATGTGGGTATCAAACATAGTCCCGTTCTCAAGAAGAATGGGAAAATTTGAATATGCATTGATTTTCAAGACATAAACAAAGCATGTCCCAAGGATGATTTCTCATTACCTTCCATCGATGTCATCGTAGACGTAACAACTAGATATGAGCTATTGTCACTCATAGATGGTTTCTCGGGTTATAATAAGATTAGGATATGTAAGATGGATCAGACAAAGACCACTTTCACTACTCCTTGGGGTACCTATTGCTACACGGTCATGTCGTTTGGTCTTAAGAATGCTTGGTGTTACCTATCAACGGGAAATGACCTATATATTCCATGATCTTATTCACAAGATTTGTGGAATTATACATTGAAAATCTTTTGGCTAAGGCCAAGAAGTGTTGCAATCACCTCGAGCTACTTTGCATCATCCTCTCTTGTCTCATTGAATATGGTGTCACGCTAAATCTAGAAAAGTGTGTATTTAGAGTGACGAGAGGGAAGTTGTTGGGTTACATCATCTCTTCATGAGGGATTGATGTAGATTCGAAAAAAATTGGGTAGTCTTAGAGATGACTTCGCCGCTAATGATTTGGGCATTAGGTCATTTCTCGGAAAGCTCGGTGTGCAATTCCATAGGTTTATACTTGATTTAACCTTTTCTATTCATTTGATAAATAATTTGTTAAAGAAGGATTGTTGCAATGTTTGGATGGACAAGTGTCATGAGGCATTTGAATAGGTTAAACAATTCCTTTTTTGCCTCCCATGCTCATGCCTCCCAAATCAGATCGCCCCCTCATTTTATATTCTTGGGAAACAAACGTCTTGTTAGCCTACATGTTAGCACAAGAAGATGATGACAAGTGTGAATATGCAATTTAATTCATTAGTCATACGTTGTTAGACTACAAGACACACTATATGCAAGTAAAAAGGTATGTATCGATATAGTATTTGCAAAAATGGTTAAGGCATTACATGCTTAACCAAGAAATGCGGGTTATTGTTAAAACAAATTGTCTTTAGACATTCCTAACACAAGGTTCTTTTTCCAAGAAATTTGGATGCTTCATAACCTTAATGGGAGAATTTGAGTTAACTTATATCAACCAAAATTCCATCAAGGGACAAATCATTGCCGATTGGTTGGAAGACAACCCATTAGACGGTGGAGAGTTAGTAGACCTGAGTTTCCCGATAAGTGTATATACTATGTAGAAATCAAACCTCCCATTGTTGCATGTCCATGGTATTCAGATATTGTCAATTTTATTATGGACCACACATACCCTAAGGGAACAACATCACAAGAGAAGACGACTACACATCATAGCCACCAAGTACGTAATTATAGAACAAGTGCTCTATCGTAGAGATTTTGACGGAATGTTGCTAAGGTGTGTCAATGAGGAAGAGTATGAAAATATCCTCTATGGAGCCCACAACAGGGTCTGTGGAGGTCATTTTGGAGGACATGCAACTGCTAGAAAGATACACCAGATGGGTTATTTCTGGCCCACCCTAGAACATGATGTAGTAGAGTACATACGCAAGTGCCACAAGTGTCAAGAATTCTCTCACGAGATTCATATACCTTCCCAAGCTCTACAACTGATTGCAACACCTTGGCCCTTTTCCACGTGGGGCTTAGATTTTATAGGTAAATTCTCTCCCTCATCAATGAACAACCACAATTTTATAATTATGGCCATAAAATATTTCACGAAGTGGGTTGAGGCCATGCCTCTTACCACTATTCCGGGGTCTGTAATTGCAAAGTTCATCTTGAACCAGATCATCTGTAGGTACAGGGTCCCATAGGTCATTATCTCCGATAATGGCACGTCATTTAAAAATGAAGAGGTGCGTGAGTTGTGTGAAAAATTCAAGATAAATCACCAAACAGCCTCTCTATACTACCCTCATGCAAATGAACAAGATGAGGTAACTAATAAACGTTAAAGAATTTGGTGAATCCATCAACTCGCTTCACTTGAAACATTACTACACATGATCTATCTCGTATTTTCACCGTATACTATTGCATCTACATTGCATTTCATCTCGCTAGATCACTTTGTAAATTTATATTCAAGGAACTTATATTTCAAGATAATTTCAAAAAGTTTGAAATATTCGACAAAGCATTCAATCACATTTCTTCAAATATCCATAATATTATCATCAACATTTCTAATCATTTCATTAGTTCAACAAGATAAGACATAATTTTGACACTAATCCTACCAAGGCTTGCATACTTGGTTCTACTCGTAGTTTTCTTCTAAAGATGGGTGTCTTTTCCCATACCGTCCTAAAAGCTTCTTGGTGTCATATCTCTCCTAGAAAAACCTCTTTGGTAGCAAAAACATTCTAAACATTTTTACCCGGATCACTTGTTCGCCTATCTCAACCTTTGGTGTTGAGCCCTCACATCTTACTGGTTGTGTGGGGTTGAGGCTAGGGTAAGTTCTCCCTCCAAATGCACAACTCAAAGTTAGACATTAAAAAAAAATGATATAAGTCAAATCAAATAAATGCAAAAATCTTTCATTTACAAATAAAACCACACTTCCTTGCCCCACCGTCTTTGGTGATGAGCCCACATTTCTTACTGGTGATGTGAGATTGGGAAAGGAGGGAAGTGCCCTTACTCACATATGCCTTGTCTTCGGTGATGAGCCCATGCTTCTTACTAGTAGCATGGGGCAAGGTATATGGGGTCTCTTCAAATAAGTTAGTAAATTGTAAGAAATTTATTTAATAAAAAGTGCTTTAAAATCATAAATCCCAAGAAAGTGAATTAGATGTGTATGTTCCACAAGAGTTAAAACCTTAAAACCAAATTTTGTCAATTAGGAGGCCATCTACAAGTCTAAGTCTAGATAAAATTGCAAGAAAATCACATTCTAGACTATGTAGTAAATTGTGTGTGGAGTTAAGTTGTAAGTTTCTAATTGGATTTATATCAAAATATTGCCTTTCTATCATCACTTCCATTCATAAAGATCACAAAACTCGCGTCCCTCCCGGATCTTCGTGTTGAGCCTTCGCATCTTACCGATTGCATGGGGTTAGAAGTGGAGTGGGTTCATTTCCTTATTTATTACATTCATCACATTTTTCTAACCAAGGTCCCATAGGTCATTATCTTCGATAATGACACGTCATTTAAAAATAAAGAGGTGTGTGAGTTGTGTGAAAAATTCAAGATAAATCACCAAACCAAAGAGCCTTTCTATACTACCCTCACGCTAATGGACAAGGAGTAACCTTATTTTACTATTGCACAATAGAGTTGTCACCACGATTATTAAAGAATCATGATCTCTAACCCAGATGTGTGTAAAGAAACACACACACAACTATGGACCCTAGTCATTGTTAATGGTGCATTGTTAGTGGTGTTTTATTTATGTCAAGTGTCATTAATGGAAAAAGGTACATGAAGGCTGAGTGGTAGTGTCTTCTAAAGAGGTTTCAAGCTCACAGAGAAGTTCAGGCAATTTTAGTGCTCTATAGGCTTGGTTGGTGAGGCAGGAGTCCAGTGGAAGCTTGGACATGGTTGGTATTCTTGACTCTGAGGCTCTATAGGTTAGACATGATTATGTAAGCATGGGTAAGAGCTCTTACATTAAGTTTTGGGTCATTTGGTGGAAGTCTCAATTCAAACTGGCTCATTTAGGCTGCTTTTTCGGTCCCCTGATGAGGTGTGAGAAATTGGTACACATTATGGAATGGTCATGTGAACATTGGAGCAGCCTAGGAATAGTGTTTGAAGTATGTGTGAGCAAAAACAAGGCTCAATTTAGCTCCTGGAGTCAAAATTCAAAAGTGCACAAAAAGTGGCTTTGAGAACTAACAATGTTCACTTAAGGTAAATAAGATTGGTCAAAGATTCATAGGAAACCTATGGCTAAATAAAATATGTAATGTTTAGAGGGATGTCTTGTAGTGCTCCATGTCAAATTTCATCAAATTCGAAATGGGATTTTGAGTTATTCAAGTTTTTCTAAAACTGCCTTCTTGAAAAATGCATTTTGAGGCCTCTATCTTCTTAGCACTCAAGAAAAAAATATGAATAATCCTTTGGATAAATCATAGAAGGAATTTTTTAAAAGAACTCGAGAATGAACTTTTGTAAATTTTTTTAGGCAAATTGACTAAGAAACAAGAGAGTTATGAATGTTTTTCTAACAATTTCTTCTCCTTCTAGATCTTCTTCTTAAATAAATAGGCATGAAACAAGTTTTCTTGTCACCAAAAATGTTAAGCAAGTAAAATCAAGTTTCACAAAGTGTTAAATAATATCTATTCAAAGGTTTATTAATGTTCTTTTAAGCTTAGCTCAGTATCCACCATATCTTAGTGCGTGCAAGTTTGTTTAAGTACAACTATGAGGAATAAAGCTCCATGTATGTGTTTATGACCAAAATCCTGTGTTAAGATTCAACATTGCTATTATCTCCTTCTACATGTCGATATTGATTAGAAAGAGACCGTGGTATGCTCTTGGAAGATAAATTAGAGGTCAAAGCAAATTCATTATAAGCTGCTTTGTTCTGTGCCTATAGATTAAGCCTAGTTTTGACCTATTCTGTTCAAGCATTGACATGTGTTATTGCTTTCAAAACCTCAGTAAAGGTAATTGGACTTATCTATTCTCTATTTTAGTAAATTGAATACATAAATCTACTTCATTGGGTCTATGGTAGTTGTTTTTGTTCAAGAATTGTACCTTCATGGTATATTGAATATGAGCAGAGCAGGTAGCATACATATGTATTTGAATCGTGAAGTTTCCAAAACGATGATTCAAGACAAAATAATAATATAGAAAGATTTTTCAAGGTGTAGAGATCATATTTGAATGCTCGCAAGTGTCAAGAATCAACAATGCCTGTGTCCTTAGATTTCTCAAGTCCAAAGGTAAAACCCTTTAACAAGAGTTTCAAGGTAAAATATTATCCAACTCGTTTTTCCTCCATTGAAAACTCATAGAAGTTTTCAAGGTACCTCTGTGAAGAGGTTGTAGAAACATTTACAAAAATAAGTAAGTTTATCCACTTTGAATATGAGAATATTTCTATGACATTCATCTCAAAATAAAAAATCATGTTTGCTTAATGATGCTGTGAATGCTCTTATTGTAATCTTCATCTTCGTTGAAGTATTTTAGAGGTCAGTACATGACTCCTAGAGACCAAAGAACGAGCCAATTTGTTTGTGAAGTATTTTTGAAGAAGTCTAGAGTGGAAAGAGTGGTAGGAAGACTTCCATGGAAGCTTGAAACATCAAGACCTATCAATATACACCACATCTATGATTGATGCCGAGACTAGTTAAGTTGAAATCAAGAAAAATAACAAGATGGAAAATTCAGTTACAAGTATTATAAGTATGTATGTGGGCATACCGTAAGACACAAGTGACTATCTTGTAAAATATGATGAGTTATGCAAATGAAATTGTCTTCTTGTGTAGCTTAAGTCAAGGAGGTGAATAGCCAAGATCAAGAGTTCGAGATAGTGAAGAATATGGAAGTTGAATGGTGTTATATGAAGGTGTAAAGGAATGTAATATTTGTCATCTTGTTTACAAGAAAAGGAATACATGAAAACAAAGATAAAGGGATCAAAAGTCGATTCTCTAGAAGAGTAACTCAAATATATGTGAAGGAGGGTAACTATAAAAGCATGACAATTGAAGTAATTAGAACAATGAAGATATAGATAGATGGAAGTCATGAAAAATAGACAATGTTTGTGAAAAATTGAAAGCTTCAGTTGTGTAGCTCTAGTGTTAGAGCATGGAATAGATGGATTAGAAGGTTTTAAGAAAATTGTGACACTAGTTAAGAGTGCAAGAGTAAGGGAAGTTCATTGAACATATTGAAAGAGATAAAGAAATGTTATAATATGTTATGAAATAGGAAAAAAGAATGTAACATGTGTGAAAGAAGTTAAGACTAAGTCAAGAATAGAGATGTAATGAAATAACAATGATGAAAAGGGTATGAAAAGGTGTAAAAGAATTTTTTTGAAAGTGCAAGATTGTATCAGGAGCACAGGAACATGAAATTGATTGAATAAAGTGGGTGAGAAAGTGTGACACAGTACATAGAGCTAAATGGGTATGTGAGACAAAATAAGGAACATGTTTATGAGAAGATTGACTGTGTGAAACCGCATTCAAAGAATATTTATGTAATTTTTGACTTGTGTAAAAATAAAGAATCGGGTGAATTATGAATTAGTGAATGAATTGTAATCTAGGAAGGAGATCATGATTTGTTGATAAAGAAACAAGTAGCTAAATGATCAAATTGTATATTGTTATTGTATCTTCCTAAGTGGGTGCTTAGGTTATAGGGAGTAGGTCTCCTCGAAAGTTGCTAAATTATCCGAGTGGGTGCTTGGCTACCTTCCAGTGGGTGCTTAGAAGGATTTTGAAGTAGGTGCTTCATAGGTTGTGTGGGTGCTCAACCAAAGTGGAAATCATTGTATGCTAGGAATTGGTGTTCCTAATAAAAATCCTTGATTTCAAGTGGGTTTTCTCCCTCTATGGGTTTCCCACTATAATTTTGGTGTCCTGAGTATTTGTCTTCTTGCATGTATCTTAATTTTTTCATGGTTTGATTTCTATTCTAGTCAAGAAGTTTCAAAGAGTATAAAATTGATTTGCACTAATTCACCCCCTCTCAATGATTGTGATATCCAAAAATTAGTATCAGATCCTGGTCCTCTAGTGTTAATCCTAACCGCTTGGAGGTGATCCTGAAGACACAAACATGGGTTCTTTAGTTGAATCAATCTTGAAGAGAAAATATGAGATTGCTCAATCTCTGATAGAAGGTTTGAAGAATGAGATTAAGCACATGGAAGCTCACCATGGTCAAGAACTAAATGAAATGGCCTCATTTTTAGAAAATGTTTCAAGAGATTTGAAAGAAAAAGAGAACTACCTTGAACTTGAAAGGATTTAAAGACAAAGATTGAGTCTGGAAAAGTAACTAACAAAGCAAACAAATACAATCTGATGAAATAAATCATAAAGTATTTCAAACATATATTTAAGCCAAAAGTGAAGAATGTGAGAGACTAAATACTGATTTGAATACTCTCAGAGAGGATCTAGAACAAGCAAGAAAAAGAGAATTGAAAGCTAAGTCAAGCCAAGTGCATTGTCTAAGATGTTCAGAGAGAAAAATGGATGATAAGGCTGGTCCTAGCATACAGACAAGCAATGAATCTACATCAAGAATTTCCAAGGACAATGGAGGAATCAAACAATCCAAAAGGATAATCTAGACATCAAATGCATCTAGGTATGAGAGGAAATTTAATGGATATTGTTTCTCATGTTATGATTTTGGACATAGAGCTAGAGAGTGCATGAAAAATATGACAAAGAGCACCCATGGAGATCTTGTGCTACTGAATATGAAAGGAACATAATGTGTTTCAATTGTAGAAATAAAGGTCATACTACTAGGCATTGCTTAGAAAAACCTCTAAGTCAATTTACAATGACAGTCATTACTCAGGAAAAAGGATAAATCATGTCATATGTTATACATGTCATGAAGTTGGACATTTCTCAAAGAATTTCTATTACTATGGA
Organism: Taxus wallichiana var. yunnanensis; assembly: GCA_018340775.1. Taxonomy (NCBI): domain Eukaryota; kingdom Viridiplantae; phylum Streptophyta; class Pinopsida; order Cupressales; family Taxaceae; genus Taxus; species Taxus wallichiana. Next base: position 496,389,044 of record CM031242.1, on the reverse strand, counting down.
CAACCTAAGCACAACAACAAGTTCTATACCTTCAGATGGAAAGAAAAGAAGGCTTCTAACATGAAGATAAATTCTAGAAAGGAGATAAAATCAGTCAAGCCTCAAGCAAGCTCCTGGAAAGAAGGAAATGAAATGGGTATACAGGATCAAGAAAGCAAAGTCAGAAGTTGAAATAACAAAGACTGAAAAGAAGGTAACATGGGAAGATATGAAGAGGCATAACAAGCTAATACAATGTCAAGAAAAATAGCTCACATGAGATATCAACAAATGATGACAAAGGAAAGAAACATGAAAACAATTCCAGTGCAAAGGATGAAGAAATTCTTCCTCAAGTAGTGGTAGAACAGGTGTATGAATTGCAACATGCATGCTTATCAGGCACTCAAATAGAAGATGAGAGCTCAAGTAATGAGGTTATCACTCCTAGAAATGCAACCAAGAAAGTCAACAAGATTGTGAGGACAAGGAAAGGGAAGATGGAGTCATCATATGGTTTTGATGACTTCTTATTGTTATGAGAAAGTCTATCAAGAAACGAGTGTCTTCTCTATGCTTCTAGGAGACATACTCTTCTTGGAGGAAGCAGTAATGTGGTTTGGAATGTATTCAATTCATCATCAAGTGTTGATAAGAGACCTTTATTTATCAAATATATTATAATTGTCAAAGGTACATTTCTGATCGATATGTTTTTCTCATTTAATCCATGGTGTGAGCATGGATTGAGTGGCTACATAAAGCAATTGAATTATGCATAACTGAAGTCATGAGGTATGATAAGTCTGTTCCATATCAATATTTCAAAGTATGGTTAAGGGAAATAGTTTATAAAGTCATAATTCAGTCTTCAAGACAAATGTCTTAGAAGACTTGAGAAGTTTTTTTGGTCTTATCAAAGATGCTTATTCTTACTAAATCATGAGTCATGTCAAGCTAAAAGCTCAAATGGTGTTTTCTTATCTTTTGATGAGTTAGAGTTAAATATAATTGAAAGTTTTTTCTCTTTGTCCTGAATGTCTCAATATATCAGTCATTAATTTGTGTTCTATCATTTCATAAATCAAGAAGTCTTGAGTCTACATACTTTTTCTATACAAGGAACTAAGTCTAAGTGTTTAAATTTGAGCAAAGGAGTTGTCTTGTTGTCCTTAAATTCTATGCTACTATCAAGTGTGTGGAAAAGATGCTATAAGATGCTCTAGTCTCAGGCCTACACATGTGTTGAGGCTAATGATCTATTAGAACACCGCTTTGTGTTAGTTCATGATCTATTAGAACTCTTAGAACTCTTTAAGTCGTTGTTCACAATTTCTCAATGGTACAAGATGCTCTAGTCTCATGATTGAGGCTAGTGATCTATTAGAACACCGCTTTGTGTTAGTTCATCAACTTATAATGCTTAAAGAGTGTCATCTCAAATCACTTGAGTTTTGTGTAATATGTTATGACCTATCAAATCTATAATGATCCCTCTAAAGGTGATCAAGTATAACCAGTAAGAAGTGAGTGCCCTCATCAAATGTTATATATCAAATGCTATCATGTTAGTGAATTCATAGTTCTGGCATCGCAATTAGTGCATATCATTCATCAACGTGCATATATCAATGCATGTAAGTCAAGCATATACTAATGCATACTCTTCTCTCATTCATTCTTCCAAAGTGACTTGAGGGCTTCATGAGAAAAGTGATGAATGAGTCTAAAATGAAAAATCACTGGCACTCTTGTATCTTTCAACAAGTGAATCACAGCTTTTTGTGATTTGGTATTTTAGAAGATGGAATAAGGACTGTAATGAAACTTCAAGAGCCTAAAATCAAATATTTAGAGGAATATTCTACTCATCAAGTGTGTAGAGATCAAGAGCTCATAAGGGTTTCACAAAGATAAAAGGGTCAAAATTTGAGTACTCCATAATGAAGGCATAGTAGAAGTTATGTTTCATAAAGTGATAATGTTAAGACAAAATGATCAAGTGTTGCAAATGTTGATTAAGGTTTAAATTTGATGATTTCATGGTTCAAAGGTCTTCCATAGTGTATTGAACTCTTTAAAGCATGAGGATGACATTCCAGGAATGTTCAAGGTATATAAGTCTAAGTCAAGGTTTGAAAGAGCTTCAAGGCTTAGGAAAATAAAGCTACTTGTTAAAGATCTAGCAGACAATGGTCAAGGCACAAAGAAATACCAAGAATAGAGAAGAAGGTTTGTCTATTAGGTTTTATAGAGCAGTAGAATTTTGATGAAGGTGGTTCACAAACTACTTATTATAAGGTCTACAAGATCAATGTCTATAAAAGTAATCATGGCTTAAGAAGTATTAATGGTATATATTTTTATAGATATTGCACTAAAACAAAGTATGTAGAGGACTCGTATGAAGAGAATTAGATGTCTTATATTTGTGAGGAAGATTACTAAGGTTTGATTGTGCCAAGGTAGTCTCATCAAGTGGGGACTAAAATGAGTATCTCTAGGTTTGTGAAGGTCGTGATTAAATTAAGCCCATCAAATCAAGTGATTATTGTTAGAACCGTATAATGGCCTATAAAGTCTAATGGGTGTGTTATTTTGTCAATGTATTTCAATACAAGATCGGATATTATGAGTATATAGGCTACCTATAGTGGCAAGGTTGATAGTGATAAGTGATTACTCAAACATGAATCCATTACTACAGTCAAGAGTTGAAATTGTCAACATACAATGACAGTCAAAGGTGTGTGCTCCTGATTACGAAATCTTGAGTACTGAGATCTCATTATCATGACTCATGAGTTCTGTAATTATACTATTCAAGTAAGTATCAAAGAGTCTATATGCTTATTCAAGCTGATAAAAAGAGGATGTAGCCCTAATTGGATTACAGAGCCTAAGAACATGCTATCAAATAAGTTTGATTTATGAAAAGGATGAGTTGGTGTGTCTTCTACATCAATGATTCATAAGCCTTGTACATAATATGCTTCAAGAATGTTGTTGTATTAAAGGGTTATATATATACTTCAAGTCTATAACTCACATATATAGTGAGGTTTTCAAGGTGTAAAGAGGGTACAATGGTCCTTTGATGGATGTAAATATAATTTCGGGGTGCCTTCAAGGCCTTAAAATGCACAATAATAGTGAGACACATATTCATAAGAAAAATAAGGTAGTGTTAGGTCTTCAAGAAGGCTAAGACAATGTTCAATCAAGCTCAAAAGGATCAACACAACTTGAAGAAGGCTCAAACAAGCTTGAATAGCTACAAGGCCTTCAAATATAAATAAAAAGTTTTAGGAACGTGTTTGAGTTACAAAGATGTATGAAGGTGAAAGTGTGCATGAACCTAGAGTGTCCTAAGGGTCTGAAGTAGAGTGCTTTTAGTTAAGATTATAGAATGGCTCGTAATACTATCAAGGTATGTTGAACACAAGTAGTATAAATTGGCTACATTACAAGTGTATGAAGACAATTTTCAGGAATGGAATGATCTCAAGGCATGATGAAGAGGCTCAAGCTAAGAAAATTAGAAAGAGGCTTTGAAAACTCTACAAGTAGGCAAGTGTATGACTGTGTATGCTTGGTAAAGGATTAGAAAGGTTGTTCTTGATCTCAGAAGTAAGAAAGTATTGATACTATCTTGGAAGAGAAAGGAGATGGAGCAGACCACATGGATCAGTTTTCTACTCAATGGGAGTCAAAGAAGATGGTTTATAGTCTCAGGGGGAGCCTATGCAAAAGGAAAGCTACTTGTCACTCAAGATAATATGTGTGAAGAATATCATGCATCATCCAAGGGGGAGCTACAAAAGTCCAGTTCATGTTTCTCATTGTGTTAATTGTCCAACCATTTGTCAATGATGTCAAATGGGGATATATAGAGTTTTTAGTCAGAAACCAGGTATGTAAATGTTTTTGCCATCAAAGTTTGTAGGTTTCTAAGGTGTTGCCATCAATGACAAATGGGGAGTTTTTAAGACCCTATTCATTGTCAAGTGGTGTTTTCATTGATGTCAAGTGGCATTGATGGAAAAAAGGGACATAAAGGTTGAGTGGTAGTGTCTTCTGAAGATGTTTGAAGCTCACAGAGAGAGTTCAAGATGTTTTTTGCTTGTTTAAAGCTTGGTTGGTGAGGCAGAGTCTAGTGCAATATTGTACATACTTGGTATGCTTCACTTAGAGGTTCTACAGGCCAGACATGATGGTGTAAGCATGGATAAGAGCTCTTACAGTAAGTTTCAGGTCAGTTGGTGGAAGTTTTAGTTCAAACTAGCTCATTTAGGCTTGTTTTTGTGCTTGATGAGGTGTGAGAAGTTGGTATAGGTTATGGCATGGTCATGTGAACATGGCAGCAGCTTAGGAATAGTTTTTGTAGTATGTGTGAGCAAAAATCTCAATTTAGCTCCTGGAGTCAAAATTCAAAAGTGCACAAAAGTGGCTTTGAGAACTGACAATGTTTGCTAAGGTAAATGAGATTGGTTAGAGATTCATAGGAAAATCATGGCTAACCAACACATGGAATGTGTATAGGGATGTCTTGTAGTGCTCCATGTCAAATTTCATCAAATTTTGAAATGGGGATTTTGAGTTATTCAAGTTTTTCTAAAATTACCTTCTTGAAAAATGCATTTTGAGGCCTCTGTCTTCTTAGCACTCAAGAAAAATAATGAAGAATCCTTTGGATAAATCATAAAATTCATTTTTTAGAATAACTCTAATTATGAACTTTTCCAAATTTTTTAGGAAAATCGACCAAGAAACAAGAGATTTATGAACAATTTCTAACAATATATTCTCCTTCTAGATCTTCTTCTTAAATCAAGTAAGCATGAAACAAGGTCATTTGTCACCAAAACTGTTAAGCAAGTCAAAGCAAGTTCACAAAATGTTGAAGAATATCTATTTAAAGGTCCATTAATGTTCTTTTAAGCTTAGATTATCATCCACCATATCTTAGTGCCTCGCAAGTCTATTTAAGTACAATCATGAGGAAGAAAGCTCAAGTATGTGTTGATGACCAAACTTCTATGTTAAGATTGAAAATTGCTATTATATCCTTCTACAAGTCAATCTTGATGAGAAAGAGACCGGTATTCTTTTGGAAGATGCATTGGAGGTCAAAGAAATTTCATTCTAAGTTGCTTTGTTTTGTGCCTATCAAGAATTCTAGTTTTGATCTATTCTGTTTAAGCATCGACACATGTTATTGCTTTGAAACATCAGTAAAGGTAATTAGACTTGTCTATTCTCTATTTTGGTAAATTGAATACATCAATATACTTCATTGGGTCCTGTGGTAGTTGGTTTTTGTTCAAGAACTATACCTTCATGGTATCCTGAATATGAGCAGTAGAGCAGGTCACATAGAAATGTCTTTGACCGTGAAGTTTCTAAAACGATGATTCAAGAAAAACAATACTATAGAATGTTTTTTAAGGTGTATAGATTGGAGTTGAATGTTCAAGTGTCAAGAATCATCAATCCTAGGTCCTTGGATATCTACAAGCCTAGTGTAAACCCTAGAACTAGGGTGTCAAGGTAAAATATTATCCAACTCGCTTTTTCTCCATGAAAACTCATAAAATCTTAAAGGTACTCTCATGAGGAGGTTGTAAAATGTTTGTAAAAAGATCTAAGTTTGTCCACTTGAATATGAGAATATTTCTATGATAGTCATCTCAAAATAAAACATCATGTTTCATTGATAGTCCTGTGAATGTTGTTATTGTAATCGCATCTTCATTGAAATTTTTTAGAGGTTTACATGACTCTTAGAGACCAAAGAACAAGTCAATTTTTATGTGAAGTATTTTTGAAGAATCATAGAGTCCAAAGTGTGGCAACAGGACTTCCATGGAAGCTTGAAACTAGTCAATACCTATTTAATATAAACACATCTATTGATTGATGTTGAGACTAGTTAAGTTGGAATCGGGAAAATAACAAGATGTGAAATTCAGTTACAAGTCTTATAAGTATGTATGTGGGCATACCAAAAGACACACTTGACTATCTTGTTAAATAAGGTAGTTATGCAGATGAAATTGTCTTCTTGTGTATCTTGAGTCAAGGAGGTAAATAGTTAAGATCCAAGAGTCAAATAGTGAAGAATATGGAAGTCAAGGGTGTTGTATGAAGGTTTAAAGGAATGTAATCTTTTTCATCTTGTTTAGAAGAAAAGGAATTCTATGTACACCGAAAATATACACTCCCTCATTTTATCCAAATCATTAATTAAACACATGACACCTCATAAGAGACACCCTTTATCTCTATTTAATTAATCAATTAATTTGATTAATTAAATACATACCTTAGATCACATATTACACCCCATTTTTAATAATATATATACTACATATCCACGTATGAAAAATCATTATAATACCTAACCTAATAATTTTTCTAAATCCCCATAAATCTATTTATTCCCCAAAATCTATCCCTAACACGACACATCTATACACCTATTTACACACTCATCAAAATCATCTACACATTTATCCTAAATCATACCTAAATTAGTATGATTTAATCTATTCTATCACCTTCCGAAACAAACAAAAACACGCCTACAAACAACCTAACAAACCCATCCCTTGAAAACACAAATAAAAATATCAAAATTAGAAAATTGTTTTAACAATTCACTAAACAAACATAAAATAGGTCAAAATCACCGACAATTTGGTAAATCACTAGCAATTACTCAAAGCCCATTTTCCAGCTCTCCTTTTACGATCATCTGTTTTGACATTTTGAGTTTTAATTTTCTATCGAGTTTATCATTGTTATCTTTGCATCAACGTCAACACATTATTATCCAACATTGGCATTCACAATCATCAATAAATTTTTGGGAACCATTTCAAAGCCTGTCGGTGATCAACAAATTTCAATCAAACTATAAGTTTCATCAATTTCATTCATCATATTCAAGGTCATATATCACTTTACATTTTTATTTATACATTCAGGTATACTTATCTGCTAGTTCTTCATCTCATGCTATAATCCAAGTCCTTGGAACATCGTATTTTCAACAATAATTAGTTAAATATTACATTTTTTTCAGATTGTTATTATTCTCCTAAATGAATCACTTGTGATTATTAGAATCACATGTGATTCTTGTCTACTCTATTTCCAATGCGGCATTACTCGATGGATTTCATTTATCAATTGTATTATATCTCTTTTTTGCTAACATGTTGACTAGTATGGCTTGTTTAGATGACAATAGAGGGTCAAGGTCATGAAATAATTAACATCAAATCATTACCCATCATCCGTTACATTAGGAACAATACAACATTCTACGTGACTTAAGTTGTGCACCATTCACTCCACCCCCTTAGATCAGTTGTGAAACCATCTTTAAATCTACTTGTTGGTGTGTGGGATCCTATGTGTCCTCCACTCACATATGGAGGGTCATCTCACATGGGTTAGGTTTAGGGTTTTTTATGTCATGCACTAGGTTCTCCATCACCAATCCGACACTATGATAATTCTTCACCAAGGGAACTCCTCGTGCTATGATTATTTACTAATGCATAGCCTTTAGTTTGGTGGATGTAATATGGAAACACAACAACAAACATAACACAAGAATACCACAGACTAGATAAGAAGGAATGATGATAAATCCGAAATATCGTGAGTAAATTATAATATTAACATGAAATTGTTACAATCTCACCCATGAGGTACTTCAAGTGTTATTGACTTCACTTGCCTTTCACCAAGACTCGTGGGAGAAACTTTATAATTACACCTCTTAATGGCTTCTTCAACACACCTTAAACCGATGGCTTCCTTTACACACTTCATACAATATTTTTCACTACTTCCTTCTATTCTAAATGAGGGGGTGACCTCTTTATTTATAGAACTTCTAGGCTTATCCATCTTATCCGTAAGATAGATAAGAAATCCACTGACTAATCATATTCCATACCTTAACTCTTATCTCGTATACATGTAAGTTTATCTTTTAAGATAAGATAAACCTTATCATTTCACATGGGTTCCACATTTTTAGACTTTATACAAATAAAATACACAAAATATTTATGACCTCACTCCTTGTCCTTATTACCAATATAATATTTCTAATTCCTAATCATGTAGACCCCGCTTTCTACTTACCCAAACTTTGACATTTTAACATTACTTGGACTCACTTACGATAAATATTTACTTTTACCACAACATTCCTATTGTGCTTTGGAACTATTACCATACTATACATTATCGCATTAATATTGTCGTGATCGGCAGAAACACTGCAGGTATCTTCATCTGACGCTACTACAACATCCTATTCCTAATACATACATTAATGAAATAGAAATTACGGAGGAAATTTTTAGTGTCAAGAGTTCCTCAACACCCTATATGTACCCTTTTATTTCTAATTTATGAGTATGCCAAGACACTCCGTTGTCTTTCCTCTATGTGCAAGATTTATTTTTTTGAGCAAGTTCTTCCATTGTTGATCGATCCTTGTGATTACACTAGAGCTATCACAGATTCCGTTTGAGTGCAACTACTTTGTGGTGCATCGTTTCCGATTCGATTCTCACAAACTATTTCATGGTATCAGAGATGAGATCGGGTAAACGTGCATTTGTCATTTGAGTTGTGATTACTCTTGGTTTCATTTTTTACTCCTCGTGCAAGTTTTTCGATCGTTATATTCTAGAAATTTATTGCTAACGTATTTAACAAGTTGTTCTTGGAAAGTTTTTTTTTTTGTTGTGTTCTTCGTGCATGTGCGCAGTATCTCCTTAATATTTTAGGGGTTTTACAGCTACATTTAGCTAATGCAAATAATAAATCTGGGTAGATCGGGCTTAAAATAAGAGGTTATTTTCTAGTTTTTAAATTTTTTTATTAACCTAGAAATTTTTTAGATCTCTTTTTTGGTTTTTTTCTCTGTGTTTTTTGCATGGTGGTTTTGTAGAATACAAGTTTAAAAATATCGTGCTCTTTTCCAACTCGCCACGAGCTCTCTCCAAACTGAGCTCCTGCAAACTTGTGCTCAACTCCCCGATGAGCCATTTTCTCTTCCCGGTGAGTTATTTTTCTTTTGTCCACGAGCTCCTTCATAGCCCCGTTCATGGCCTCAAGTTACCTTGTGTCTTTGTCTTTTATGCGATTAGCTTAATTTTTTTGGTGTGTTGTATTGACCGAGTTGTTTTTTCGGCTTTTTTTATCCAAGTTGTTTTTCGCACGTGTGGGTGTATTCTCCCGCATAGCTTCCTTGCCTCGCCTCGCACCGAGCTCATGATCCTCCGGCCTACTTTGAGTTGACTTCCCTGCATTTACCACCCGTGAAGTCTCCTCGCCGTGTTCTTTTCGGCCTACCCGACTCACCTCTAGCTTCCTTGATTCTCGCTCCCTACGGGCTCGCACTCCCACTCGGGCTAAGCCATCCCCGAACGCGTGCCATGTCACCTACTCCCATCGACTCCTCCTCCCTACTTTCCCGCGCCCAACTCGGGATCCTCCTCAACTTCCGATCCCAACTGGGATCCACCCAATCGTATCCACGCCAAGCCCAACCACCCGAGATCCACGCCGAGCCCAACCACCCAAGCCAAGTGGGCTGTTAAATTCATTTAAGGCAAGTTTTTTAAATTTTCATTTTGGTGGGATTTTTATAAAGTGGGTATTTATTTTTTAAAAAGGAAAGTATATTTAAATAGTTAATTAGGATTTAATTTTAATTAGATCTTAATTAGTATTTCTTTATTAATCGTAATTAATTAGATTTAATTATATTAAATCTAGTTTTATTAATTACGAATCTAATTTATTTTTTTTACGATTAGTAATAATTTAAATCATCTTTTAAATTAACGTTAATTATCATTTTTTAAAAACTCCCATAGCTTTAAAATTAGCTAAATTAGGTGTTTCAAAATGGTAATTTTTAGGCGTTATTGTTGATTTTTTTACTAATCATGCTCAAGTGTGCAGTGACACTGAGCACCTATTTTCCTTCCGAGCACTTTTCTAGCATTTGAAGATCATCGGGACTCATCTTGAGTTCATCTAAAACTTGTATTTACCCTTATTATTGCTTATGACTAGTGAGCGCATCCACCACACGGTAAAGCAAGGGGTATCCTTTCATGAGGTGAGACACTTTTCTCACAACAAGGTTTGATTTCACCTCCTTCCTAGTTTTTTGCAAGTTGTGCTTGTATATGGTGTCACTTTGTTACGCACTCCACGAAACATGATTGTGGTCTCCTCTCTTGTGTTATTATGTTGATTGCAAGGTGAGTTACCAACTGTTTCAAGATGCACGCTCAGACCCGATTGTATTCAACGCACTAAACTATAAAGTGCCAAAAGTAGGGGTTATTATATTATCCTGGGTGGTTGTGATTCTTGTGTTTCTTTTCTGCATTCCTTCTCTCTCTCTTCACTATGGATGCACTTTTCAATTCCTTTTCTTACGCCATTCAACTTCTTTGAATGGAGATCAAAAATGATTATGAAACTAAGGGGTAAAGGGTTATTTCACATCACCATGGGAACTAAGACTGAACTAGATGATGACCCTGAAAAATCTAAGTGGTTAAACCGTAGTGATGAAGCTTTAGGTCTTCTTTGCATGTCTATTTCTCTTGAACTTGCTCTTCCACATTGAGTCATCCAAAACACCTAATTCTACATGGAAAATATTAGATGGAATGTTTGGACAACAAGATGACATGAGAGTGCATGAGTTGGAAAATGAACTACTAGGGTTAAATCCTAGTGATTTTGAAAACCTACAAGCATTCTTCTCTAAGTTTGTCCACACTAGATTGTTGTTAAAGGAATGTCAAGTAGAGAAGAAATATTCTCAACTGATCTTGTTGATTCTCTCTAAGTTAGGTCCTGAATATTCTGTCTTTGTGTCAACTTTTTATGCTACAAAAGTTACCTTGGGCAAGGATTGGAATATGCCCTCCTTTGACTATTTTTCATCCCAACTCATTCAAGAAAAGAAAACTCATTCAAATGGGGTCTCTCAAGTCCAAGTCACATGCCCTTGTAGCAAGTACTAGTAAGGAAAATAAGACTGAAAAGAAGAAAGAAAGAAAGGATCAACCTAAGAAGGAAACCAAGACCAAAACTAAATTTAACATGAACAAATGCTTCAACTTTTGAGCCTAGAGCACAAAAAGACAAGTTTTTGTGTTCCTATTGCAAGAATCCTAGTCATAAAGAGCATCTATGTATGAGAAAAAAAATTGATCACCTTACTCATTTACTTGAGAAAAATCAAATAGGTGTTCCTGAGTCTATCAAACAAAATGCTCTAAAGGCCGAGTCTTCTACTGCAAAAGGGTCTAAATCTGATAAGAAGAAAGGAAAGGCCCTTGTAGCCAAAGTTTCTCCTTCATCGACATGGATTATAGATTCGGTGCCTCGCACCACATGGCTTCTTCACATGTTGAGTTCTCCAACATCGAGCCTTGTGGTATGTCCCAAATCATGATGGGTAATGACATGACAATTTTGGTTTGGTAGTGGATCGGTAGAGATGGATGGGGGAACATTTAACCAAGTGTTGAGTGTTCTTGATATCTCTACCAATCTCCTATCATTTTACCAAATTACTCACCTTGGTGAAGGAATGTGAGTGGAATTTGGTCCTAACTCGATGATTATTCATGAGCTTAACGATGACACTACAGTGGTTGAGGGAAAGGTGGATCACCATTCATGGTTATATACCTTTTCCCACTTTACTTTGATTCTATTCCCTTGCCTTGCTCACTCATGCAAATGAGGTTAGTAAGCTATGGCATGAGTGATTTAGAGACATCTAAATTATCGCTACCTTGAACAATTGAGCCAAAATGAAATGGTCAACAAGTTACCCCCGTCAAGTTTTCTAAGGGTCTTTGTGAGGTTGTACTTTGGAAAGCATCCTAAAAGAACTTTGACAAAGGAAAAGCCTAGAGAGAGCTATTCATCCCTTGGATCTTGTTCACAAATGATATTTCTAGTCCATTTTGTCTCCTTCTTTTACTAGAGCTCTTTGTGTTCTCACCTTCATTGATGACTTTTCATGATATACTTGGGTATATTTTCTTAAGCTTAAGTCTGAAGTCTTTGAACATTTTCAAGACTTTAAGGCTCTTGCTGAGAAACAAGCAGAATCAGTCTATCAAGGTTCTTCGAACCGAAAATGGAGGTGAATATGTAAACAATAGGTTCATGGATTTCTATACTTTTGAAGGGATCTCCTTGTAGCATACAATTTCTTATAGCCCTTCATCAGAATGGAGTAGCAGAAAGAAAGAACCATACTCTTAAGGAGATGGCCACTTGTATGATTCACTCAAAGTCTCTTCCTCCGATTTGCAAAGATTGGGTGAAATAAAGAATTGTCCTAATTACATTCAAGAACCGTGTTCCACACAAGGTAAGAGGGATGACACCCTTTGAAGCTTTGGTTTGGACACAAGCCTTAATGTTGAGCACTTTTTAAGTCTTCGATCTAAGGCTATGGCTTGGATTCCCAAGAAGAAATGCAAGGCATTGGAACCACAATCCAAACCTTATATCTTTGTAGGGTATCTTGATGGCATGAAGGGATATCGAAATTGAATACTGGTGCTAATTTTTACATTATAGTTTATGGTTAAAGTTCTAATAGTTTTATAAGCAGGTATTACCATTTATCATCACCTAGGTATTATTATTTTATCTGTAAATTTATCCTCATGTGTTATTGTGTGGATATGGGTTTTATTTATTTGTGGTATTAGGGATTTAAAAATCTATGTTATGGTATATAATTCTTAATGTGAAAGAAGTTATAACATGGGTGAAATATAATAAGAGAGTTCCTTTCCTTCCATTTTAAATACTTAGCTACATTTATATTTCCATCCTAAATCATTGGCTCTCCGAAATTCAATGGGGCAATATTGTATTCTTTTGCCCTGGTGGATATTTATTTGTGATGAATTTATCATTTTGTTAGTTTCATGGAGATTTAGAAGAAAGATTTTATTTCTTGGGAAGAAGCGAATTCTAAAAAGAGGTTTTATTTGATGGTTATCCATCCTCAAATCAAGTAAATCAAACAAATAATTATAGTGAGTTCGTCGAAGGGACAGAGATTTCATTTTTCACCAGTCATGTCCGGGAAGGCACACAAGAAGGAAACTCTCCTGCATGAGATCAAAGTTACAAATCTGCTCGAGACTAAGCCCGGTCAAAAACTTCTCAATGCTGGCCTGCTTGATTTGTTTTGTCAGAATAATAGATATAAATGGTATGAATTATTCACAGAATACATACAAATATTGATCTTCCCACAAGTTGAAATTATTTTGATGTTATAGATATTTTTTTGACAGAACATTTACCAAGGGCGCATGCTTTTTGGGGATCAATGGGATCCATAGATCAAAAAAATTTTGATCTAAAGTGTTTATGTTAACTTTTTCCATGACTTAAGATTTTATTTGAAAAAAGATCATACATATGCCGGGTTCGACATAAGGGCTTTCTCATTCTGATTCTTATCTAGATCTGATGGACATCCTCATTAAATAATGTTCGATTTAGCTTTGGATTGATTTCATATTGGTATGAGTTTTTTGATATTATCAAAGTGCTTCAAACATCACATGGAGGATTTACAAACTTTAGATCCTAGAGTTTGCTAAATCTATTTTGATTAAAAATGAGGAAACTTTGAAGATGATGCTCATTGTCCTTACAAATTGTGTTGATCCAAGACTCAAATGGAAAACTGGTGACCCACAGATCGAAAACTTTTTGGAAGCTTTGACTGATCCTTTTGTTCATCACAACTCTTCAAAACAATCATTGAAGATCTTTAGCTTACAACATCTCTTATTATTGAAAAACTCCACATCACCTCTTCGACACTTAAGAATCAAAGCTGAGTTCTTAAATGACATTGGCTACACATGTGGACCGAGGTCACTTTTGTGAGAGAAATTTTCCTCTAAATGAATTCGATGGAGCTCGTCTTCCTTGTTTGAAGAGGTCTCTTTGATTTTCCGAAGAGTCGCAAATCCACAATGTATAGGAATTCGCCACTGAAATGGGCAATAGGAAAATTATTATTATTGTATCTGGCCTTGCATGGTGCTTCGACCTCATCGACACATCTCTATTTTCCATTATTTTTGGTGGAAGTCTCATGCATCGTAATTGCAAAGTGCCATTGAATTCCTTGAGTTTATTCATATTTTGGATTTTGTATATGTGTATAAAGTCTAAAGTGTCATTATCACTTCGACTTCATTGATAATCCATATAGAAGATTTTTGGGTGTTACAAAGGAAATAGTGTCATAGATTCATTAGATAAGTTTACAGCACAAAATGAAAAAGTGTGATTACTTTTCATTTGAATGATTATCATTATCATTTTTCATATCAACGCTGTAATAATGCCTCGAAATGAAAAAAAGAGTCGGGATTTATCACAGGTAAGAATCAGAATAAATTTTGTGTCATCAAAAAAATTTAGTGTTATTGAATCTTCTATGTCATATAGTGAGGGCTCAACACCGATCAATTCATATCAAGTGTTGAGTCGTCTAATTTGTAAAAGTCCGAAAATTAAATTTTTTTCCTTATTATTTCTGACGATTTCGGTGTAGTACCCAAACGTCCGGAAAAATAAAGTGTTTCAATCAAGGAGGGAAGAATAAGATCAATGTGGAAACAAGTGTGCTTCATGTTCACATTGAAAGGTTGGGGAGATGAAAATGAGAGGATGGAGGCATCGAGGTTGAGAGACAATGAACTGTAAATTATTTTGTGTTAGCATATCAAATTCACTCATTTGGTGAAGGACATGTGTATAGCCATTAATGATACTTGATTTTTGAGTTTTGCAGTTGTTCTACATTGAAAGTAATGGTGTGTCAATTTCAGCAATGTCCTGTGATTATTTTTCATAATTCTGCATGTGTGTCAATCTATTTGAAATGTTAGAATTGATGAGTGAACATTTCAAGATACATCCAATTTATCCATTTCGCAGTTTTTCATTTCAAAAGAATGATGGCTTTTTTATTTGTGGATGTAAAAAATTTAGAATCAAATATCATTTGTTGATAAAATGCTATAATTGCATCGAAAGCATCTTGAATGAGGCTTTGACAAAGGAAAAGCCTTGAGAGCTACTCATCCTTAGGATCTAATGATGTGTCCTATTGACTCTGAAATATTGTGTACCTAGGTTTTGATCTTGGGCCTCCATTGAAGCCTCTTGAAAACCAGGAAGGAGTCTTAACTCTTTATGTGTTCTTTATTGAGTGAATTTTTCAGGATTACTTGGGTCGATCAACTTTTCCTAGAGTGCTTATCTCATGATTCGAGCATTTTCCCATCCTCTACCCCGATTGTTCTTGAAAATGCTTGGTTGATGCCAAATGTGTTCCTTCTTCTACCTTCGAAATGGATGTGAATATTAGAGGTTCATGGATGTCTTCACATAAGGTACTTTATTACCTTGAAAGTTGAAATTATCTCCATACCTTGTAAATGTGATTAAGGGGGAATGAAGGAAAAATATTAGGAGATTTACATTTAGGTGGTTATAAATATTCTTGTAAACAAGGATATCTCCATCTCCTTCATCAATCATATATTATTAATTGGGTCCTTAAATCTATTACTTGAGTTATGGCTTAAAGAGGGATGGGATATTTAAGGGTCCTCAAGGTTTTCTATTATGATGGCTATAAATAGCCTAAAGGGCTATCTCAAGATTCTCATCCTAGCAAGAAATATAACAACATTATGATCTACTATCTCAAATTTCCTATGTAAATCAGATGTTTGCAATGAAATAGATGGTGTGAAGGGATATTGATTGTTGAATCCTACTTCTCATGAACTTTATATTGAGAGAAGTGTTAATTTCGATGAGTCTTCTTCAAATTCTA
This sequence comes from Taxus wallichiana var. yunnanensis, assembly GCA_018340775.1. Lineage (NCBI taxonomy): Eukaryota > Viridiplantae > Streptophyta > Pinopsida > Cupressales > Taxaceae > Taxus > Taxus wallichiana. The sequence goes on along the minus strand of CM031242.1, from coordinate 496,373,101 downwards.
CTTCTCTACCTATTGAGGTTCTTCACTCACGATTGGATTTTGACTCATCAGATGATGATGTTGTTGAGTGTGCTCCTCTTCCTGATCCTCCCAACCATCAAACCTTTGAGTCTTTCGATTCTGACAAGTAGTGATGATGAGGACTATGTTCCCTTCTCACTTGAGTGAAGAATCTTCCGACTCAGAGCCTGATCCTCTTGGTCTTCTTTGGGCTAGGAAAACCATGCAAAGTGCTAGAGATTTAGTTAGAGATACTTCGGATATGAGATGTACTCACTCATTTTTGGACCCCACTCTTTCTTTGCCTCTACTTGATCCATAGTATTTTCCGAGAGGCTTCTGGTATTCTGAGTGGGATTTTGCCATGGATGAGGAGTATTCCTCTCTCATGAAGAATGATACTTGGGATCTCACCCCTCTTCCGAAAGGAAGAAAAATTGTTCGGTGTAAGTGGGTGTTCCAAACAAAGTATGGAGTAGATGGAGATGTCAAAAATTTTAAAGTGTGATTAGTAGCTAAGGGTTTCTCCCAAATAGTTGGGGTTGATTATACTGAAACCTTTTCTCTAGTTGTGAAGATGACTTCTATTCGAATGACCCTTAGCCATTTCACAACAAATAGATGGAAAGTCCATCAAATGGAGATTAAGAGTGCCTTCCTTCATGGTGACCTAGAGGAAGAGATCTACATGGAACAACCTCGGGTTATGTCCATGATCCCTCCCTTGTTTGTAAGTTAAATAAGTCTCTTTATGGCCTTAAACAAGCCCCTCAGGCTTGGTATGCCAAGATGGACTCCTTTTACTTACATCAGGGTTTACTAGGTGTCACTCTGATCCAAATGTTTATATTCTATGACAAGATGACTCCATACTCATCCTTGTTCTCTATGTTGATGACTTGTTGATCACAGGAAACTCTTCCTCTATCATTGATTCTATGAAGATCACCTTGGCCAACAAGTTTTCCATGACTGACTTAGGTCTGCTTCATTACTTTCTTGGGATCCATATTTCACAATCTGACTCAGAATTTTGATTTCACAACCTAAGTATGCTCTTGACTTGCTTGCTCATTTTTAGATGTCCGATTGCAAGTCTTCTCCTACTCCTTTTCTTTTCGGGGTTAAGTTGGTTTCTGATTTCTCTACTCCCTTGGTTGATGGTACCCTTTATCGATAATTGGTGGGGAGCTTGATTTACTTGACTCACACTGACCGGATTTATCTTATGTTGTTGGGATCATGTCCAGATTCATGCAAGAGCCACATGAGCTACATTGGAAAGTAGCTAAGTGGATCCTTCATTATGTTCATGGCACCTATACTGATGGCATTCACTATTATGGAGGGGTGGATATTGACTTGATTGGGTTCATGATTTGATTGGGTCGGTGACTTAGATCATCAGAAATCTACCTCTCGGCTATAGTTTCTCTCTTTGTTGGGTCCTATTAGTTAGTCTAGTATAGAAGAATAGAATGCAATTGCGATATCTTCTATAGAGGTAGAATACAGAGGAGTAGTTAATACTGCCACAAAGGCTATTTGGCTATAGGGTATTCTAAAAGAGTTTGGCATCCACTTTTGGTGGCCTACCATTATCTATTGTGATAACACAAGCACTATTTCAATTTGTAGAAATCCAGTTCAACATCAGTGAACGAAGCACATTGAGATCCATATGCACTTCATACGAGAGCTTATTCATGATGGTATCATCAACATTCAATACATTTAGACAACTGATCAGATTATGAGATATATTCACCAAGCCCTTCATTGAGGTGAAGTTTCTTCACTGTGGTCTCTTCTTGGGGTGAGGTCTTATGCAGTTGCTCATCTTCTTTGGGATATATAGTCCTTCTCTTCTTCTTCTTCTTCTAGGAAGATGTTGTTTGTATATGGGCACCTTATCAGGCCTTTAGTTGTCGGGCCCCATTGACACATCTTTCTTAGTTGTTTAGGAGTGTCTTCTTGTTCTGTCTGACTCATCATAGCCACTACCCCAACTTCGATGAAGGGGGTGTTGGTGTGTGGGATCCTATGTGTCCTCCACTCACATATGGAGGGTCATCTCACATGGGTTAGGTTTAGGGTTAGGTTTAGGGTTTTCTTATGTGTCATGCACTAGGGTTACTCAACACCCTATATGTACCCTTTATTTCTGATTTATGAGTATGCCAAGACACTCGTTGTCTTTCCTCTATGTGCAAGATTTATTTCTGTTGAGCAAGTTCTTCCATTGTTGATTAATCCTTGTGATTACACTGGAGCTATCACGATTCTGTTTGAGTGCAACTACTTCATGGTGCATCGTTTCTGATTTGATTCTCGCAAACTCTTTGACTACTCAACGAATCCATGAACCCATGTATGAATTCTAGGAAGCCTACTTTGAGGTTCTACATATCCGAGCTGATTTAGCTTGGTTCAAATATCAATATGAAGTTGAATTAGAAGAATTGAGCTCTAAGACTGAATCTGAAGATCAAACTAATTATGAGTGTTCAAATTTAGATTTAGATTCGATTTTGAGCACTTAGATTTTGATTCGATTCTCGACATAGAAGAGGAAGAGTCGAAATATATTTTATATTTATTTAAGGAAGAGTACACTAAAGGTGAGAGTTCATATTTCTTTGGAGAAGAGAATCCATATTCCACTGGAGAAGAGAGTTCTCCTTCTTCTGAGAATTTGATACTGATTTGGAATCTGATTTCTAAGCACAATTTTTATCTATCATAAAGATATCATTTATTTGCTTTATATTTGTAATAACGAAGCATTTGTCAATTTTTTTATTACCATTTATCATATGTCATTTACCCACTTGATTGTAAAAGTAGATTGACACCCTTGTTAGAAGTCTTTTTATTTCTAGGGACTGACATTTTCTAGGAAATCCACCTAATATTTTATTAATCCTATTTTTTTAGTGGCTGTGATCTGTAGGTATTCTCACAGGAAAGGATCTTGCATTATTTTGTATACAGAGTGCAACAATCAAACACCATTCATCCACATCTCATGGGTATCTCTAAACCCTCCATACTGAGGTTAGGTAAGTTTTATTCTCTTGCTTATTAGGTTAAGTTGAAGAGGTAAGATTTATTCTACATCTTTGACATGCAGACTGTGGTGGGACCCTAGTCCCTTATATTATTGTTAATTTCATTAAAATATCATCTCTTTTTTATTTTTTTGGTTCTTTGTGTGCCAATCGCCAATGATTGGGTAAATCACCATGATTTGTTGAATCGCTAGCTATTTCTCTGTGTGCTTTTTTTATTACCTCGTAGTTTGTATTTTGTTTTTTGTTTGTTGTTTTTTTTCTATTTCTCCTAACCTGTTTGTAGGTTGCTATTTCTGGAGAGATTATTTTCGCATTTTTGGATTGTTTGTTCAAAAATTGCTAATAATAATAATAAGAACATTTTGGTGAGTCCTATAACTTTCCTTTTATTTCCCAGTATTGCATTTTGGTTGATTGTCTTCATTGAAATAATATTTCAATTTGGGTTTTAAAACGAATCATTCATGTTTCCTTCTTCACATAGTATTTATTAGGAAGGTAATCTATTGCATTCACTTTCCTTTCCCCCACACAACCACACCACTTAAACATAAAACACATTTAAAACAATTCCCACATAAGTGGATACCTACTTGTATTTAATCACCAAGAGGAGAAGCCAACTTGATGTTTTTAGCCAAATATAATCATATCTGTCATGGTATATATTGGCTAAGCACCTGACACCCTTATCACTATGGGACTATGAAGTGAGGGTGTAGGCCCCAATACCACGCCCATATTGGTAACAATATAGAGTTGGGCCTCATGTACCTTTGGGTATATCGAGGACTCCACCCTTAAACACACCTGAAACCAACCATAACTTACCATTTCCTAGGACCTTTGTTAATCATTTTACACATTTCACTCTTTTTGTAATCAAATCAAGAAAATTTAAAAATCCATTTTGATTGCTTTTTCTTGTTATTTGTAATTCACCCATTTAGTAATTTTCATTTTTAGGTGATTGTGTTTCTTTTGTGTGTTTGTTTACAATGGTACAAACAAGACAACAAGCCCATAACCAAACTTTGAAAACATGTCTCAACCATTATCCACACCCTTGCAGCAACAAATTCCGCTATCTACTCCATTGTCTACCCCATTATCTACTCCTCTATCTGCACCATTATAACATCACACTCCCTTATCCTCATCTTTCTCTACACCATTACAACACCAAATACCATTTTCTCAACCAATTATGTCTACTCCTCTATCTGATGCTCAACGAACTTGGAATGAAATAGAAGAACAAGTTAATGAAGAAATGTGACAATGTCTCTTAGATTCTTCGCGTTAGTTTCATAGTTAAGTTTTAAATACATCTGAATAAAAAGAAACTGAATAACCATACTCCCCTAGCTCGTAATCAAAATCTTTTGAACCCACCTTCTTTGAAAGAGGAGACCCTATTTTCAAGAAATGTTAGATTCAAACCCCATTGCTCTTAATGCATATCGGTAAAGCTAGGGTGTTCAACTCCAATTGTTCACACCCAAACCATTCTCAAACATTCTTGATCCTTTATCTAGCTCTTCAAAACAATTTGAAATCTAACCATCCTCAAACATTCCTAATCCTTTATCTATATCTTCACAAAAATTTGAACTCGAACTATCCTCAAACATTTTGGATCCCTTATCTAGTTCTTCGTAACAATTTGAATCTAAACCATTTTCAAGTATTCTTGATTCTTCACATCCTATCGATTCAAACCAACAATCTATACCTAAACCACCACCTTATGTCCCTGATCCTTCATCTGGGGTTTCACATCTTATTGATCTAAAATACCAACTGTCATTCAACAAATACATTCATATCCACCTTTAAGTCAACCCGAAGTGTCAGAAGTTTTGTCTTCCATTCCTATTCTTAGTCTTCATATGGTTTCCTCTCAAGACACAACTACCTAACAACATACATCCTCATTTGATATTTCTACTTGTTCAACACCTCCATAAAGCAATACTATTTCTTCATCATCTACCCTCCAATATCCCTAGTTACCCAAACACCTCCATTGAGTTTCTCATTTTACCAACTTCTACTAGTTGTGTTTCAACTAGTTAGTAGCATTCATAACATCACTATGCCCATTCACGACATCTATCCCTTGATCAATACTAGTTCTATCATCGCTACTCACCTTGTTTCATAATACATACCACAACCATCGCAGCCATTAATCTCCATACCACAATATGCTCCTACTCAAAGAATTCCACAACAAGCACCATCATCTTATGACACCTACCTGTTATGCCCTTTCAACAACCACCTCCTTATTCACAACCACACCCTTACCAATATATACAACCTTCACAACCTTTAGCTTCTCAACAATACATCCCTCAACAAAATATTCCACAACAAAGTATTCCTTCCCAACAATACATCCCTCAACAAAACACCCGAAAAACATCCCGCACAAAAAAATTCCACTTAGGCTATAATATTCCACCATAAAATATCCCACAATAAGAATTCCCTTCTCAACAAATATCTTCTCAAACAAAGCATTCTCAACAAAATATTCTAGTTCAACAAAATATCCCCAATAATAATATCCCACAACAAAATATACTACGTAAAAATGTTCCTTATGAGCAAAATGTTCCTCAACAAAACATTCCCTTAGCAATAAACATCCCTCAACAGTACCAAATGTACTCACAACCTAGCCAATTTTCATTTCAACCTAGCTCATCCTCATAACAACCAACACAAACCTGACCCCCTTAAAGCTCTCATGAATCATATATCTAGTCTAGAAGTTGCCTCATCTACACCTAAAAATGTGTTCTCATATGATCAAATTTGTAATGAACCTATCCACCCCTCAGTCCCATACAAAGCATATCCACCTCATTGGGAACTTCCAAAATTTATTAAATTCTTTAGTAAGGAAGATCCTCAACAACATATTCATGCTTTTCGTCACGTCTGTTATCTAATAGCCCATGATCAAGACCTCATGTTGAGGAATTTTCCCATGTCCCTTGCTGGTCCTACCTTGGAATGGTATAATAGCATTCCAAAATATTCCCTTTTCTCCTTGACATAACTTGCACAATTTTTTAGAACACTTTTCTATAAACATAGTCCACAAATTCACTATCAATGACATTTATGCTATTAAATAGTTTAAAGATGAATTTATTGCTGATTTTGTTTCCCGTGGGAGGGGTACAATCAATCAATTATCTTTTTTGTTACCACAAGATGAATTGATTGAATTTTTCTTTCGATCATGTGCCAAACATATTTCATCAACATTACAAATTCAATCATTCCAGAACTTTGATGAAGCTTTTATCATGGCCCAAAAGTTAGAACTACGAGCTTTAGAAGATGGTTGTGTTAAACTTCGTCCTAAGAAACCATGAACTAAGTTTCCATCTAAGTCATCCTCTAGTCCCAAAAAATCCAAATCAGTCTAGCTAATGCCATAGTAGTCAAATCCGCTCCGAAGGAAAATTCCACTACCAATTGAATTTCTTGCCCACAATGTAATTACACACCAATAGGAGAAAATTATAACACGGTTTTTTGATAAGTTACTTGCTGCAAATATAATAACTCTTCCACCCATTCGACCCATCAATACATCTGTATCTAAGCCCTTTGGTATCGAGATAATGACTATTGTAAATACCATAGGGTAAAAGGACATGACATTGAAAGGTGTCATACATTTTGTAATGTTCTTCAAGAATTTATTGACAAGGGTGAACTTCACTTGGATAATCCAAATGCACCCCCAAATCAAAACCTTGACATATTCAAGCAGCCCTTTCCAAATCATCCCCCATCTACTGATCAACCATAAATAAATGTTGTTCATGCTCACCACACCATTAACACCATTACTAAAATAACACCTATTCTTGAATCAACAAACATCTACTAAATCAATATCCACATCTACTGAATCAACAACCATATCTACGAAAAAAACACCCACACAACCAACAACAATACCCATTGAACCTAAATCTGTATCTACTGAATCCCCATCTGCTATCAACATTATTAAAACTATCCTTCCATCTTCATCACATGTTATTACCAAATCTATCTCCCCACTAATCATATCCTCTAGTATAGTTACACCTACAACTACACCTTCATTTACAAATATAACTATGATACCTCTCGAAACGTTTATGACATAAATACCTCCACCTAAAGAAATTAAGAGCCACATTCATCCTCCACCTACAAGATCAAATATCTCTAAATCAACTAATCCCAAAACTACAAAATCAAAAATGAACCAAAATCTCATGTGGATCTCATTAATCGCATCATTCAAACCCCTCTTCCTCATCAACGATCGCCTCTACATCCATACCCATCTCATTTCCAAAACCACGAAAGGACCTCACAAACATGGTATTGTTAGAGTTTTCAAAAGTCCTTATATCTTCCCCAAATCATATCGATTCTGTGGTCCTTGACCTTTTCTCCTACCTCCTCCTAGAAGGGTCATTTCAACTCCTAGTAATCATCCCACCATTCCCCGTCCAAGGTCCACTTATCAATCTTCCCCATTAGGTCCTTGTCCCCCATTCACTATATTATCTAGGACTCATCAACAACAAACAACTCAACAACCTACAATCAATGTCTTATTGCCACTAAAAGATAAGATACCTAAAACTTCATTACCATCCACATCAGCACCTAAGGGTCATTATGCAACCATTTTAGATGACCTTCCAAAATCACTCATAACATTACCACCACCAAAACTATCAGATCCATGAGGATGGAAACCCACTTGGTATGATTTCAGCATCTTGTGTGATTATCATAGAACACAAGGACATTCCATTGAGAATTGTAAATCCTTTCACTTGATTTACAGAAGATGGGAATTTTTTTCCCTTCAATCATTTGATCAAAAAACAACATCACACATCATCATCGTATTTTCCAAAATCAAAGGAACCATGTCTAAAAATCTCTCCCATTAGGTCGATGTCATTAATATCTACTCACTCACAAATTATGACATGAAACCTCATTTGAACCTAAGAAAGGTAAAAATTTCGTAGCCATACCTCCACCTCATGAAGTGTCTCCTCCATCCAAAAACCCAAAGAGTCCATCCCTTTAACTCCCAAAACATTTGGTCAAACAATGTCACCCAAAACTAAGGTTTCCATCCTCACCACACCACCTTCACCATCCACCATGATACAAAAGAATTTCATCATTAAAAAAAATTACATCAAGCTCCCATTAAAATGTCATTATACGAACTAATACAAACATCACCTCTTCATAAAAAAAGTCCATGATTGAAGCCCTACAATCAATAAAAGTACCTTAGATGATCCTTCATCCTTTACAAAACTTTATAGGATCCCTCAAAGCATCTACCACCATATCATTCGAACCATCCAAATATACTCTCTTAAACCAAAAGATCATGACTTACCACTTTTCATTACTTCTCAAATTAATGAAATTGTATATCAAAAGGGTTATGATTGATAGTGGTGCCACCATTAACATTATATCCTCCCTTGCTTTTGATAAAATTAAATTACCCAACACTGTTATTGCTCAAACTCCAGTCTTACTACGATCCTTCAATGACACTATCACACCCACATTAGGCACCATTATCTTACCACTTAAATTCGATGTTAAAACCTTACTAGAAATCTTCTACATCATAGAAGGAGAGTTTCAATATAATATGTTACTAGGATGCCCATGGATACGCACCATGTGCATTGTGTTCCATCAACTCTCCATCACTGCCTTAAATATGAACATGAGGTCAGACATTCACTGTTCCTACAGATCCAAATCCCTTCACTAATTGATTTTACATGATGTATTTTCCAAATGGTGTACTTGTTCCCAAGTCCACATCGATTCATCTAATGAAGCATCTATTATCATGACCATACCTTCTTCTAAACTACTAGATGATTCCTCCCTTAATGATGTGGTACAACAACACCTCATGGTGGGGAGTATCATCTCCTCATGCTTAATCACATTCCTTCACCTAAGACTTATGGTCACCCCAAAAAAACCACATATGATCGTAATGTAGGGATATTATCTCTTATAGTCCCGCTTATCTCAAAAAATCTTATTTATGGGGAACTTGACCATCCTTCATCCATACAATTGATCAACACCATGCCATGCCTTTTACATCAGATTTCAAATCTTTGGATAATCCAAACTTCACTCGTATATATCTTCACCATTGCACGTGGAGAGGTTTTGGCCTTGGTCGTTATGAACAAGGAATACATGATTTAGTTATCCAATGTTCCCTTAAAACTTATGAAAAATATGGTTTAGGCTATAAGAAATTTGACTCTAAAACATCAAAGCCACTACATCCAATCCTGCTACATCCATACTCATTACTAAATTAGACCCGATGTCACCCATACCCCGAAGATCCTATGGACATAGATTCCATTGTATCCATCCTACCTAACTTTTTTTTAGTCAATACCATATCTTTAGGACCACTCACTTATCAATCCAACCATGCCATTAAACAACTTCCTCTTATTTGGCTAGAAATGTTTGAAGAATATTTACCCACCATAGATATCCTTAAATGTCATGATGACTAGAATATCCTTTCCCATATGGGATCTGAGGATCACTTCTTTCAAAAATCCCTACCATCTGATACACCAACCCTCCTTAATGAATCCACCATTAACGTAAACTTAGGAATCCTCAAGATCCTCGCATAGTTAAAGTCGGTCAATCACTAAATCCATAGGAGTTGGATAAATTCACCACATTTTTATCAAAATATTATCAAGCCTTCACTTGATCATATAGTGATATCACCAGAATTGATCCTAATATTGTTTTACATAATATTGTCACATATCCAAATGCTAAGCATTAAAAAAAACTCTAGAAAATGCATCCACACATAGCTCTCATTGTCAAAGAAGAGTTACAACACCTTTTATCCACTAATTTTATCATACCCATTGATTATCCATAATGGATCTCAACATCGTTCCCATAACCAAAGCCTTGGGAAAGTTACGTATCTACACAAACTTTAGGGATCTCAATTTTGCTTGTCCTAAGGATGATTTCCCTCTTCCAAACATAGATCAGCTCATTGACCTAACAACTAGCCATGAAATGCTTTCCCTTATGGATGGTTTTTAAGTTATAATCAAATTCTTATCACCACCGATGATCAACATAAAACCTCTTTCATTACCTTAGGGAACCTTTCTGCTACCGTGTCATGCCATTTGGCCTTAAAAATGTAGGAGCTACTTATCAACATGCCATGACTTACATTTTTCATGATCTCATTCACAAAACAGTCAAAGATTATGTTGATGACCTTTTAGGAAAGTCCAAACAATGCAAATATCATCTTGATGTTCTTGAATCCATCTTACTCATCTCATTCAATATTGTCTTCATCTCAATCCGTAAAATGTGTTTTCAGTGTCCTTAGTGGAATTTTTTTAGGATTCATTATATCTATTCGAGGTATTGAAGTTGACCTAGTAAAAGTTAAAGCCATCATTGAAATTCCTCCACCATCTAATATTACACAATTACATAGTCTTCAAGGTAAATTATAGTCCATCCAATGTTTTATATCGCAACTTTTCGATCATTATCAACCATTTCATCATCTACCACAAATACATAGAATTTCACTGGGATTCTGATTGTAAGAAAGCCTTTGATGAAACTAAATAATATCTCCTATCATCACTTTGTGCTTATACCACCCATGCAAAGGGAGAGCCATTTTATTTATACATATCTACTTCAGAACATGCTCTAGGAGCTATGCTCACTCACCATGATAATCAAGGTCATGTGAACAAGCCATATATTATATCAGCCGCACACTCCATGAATATGAAACTCATTACACTAAATTTGAAAAGCTATGTTGTGTTTTATACTTCACCACTTCAAGTTGTGTCATTATCTTCTTAATCACAAAACATATGTTGTCACTAGCTTCAATCCACTCAAAACTATACACTCTAAACCATATCATAGTGATCATATAACTCGATGGCTCATGCTTATTACTGAATTCAACCTTGATTTCATATCACAAAAAACTATTAAGGGACATGCCATCAGACCACCAGATGACTGACCCTCCCTTGCCCAAAAATCAACTTCCTCATGAATACTTTCCATATGAATCCATCAGTAATGTGATGAATATGAATTCATCCTTGTCAAGATGACTCTCTTCTTTGATGGTTCTAAATGTCAGGAAGGGGAGGAGTTGGTGTTGTTATCATACCTCCTTGGGAATTCCTATTCCATTATCATTTAAATTAAATTTTAATGCACTAATAATATGAATAGAATATGAAGCTTTAGTCATGGGACTTATGACCGCTATCCTCTAGGTGTTCACATCTTAGACATCTATGGAGATTCATAACTTGTTATTAGTTAAGTTAAAGGAGAATTTAAGTGTAAAAATGAAATCTTACAAAAATATAAATCCAACGTTGAATTTCTCTCGCATCTTTGATCATTACACCATCCAAAACTATCCCACGATCGTCTAATAAATTTTTAGATATAATTTCCTCTTTAGGAGCCCTCATCCCATTAGAAATTGAAGATTCAAAAGACAACACTAAATATTTGTCATTTTTCAACGATTGGATCACCCTTCACATAAAAATGAACTTCCTCATATCAACATCATTTAATGATAACACAACTAATTTGTGGTACACTCATATTTATGAATATCTTTCGAATCAAAATTCCATTTGACTTATCACGTAATGCTAAACGATCATTTCTTCAACACGTCACTCACTTTGTCATTATAGGTGGTATCCTTTACAAATGTAGTTTTGATGGTATCTTATTAAGGTGCCTTAAATCACATGAGTCAGCTAAAGCAATTGAAGAAGTCCATGATGGAGTTTGTGGAGGAAATTTCAGTGGAAATTCCATCCTAAACATGTCATTCGGTTAGGATACTACTGACCTAATATCACCAAAGATTGTTGTGAATATGTGTTAAATGTCGACTTCATTCAGATCTCATCCATGTCCCTAGTCAAGCATTATAACCTCTCAAGACCTATGACCTTTCTCTTAGTGGGGTTAGACCTCATTGGTGCTATTAACCCTAAATCATCTCAACAACATCACTCTATTATCATAGCCACTGAATACTTCACTAAATGGGTTGAGGCTATCCCTCTAAACATCCACTAAATTAGGACATATTATCAATTTCATATATCAATACATTATATGCCATTTCGGCATCCCATATAAACTTATCACAGATAATGGAAAATATTTTAAAAATAAAGAATTTAAAAATATTTGTGATACCTTTAACATCAAACTCAGATTTTCATCACCATATTATCCCCAAGCAAATGGATAGGCTGAGGCCTCAAATAAAACACTTAACAAAATGCTTATGAAAATAGTAAATTATGCAGGAAGGAATTGGCATTTCCAAATCCCATTTGCCCTCTAGGCCTATCGAACTAACATCCGTACTCCTACAAGAGCTACACCCTATTCATTATTCTATGGTTCTGAATCCATTTTACCTCTTGAAATTCAAATCCCATCACTTCATGTATCACTTAGAGACTTTATCCCTGAAGAAGAATATCAACAAGACCGTTTAACACAACTTGAACTATTAGATGAAAAATATCTAATGGCCCTTGAACATCATCAAGTCTATCAAGAACATATCAAACAAGCATATAACAAACATGTCAAAGAACATGACTTTAAAATTGGTGATCTTGTGCTTAAATAAAATCAAAATGTCACTCAATTAGAATGGAGTAAATGTGGAAAGTTTTCCCATAATTAGATTGGTCCATACATTATCACTCATAAGTATGGGTTGGGAGCGTATCATCCACTTCCTTGATGGTGAACCTGAAAAGGAACCTTGGATGCCTTGCACTTGTGGCCATTTTACTATTAAATGATTGATCATCATGATGGTAGTCACATTTAAAATCTTTTCACTCCATCATATCATCCATCTTATCATAGTAATGATTTGAAAGCATGTGGTTATTCATCATTACCTTAAATATACCTTAAAGATGAGCACCACAACTTATGTTCATCATATCTTTCAGTTTAGACAAGTTCCTCTCTTGGGAACCCCTTTAATCATTACACTTACCTACCATGTACAAGACATGACATGGGGCACGAATGTGTAGATCATATATATCTTCTCCCCTCCTTGAAATGGTCTATTAGGGATTTTCCTCGCTTAAAAATATACATTTTGAAATCATTTGGATGCATTTCTCAAAAGTCAAAATAAATGATAGACTAATCCCTTAAAGGAAAACTATCCATCAAAATCATAGAATGATCCCTTAAAGGATGGCTATCTATAAAATCAAAAGTAAAAAGTATACTGATCCCTCGAAGGACAACTACTAATAAAAATGTAGACCATAACCTCGAAGGATGGCTACCCATAAAAAGGCTTCCCGCATTGATCAACCTTCAAAATCAATACATCAATATCAAAAGCATCCTAGAAAGCACTTCACATTGATCAACTTTCCCCTCATAAAAAACTTCTCTAATTGACCAATTTGCTTTATCAAATATGTAAAGCTGGGGCATTTCTCTATGAGCCCATGGAAAAGGAGAACCTTATTCCTATCTCAACCTACACATGTTCAAACCCTTTCATGTCCTAGAAAGAAACATTCATTTAATCCCACATTTTATTAAGATTTGTGTAACTATCCATTGATAATCTCATTTAACTTTCATTAAGGTTGCAAGTGTAAATGCTTTCAAGATTTCAAAACCCATCATGTATGTGTCAAATCTATCATGGGGAAACCATTTCATTTTATCGTATTCTACTTAGTCATATTTTCAATACATTTCATATCACATTCTAAAGTCATTTGATTAATTAAAAAATTCAACATTTTATCAAACATATTCATAAACCAAAATATCACAACTAAGGCATCCATAAAAAATCTATCTAAAAACAACATTAAACATCTATCAAACACATATAAGTCAAAATGAAACAATTCATAAAACTTCATCATCATAAATCAAGTCCATATCCATATACATCATCATCATATCACAATGGGCTTCTAATATCGTACATAAAAATACATCATATCAATGTCATACAAAAAGGGCTTCAATGAGCCATATTTCAAATACATCAAAAGTGTCATCATCTACTAGTAAACGTGAAACCTCTAAGGATCAAGCTAGGTGAGGTTGTAATGCCCTCTCCTCCCTGAGCATCTTCACCTCCAACCGATCCTACATCACCAAAAACCAACATCTCCTCCAGCTCCTCCCTCACTATCACCTACTCTCTCTGGTCTCTGAGTTGGGTGATCCACACTGCACTAGCACTAGGGCTTGTTCACCTTACTGCCCAAGAAATTAGCATACAAAGTGGCATTAAGAAAATCATGCATGATCATATCAACACAATAATCATGCTCTACCTGTAGTGCCTCATAATGAGCCCTAGAGATCATCCTGTACTGTAAGTGCTCTCTCGATCCACTAGCCTCAAATTTACTCACTAGTATGTCCGCTAGCCTATGCTATTTGTCTACTAGCCTATGCCATCTCCGCAACTCCACACCAAAAATAGAAGGCCCAGTAATCCCCAAGGCCTTCCTCATCCCATCTCTTTGTCCCTTATACCATATCCCTATCTGTAATGGCCTAAGCTAGCTATACAATAAGTCCATCTTGCTCGGTAATCAAACTATCCCGCTTAGTAATCAATGTGTCTTGAACTCTTAGGAGATAATCTATCTTTCCTAGCCGCATCCCTCTCCCCTCCACTAAGGCCTTCTCGGGTGTCACTACAACAATAATAGTTACAACCAACTCATCATCCCTCCTCCTCACTATCATCCTCAACACCCTCCATTGCCTCCCGTGAAGGTACTCCTCCTCTCGCCCGAGCACGCACCTATCTAACTCTCTATGAAATCTCGAGTCCTATCAAAAATCCTTAGTGCTTGGGTCCACCATTCAATATACTTGGGGGTAACCCCGCATCATCAATAATCACAATCACTCCCTCCTCATTAGGGACCATAGCCCCCGCCGATCAATGATAATCTCAGGCTCTCTCACCACACTTGCCCTGGAGTCTCCGTATCTTCGTCCTCTCATCTATACTATACAGGATCCTTAGGAACTCCTGTACTGAATCCAAACTATCTCCTAACATGATCAAAATGAAGAAACTCATGCTCACCCAGTTGGTGAGCCTAAATCCACCTAGCCTATTGTGAATCCATCAAATCATGTGAATACTTAGGCCAGATAAGGAAATCTAGATATGGACTCCATATTACATCACCCACCGCAATCCAAATAGTAACTCTTGATAAAATCTTGTCCTCCTCTTCCCCACATGACCTTGTTCAATATCCACCTCATGAAACTAGTATGAACATCATCAATCCTCTATGAAAACCCCTTTGTAAAAGCAATGGTAATGTGATTCGAAAGCTCAAGCATGTAGAAGAAAAGCCACATCAATACCATAACGCTTGTGGTCCTTCTAGGCCTACAACTCTCTGAATGTTTGTGCAAGTAGAGTAGGACCCCACTCAAACATTGTGTAGTGCTCCATCATCTCAGCCACCACCCCCACCATCATCCATGGGAAATGACCACCTCTGGAATCGTGCAATATGAAACAAATTATGGCATCATCATCATCATGGTCATCCGAGTATGACCCTCTATCTCAGTTGAATATAGTTTTACATAAGAAAAGTCCCTTGACTCAAATCTAATATCCTCTACATCCTCTCCATACAACTTAGTCATCACACCGTCCCTCTCCGCCTCAGTAATAATATATACACCCTCTCCCCAAATAGGTAGTCTCAAGATATAGTGTACATCCTCCGAAGTAATCTTGATCTCCCCAATAGGCAACCAAAAAGTACATGTGGAAGGATTTCACCACTCTAACAAATCCAACATCAAACTCGCATCATCTATGAAATCATTAGTAATGTATCATGGCACCAAAACCAATAGCCTTAACATGATCCCAATCATCATCTGTCATGTCAGCTCTCACCTCATCCAAGATCAAGTGGAATACAATCACGGATAGTCAATTGAGCATCTACCTGCAAACAAAAAATATATAAAACTATTAATATCATCCCAAAAATATCAAAAATATCATCCACAACATATCAAAACATCAACATCAACATCAACATCAAAAAGTTGTGATGGAACCTCGTTGTCCAAAATATTTTTTTCCATTTATGAGGAAAAATTAATTATACAAAATTACTTAAACATCAATGCAAAATACCATCAATATCAACATTAGTTACATCAGTACATTCAACACCAACTAGACTTGGAACCACAAACACCATATGAACCTAAAAACATTTCTTTAAAAACATGTCAAATAATCACAAATGCAAATTGTCAACATTATAGGTGAATCGCCAATGATTCATTTCAATCATTGGTGATGCGTGAATATCGGTGATTCCTACAATTTTAACCTAGGGCATCTATACCTCCCCAAAATAGTGAAAAAACCTAAAAACTACAAAAATAACAAATAGGTTAAAATTGCCTACCTCAACCATTACGGGCTTCCGATGTCTGCTAGAAGATGCCATTTTTCCAAACCTTCACCCATTCACCCAAAAGACATTTTTCACACGCTCTTACTTTGCCCAAAATCATTTTTACCCATGGTAACAATGAGCTAAATGAACTCGCAATCAGCTATTTATAGCCCAATTTTTTTACCTTGGGGTAATCACCAACAATTTCCTTAATCACCGGTGATTCACTTCAATCACTAGCGATTGATTCCCCTATTATAGCCACCATTATCTCTTTTTCCCTATAAACATGTTAATAATAACTTTTCACAAGTGTGGCTCACTTTCAATGGACCCTAGTCCTTAAAACATTAAATCAAACAAATAAAATCAACATTGGGATTCGTCACTCGTCTATGACACGTGTGCCCTTTGGCCCCCATAATTTGACTTTCCCCATTAATTCAGCTTGTCTTTACGAACATATGTCTATGTGTTCCTCTATCATTTGATTCCCTATACATTTTTTTTGGGACTGGATTGGGGCAACTTTTGTGAAACACATCACATACAAACATTATTACGTTGTTGGATCATGCATATAAATCAACTCTTCATTGTTTTTGTCTAACACTTTATTATTAAAACTCCTAGAAAAAAGGGGCAAATGTAGACACCGAAAATCTACACTCTCTCATTTTTATCCAAATCATTAATTAAACACATGAAACGTAACAAGAGACACCCTTTATCTCTATTTAATTAATCAATTTATTTTATTAATTAAATACATACCTTAGACCACATATTACACCCCCATTTTTTTATAATATATATACTACATATCCACGTATGAAAATCATTATAATAACTAACCTAATAATTTGTCTAAATCTCCCTAAATCTATTTATTCCCCAAAATCTATCCCTAACACGACACATCTATACACCTATTTACACACTCATCAAAATCATCTACACATTTATCTAAATCATACCTAAATTAGTATGATTTAAGTGTATCACCTTAGAAATAAACAAAAACACGTCTACAAACAACCTAACAAACCCATCCCTTGAAAACAAAAACAAAAATCTCAAAACTAGAAAATTGTTCTAACAATTCAATGGATTACTTAAGCCCATTTTCCGTCTCCTTTCGAGTTTGTAAATCCTGAAACTCTGGGAATTGGTGTTCTAATTGATTTTTGTTTGTTCCCTCTATAACATTATAATTTTGGTGTCCTTAGTATTTGTATTATATATCTTAATTTTCTCATGGTTTGAATTTTGAAAAGTCAAGAAGTTTTAAAGAATGTAAAATTGATCTACATTGACACCCCCTCTCAATCATTTTTATCCAAAGAAAAGATAAAAAGAAAAAAATAACCCAAAACATTACCATGTATGTGTGCCAAGATGATAATATAATATGTAATGGTCCAAAAAAGTAAACATAAAAATGACAAAACTTTGAAAAAGACGACAATTATATGCCCCTAAGCACAATGATGATTAAACTTATGCACTAAACTTATGAAATGTGTGGGAATAGGATTAGATCGAAGAGTGGAATGATGCTTAGATACTCCAAAATATACTCTTGTTGGATCCATTTTACAAATTGATCTAAGAGAAATTTCCCCAAGTGAAGTTATATCACGAAGGAAAAATAATTATGTGACTTCCCCAAGCAGAGTTAGTAATCATGCAAAGGGAAGAAAGTGTAGTGATAGTCGTAATATTGGAACAATCACTAGGGTAGTAGATAAAGGTATGAATTTATCAAGATTGTCGAAGTTGTTGAAATATTAATTTCATGGGTTTTCCAATTGTAGGATTTATGTGATGATTGAATGTTCCTTACAATTTTTTTATAATATATTTATATTTTTTAATTTTGTATATGATTTTTTTAAATTTTTGTGAAGATTTAGAAAACATTTAAAATAAAAATAAAAATAAATGTAAATATGAATACACAAGAAAAGGAAAACATACCATGGCTTATTTAATAAACCAAGATGAAAACATAACACATGGAAACAACACAAAGACATGAGAAAATCATTGCAAACAAACCCAATATGAATAGGAATGAATGACACCAAAGTTATATGTGAACTAAGATACTAATAAATTTCCTTTAATTGGTCTAATGATAACAAATTATATAAAAGTAATAAACTGAAAAAGTAAAAGAATCGTCACAATGTTGACAAACCATAACAGTACAACACAATTTACAATAATGACGTCTAATGACACTCTAATGTGTTCCACATTGAAGAATTAGACATATATGAATGCCCTTGAGTGATAACTTAGAACACGAGAGGATTAGATCTAGTCGAAGAGTGGAGTGATGCTTGGATACTTCAAAAGATACTTTGTCGGATCCCGTTGAACTTTGATCTGTATTGGATTAAAAATTAAATCCAAGTGTGCCCCAAGAAAAGTTATATTGAGAAAGGGTAAACAATTTATTGCCTCAAACATAGATATACAACACAGGAAAGAAAAGTGATTAACAAAGATGATTTGGAATGATTATGAGGAGCGCCTCAAATGGTGATATTGTTGAATCATGTTATTTAGTTGCTAAGATTTGGTCAAACATTTTTTAAATTTTTTTGCTTGTTGTTAGTTTTATACTTTTTTGGATTTTGGAACAATTTATATTGTTTTTTGTATTTTTGAAACATATTTGAATGTTTTTGTAGTTTTTGAAACATATTTGAATGTTTTTGTGTTTTTGAACATATTTGAATTTTTTTATTTTTAACTTGGTAAAAGGTACACAGTCTAAACTCATGTTTAAACAATTGTTAACATTTCATTCCATTGGCAAAATGTAGATGATGTAATGATAGGATGTCCCACTCCACTCATGACTCTACACAACTAGGAAGATGCAAGGTTTCATCACCAAGAGCCAATAAGGGTGTGAGAATGAGGTGAATAGTGATATGAAAATGAAGATGATGGATGCTAAGACACAAGGTGTAATAATGATCCATGTGAGAAAATGTAACACATCTCTATTCAAGGTTATTTGTCGATTCCAAGATGATTTCACTTTATAGGTTTTGACTAGACTTAGATCCATAAATGGCCTACTGATTGACAAAATCGGTTGAAGGAATTGTTGTCTCTCTTAACATAAACAACTTCTTGGGATGTTTTTGATTAAGCACTTTTGATTCATATTTTCTAAAGGATTTATTTTGTTTTTTTTGAAAGGGACCCCCTACATCTTTCCCCATGCCACTAGTAAGAGATAAGGGCTTAACACTAAAGACAAAATATAGGCGAGTAAGGATACCTACCTTTTTCCCAATATCATACTGCTAGTAAGAATTATGGGCTCATCACCAAAGAGTATGAAGGATGAAAGATGTAATGGTTGATTTATATATTGTTTGTATTTTATATTGATTTTGCCTTGTATGTTGATATTGTGATTGTTGGGAAGGAACAATCTACCCCAAGTATTAGCCACATGTAAATAGTAGGATGCAAGGGTTCAACACTATAGACTGAAATGGGTGGTCAAAAGGACCGGGTAAAGAAGTTTTTGTGCTTTTGTTAAAGAGAACTTATTTGAAAATCCATAAACTTCTAGACAAAACCGTAGGTAAAAATATCTAGAATGGTAGAAACCATAACAAGGATGAGACACACAATTCCCAATAGGAACAAGATTAACTGCATCTTATAGGTGAAAAATATGAAGATATGATAATGTTATGAATAAGATATCTGCCAATGGATGAAATAATTAAATTGTTTGTTAAATGAGATAACTATACAAGTGGCCTCTCCTAATGTGGAGAGTAAAAATGTAAAAATTTATTACTTTTACAATTCCGGTTTACAAATATTTCTCTAAGGAAAGGGTTGATATGGATTTTTATCCTCTTTTTACACTTTTTGGCAATGATATCATTGGGATAGAGATCCATGTTTATGAAAGTGGAATGGTTCTGATTTATGAGACTAGGGTGGACGAAGTCCAAGTCAACTGAGTCAATCAAAAGGTTCAAGAAGTCCCGAGTTATGAAACTTGGGTGGAAAGATCCAAGTCAAAGGAGGATCAAAATATTTGATAAGTATTTAAGAACGAGACTTGGTCATACAAAATCCAAGTTAATGGATGTATGATTAGATAAGTCTTCGATGGGATCAGAATAACTATGTGATGTTAGAGGAGTATTATCTCGTGGGGAAATCCCCATATTTAGCAAGAGCATACACTCAATAAAAATTCATACAACATAAAATAATATTACAATACAAAAATATATAGGGCTAGATATTATAACCACTAACACTAATCTAGGATGGTTGTTCTAACCACCTAGATTCTCTCCTAACCACTAACCATCCCTAAAATCACTTAAATCCTACATGAGTGTTATTTATATCTCACTTACATTATTATTATTATCCACACACTCACAATACACCCATGTTAGGACTAATTCCTAATATTCCCCCTTAGTGCTAACATGGGGAGAGGACACAATAGTCATAGAGATGCGACATTCATTGACCTAATTTTCATAACCCCCAATGTAAAGATCCCCTTGGATGTTGGTTAAAACCGATAATGCATCCAAAATAATATCTAGTACAAAATTTTCAAAAATATATTAACTTCCCCCCTTTTTCAAAAAATAACTTGTCCCGTTTACAAATATATTTTTATATCTCCCTTCTTAAAATGGTTATCTCCAAATTTTTTTTTATGAATCCCCAAAAATCTTCTTAAAATAATTTAGAAAAATATATTATTGAGGGATTCAAACCTAATACTTACATGTGCATTATCCCCTTCACAAAATGTTCCACCTAATCATGCTTACAAATAAATCTAAATTAGTTGATTATGGGTAGAGCTTGAGTAGTCTCATTACAATTTTCACCATGTTGATCACCTCTATATTTGGGATGTATTGAACAAGAAATCCAAGCTAGATATGGGAAGAATATATCATTTTATGAGCTTTCTTATCAGTTATAACAGATGATTTTTATTTAGGTATCAATACAAAGAGACACATGATGAGTAACTCTATTAAAGAGATGAGTCGTACACCAAGGTTAATCTTCCAAGAGAGTGATGTTTGATGAAAGGTTAAAGGAGAGTCACCAATAAATGGATTTGGGTGTCGATCAGAGATTTCTAATATAATCTAGATTGGCCTTAGATTGCTTAGATTGAGTGGAAAGTAAGGGTAGATATGCAAGTTCCTTAAATATCGGATATATACTAAATAAAGGTCCACCCAAGATGTAGGGGAGATGTGATCCAAAGAAGAACCAAAACACCGAGTTGAGAAAGATATTTTTTAAGAGAAAAATACACAAACCATTTCAAATGTGGTGAGTACTGAATCAAATCATATCAAAGGAATATATTCCTTAACACCAAGTCAGCCATGTGAGGATAACACCATATCTTCTATGCACTGCGAATAGGGGATTCAAATCACCTTGAGTTAAACGGTCAATCTCAGGTATGAATTGCATATTTCATGAGATCATACACTATGGATTTTGATGTCAATCATCTCTGAGATTAGATTCCACAATTTCATGAAGGGATTCAATAATTTGATCTTCAAATCTTCAGACACCGAGATGCATCCGAAGGTACATCATGTGATTGTGTTTCTATAAAACTGAAAAAATGTTTTTCTATTCTTTTCTTCTTCATGTAGATCTGAATATTCACCTAATAATTACTTCCAAAAAAATGTAGGAAACATTTGACTCTAACAAGTGTACACACAACCTAAGAAAATAAACTAAACAACAAACAAATCTAAGCATGAACACATTGAACAAAATGGATAAAACTGTGGAAAGAGTGAACACCATGGAAGAGAAATGATGATATAAGTGAATGATCCCTACCAAATGGGTTCACACGACTAATTTTCTACACCCGCTGATAAGGTAAAAGAAGGGTGAATGAACCAACAATGGGGTTTACATGAGGTCTTCTTTACATATCTAGTGCTTGAACGTTTTAGATCTACAATAGATGGATGAACACAGAAAAAGGTAATGGGTTTTTTGTGAGGTCCATGGTATCCACTCACCCATTCTCTAAGTCTACTAATGAACAAAGGCATGGGTGGAGTGAAAAACTAGAGAGGCCCCTTTGAAACCATCTCTAACACCAAATGTGGGAAAACCCCATATTCAAGCAAGAGCATATGCTCAATAAAAATTCATTCAACATAAAATAATATTACAATAAAAAAATATATATGGCTAGATATTCTAACCACTAACACAAATATTGGATGGTTATTCTAACCACCTAGATTATCTCCTAACCACTAACCATCCCTAAAATCACTTAAATCCTATGTGAGTGTTATTCATATCTCACTTACATTATTATTATTATTATTATTATTATCCACACACTCACAATACACCCATGTTAGGAATAATTCCTAATATTATTGAGGCATAGAATATGTTGAAATTCATATTCACACGTGAGTGGAATGATGTGAGGAAAGAAAGATTCCCTAGATGTACATTTAAGGCTCCTTATAGGACATAGAGAGGAGATAGTCAATGTTTCTTCTTATAGGCAATGGATTAATGTATTTCATGATAGATTTACAATTAAATCTTGCAAAGGTTTTATAAGGATATTCCTAGGTATATATACCTCACAGAGTGCATGCATGCATATGTATTGACATGTAGAAAACATTGTGGATGAGATGCTTGCAAGATTTATTGTTTGAGGTATTATGGACATGGAAGGTTGTGTTATTGCAAGTGTCCAAACTTGTTGTGGGTGCGTTTCTACAACAAGGCTAGAGATGTCGGGTATAAGAGCTAGCATTATAAGAATGGAACCAAGATCAATGATGTTTGATGATGGACCCTATTTTTAGATTCTTCATTTATATCATTGGTTGTAAAGGAGTCTTGAATTTGTAAAGGATTTTTGTATTTTTTGATTTCTAGTGGACTAGAGAACTCAAATTCCTCACCAAAGTAAGCAAAGGTTTCAAGGTTTATATCAAATCCCTTCTTGTGGTCTGATAAGGGAATAAGGTCCCGAGTCCCGAGAAATTCTTAGATGGCCTCATCATTCTAAAAGAGATTGATTGGCATGTTGAGGAAGTTACAAGGGTTGAAATACTTGAAACAATTTCAAGCTCTCGTTTGATGTTTGAAGGTTATTGTCCAAAATAGGTTCAAAGTCTGATTCTGGCATTGAGTTAGAGATACTTGTCGTCATGATCTTGTTGAGTGTTATTATGTACAAGAGTTTGGAAAACATTCAACTCTTCATTAAAATTTTTGGTAGTTGATGTGTCTTCGTTTTTTATAGCTTCATCATCAATTTTTATTTCAATAACTCCATCGTTAATTAAGTCTTGGACATAATGGCGGAGTTGTACACATTTATCTAGAAGTCACAACATGTATTGGGTTTGTACCAATATGGATTAGGTTCCCCTTTGAAAAATGGTTTTGTAATTGAATATTTCATCATTCTAGCCTTTACTAATTGATGAAAAACACTAGAGAGACTCTCTTTAAGGGGTGTAAACTAAATTTTAACTCTTCGCTAGAGTAGTGTCCTCGCTAGGTTGTATGATTGTATTTTTGGGTGATTGTTCACTAATTTGGGAAGCCACATGAGAGAGTTATTTTTTCATCTCAGTAAGTGCTTTGAGTAACTCGTCATTTGATGTCTTGTGTGAATCCACCATTGTAATGAAAAATGGGGGAGAATGAAGAAATGTATGGTAGAATGATCAAACCTTAGCAAAGTGAATGCTAAGGTGGAAGAGGGGAAAAGATTAGAATGCTTGACCCTAGAAAAATGAGTGCTAAGATGGAAGAGGCTAAAAGGGTTAATTGATTGCCTAACTCTTAATGAAATAAGTTTTAAGATAGAAGGGACTAAAAGGGATTAGGTGTGCTCGACTCTTTAACAAAAATGAATATAAAAATATAAGAGATTTAACAAGGTTAGTTGATCAACTCTTAACAAAATGAGTGTTAAGAGAGACTAAAAGGTTTGAAAGGTCAACTCTTAACAAGATGAGTGTTAAGAGAAACAAAAGGGTATGACTTTGCAACACTTAACAAAATGATTATTGTTAAGGTAGAAGAGGGAATTGAAAGGTTAGATTAGAATAATCTTAACAAAATGAGTGTTAAGAGAGATGAAAAGGTTGGAAAGGTTTCTCAACCCTTTACAAGGTGAATGTAAAGATGGAAGAGGTGAAAGAGGTTGGCTTGCTCAACTCATAACAAAATGGGTGTTAAAAGAGAAGAGACTTGAAAATGTGATGAATGTGCTCGACTCTTAACAAGATTAGTGTTAAGAAGGAAGAGACTTAGAAAGATGATGAGGGTGATCAAATCTTAACAAAATGAGTGTTAAGAGAGGAGACTAAACAATGGAAGGGGAGCACTCAAATAATGAAAATGTGAATGTTGAAACAAGAAGTGAAGAAATGATGATGAAAAGGTCTGAATATCACAAAAGTGAAGATAAGAGATGAAGGGAAAGTGATTGATTAAGGATCTCAAATTATAGCAAAGTGAATGCTTTAAAAGAGAGGAGGGAAGAAAAATGAGGATGTCAAAAATTCAATAAAGTGGATGTTAAATTTGACAATGTAATATGATAGAATGCTTAAATTTCAACACTATAAACTATAAACTTAATACTTAGGAGAATGATATATCAAGGTGATCGTGATGGCACATGACCATGATAAAATGATTATCACAATGTCAAGACTTAGATGGAGAAGTGATTGTGCTTAAGTTTCAGATATATATGTCCACAACTTAAGACTTAGCTTTGATTGTAAGTTGAAAAATGGATGAGATAGAAAGTGAGGATGATGGTGCTTAAGTGAGGACAAAGTTATCTGCAAACTCAAGACTTAACTTTGATTGCAATGTGACAAGGTGGAGAGAGAGAAATTGTGGATGAAAAGAGTGGAACACAAACTTGTTAAAATGAAAGAAAGATGATAATGATGTAGTGAAATTTGGCCTCTACCTTAAATTGCTTGGAAAGGCATGAATTCCTAGAATAAGTTCTCTCCCTAGGTGTTAGAAATATATCTGAGTGAGCGTGGTACTATTACTAGTTGTCATCTTTACTTTACCCCCTATATATGATAAGTTAAATTTTACTCCACTCAAAGGATCAAGCTGGGGTCGCCACTATGGATATCCGTGACTCTAATATCTCACAAAGGCATACTAGTCAGTTGGGTGGGGGTACCCATTTCATCATCTAGTTCACTCGAGGCACCAACTACTTTGAAGTTCTTGTATTACTCTTCACAATGATTTTCGGCCCTAGCCATGCACTTCCCACAGTTACAGTTGAAATAAGGGAATAATCCCAACTCCGAAAAGTTTAATAAAGTTAATTTTATAAAAATAAAAATGTGATAAAGGGGTTTTCTTGAATCGATCAATGAAAACCTGCAATTAGTATAGATTATTTTTAGAATGACCTTCTTTAGAGCCAATCCTACAAACAAGGAAGTTTTTTTGAAATAGGTGGAAAGGATAAGACACAAGAAGTAAGCTCATGTTTATGATTTCCAATATTACTTAAAAAGTGTGAGGAAAGAGCATACACATGATCTTAATATAAAAGAAATGTTAATTCCTTAACCAAAATTTGAAATGACTAAAAATAAAAGATATGCAGAAATATAATCAGAAAGTATCCTAAAACATCAACTAGAATAAAATAGTACGCTTAGAAAAAGAAGGAAATTTAAAGAAAACAAAAAGTGTACGTTAGCACACGAAGGATGCTAGTGCGTAACTTGAGAGTGTGTTAGTGTTACAAAAATGCTAGTGTGCGCAAATGAATGCATTAGTGTTACATAGAAACCTGTAGAAAAAAAAATGTTAAACAAAAGAAAAATAATTGCACGCTGATGTGTTCAAGAAGACACTATTGCAGATAGGTGGACGATAGCGCATATACAATGATGAAAATGCATACGGTGAATGGTAGTGCATATACAATGATGAAAACACATACATGTGAATGCTAATGCACACACATGTATGCTAACACAAATACTTTTGGAAAAGTTTAAACGTGAAAAATATGGCCAAAAAGTTGATTTTTTGGTTTTTCTACTTCTTTACTTCACCTAAGAACCTAAAACTTGGACAACAAGGTTAAAAGAATACAAAGAAACAAAAACATGTTAGATTACTAAAAGGTAAACTAAAAGTGCTAAATGAAATGTGGGATGTCCCACCGGGTGTGCTAGAATGTAAGCACGAAAAATCTCAGCAAAAGTTGAAAGACAAACAATAAACATAGTATACATTTATTTTGAGGTTTCCCTTGCAAACCTCAAGTAAGATTCCAAAGCACTTGGAGTTGTTGAATCTTGCATTAAGAAGGATTGTGGGTGCTCTTTATTATTTCTCAAATTGTGGGATGTAAATGCTACGAGCTTGTAAAACACAAGGATGTGGGTGGACATTTTGGCAGAAGTTGGCTACAATTTGCATAAGCTTCCAGGGATGAGTTTGC
Source organism: Taxus wallichiana var. yunnanensis (assembly GCA_018340775.1). Classification (NCBI taxonomy): domain Eukaryota; kingdom Viridiplantae; phylum Streptophyta; class Pinopsida; order Cupressales; family Taxaceae; genus Taxus; species Taxus wallichiana. The sequence goes on along the minus strand of CM031242.1, from coordinate 496,345,817 downwards.
AAAGGAATGGCTTGCATTTTATAGTTGAGGGTAAGGCCATGAGAAGTGGATCTTAGTTTGAATGGGCTTTAGGATAATAATTGCATTTACCTAAAATAGTAAGATGATTTAATTTGTGCAATCACAGATTTTGCGAGGGCAATGATGATCTTTGAATTCATCCAGAAGTGGTTCAGACAAGCATTATTGTTTACCCCCACCATTGTAGGCTTCTAGAAGTGGAGTGAAGTGGAGTGTGAGTAGATAAAAAGGATTAATTAAATAACCAATTTAATTAGTTATTAATCATGAGGAGATAATTAATCATTTAAATAAATAAATTCTTAATTATATTAGCTAAAGGGTGTAGGAATTAATTTAATTAATTCCAAAGGCATGATAGAATTAAATTAATTAATTTTAAAGGGGAAGGAGTATGTAGCTAGAATTAATTTAATTAATTCTAAAGGGGGATATGAATATGACTTAAGTAATATAATTAATTTAATTCTAAAAGGGTGTATTTCAACAACATATAATTAATTCTACTAGGACAAAATTAGGTATGTAATTTTGGGGTGTCTATATCTCTAAATTAAGGAATAAGGTATTAGTGGGCTAGAAGAAGTGATCGAAATACAAAAAAATATTTACAAAATGAGTATTTTTAGTACACAAAGGGATGAAAAAAATAAAATATGCTAGTTATAGAGAAAAGAGATTTGGATAAGGTCAATTTGGAGTTTTAGGTGGGAGGACAAGGCCTTAGAATTAGCTAGAGATGACTATAAGGGAATAATTTGTAAATGATGTTGAGTGACACCAAGGTCAAAAATTACAAAAGAATGAGATATGGATAGTAAATGAAAGAGGGTTTTTAATCTTTGTTTGTATCAAGATTCTCTAATATTTACGCACCAAATTTTGTTCATCATTGTAGATTACAAGCATTGTTAGAGAAAGGAGTAAAAGCAATAGGGAAGTAAATAATATAGGGTTGTAAATAATTGGTTTCTGCTACAAAATAAAGTTTATTTTGGTGTTACAAAGTAGAATTATTGTGCTTTGGTTAGTGAAGAAAGAGTTGTGGTAGGGTTACTTAGGTTACATATGGTTACATAAGAATCATAGGGAAAATTTTTTTAAGTAAATATTCATAACTAGGAAAATAGTAGGAATTCTAGAATATGCATTTGGCTATTTTGATGACTACGTCATTGTCCATGTTTCACCCAAAAATTCTAATTTTTTTAATTTATCCCATACGAATAGCCAACATATCTCTAATCCCAACGTCTATTTTAATGATCGCCACATAGTCAACGGGTCGAGATTTCAAAACATTCTTGGATTGCTAAGAATTCTATGGAACCTTTGTTCTCAATTGCTGAATTTTTAGGAAGAAAATTTTAAATTTGATTAAATTTTCCACACACACACACATACACACATAGATATAGATTATAAAGACTAATCAAGCAAACATTTTTAAATATTTTTTTATTTTTGAATTTACGAACTAATAGAAAAGGATTCAACATTTTGCTTACAAAAATCAAATAAATCAAGGTCTTGCCGGTTATAATGTTGTAGTTTACATCCTACAAGCACTTAGTGCAAGTAAGTCTATTCAATATTGATCCAATTTAAAACTTGTTTTCTATCATGTCACATTGATTATTCTATTTTATAAGTTAGGTTGTTAGCAATGTTATAATCTATTAAAATATGTCATTTTTAATTTTATGGCACCGCCAATATATGTGCATTATGCCATTATCGCCACTCTCATTTTTCCTTGTCATACGACACTCCAATGCCTTAGTTAATTTTCATCTCATTATAACCAACTCAAAATAAATTCTTAGGAAAATGACAACTAAAAAATGGAACTTGATGGAAAAAATAAAGTGCAACACATCCTAGTACTAGCATACAAAAATCACATCTTATTTTGAGAAACTATATACTAAATCCCACCCTTCTAAAAAAAAAGACCAACACAATCAAGAGATAACAATGACATTCAAAATGATTTAATGACTGACATTGTCAATGATGATGGCAATGAAATGCCTCCTCTTATAGACATCCCATTGAATGAAGTTGAAACTACATCATTGGAAGATTTACATTTCTACTTCGATGTTAGGATGTCATCACTTACCCAATTAAATGTGGAGGTGAATTTCTGGTAGTCAATGAAATTTAAATTCCACCAACAAATACTCAGGGGACACCTATTTTTGGAAGAAAGAGAAAGGTAATAAAATGGGACTTGGGAAGGAGTTTCAAGTTAGAGTGGGTTTCTAAGTTTCCATTTATTAAACCTATTGAAAATGAAAATAAATATAAACCTCCAAAATAATGCAAATGTGCAACTGTAGCTAGAATTTGGGTAGGGACAAGATAATGCAAATTAAATGGATACTATTGAGAAGAACATAGGAAAGATATATGAAAAGTAAACTATAGATATAGTTGTGAAGAATGTTGCAAATGGAAAACTATGGATGATTGTTTAAATATTATGTATGAAAAATAATTTAAGGATTGCTAGAGAACTGTTAGAGTAGGTATTTACCTTAGCTCATGTTCACTTAGGTACATTATTTACCTTTATTGTATTTATCCTCACCCACTTATGTGTGTGGATATTTCTTTTTATTTATTTAGATATTAGGAGATATTATCTAGTTGTTAGGTATAGTTCTTTCTTTGATCTATGGTATTGACTAGTTCTTTCCTAGATCTATGGTATTGACTAGATCCTTGATGTCTAGTTCTATCATAAATCTATGGACTTGACTAGTTTTTTGATGACTAGTTTTTTCCATGATTTATGGCTTGATCTACGACCTTGATTGGTTCTTAGATTGTTATTCCTTACCTATATAAGTAAGGCCCATTCTCATTGTATTTCATTGAGTTTCATAATAATATATGATATTGTTGCTCATTTGTTTGCAAAGGTTTATGTAAAGTTATTATGGTGAATTACTTTCATCTTATTGATCGTGATGTTTGATTAGCATCTGTGTTCTTGGCTTGGCATGATTTGGTTATCATTCCTTTTATGGTATCAGAGTAGGAGATTGCTATTGACATTCGTCTATAAGTTTTATTTTGTAAATAAGTTCTTTATATATTCATATATTTGGGATTTACTTGTATTTTGTTGCTACATGCATTTTTATGCAAAACAAAGGCTTTCATTGGATCCGGAAGGTAGCAAAACCCTAAGATCGGCCGTAAGCTCGGAGGCGCCATTTTTTTTTTTTGTTGTGCGGCAAAGAAACAGTCATTTTTCTCGGATTCGTTCATATGTGTCTAGAATTTTTTTTTTCTAGGTTTTGTTGTGTTTCTTGAGAAACATCTGGGTAATTTTTGCCTCGGCATAGCATTTTCCCATGGGAGGTTTTTTTCGAAAAGATGTTTCTTTTTTTTGGTCATATGAGGGCTTAAAGCACGATTCTATTTATTAATCCAGGTGACTTATTTTGGGCGACAAGCCCCCTTTCATTTTATTTGTGTGGTGAAGGCAAGAGTTTCTTTTTATTCTATTTTAGTGGTAACTAAAATAAATGAGGGCTTAAAGCATAATATTGAAAAGCTTGTAATTTTATTTGTGTCTAAAGGCAACTTGGTATTTTAGTGTATGTTTTTGAAAAAGTGTTTGTTTTTACATGCTCTTTCCATTGGAAATATTTATTTTGAGAATTTCACAATGTAATTATAAAGTGCGTGTTTTTCCATGCTCTTTCCATTGGAAATATTTATTTTTAGAATTTGCATTGTTTGGGGGTCTTGTTGCATTGCTTGGTTCTTCCATTTCTTTTGGTGATTTTTTTAGGATGACATCTACTTCTACATTAGATCATGTTGAGCCATTAACAACACATAATTACCACACATGGAAACCAAGAATGGAAACAATAATTAAGTGGAAAGGATTATGGGCTTTAACTTCTAAAGAACAACCAGTGTTCACTAGAGAATATGAGAAATTTCAGTACCAGTGCAAATTTGATGAGTGTATGGGTTTGATAGGAACTTATGTAAGTGACATTCTTTTATTTCATTTGGAAAAGTGTGACTCTCCTTTCAAAATATGGGAGAAATTGGAGGATTTATTTGGTAAGGTGGATCATATGAGAGCCATGCAACTTGAAATTGAGATCACCTCTCTTAATCCTAAAGATTTTCCAACAATTATAGACTATCTTACCAAGTTCAAGCATTTTTTGACACAGTTGAAGGGGAGTGGAAGAGATAAGAAATATGAAGAGTGTGTTTACTTGATTTTATCCAAGTTGAGAGGACCATTCCAAATTTTTGCTTCTACCTTTTTCTCTAGCATGGATGCCTTAGGTGACACCTTCAAAATGCCTAACTTAGAAACATTTTGTGAAAGACTTACTAGGGAAGAATCCAAATTATCTCACCTTGAGTCTTCCACCTCTCAAAAGGCATTAGTTGCATCTAATCCTAAGGGCAAGGAAAACTAAACAAGTAAAACCAAATCCACACCTTCTCCATCTCAAAATGCTCCTAAACCCAAAGAAAACAACTCAAAACCTAAGTAGTCTTCTAAATCCAAGAATAAGTCTAGTCGTTCATGCTCTTTTTGTGGGGGTAGTAATCATGAAGAAAATAGGTGTTATAAGTGAATGCAAGCCTTAGAGGATGCAGTCAAGAAACACAAAATTTATATCTCCACTCCACCTCCTTCTAATCAACATGGAAAAGCACTTAATTTTGTTAAAAGATCTCAGTCACCACTTGTAGACAATTGGGTTATAGATTCTGGTGCTTCTCATCACATGACTTCTTCCAAGGAGTCTTTTGTTTCTCTAGGTTTGAGTTTTACTTCCAAAATTGAGGTTGGAGATTCTTCCTTTCTTTCTGTTGAGGGAAAAGGTGATATACAACTTGATGGTGGCAATATCCAAGATGCACTATATGTTCCTAACATCACTACAAATTTTCTTTATGTATATCAAATTTGTCATTCTAGTCAAGGGAAAACAAGTGACTTTTACACCACATGGGGTAGAAGTAAGAACTTTGTTGGAGCCTTATTCACTTGTTATTAGGGTATTATTGATCATAGTTCAAGACTATATCACTTTGAGGGTTTTGATGACACTTCTTCTATAGGGACATGATTGGTTTCTCATTCAAATTCAGAGAGTAAGCTTTGGCATGAAAGATTTGGACATCTCAATTACAGATATTTGAAGGAGTTGAGCACTCATGGTATGGTAGATGGTCTTCCTAGAGTTTCTTGTCTTGAGGGAGTTTTTCATGGTTGTGCATTAGGGAAACAACACCAAGATCCTTTTCCTAAGAATTTGTCTAAAAGAGTTTCTTCACCACTTGAGCTTGTGCATAGTGACTTGATGGTTTTTCCTACCCCATCTTTCAATGGAGCTAAGTATGCACTTACATTTATTGATAATTTCTTGAGGCGTACTTGGGTTTATTTTCTCAAGTAAAAAGTGATATTTTTTCACACTTCAAAGTCTTCAAAGCTTTGGTCGAGAAACAATCTTCTAGTAGCATAAAGAACCTTCACACTGATAATGGGGGGGAGTACTTCAGTAATGAGTTTTCTAAATTTTTGGCAACTCAAGGCATTATTCACCAACATTTTGTTCCTCATACTCCACAACATAATGGATTAGCAGAAAGGAAGAATAGAACTTTGAAGGAAATGGCTAATTGTATGATGCATTCTAGAGATATACCTCCTATCTATTGGGAAGAAGTAATTAATTATGCTAACTATATTCAAAATCACACACCACACAGAGCACTTGAGCATTTGACTCCAGAGGAAGCTTGGTCCAACACTAAGCTAGATGTCTCATTTTTTCGAGTCTTTGGGAGCCATGCTTGGGCCTTTGTGCCAAAGAAGAAAAGGAAAGCTTTGGATAAGAAAAAGAAAACCCTTGATCTTTGTAGGGTATTGTGAGGACATGAGAGCTTATCATCTTTTAGATCCTGATACACATGATGTTCTTTTTTGAACACATGTTTAGTTTGATGAGCATTTCACTCCTCATGATTCTTCATCTTCTTCCATTCCTTCTTCTTCTTCATCTCATCTTGAGGATCCTTTCTTTGAGGAGATTGATGAGGAGGTTATAGATGCCATTGAGGATCCTATTCCCACTGATGTTGTCACTATGCCTAAGTGGGCTCATACTATACAGTTTCTAAGGTAACACCTTTCATAGAGGATCTTCCACCCACTAGGCATCATCACGCACATTCTATAGGTTCTGGACTTTTTGTGTCAGGTAGTTTCTGAGGATCCACAGTCTTTTCAAAGGCTCATGGGATATCGAGTGGGATGATGCGATGGTAGCTAAGTATTCTTCTTTGATGAAGAATCATACTTGGGATTTGGTATCTCTTCCTAAAGGAAGAAATATGGTTAGGTGTAAGTGGGTATACCGAACCAAATATGCAAGCTGATGGGTCCATTGACAAGTATAAGGCTCATCTTGTTGCAAAGGGTTTTTCACAAGTTAAAGGTATTGATTACTCTAAGACTTTTGCACCCATTGCCAAGATGGATTTGTACGCCTTGTACTTGCTATTGCTGCATCATAGGGGTGGCCCGTATACCAAGATGGACGTGAAGAGTGCCTTCTTACATGGAGATCTATAAGAGGAAATATATATGGAGTATCCGACTAGATTTGTTCAGGATTCTTCTCTTGTTTGTCATGGCTTTGAAGGTCTCTCTACGGTCTTAAACAAGCCCCTCGGGCTTGGTATGAGAAGATGGATTCTTTTCTTCTATCTACTGGTTTTGTTTGTTGCCACTTTGATCATATAGTGTATCTCCAAAGCATGTTGGTGAGGATATTGTGATACTTGTCTTGTATGTTGATGATGTTACTTACTGGAATCTCTTCTTCCCACATTCAAAGAGTATTTAGAGGGATCTTTCTACACAATTTGACATGACAGATCTTGGGTTATTGCATTATTTCCTTGGTTTGTAGATTTCTCAAACAGATTCAGGGATTCATTTGAGTCAAAAAAGTACACCCATGATCTTCTTAGGTGCTTTGATATGGTTGATTGCAAGCCAAGTCCATCTCCTTTTCAGTTTGGAGTTACTCTTACATCCACATGTACCACACCACTTTGTGATCCTACATTGTATAGGTAGTTGGTTGGGAGTCTCATGTACTTGACCCATACTCACCCTGATATTTCATTTGCAGTAGGGCTTGTATCTCGGTTTGCACATTCTCCTCATAGTAGTCATTGGTAGGCTGCTAAAAGGATTTTGCACTATTTACAGTGGCACTTCCCACTTTGGCCTACACTACACTAGGGGTTCTACTCAGTTGGTTGGGTATACAGATTCAGATTGGGCAGGTTCTATTGATGACAAGTTCCACTTTCTATCTTTTCTATCTTGGTTCTTCTCTAGTTGCTTGGGCATGCAAAAAGCAATAGGTTATTGCACTTTCATCTTCAAAGGTAGAGAGTACGGGGGCAAGCGAGTTATAGATGAGTCAACAGATTCTTTGGCTTTGCCGATTATTGTGAGTTTGGATTCCCATAGGATTCACCGACTGTACTTTGGTGTGACAACCAAAATGTAATTCACATTTCTCACAACCTAGTTGAGCACCAATAGACCAAGCATATTGAGATACACATCCACTTCATTCAGTAACACATTCAGGATGGAGTTCTTTTCTTGGAGTACCTTCCAACTCAGCAAAGCAGGTTACAGACATCTTTATGAAGCCTTTTGCATCACCTCACTACCTTGAGTTGCATGGAATGCTTGGGGTTTTGGAAGTTGTTCTTGGGGGTGTTCGTGAGAACATCTTCCTTCTTCTTCTTATTCTTTCTCTTTCCTTATAGCAGGATTCTTTCCTTCTTTTGGTTTGATATTTCTTCATGGATATATTGTACATGAGTACCTCATCAGGCCTAGTTACTGGGACTCATACTGTGGACATGCCACTTCTATTTTGGCCCCTAGCTTCACTTGAGGGGGGGTGTTAGAGTAGGTATTTACCTTAGCTCATGTTCACCTAGGTACATTATTTACCTTTATTGTATTTATCCTCACCCACTTATGTGTGTGGATATTTATTTTTATTTATTTAGATATTAGGAGATATTATCTAGTTGTTAGGTATAGTTCTTTCCTTGATCTATGGTATTGACTAGATCCTTGATGTCTAGTTCTCTCATAAATCTATGGACTTGACTAGTTCTTTGATGACTAGTTCTTTCCATGATTTATGGCTTGATCTATGACCTTGATTGGTTCTTAGATTGTTATTCCTTGCCTATATAAGCAAGGCCCATTCTCATTATATTTCATTGAGTTCCATAATAATATATGATATTGCTTTACTCATTTATTTGCAAAGGTTTATGTAAAGTTATTATGGCGAATTACTTTCATCTTATTGATCATGATGTTTGATTAGAATTTGTGTTCATGGCTTGACACGATCTCGGTTATCGTTCCTTTTAAGAACCGAAAGAATAGTTACTGAGAGAATGGAGGGACAATTACATCTCAATTTAACAAGGTCATTTAAAACAATCTTTTAGGTAAAACAATTTAGCTAGCTACTATTTTTCACATTCTAAAAAGAGGTCATCCTATACCAGGTTTTCATGAACATAAAAAGATCTTGTATTTTCTTGGTGTCCCACACTTTCACCATTATCACTAGTTTGAAAGTAGTGGTTGGGATTGGGAAAAATGCGTAGCTATGGTTGAGAAATAAGAATTGAAAGAGAAGCTTAAATCTATATGATATGCGTCTTTTTTATTTATGAGGTTACAACAATAGATAATATTGTTTGGGTATTATGCATGTTTATACTATTGCATCATGTGAGATAACATCACTAACTTACTATTCACAAGATGAGTGTAACACCTGTGGCAAACTATTAACTTTTCCTCTTTTGCATTACAAGTGTTGACATGTGATTTGTCCTAAGAAGGTGTATTATTTTGACTGTTAGAAATCATGCTTGCCATGGATAATTTATTTTTGTTCTTGGATTCATTTTGTTGAAATGTTGTTGCTTATAAGGAATCCATTCTGTTTGAGATAAGAAAGGTTGTAAATTGGTAATGTTGTTTGCAAATTATCTCTTTATAATAATGAAACCTTGATCAATTTCATTGATCTAAGGTATGTTTTAATTCTTCTTACCTGATCTGTATGGTAAACTGACATTCAGAGGTTGAAGGAAATAAAGGATTGAACTCTTGTATTTATACAATTTCATTGATCTTATTGGAAGTTCTTGCTTTGCATTCTACTGTAAGTAGTGTGCTTGAGACCTTCTTGTTAATTTCTCCAGGACATGAATGGCGTAAAGAGGATGGAGGTCTACTTCAGGACTATTGAGGGTAAAAACCTAAGTCCTAGATCTTTAAGATCTATCCTAACGGGATTCTAACCTAAGGTAAACTAGACCTACCTTATGTCTATGTTTACACTAATCTTGTTGCATCCTAACCTAAGTTGTATGTTTTACAAAGTGGGGATTTGGAAATAACCTAAGGTAACTATAGGTTTATGTTAGGAATTAATAATATCTAATGCGGAATAATTCCTCTAATCACAATAACAAAAAAGTATGAATAGAATTACAGTAAATGAAAAATGCACAACACGAAGACAATATTTAACGTGGTTCACCCAAAGGTGGGCTACATCCACCAAGAACACTCTCTTAGATTTTATTACAAGCCAACTAAATCTTCACAATTACAATAACCAGTATCTTGTTTGGAGTGCTCAACAAACCCTCCCGAATTCACACTTGAATTCACACACACTATTCACCTTCACAAAACACACTCATATAAATCCTATTGTATGTCCATCTATTTATAAGTACATCAATAGGTAGTTGAAGAGGTAGTTTTACAAAACAATGGGTACCGAAAAACCATGGGCCCAAAAAATAGCCCATAATGGTTACCCATTACCCATGGGTTAATAAACCACCCATGAAAATTTACTTCGGGGGCTTCACCCCTGAACCCTCTGACCCACTCACCGGCGAGCGGGACCGCCATAAAAATATCCGAGTGTAACACATGGAAGGTGTACCAAACTCTAACATGAAAACATGCTCCATAAACATAACAGTTTATTTCTAATCTATTACCTAATGCTAATTTGGTATGGAGTATGGTCTATCCTAAGATGAAAAATTTACCTAAGGCAATGTTTGAAAACCTAAGGTAAATACTTTCTAAACTAACCTAAGGTCAAACCCTAAGCTAATGATATCTATCCTAAACTAATGCAAGGATGAAAAGGGACCTAAGGGGTCTGCAAGGAAAGTATGAGATGGTGGCGATGGTTTCTAAGTCATTTATTTGATTTGATTTTGAATTTAAAACATTTTGGTACTGTTAGTTTGATAGAGGCATGGAAACTAGAGGGAATCCTAGTTGGCATCCTCACTAAAGTTAAGTAATGCATGTTATCTTTGAATTTGGACTCACCAACTTTAGATGGTGGTGGCGTGGAGATATAGGTGGGAGATTGGAAATTAATGACATTTATGGTCATCGGTTTTGGTGAACAAACCACCTTGGAAACCATGCAAGTGGATTTGTTGGGAGTTGTTTGGTCTTTCATGCATTTCGATTTTTGCTCTGCATGGAGCTATCTGGTTCTTTGAACCAACAGTTCTATTTTCAATTTGTTACTATTTTTAACTCCCTTGGACTATTTTCGATCCAATGGAAGTATATGAGGCATTTGAGAAGGAAGTTTTGATTTCATTTGGAGGAGTTATGAAGGATCGGCTGGAAATCTTCTTCGAATCGACAAAAGCACTATCAGGCATGATAGGCTCTATCCATTAAGCTGCTCTGCTTTTCTCTAAGTGTCTTCATTAAAACAACTTTTCTCTCATGAAATATATGGGTCTTTTATTTTGCTATGATTACCATGCTTTCTTGCTTGATAAATCTTTGTTTTTCTTTTGAGGAATCTCTGCTTGATAAGGTTGGAGATGGGTTGTTTTACTATTTATTTGATGTTGAATCCCACCTTAAATCTTGTGGTGATTTGAGTAATGAAGTGCATGCGTGAATCTTTCTTGTCTGTTCGAAAATGGGTTTATGGAATTGAAATGTGGCTTCAAGTTTCGAACTAAGTTGTAGTTTGGGTTGTTAGAAGGTAAATGAATACCCTTTGCCATCACTTCTTTGTTTTGTGTTTTGTTACTCCTGTTGGAACTGTATGAATATGCATGCTTGGATTCAGAGTTGTGTGAAATCAAATTTGTATAGAGAAATAGTAAATGTGTGCTTTCTTCTTGAACTTACTGTATAATATACTAGTTATTTGGATTCGGTATTCAATGAGAGTCAGACGGATATTGAGTGTTTGGAATCTCTATTTTTGTGGATTCATTTTGTATGGAAACAAGAGTGAATGTTTTATTATTACTATAAACATTTCAGTTAAAATATGAGTTGCTCGAATTAAGTTCTTTTATGGAAACTATGAGATAGTTGTTTCTTGGACCATTGAATTTTGATGTTATCTTGTTGAAAATACCCGTGTGTGAAGTCTTTTCTTCTGATCTTATATTTTTATTGTGTCTTCTTTAAGTTCTTGAGTACTAAACTAAAGGATAAATAGATGAGGTCCTATTGGTTGGGGACATTGTGAGAGTCGGCTTGTCTGAGTCGATACTAGAGTTATTCTCGAAGCTCTGTTTGTGCTTTCAATATGTCGATCATGTTGTCTACTTCTCTATTGAGTTAGATGTTGTTGATTCAAAATACCGATCCTGATCTGGGTTAACCTCTTAGGTAACCTGATAGGGTAAACTTGTTGACTCCTTCCTGATTTTGGTTTTTGTGAAGCTTTAAAGATGTTATTCAGACTTTTGATGACATTTCTTGATTTGGAACTAACCAAATCGGTTCTGAGTAAGGGGTTTTATGGACTCTTCCATTTCTTTGTTCTCTGGGTAAGATTGGAAGGGATAATTTACCTTGTCGATTGGTAGAGGTGTGTGCAGTTGAACTGTCCCTAGTAATGTAATGAAAAGTACTATTTTTCATCTCTTTTGATGGCTTGTGTACCTGTAGCTAGTCATGTTGATCTTGGAATGTGCCTTCTTTGAAATTGAATCACGATGGATAGTCTTTGGTTCCTTTGACAGAAACTTTGACATTTTGTAATTACCACAAGTTGTTAGCAAACGATTATTACATCTCTTCTTGATGAGAATAATAATACTACTACTACCTTTGCTTCATGTTTGGGTGAACCTCATTTTGAAACTCAACTTGTATTTGTGGTCGTATGATTCAGTTTAACAGTTTTGGTGCATGGTTTCTACGTTTAAAAGAGTCTAAGGATATTATGGTTGGGTCTATACCAATATTTTTATGACTAGACTTTCTTGTAAAGGAATGTTGGAATCCTTCTCTAACCATGTCAATTGACCCTTTCTCTTTATTCCCTGAGGTAATGAGTCATCGTTGTCTCCTTAGGAAACTATAAGAGATTTGTGTTGTATTCTCTTTTCTTAGTTGTGAATGGGGATTCAGGTTATCATAATTGTAAAGGAAGTTCTAAACTGTTTTATCACAATTGTTCTTCTTCTTTTAGGTAAATCTTGTCTTAGATTTAATTGGTTCAGGTTGCATTACTTCTTAATGCCTTTGTGTAGTCATCATTACTAATTGCTTATTCACTTGACTTGTATTAAAGGAATTTAAATTGTGATAGAAGATTAATGAGGGATGTTGTGCATTGATTATATACTTTCCTCATCTTAATGTTTTGCCTAACTTGAGAACTTAGGCTATGTCTGGATTTGGATTTAGGATGTTGCATCTAAAATGTGAAACTCTTATTTAATTATGTTGTTAGATGATTCATCCTAAAACCTTTATGAAGCGGGTATGGACTTGGTTGTAGTTGTCTTTTTATGAAACTCTGTAAGTTAAGTTAGAAGGTTCTACTTATGAAATTAACTTATTGTTGATTAAGTAGTGAAGTTAATTTTGTATTTCAAATTCCAAGGAATTGTGAAGGAAATAATTATAAGGTACTTTTATTGATATGGGTAAGTGTATTGGTTGGAACATTATTTATCCGATATCATGTTGTAGATTGTTGATTACATAATGAAATTTCCTTAGATGTTATTCAAATTGTTTAATTGTTCTTCTTTATGGATGATACTACTTATGATTTAATTATGCTTGACCTCACTGTTTCATAAAAGTAGAGTTGGTTTAATGAAATAGTTAGTTGAAAGACATCGTTTTAATGCTTAGTGCTTATCATGCTCGGCCAATGAATTGACCCATGCTAGCAATTTTTGTAGATGGAATTCGTAAGTGATAAAGGAAGGCAATAAATTTTATGATGTAGTGGTTGCTTAAAAGTCTAGACCATTTATAGAGAATTATGATTTATTCTTGAGATATATTAAAGGAAGAAGGTTGTACTCTTTAATGATCTTGATTCTCATGTTGACATGAAATATGTCAGAGTCTTTAGTCATTAGATTAGCTAAACCCTAATGCATAGTCTTGTAAAATGTGTATTTTATCATGATGAATTGAAAAGGCCGGGAAGTTACTTAAATTGATTATGTCAATTATCTTGTTCATAATATGAAGGAAATTTGTAATCATATCTTTGATGTTGTCATTCATATTTGATTGGATCCTTATTTCGTTGTCATTGAAAAGGTTGGATAGATGGGAATTAGTACAATTTTCCTTACTTGAATGCAACTTACTAAGTTGCATGTATTGTTGTTCTTTACCTAATCTTGTATGGTTATTGTAATGTTATGAACATATAGTTAAAATATCGGGATGTGTGAATTGGATAAGGGTATAATAAATCCTAATACTTAACCATAATGAGGAAGTTCTCCTCCTCTCAAAAGGATACAAAATAAACGAATGGTGTATGAATTTGATAACCATTTAGACTTCATATCTATGAATTCTACCATAATAGAACCTATTTTGGTTCTTATACATTCCTTGGATGGTTGAGACACATTAATTAAATCTTATGATGGATGTTGTTTCTATTTTTGATTAATTGCACGTTAAGTAAAAGATAATGAACATAGAAGCAATCATAGGTTCTGGAAGTTCCTTATTAACTTAACAACTCAATTAGGTATGACAAACTTAAGGGTTGTTGGAATTAAGGTTAAGTAGGGTGGCTATAATTTGAATCTTAATTAAAATATAAATGGGTGAAAATGACCTCTTCTCAAGGTGTGTACATCAAGATGGGTAATTGTTGGATGTTGGCACATGCCAACTACATGATTGTACCTTTGTGAAGGCTAGGGTCTTCACGAGGATACAATGTTGCAGTTGACATGTTGCAACCCCCTTCAAGATTGGTTCATCTAGATCTACTCAAACTAGACTTGAACTTAGTTTCTCTCTAGATTAGGTTAAGGATATGATTTAGCATAGAAAGTGACTTTCAATGACTTAGGGTAACTAGGCACATTCAATTGACTTAGGTCGAATGAGTATGCCCATATACCCTAGGTCATCGTGGGTGGTTCCCTATACCAAACTATGTCAATAACTCCGGGCTAGGGTCAAACCTTGGACAAGTGGACTGATAGAGGTCAGTAAATACCATTCTAGATAACAAATGAGTGGGGTGAAGGACGTATTCCGATTAGACAAGTATGTCATCTAGGAATAGTAACATGAATAATATGTTGGAAATATTTGGCCAAAGTATCACAAGTCTGCTGGTTGCGTTGTCCTATGTCACCTAGTTTGAGAAATGTGATTTAGATGAATATGGTAACAAATATTCAGATAGGTTTCTTAAATAGAACACTTAATACCCAAAACAGGGTAAGAGAACCAAGTATACTTAGTATACATATAGTATTCAATACTTTAAGTTAACATGAGAGATTGGTTGGTAATCGAGTCATGAAATGAGAGATTGGTAGTTCACCGAGTCATTTACAACTGCATATGGTTATCTATTATGAGATTGATTGGCATGGAATGCGTGTTCTAAAATTATGGTTATTTAAAACATAGAACATTATGTATATTTTTTTTTCCCCTTGTTTCTAAAGTCTTAAAATGGGAATGTTACAATGAGAGAGAACTCCAATGTTGAAAACCTTTATGATCTGGTAATAAGAAGTTTGGAGGAGATCAGTGGCATGGATAATTCTACAATTGCAATAAAACTAGTATTTGTTGGGGCAAATGGGGCATCTATAATGCAATTTCATCGTAATGATATATGTGTAAGATTCCAAACATCTCATTTCTTGTATATGATTGACAATCATTAATGGCTCATAGAATGAATCTAACATACACAATAGTCAACAAATTTATACTTGTAGAAAAATTTTAAGAACTTTTTGAGAGGTGCATACTTTTTTTCGTAGTCCTAAAAGGTTCATGGAATTCAAAACTTTTGTAGAAGGACTGAAAAATGGGCATAAACTATTAAAAGATGTCGGCACTAGGAAGATCTCATTGTATCAACCAATTCATAGGGTGTATGATGAGTACCAATCCTTTTTGGGAGTAATGTGGTATAATCACATGGAAGCATACATGGCACAATATTTTCTACTATAGACACTAAACCACACACTTTGGGTATATATCTAGTCCCGATCACTTAGTACTATTCATATGATTCTTAAGTAAGAAAAGTACTAATCAACCCATTTCTTTGGCCATCTTTGCTTGTTTTCTGTTTTGCCACTTTTAATCTTACACTCATGATGGCCCTGTTTGTATTTTTTATACTTTGGAATTTCTCATCTTGGACACCAACGCCCAACCAGAACGCTAGCATCAGGTGCCCCTGTCCCCTCTAGGTGCCCCCTTGACCTCTTTCTACTTTTTTTTCACTTTTGGGTCCTTTCTAGCCATTTGGGCATCGATCTTTTTGGTAGTCGATATTTTTAGGGTTAATTAAAAATTCAAGCAAGGGAATCATATAAATATAAAGTTATGTGATCATAATAAAGGACCAAGCACTACACATTAACTATAACCACCTAAGGTTGCATTCACATGCCATTATCAAGAGCATTTAAACATTCATCTAGCATCCACACACAAGGGAAATGGATTGATACTCATACATACAATTCATAGGAGGGGGAGCTCATTATTTCATGCACACATTTATTTACATCTAGTTTATTGCTTTCTATCAAGTGTGACACGCACAAGAGCCACCTAGGGCATGATTCCACACACACACAAAGAACTACATTGGGTCTAAAATGTAGTGTAGTGCTCAGTCGTAAGATCACTCATTTAACAATTGAGGATAGTTTGACCCCTCATTTACATTATTTTATTTTTAGGATTTGATGCACTTTTGAGGGTTTGCAGGTCATTTATTCATTACAGGTTACATGTGACATATGCAGGCTTGGTGTGACATACTAGCGATAAGAAGCAAAGACAAAAAAATCTCATGACCTATCGAAACTAGGTTTTCGAGGTCTTGAACAATCACAAGTGCCTAGAATAGGCCTAGGGCACCTGGGTGCCCCTGACCCTCCACAAGCACCACAATCCAACATATTTCAATGCTCTTGTAATTTTTTGAGGCTCGGTGTGAAAATTACCCTTCTTTGTTTATCATTTCATCACTTTCGGCACAAATTTCAGGATTATTTAAATCAGATAAGTCATTTTATCTCTTCTATTGCACTTAGGGTTTTAAATCTTAATTTCTTATTTACTTGGTTCAATATTTTTACTTCATTGTTTATTCATTTACTGCTACATTGCATTATATTTAGGCATCTATAAATTCTATATTTTCTTAATCATTTGGTGAACCGTTGACTCATTTCGAACATTCCTAGGGTCTTCATACTTTATTTGTTTTTATCTTCCTAGGATCATCTCATCATGGCTATTTCTATCATGATTTCTTTTTTGCCCATCCCGAGTTCCATGCTAAAATCATGAATCTTTTGGCCGTTACTCCTATTCCCCTGATACTACTCATCTAGACGTTGTTTATCAGAAACATTCGTCAATGGATTCTCTTAGAAAATTACTTTTCCATTGGCTATAGTTGAAAATATTTTTGTTTATGATAATGATCCTCCTCTCTATATACAAGTCTATATTAATAATTTAGGTATCAAACACATTTTAGTCAACACTAGTTCTAAACTTAATCTTTGCCCTCTATCTATCATTCATTCAAGATCTAGGCATTTCAATTGCTAATATTAATCCAACATCTCTTTCTGTACAAGCATATGATTCTACTACGTGCCCATGCTTAGGCACCATCACATTGCCACTCACAGTTGGGCCCAAGACTATTCTCATTCCATTTTTTTTTCATTGATCTCCCACTTTCATATAATTTCTTACTTAGTAGACCATGGCTTCATC
Organism: Taxus wallichiana var. yunnanensis; assembly: GCA_018340775.1. NCBI lineage: Eukaryota > Viridiplantae > Streptophyta > Pinopsida > Cupressales > Taxaceae > Taxus > Taxus wallichiana. The sequence goes on along the minus strand of CM031242.1, from coordinate 496,328,380 downwards.
GAATGCAAGCACTATCTTCTATGATCCATTGAAATGTCGATTCTTGCATGAGGGCTTTGAATATGATATCCCCTCCGATCATATATGCCATTCCAATATCAGTAATGTCGATCGTAATACTACATTACCTATTCATAATTTTGCTATTGTGCATCATGTTGTTAATCCATGACCTGAGCATTATCCAAACAATTTACCTCCACTCGAAGGAACCATTTGCACATTAGACACTATTTTATCTGCTTCAGTACCCCCTGCTTTTACTAATGCTATAGTACTTCATTTGGGGCCTTTCCCAACATTAGACGTTATTTCATATACTTCACTTTCTCATGCACAACCTCCATTAGTGCACCCTCATTTACATGACAACTTTTCATGAATGAATCTTAATGGGAGCACATTCTCTTTGATCCTACTTCTCTCGATCGATACTATATATGCACACATGATGGATTGACTTGGCTAGGATTTACAGTAGACAACATCTTTCCTCCACCTCATGATCCTCATCTCTACCATGGATTTTATCAAATTACTACTGCTTATGGTCTTCACATCTTCTATCTCACAATATTTCTTGCATGTGCTCCTCACACTTCTCCACTTACACTTGGACAAGTCTTGGCTTGATTATATCAGGTACATTAGATCTAGATCATATCGACATTTCATTCCCCATGCCCTTTGGTCGCATTTTCATTTGCAATGACTCATTTCTCATTTATTCACAAAACCTCACTCATTGGTATGCACATAGATGTCCATTACCACCTTTCACTGATAAGGAATATGCTATGGGCATGTACAATTTGTGCCTTAATGGCTCTTTGCTTGATCAACCTAATATAATTTCTTACCAAGTCTCAAATGCTTCTCCATTCAGTTTTGACCATGACAATGATGAACTCTTAGATGATATTAATTGATCACTCTCATCATTACACACATGGATGGAATTATAATTATTCCCCCTTACCTAACATCATTATGCCTCTCACATTCTCACAACTTCACATCTAATCTTTCACATACATTAAACACATTTTAGTACTCATGTATCCTCATTACCCGATGACGCACTCTCATACTATGGTTTACACTTGAATATTGAGGGAATCCTATACACATGAATCTCACACACACTACACACTACAATACACTACACATTACACATTACACATTACACACTTCACATTTCATGCATTCATCTCTTTCTACACAACATCTACTCTACACATTCACGACATATATTTTTGCATCTACTTCTACACATTATGGTCATTACCCTATGACGCACTCTAGTTCATGGTCCATACTCGACTATTGAGGGTCTACATCTCAAATGGACCTCACCACACTCACACATTCACTCACTCATGCACTCTTTACACTCTACGCTTTATCGATCACATCTTTCTAGCACACATTCAAACCATTTCCGATGACACACTCTTGTTCTATGGTTCATTCTTGATTACTGAGGGGGCATGTATAAATGAACCTCATCTCATGCATACTCATTCACATTCACTTAGGGGTAAAGATACTCCTATCACACTCACTCTACATTCCATTCCATCTCACACCTCCACAACATATTACATATCTTGGTCACATTTATTCTTGCTTACTTAGGCTTACATGTACAATTTATTATACATGCTAGTCAGATATATCATATGTCATTATATATTTCTATACACACATGCACATTCACCTAATTTATATTTGTGATCACATATTTCTAAGAGCGATACACACAACACAAATGCTTGGTGCGTAGTACCTCTTACCAACCCCATAAAGTGGCTCCCGGGGCATCCATTTACATATTTGGCTTTAGGGGCATCCAATTTCACATATGTGCTATTATTTCATTTTTTCATACCACACTATTGTATCAGATTATAAATTCTTTGACATGGTTTCTATCTTTCTAACATGCTAATGGGTGCTTCATGTGCAACATTTGTCTTGCAGGTCTACTTGCTTCCATGGTTGTCTATTACTATTTGTCTACTTCTACTTGTTATTGTATGCCATTATTTGGGATTTTACCCTATGTATTGCCTATTCTCTCGATTTTTGGGGCCATTTCAGCCTTTATTTTCTTGTGACATTGTGAGTGATGTCCCATATTTGAAACCCACTTTTTTTTGGTCTACTTGTTTCTTCATGCTTGTTCACATTGTTCTTTTTTTGCTTGATTAGCTTACACACATTGTCTTTTACATGCGTGTTTATCTTACTTGTACTAACACTTGTCTCCTATCCACTTTGTTTGTATGGGCCTTAGTTTTACTAAGAACACTCCCTCCCCCTATAGGGCATCAATTTTGGCTCAACGTTTGATCCTCCTTTGGGCCGCATATTCCTCAATGATGTCGCATGCACCCCAAATGAGGGGGCATCATTTGGGTGAATCAGTCACCCCATACAACTATTCACACTCATCACATAACACAATTTAATACTTGTACAACACAATCATTAGTCACAACAATGGCCTAGATCTTGACTAAGGTCCTTACCACAACACAAACACCAATGCCTAAGACCTGGGTAGTAGTTCTGGGCACCCCTAACCCTTTGGACACCTATGACCAGGGGGAAGTTACACAACATTTTTTAGTTCAGCACAATCTACAACACTTCCACATAGTGGATTTTATAGGGCACATAGTCCTTAGCACTCGACATACATGCACTACACAACATTTTCTACTTTTGCATTGGATCAAAACTATTGAAACGGATCATATTTTTACACACCATTTGTAGTGGTGTTCATACTTTGGGAAGAAGTCAAATATTTGGAGAATGAAACTATAATTTTATCCCTACACTTCTTCCATGTCTTGGCGTGAGATCACCCCAAAAATCTGCATACAAACACATTGGTGCATGAGATCACCCAAAAAAATCATTATTCTACATCATCTCATGATCCTTTCTACACTTTTCACTCATCATGGATCAAGTGCACATGTTCCTTTTTACATTTTTACATATTTCTTTGCATACTTTTTACTCATTTTGATCATATACATGCGTATTTGAATACTTGATCATTTGTTCTCTTTTGAGGTCTCGTCCTTATGGGAAGAAGTAATCACATCAATCACATCAATAACAATCAACATAAAAAATAGGCATAATCGTGACATCTACACATATGCTCCCACCCTAGGGTCATCATCATCATCACTTTTTTCACTTCCTCTTCTTTAGTTTCCACGCTTCACATTTTTATCACTCCATGCTTTTCCTTGTCTCTCGCACATTTTCGCCATGATCTACATGGTTATCAGGTACACATATTCTATCTACTTTATGTTATCGAGATTTCGATCAACAACATAAAGTGGGGAAAATGTAGACACTAAATCATGCACTTTGGGTATCTATCTAGTCTTGATTGCATACTACTATTCATATGATTCCTAAGTAAGAAAAGTACTAATTAACCCATGTATTTGGCCATCTTTGATTTCTTTTTATTTCACTTTTGATCTTACATCTTGAAGGCCCAGTCTATTTTTTTATACTTTGGCATTTCTCATCCTAGACACTAGTTCCTAGCCAAGATGTCGGTGTTAAGAACCCTTGCCTCCTCTGGGCACCCCCGACCTCTTTGTACTTTGTTCACATCTTTTGGGTCCTTTCTAGCCATTTGGGAATCTTATCTTTTTGGTAGTCAACCTTTTTAGGGTTAATTACAAAATTCAAGCAAGGGAATCATATAAATATAAAGTTATGTGATCATAATAAAGGACCAAGCACTAAACATTAGTTATCACCACCTAAGGTTGCATTCAAAGGCATTATCAAGAGCATTCAAGCATCCATCTAGGATCCACACAAGGGCAAGGGAATGATAATTTGCATACACTTCATAGGAGGGGAAGTTCATTCTTTCATGCACACATCTATTTACATCTCTTACATCTAACTACTTGCTTTCTCGTATCAAGTGTGACATGCACAAGAGCCACCTAGGGCACAATTCCGCACACACACATAGAAATACATTGGGTCTAAAATGTAGTGTAATGCTCAGTCGTAAGATCACTCGTTTGGAATTGAGGATAGTCCGACCCCTCATTTGTATTATTTTATTTTTAGGACTTGATGCAATTTTGAGGGTTTCGCAAGTCATTTATTCATTACAAGTTATAGGTGACATTGTGGGTTTGGTGCGACATGATAGCGATAAGAAGAGAAGGACACCAAAAATTTTGCAACTAAACGAAATTGGTTTTACGAGGTTTTGAGCACTCACAGGCACCCATAATAGGTCTAGGGTGCCCTAGTGCCCCTGACCCTCCACAAGTGCCCCATTCCAACATATTCCAGTGCTCCTGTAATTTTCTAAGGATCTATGTAACAATTTCCCTTCTATGTTTATCGAGTTTTTCACAAAGACAATCTAAGATTATTTATGAATCAACTAAGTCATTCTAACCCCTTATTGCACTTAGGGTTTTAAATCTTAATTTCTTATGTATTTGGGTCAATTTTTTACTTCTATGTTTGGTCAATTATTGTTACATTGCATTAGATTTAGTCATCTATAAATTCTATATTTAATCTTAATCTACAAAAATGCATCATTTAATTAAACAAGCCCAAGAAAGAACTATATATATTTTTATTTTTCTAATTTGAGGAAACATGTTTGTCATAAAATAGAAATTTTTTTCTCAATGAGACTGCTTTTTTGGGTCCAAAGTTTGAGAGTTGGAATAATTTGATAAAGATTGGAAATCCAAGTAGCTTTTTGAGGTTAAACTTGTTTGGAGAAGTATGTGCTTTTGTATGTGGATATGAGATACCAATGCACTTATTTTAAATAATAACCAATAAGGTTGAGAAGGTAAATGTCATAGGGATGCTCTTTGATAACATTGTATCATCAACAAGGGTAAGGTTAAGAGAAATTACAACTTCCTACTAAAAAATAAGGGAACATTTTAGTAGGGATGTTTTACTTGAAGCAATGGCTTTAGTAAATCCCACCTATTAGAATAGTGTCCAAAATGAAAGATCATTGCAGGAAGACTACCACAAGAGATTAACTACATTGATTCAACATTTTTATAAGCCTATTGATATCAATGGAATGAATATTCTAAGTATTTTAAGCAAGGAAAATTTGATTGATCAATCCCATGAATTCACCTCTACAATGATTAAGCAATTCAAATGTTTGGATAATCCCTAAGAGTGTGCAATAATAACCTACTTATGGAAAAAAATTGGGTTGAGTACTATTTTTCAAGAAACCATGAATGATTTTTCTCATTGATTGATCTATGTCAAACAATAATTTTGGGTTTAATTGAAGATGAGAGATTTTTAGCACCTTGTCCTTTATAAAGTCAAAATTATGAAACAAGCTTGAAAAAATTTGGAAAATTGTTTGAGAATTTACACATCATGGTACAAAGTGAATAACTTTCCTATGAAAGGATTTGGTAATATGGAAGTCGATTAATGATTAATGAAAGGAGAGGGTTGATAACAATTCCACAAATACAACAAATGACCTATTGGAGATGGGGATGGATCTATTGCACCAATTGAATGTCAACAAAGTCGAGAACTGAGTCAAGCAAATGATAGAGATGATCCACCATCAATACATTGGAAGCTTCCATTCATGGATATGTGATATATATGTTCATATAATATATTCAAATAATCATTACATTGTTCTGATAATATATTTTTCTTATTTATACTTGATGATAAACTTTGAAATACTTGAGAAACTATAGATATGCAAAGTTATTAATCTCTGAAAATAGCAATACTCTATTTTGCTTCGTAATTGCTTGAATTTGGACTCCAAAATCTTTGTAATAGCTCAAATATCAAGTGCTTGAGTATGAAAAATTTTCAGCTTATTTGAATCTTGTATTCCTACATGGATTTTCCAGTCTTTTCACCTTTAAAATTAAGTCTTGTTAATTCCACGTGGTGAGCTTTGATAGCTTCACATGTTGTTTTCCTTTATAAGAACCATGTTAGAGTGTGAAAGTGAGCCAATAAGAAGGATCCACGTATGTATGGTTCTTACAGACCATTTCTATTATATGATCTTTCTATCAGGTATGTTTCACTACAAAGTGTAAACCAATAAGAAAACACCATGTATGTATGGTTTTTACAAGTGTCAGACTCTACATAACCTTTATTAGTAATGAAGTACAAACCAATAAGAAAACTCCACACTTATATTATTTTCACAATGTCATTTGTTTAGTAGGTCCGTCATCACTCATTGCGAAGTGGAGTTAATAAAAATATCCAAGTTACTTCATAATTCACAATGTAGTCCTTTGATAACCTTATTGGTTGTTAACCAATAAGAATATTCCACACTACTTTGTTTTTTTGCATAACCAATATCTGCTAATACTTTATCAAAAATAGTCAGAAGGGAGCCAATAAGACATCTCCACATTGTTTCATAAAGTGTAATGTCAGTATTCATTAAGTATTTTGAAGATGTAATGATGTGAATAACACATAAATGAATAACTTCCATGTAGTGTCCTTTCTTTAGAGAAGTCAGGGTTTCTAAGATTCACGAGATACTTGTCTTTGTCAATTTATGAATAACGAATGAATCAACAAGCTCCACATAGTTTCGTAACTAAAAAAACTTGTTACGTCTGAAGAGTATAAGGAACCAATAAGGAAGCTCCACTTAGTTTCAAGAACTATCAAAGCTTGTAATTCCCAAAAATTAATTGCTAAATAATATGAAGAAAGACAAACAAAATAACGCCACAATTTGGAAAAACTACAGAACTGGGAAGATAAGTTGTGAGTAAACATTAATGGGTTAGCTAACACTATGATGACATTATGCAAAACTATCATAGACCAAAAATGCTTGTTTCCTTTGTAAACAAATATTAACTTCTGATCAATTACCTTCCAAATTAACCATTCATAATTAGAATTATGTGTTCAAACTTGTAACATTTGATAAACATGAAGTAATTTCTTGAAAATACACAAGAGGAGAGAGAAACATAACTATAGAGGAAAGAGAAGGAATGATCCAAATGTGCAACATAGATAAACATGTAGATCAAAGAATACAAATTATTTGGTACCAATCTTGGAACTAGAAACTGATAAGGGGAAAGACTATATAACTACTATATGGTCATGACCTAATTTATATAGTCTTGACTTCAATCTTTCTAGTCTTGAAACCTTTGACATTATGGATCTGAAACTTCTTGTGTGCTTCACTTATTTGGAAATGACTTTTTGTTGTATGCCACTCTTGCTTGCACAACTTTGAGATGACTTGTAATCACCTGCAACAAATTGGAACCCTATAAACCTCATAGAACCCTTTGATGTAGTTGAGTGCTTTAGACATGTAGTAGGGCATTCTCTAATTGATGTGTAACTGATTTCAGTAGATTTAGGATTCAGGAACCCTTTAAGTACTTTTGGAATGATATTTGCAATATGAGGTTGTAAGAGTGCCAAGTGAGTTATAAAGTGATATTGAATTTCTTATATATCATTTTATAGGTAAAATATTTTGATAAGGCATACCATAGGAAGATAAAATGAAAAGAAAATGAAAAAAATGAAATTAAAGTAGATCAAAACATAACTATTCTCAATGGAATGCTTGGGAGATTTTTGAATATGTTTCAAATGATTTTTGACATGGTATAGATAATATTGCATCACTAAGAATGTCTTATAGTGTTAAGTATACTTTTTTTCATCTTTGTGATATGAGATTTTACATAACCATGAAGGTCCCACCTTTTATAGATATCAAAGGTTGAACAATGAAGATTGGCATAAGGCCAATGTTGTCTTGTAAAAACCATGAAGAGATGGATAAGTACTAAATTTTACTTGCTAATAAAAAGGGAGATATGACCATGCCTTTTGATTACATCCCTTGCACTAACCACCTATTCCATGCTCAAATTGATGTACCACATCTATGGCTTCTAATCTTTCAGTCACATGTTTGGGTAGTTGATAGGAGGTGTCAAAGCACATTCAAGTTTGATCACATTATAACCTTGATAGTGCCAGTAGGTCTCTATAAGTAGTAAAACTAATCAAATTTATGACTATGTAAATAGCTTCTACACATCTATAAATTTCATGACAAAGCAAATTATATAGTGATTAATCAATCTAAGAAACTTTGTAAAACAATTGAGAAAGCAATATATAGAAAAACACTCACTGAACAATCCTTGGACTATCAAGTACTTTCTTTATAAACATCTTCCTCCTTAGAGGGTAAACAACTAGTATACTTACATAAAATTTCCATCGCCATGGGGCTTAAAAATAGATGAAATAATCTCAAAATCAAAATTGAGTGGATAATTAAAGGATAAAAACTATATCTTCCATGCAAGAAAGTTGATACTTCCTATTTTTAAGATTACATATTTAACAATATTAAATCCTAAAAATAGGAAAGCTACTGCTTATTCAAGCTCTACTTAGAGGTTTCACTTGAATTTTCCTATGTAGACTATGTTTGAATACACTGAAGTTTAATCACACATGATTTGAACTCATTCTCAATATAACCTAGGTCCATAATAGGTGGCCTCATCAATCAGATCAGACACTTCTTGTATCACTACTGGAACTTTGTTATAGATAGATTTAGCATTTTCACTCATAAGTGAAGCTTTCTCCACTTTTCCATTTGCAAAAGTCACCAATTCCATAATATCTTATGTTTTCCTAACCATATCTACATGGGAAAAGTTAAACAAGAGTAGAAATGAATGCTTGTAATTGTTGCTCAAAAGGAATTCTGAATTAAACTACCTTATGGATGATACATAGAGGTAATTTGAGCTTTAACTAATAATTTAGTGGTCTTCTACTCCCCCGTATCTTTGCAATAATCCTTCATTGTGGCCATATAATCACCTAATTCTTTCAAAATGTTGACCATGTAGATATTTCCTATCGTAGAAACTAAATCATGCACTTTGGGTAATTATTTAGTCCCAGTTTCATACTACTATTCATATGGTTCTTGAGTGAAAGAGAGTACTAATCATCCCATGTCTTTGGCCATCTTGCTTTGCTTTCTATTTGTACTTTTGATCTTTCGCCCACATTTTCCTAGTCGTATTATCATTGTGTTTTCCCTATTTTCAATTGGGACACCCAAGGCCTAGGGCACCCAGTGCCTTGGTCCCCCTCTGGGTGCCCTGATTCTCTTTGTACTTTCCTCTCACTTTTTGGGAACTTTCTAGCCATTTGAAATTTCTATCTTTTTGGTGGTCGAACTTTTTGAGGTTAATTATGAAATTAGAACAAGAGAACCATATAAATATAAATTTATGAGACCATAATGAGGGACCAAGCATTAAGCACTACTATCACCACCTAAGGCTACATCCATCCAAGGATTTTATTGCTCCATTTGCATCCATATAGCTCCATCACAAGGGAAAATGTTGGTTCATTTGTATCACACTTCATAGGAGGGGAGTTAATTCTATTCCATGCACCATTTACTTACATTCTACATCTAGTTATTACTCGCTACTCACAAAGTGTGACTAACACAAGAGCACCTAGGGCATGATTTCTACACACACACACACACACACACACCTAGAACTACATTGGGTCTGAGATGTAGTGCAACACTTAGTTAGTAAGTCCACCATTGTGGTCATTGAGGAAAATTGAACCCTTCATATACATCTTTATTTTTTAGGGTTTTGATGTTTTGTTTGGGGTTTTATAGGTGATTCCTTTATTACAAGTTTATTATGACATTGGAGAACATACAAATACATACACATGATTGAAGATGAACACAGGTGATCATTCAGTGATACCTTAGAGGAGGTTCCTTGGTCATTTTCACGAGACTAGGGTGCCCATGTCTTAGACCAAGGTTCCCTAGTGCACCCTATCCCTCTCGGACAACCCAATTTACTCAAACAATCTAGATCTACACTTTTTTGAGCTCTGTGTAGTTATTTCCCCCTCCTATTCATCCAGGTCTCCATTCGACATAGTCTCGTGACATACATGAATAAGCTAAGGCCTTCTTAACTCTATTTACACATTAGGGTTTCATATTTTATTGCTTAGGTTGCTTAGGTCTATTTATTTCATTTATTTACTACTCCTATAACATCAGATTAGGCTAATATATTCCATTTTAGTTTAATCATTTTGATGAACCCATACTCTATATTCAAGCTTTTAGGATCCTCATTCTTTACTTGTCATGTTAAAGTATATTCATCATGAGTATATAAATCAATGATTACTTATTTGCAAATCCTGATTTAAGGCATAAAGTCCGACATCTTTCTATTACTCATATCCATGTTGATATGCATCGATTCAATATATAAAACATTTGTTGATGCATTTTCTCAACACATAGCATTCAATTCTAATCCTTCGTTGATCTTAATTTTTTTACATTAACCGACAACCTTTTTATATCATATGTTGCATTCACAATGTGGGTATTAAGCACACTTTAATTGATAATGGATCTTAACTCAACTTATGCCCAATGTCATTCATTGAAGCTACACCTTTCCGCACATGCGTTAATCCATCTTGTCTTTTACTACATGCCTATGATGGCTTTGTTGTCCATGTCTTGGTCACATTACATCACCTATCACTGTAGGGAAAAAAATTCAACATTGTGTTCTTTATCAACAACTTTCCAATCTCATATAATTGTTTGCTTGGTAGGCCATGACTCCATGACATGCAAGCTATTTCTTCTACTATAAATCACTATGTAAAATTCATACATGAAGGCATAAAATATACTATTTTCATGACCAAGATCCTAAAACTAGTCACAACCTACTCCACGCATTGATACTACAGATGATCTTCAACCTATGGAAAAACCACCTCATTTCCACCACTTGAAGGTGCTATTTGTGTGATAGATGTTGTTTCTTCTACTCCATCACCTGACATTACTACTATTGTTATGATTCTTTATTGGGGCTTGTCTAATCTTGAGACATCACTTTATCTCCTACACCTTCACATACACCACCTCTATTAGCACATTTGTCATTCACATGTATGCTTTTCATGAATGATTCATATAGGAGCATATTCCATTTGATCCTACTTGTGATGTCACTATATGTTCACATGATGGTCTAGCTCGACTTGCTCCTCTACTCATCATCCTCATCTATATTATGGATTCATCACTATTAATGCCACTTATGGTTTACATGTCTTCCATCTTCTAGTCTATCTCTTGCGCATGGGGCACATTGGACTCGACATATCAATATCTCCCATGTCTTTCGGTTATATATTCATTTGTTATGATTAGTTTTTGGTTATAATTGTAGAAATTACTCGATCTAATACAAAGAATCCATGAAATAGCTACTGAGCACAATAATTGAAATCAAGAACTCTATATTATATTTTTATTATTATTATACTATTTCAATACACTCCATTATATAGGAGATGTAAAATAACAATCCTTACAACAACATTTGTCTTCATATACAACCATACACCCATATGGTTTCAACCTCTCACCAATATAATAATAAAACAATACTAATTGTTTTATTATTCTAACTTACTAACTTACCATATACTAACCACATTTTACATTTACTATTTACATTTACATAGTAAATGTACTTTCACTAATTTACCATAATAATAATTACACATGTAATTATTATTCACCCATACATACAAATGGAGCACTAATATATATTTCCTAACATTCCCCCCCTTAGTGCGAACATGGGAAAACTGCCTTTGTACTGCAACGTGCCGCTACGTAGCATGCTCATGATCTGGATGGTTTTGAGGACAATACCAACAACCTCGGATGGTTTTCCAAGTGGTTAACCAACAACCACATGGATGGTTTTGAGGGCGATACCAACAACTCTACGGATAGTTTTTCACTGGATAACTAACAACCACGATATCATGATGATGCGGTAGTATCAACAACTCTCATCACTATCTCACTAATTTCTAAGAATTCTACTCATCCAAGGTTATGAGGAATAACATAGGAAATTCTCTTTGAAATCATTTGCTCGTACATACATAGAAAAAGTGACATTTTTGGAAATGGAACATTGGATCATGTTCCCCCCTCAATGTGAAATTTTCACTTATTGAAACATGAACACTGCAGCGGGAACACGATCTTCTGGAACTCGAAAAAAAACATGACAAGAAGTACACGACCTGGTGAAAGCAAATACACCACAAAATGTCACCAAACCATCTCGTGTGCCCCGTCATTTGGTGATGACGAGAGGAATCGGCATTTGAATGACCTCCAACCTTCGATGCCTCCATCCTCGGTAAATTCACTTAGTATAGAAATTCTTCATAATTATAGTCAATTTCATTTGTTATTTGTTCATCTCTAGTTTCCCATTCTACAATGATTGCTTACATCTCGCCGCCAGGTGCTTTTCGTTTCCATCTACTATCCTCCATAGATTTTTATTCATTAATCGCATCTGAATTTTTACTCTCCATGTATGGAATTTCAACCCATTAAATTTATCTAATGGTTTTGCTGAATCTAAATATCCAAAAAAAATTGAATGTAGATTTGAATTACCTTTGATTCTCTGATTTCTTAAAAACAACAGTGATCAATGTGCTGTATAGTAAATTGCACGTTTCTCCCAAACTACGAACTGGGTTTTGTTGAAATTTCTACTGTAGCTTCTGTATAACAGATCGTTCCACACGCAAAATTTTGGAGAAACCCAGATCGCAAAACAAAAGTTACGAGATCATCTTTGAGACAGATTTAACCTGCTCTGGTACCAAATGTAGAAATTACTCTGATCTAATACAAAGAATCCATGAAATAGCTACATAGACAATAATTGAAATCAACAACTCTATATTATATATTTTTTTTTTTATTATACTATTTTAATACACTCCATTATATAGGAGATGTAAAATAACAATCCTTACTGACAACATTTGTCTTCATATACAACCATACACCCATATGGTTTCAACCTCTCACCAATATAATAATAAAACAATACTAATTGTTTTATTATTCTAACTTACTAACTTACCATATACTAACCACATTTTACATTACTATTTACATTTACATAGTAAATGTACTTTCACTAATTTACCATAATAATAATTACACATGTAATTATTATTCACCCATCTCATCTGAAATGGAGCACTAATATATATTTCTAACATATACACGAGAATCTCACTTGATGGTACATACATGGTTTTCTAATCCCTCGATTCTTGATGAGGAATATGCTATGGGCATGCACTGTTTATGCCTCAATGGATCATTATATGAATAACACGACACTATCTTATCAAGTTTCTAAAACTACTCTATTTGAATTTAATCTTGACATTGATTAACTTCAGATGACATTACATGATTATGCTCTCCATCATAAACACACTTGGGGGGCATAACATCCACACACCCCCCCAATCTAGCATCAACACATGTTTCACACTCATACTATCACATATCAATATTTTAGCATAAGCATCTCATCATGTACATTAGGGTCATCATTACCTAATGACACACTCTTGTGCTTTGTTTCACACTTGACCTTTGAGGGATTTCTATACACATGAACCCCATACACTACACAGTAAACACTACACAATGTGAATATTCACACATCTTACACTAAATCTCACATCTTGCATAATACATCTTAAATTTATTCTACATAATTTGTATTTCAACCTTTACACATCTACATATCATAAATATTCTACACACCACACTAGTGTTCATCACACAAATGTCACACTCATATTTTCTACACATCTTGCATTGCATATTATACATCACATATTACACATTTTACACATCACATGATCATCTCTCATCATCACACATACTACATCTTCTTCTACATGTTGCACTCATTACCCTATAACACACTCTAGTCTCACGGTCCATACTAGACTATTGAGGGTATACATCATAAATGGACCTCATCACACTCATGCATTCATCATTCAACCTCCTATCATGTGACATTCCTAGGTTAGTGACATATGTTATAGGATAAATCATCACCTATTCCATCATCTTGTAGTGGTATACATTGTAGGCTACATCGCCACCTCTTTTGATCATCTCATCATGATATACACTTTAGGCTAAATCATCACGTATCTTCATACATCATATCTAGGTCACATATCATCACCACACATATACATTCAACGTGCTACACACAACACATAGTTGACCATTTTCGATGACATAATATCATTTACGGTTCATTCTTGAGTATTGAGGGGGAAAAAAATGAACCTCTTGCATACAATTCCATTCAATAGTGGGGCGCACACCTCTATCATCATTCATTTGCATTCCATTCCATCCATCCACAACATGTTGCATATCATGGTCACATTTACGTTTGCTTACATTTTCTTTTATATGTTCATCTTGTTACACATGCTAGCTATATTTTGTATTTCATTATCTTTATTATACACATGCGCATTCACATCCTTTTCTAGTTGTGATCACAAAACAGCAGTCCACTACATGCAGCATGGGTGCTTGGCACACTACTACCAAACCCATAGTGGCTCAAAAGGGGCATCCAATTTCATCCACTACAGGTGTTATTGTTTCACTTTGTTTCATAACACACTACTTTATTAGTTATATATTCTTTTGACATACACTTTATCTTTCTAACATGTTAACGAGTGCTTTATGTGCAACATTTATTTTGCAAGATTACTTGCTACCATGGATATTTGTTTTTTATACTTGTTTGTCTTTGTTTTTCATTGTATGTGGGCCTTTCACTTTGTTTAGTGTGCACACTTACTTGTTTATATGTGACCGTTATGGCCTTGAGTGTCTCACAACATTGGTGAGTGGTATCCCATGTATGTAACCCGCTTTTGTGGCTTACTTTGTCTTCTTGGGTATTTACATTATCATTTTTATTCTTAGCCTCTACATTATTTGTGTAGCTTACACTTTTTCATGCATGTTTGTTCGAACTAAAACTTGTTTTCCTAGCCACCATTTGTGTGTGCCATGGTTTCTACTAAGCACATTCCCTTCCCCTTGTAGGGAACAATTTATGTGATCTGTCATATTTTGGGGCCACATTCTCCTATCCGTGTAATTTCATGCATCCCCAAAGAGGGGGAATCATTTGAGTTTACACATAGTACCTATATAGTTAAGTTTTAGTTTTCATCCATGACACGGTGGGTTATATAACAAGTGGGTTCTAATCGAGTCTATAGAAATACATAATGGATTTTACAGGATATGTTGTACTTAAATTTTGGGGAGTAGTTATAGGTTATAAGATGAATCAGACCTTCCTCTCTACACAACTTTGGTTAGTGACATAAATCACCCAAAAAACTAGACAATACAAAGATCTCTTCACACTCTCGGGAAGAAGATTCATAGGTTGGAGGATACTGATGGACTTTCCTCTCTACACTTCTTGACCAATGGCATGAGATCACCCAAAAATTCACACTTCATCGACATTTATAGTATCCTTTCTACACCTTTTTTCTCATCACGGATCAGGTGCACATGTTCATTTTTCATTTTCATACTTTCATTACATGCTTTTTACACATATACATGCATATTTACACATTTTTACACATATACATGCATATTTGACTACTTGATCGTCTTCTCTTTTGTAGGTCCATCCGTATGGGAAGCAAGCAGTCAAATACAATAACAAAACATCATTCAACATCACATACATCATAATAGCATGTAGGTACATCACACACATTGACATCTACACACGCGTTTCTACCCTAGGTTCACTCTCATCACTTTTACACTTTTGCATCTTTAGACTTCATGCTCCACCTTTTTTTCTCTCCATTCTTTGTCTATTCCCTTGGCACATTTTCTACATCACTCTAC
Source organism: Taxus wallichiana var. yunnanensis (assembly GCA_018340775.1). Lineage (NCBI taxonomy): Eukaryota > Viridiplantae > Streptophyta > Pinopsida > Cupressales > Taxaceae > Taxus > Taxus wallichiana. Next base: position 496,312,389 of record CM031242.1, on the reverse strand, counting down.
ATGGATATCAAGTACGCATCTCTATCTACTTTATGTTACCAAGCATTCCACTCACCAACATAAAGTGGGGAAAATGTAGACACTAAATCATGCACTTTGGGTAATTATTTAGTCTCGGTTTCATACTACTATTCATATGGTTCTTGAGTGAAAAAGAGTACTAATTAACCCATGTCTTTGGCCATTTTGCTTTGTTTTCTATTGTTACTTTCGATATTTCACCCACACTTTCCCAGTTTGTACTATCATTATGTGTTTTCCCTATTTCTAATGGGGTGCCCTAGGTTAGGGTGCCCTAGTCCCCTCTGGGGTGCCTTGATCCTCTTTATACTTTCCTCTTACTTTTGGAAACTTTCTAGCCATTTGAACTTTCTATATTTTTAGTGGTCATGCTTTTTATGTTAATTACAAAATTATAACAAGATAACCATATAAATATAAAGTTATGAGACCATAATGAGGGACCAAGCACTAAGCACTATTATCACCACCTAAGGCTACATCCATCCAAGGCATCTATTGCTCTATTTTCATCCATCTAGCTCCATCAAAAGGGATAAAGGTTGGATCATCTACATCACACTTCATAGGAGGGGAGTTCATTCTATTCCATATACCTTTTATTTACATTTTACATCTAGTTATTACTCGCATTTACTAGGAAATGATTTCACAATTGAAAACACCTAGAACTACATTGGGTTTGAGATGTAATGCAATGCTCAGTTAGTAAGTACACCATTGTGGCCATTGAGGACAGTTTGAACCCTTCATATACATCTTTCTTTTTTACGGTTTTGATGCTTTGCTTGGGGTTTTACAGGTAATTCCTTTATTGTAGGTTTATTGTGACATTGGTGAACATACATCAACATACACGTGATTGAAGAAGAACACGAGATAATCAATCAATGACTCCTTAAAGGAGGTTACTTGGCCATTTCTACAAACCTGGGGTGCCAGATCTCGAGACCGGGGCACTCCAGTGTTCCCATCCCTCTTCGGGAACCATAGTCTACTCAAACAGTCCATATCTACACTTTCTTGAGCTCATGTGCGGTCGTTTCCTCCTCTTATTCAGCCGGTATCCACTACAACGGAGGCCCTCTTGACATTTTGAATTAGCTTAGGAATTCTTAACCCTTTTTGAACATTAGGGTTTCACATTTTATTACTTATGTTGCTTGGGTCTATTTATTACATTTTATTTCATTTATTTACTACTCCTATAGCATTAGATTAGGCTAATATATTCCATTTTATTTTAATCACATGTATTCAAGTCTTGGCTTTTGATTTGTAATACATTGAGACAAACACCCATGTTTATGACAACTAATAGCTTTTCCATCATGGAATTTACCCTAGTCATACATTTGTGTTGACCTTTTACTAGTTATAACCCTTACTCTGATACATCTTGATGAATTCATACATAAAATAATAGCTCATATAAAGTTCTCTCAAGGTCATTTACACATTGGGAAAAGTGTGCTTTGGCACAATGAATTGCTTTTTGAGCATGAAGAGCATCAAGTCAAGCCTTCATTCTCTTAACCAAATCATCTATCATCTATTGAGTGACATCATTAACTTGATTGGGGGTTTACATCCATGACTTCTTCCCTCGTGTGGGATATCTTGGAAATCCTCAAAATGTCCTCCTTTATTTCCATGTAGATAAGAGTAGTTCATTGGGAAAAATTCCTCTTTGTGATCCTCTTGAGGGTTATTGTGGGAGTATCATACTTGAGTTATACCTTTGGGTATTTAATTTTTCCATAGTAGAATCCATTTCTTTTTTCCCGAGTAGGATGAGTCTATGTTCCTTTTGGAGTAGTATATACAATTGTGGTTAAGGAAGGCAAGGTAGAAGAATGCCTTACCACTTGTGATAAGGTGTGTGGTGTCCAAGGAAAAGTTGGTTCAACTTGAACATGTCCCAGAGGGGCCAAGAGATGGCTCATGAAACTCGATGACCTAGAAAAATAAATGGGAATGAAAGAGGGAATTGGAAGGATTGGCACATGCATTCTGTAAGACATTTTGGGAAATATAAGGTTTGATAGGAGGAAGTAATGGGAATGAAGAGTCTCGACCATATTTGGGAGAAATTGAAGGAAGGGCAAGGAAAGAAGGAGAAGGCTACATTGGTGCCTTCAACTTAGCCTTAAAAGGTCTTCTGACAAGAGTTCCATATGATGTTAGAGTTGAAGAAGATGACAATGGTCGGAGGAGTGGAAGAAGAAGTTAAACAAGTAGAAGTAATGTTTGTAGGAGCTACACTCATTGATTATGATAATTTTTACTAACTACAACATGTTGGGAAAAAATGGCTACAATGTCTTGGGAGACAATGATGATCGAGTCATTAGTGATGAAAAAAATAGAGAAAAAACTATTGGAATAATTGGCATTGATGTTAGAGGATACCGAAGGAGCTAATAGATGAAGCAAATTTTTGGAAGAGTTATTTGACCAAGAAAGCTTCCGATTCTGATTAGAAATCTTATGAGTCCAATTAGAATATTAGGAGTCTGATTAGAGAGCTTCAGAGTTTGATTAGAGGGTTTTAGATCTTGATTAGAGAGCTGACATCATTATTTAGTTGTGGAAGACCAAGGACACAGACTAATGCCTAATAAAATCAGTTTTAATTCCCCATATTCAAAAGGAATATTGATTATTTAAAGGAATAAAATATAATTTTTAATCATTAAAGGATGTTGATCGAATATATTATGTTACGAAAAGGTGAAGAGTCATGTGAGAAGATTAAAAGGCATATGAAGTTCAAGAGACAGTGGAACAAGGGAGTGATATATAAAATAAAATAATGTGATTTCATTATTGTATGTTGAGATCTATAGAAAAATAAACATTTTGACATTTATGTTGAAAGTGTGAAGTTGCGGGAGAAAAAAAAAAACGATTATTCGAGTAGATAGCTGAAAAGTGTACAATAGAGCGGTGAAGAAGGAGAGGATTATTTGTTGAAAAATATATATGGCATATTTTTATGGAACAACAATAAAGAAGAACCGGAATATCCATCATCGATTGAGGAAGCAACTACAAAGGTGGAAGATCATATTGTTGAGGTTGGTGCCTCACAAAATTGGGGATTGGTGTCTCCAGTGGGTTGGAGCTCACAAAAATTGGTTGATTTGGTGCTTGGATTTGGGGATTGGTGTCTCCAATAGGTTGGTTCCTACAAAAAATTGTAAAGCATTTAATTTGGGATGGATTTGGATGGTGGATCCAAATAGTCTTATTTTGTGGTTTTTCCTGAGAGAGGGTTTTCGAATAAATCGATTGTTGCTCTATGTTATGTTGTTTTGAATGGTTTTACATATTTTAATTATGGATGTAAGTTTTAATAAGTAAAATATTATCTTATATTGATTCACCTCTCCTTAGTATAAACATGTGTTTAACAATTTGTATCAGAGTAGGTTCCTTCATAACAGTATAACCGTTGGAAGGTTGTTCTAAAAACACACATGGCTAGTCATCAAGTTCAAGAAGGTTTCTCCACAAACAAGGATCCATTGTTTGATGGAACAAACTATGCATTTTAGAGCATAAGGATGTGAACACATCTAATGTCTCTTGGTTTTGATATATAATAAGTAGTAGTAGTTGGATATGTAACGCTAAAAACTCCACCAACAGATACAACTGGAAAGAAGGCTAGTGAGAATAATGTAAAATCCATGAATGTAATTTTATGTGGCTTATCAGAAGTAGAATTTGTCAAGGTAATGCATTACACTTCAGCAAAGGACATCTGGGATAAATTCAAACCATCTATGAAGGTGAAATCAAAGTAAAAAATTCAAAGCTCCATACCCATACAAGACAAATTGAAAGCTTAAAAATAAGAAGAAAATTTTGCAACATATCTTCTGTGTGTGGATGAGATTGTTAATATCATCAGAGGGCTTGGTGAAAAAATTGAAGAATCCATAATAGTTCAAAAGGTACTAAGATCTTTACCTTTAATATTTGATGCAAAATTTCTACTATTGAAGAAATGAAAGACCTAGACCAATTGAAGATGGATGAGTTACATGGAATTCTCATAGCCTATGAGATGAGGATAGAATCAGAGAAGCCATAAAAAAGGGAATAAACTTTCAAAGATTCAAAGAAAGATAAAAATAAAGAGTCTAAATCAAGTGATGAACAAGATGAGGAAGAGGCCATGTTTATCAAAAAGCTTAAAAAGGGATAAAAATACAAAGGTAAGCTACCTTTCAAGTGTTTTAATTGTGGTAAAATAGGACATTTTGCTACCAAATTCCACATAAGGATGATAATAATGATGAGGAAAATCATGATGGGAATAAGAAGGAAAGAAAACCTCAAAACAAGAAGAGATTCAAACAAAATGAATATAAGAAAAGGTTTGGAAAGAAAAATAAAAGCCTCTACTCCAAAAGGGATAGTAGCTTAGTTGAGGAAAGTGATGAAGGTATATCGAGAAAGTGATAAAGAATAACTTTTGTTCATGGCTATAGAAATAAAAAATGATGCCTCTACAAGTAAAGACACTTTGGAAGAAGAAGATTTGAAGATGAAGGAGAGGTAGATCTTGAAGAAGAACTCATATGTGCTTTGGGTGAGTTAAAATTGCTCAAGAAAAAGAATCGAAACTCAGATTACAAATTTAGAAATATGAAGAAGAAAAGTGTGCTTTGGAAACACAAATATTACAAAATCTAGAAGAATAGAAAAAATGGTTATTAACCTGAAAATTTAGATTGAAAAATCAAATAAAAGAAAGGGAGAGGTATGAACCCAATTGAAAACAAAATAAGAAAATAGTGAAAGACTAGAATCTGAAATTGTCTCCCTAAGAAAGGAACTTGAGAAAAAAACTACTAAGTTGAATAGATACCTCAAGTTTGAGAAGAGCTCTGAAGTCTTAGATGACATTATCAATAGCTAGAGGTCACCATTTATCAAAACTAGTCTTGGATATGTAGAAATTCATAAGAATATAAAAGAAGATCTTAATGATCCACTAAAGAAAAAAATGTAGATGGGGAAAAGAGTTATGCATATGCTTGAAAGGTCTAGCAGAGCTAAATCTAGTCAAAATAACGAAAACCATGCCCTTAAGAATATCGGTAATCTTCTAAAAAATGATCCAGGACAAATGCAGAAGATCATTTCCTCCGAGATGATATTACATGACCAAGTTTCAAAACTACTTCTTTGGTTATTGCTTTTCATGTAATCATTTTGGTCATAAAGCAGTAGATTGTAGAACTCATACAAGGAATTTCAGTTGGAACAAGAATGAAAGTTCTTATGGGTCTTCAAATAGAAATTACAATTCATTTTCTCCTCTATCAGATTACAATGAGAATGATATGGTATGTTACAAATGTAATAACTATGGTCATATAACATGATTTTTTCAAAATGGTTTTATAGAATCTCCCAGATAGAATGAGAAGATGGATGCCCCTATTAAAAAAAAAGAAAAATCTACAAAATTTATAAAAATAAGAAAGAGAAAATAATTAGGAGAATTTTTTTATGCTTGTACAAAGTGCATTTCATGCACAAGATGAATGAAAAAATGGTATATTGATAGTGGATTCTCAAGGCACATGATTGGGCATGAGAAAAATTTCACACCTTGAAGGAAATAAGTACAGACATGGTAAAATTTAGAGATAATGTCACATGACGCAAATATTTGAAAAAGGAACCCCAACCTTGATAATTGAAAACAAAAACAAAATATGTATTGTATGTTGAAGGTATAAAGCATAATATTCTCAGTGTTAGTCATATGTGTGATCAAGGACACACTATCACATTTTATGTGCAAGGTTGTGAGATTAGGAAGGAAGATTCAAGAAAACTAATTACAAATGCACACAAAACAACTAATAATCTTTATGTGCTCAATGAGATCAAGGGAGAAAAATGCTACATGGGACATCAGAAGAAAGTTTGCTATGGCATAGAAGAATGGGCCATATGAACTTGATAATTTAGTAAAAATCAACACCAAACAAGCTGTAAGAGATATGCCCAAAATTACAAAACCTTCAAACACTCTTTGCAAGCAGTGTCAACATGGGAAACAGACAAGGGTAAGCTTTAGGTCAAAGGAGTACTCTACAACAAAGCCACTAAAACTTGTTCATATAGACCTTTGTGGGCCTACTAGAACACAAAGTCTACAAGGTGAGAGTTACTTTATGTTGTTTATAGATGATTACTCTAGAATGACATGGGTCACTTTATTGAGAGAAAAATCAGAGGCATTTGAGAAGTTTAAAGCCTTTAAATCCTTGGTTGAAAATGAAACTAATTTAAAAATCAAGTGCTTAAGATCTGATTAGGGAGGTGAGTTTACCTCAAATGAATTTGAGGATTTTGTGAGCATCATGGAATAAAGAGGCACTTCTCAGTTGCAAGGAATCCACAACAGAATGGAGTTATAGAAAAAAAAATTGAATTATACAAGATATGGCAAGAAAAATGCTAAATGAATCTAATCTATCAGACACATTTTGGAGAGAAGTTGTTAGCACAATAATTTACATTTTAAATAGAGGTAAAATCAAAGTAAATAACAATAAAATGCCTTATGAGTTATGGAAGGGAAGACTATCAATCTGTAAAACACTGCCGCAAAGTATTTGCAAGTAAGTGCTACGTAAGAGATATGATGAAGACTTGGGCATGTTTGATTCCATATCTGATGAAGGAATTTTCTTGGATATTCCTCAAGAAGAAAATCCTATAGATGTTATAATAAAAACTTGCAAAAATTGTTGAAATTACAAATGTGAAAGTGGATGAAATAAAATATCAAAAAGGAAAAGTATAATAAATTGACTACACAAAAAAAGAATAAAACAACAAAAAGGAAGATGAAGAAAATTTGAAGAAGAAGAGACTGAGTAAAAAGATACAAAGACACCATCTAGATCAGTTTAGAAGAATCATCCAAAGAATCAAATCATTGGAGATAAGGATGTTGGAGTACAAACAAGAAGAAGATTAACAACTACATCTGAACATGCAAATTTGTCCTTGTTATCTAAAATAGAACCTAAAGTTTTTTGCTAAAGCAAGTGAAGACAAACATTGGATTGACATTATGGAAGAAGAGTGAATCAGATTGAAAATAATGAAACTTGGGAACTTGTTCCAAGACCAAAAGACAAAAACGTAATTGGCACCAAGTGGGTTTTTAGAAACAAGTTAAATGAATATGGTAAAGTTGTAAGAAACAAAAGGGGAGGTCCCCCTAGATAGATATGGGCGCTCCCCCGCCCCCCCATAGCCCATAGATAGTTCAGGGTAGGGCTATATCTGGAGGGGGAGGGCCCCTATCTATATCTCGTAGTCTATTTGGTTTGGCACCCTATAGATATGGCGCCCCTATCGTATATGGCCCGATGATATTGAATATACAATTTTTTTCCTCGTTATCTAAAATGAAGCTAAAAGTTTTGCTAAACCAAGTGAAGATAAACATGGATTGATGGAAGAAGAGATGATTGAAAATAATGAAACTTGGAAACTTTTTATAAGACAAAAAGACAAAAAACGTAATTGACACCAAGTGGGTTTTAGAAACAAGTTAAATGAATATGGTTAAGCTAAGTAAGAAAGCAAAGGGGGAGGTCCCCTAGATAGATATGGCGCTCCCCTTCCCCCATAGCCCATAAATAGTTCAAGGTAGGGTTATATCAGAGGGAGGGCCCTATCTATATCTCATAGTCTATTTGGTTTGGCACCCTATAGATATGGTGCCCTATGTATATGGCCCGATGACCTACAATATATAGCTTAGCTCAGGGTGGGGAGAGGGAATTTATCCTATATTCTCCATTCCGTACTCCCCAAGCGGAATGTTTCACTGGTCTCATCCCCCCTTCTGAACTATCTCAAAGGGTACACACAAGTAGAAGGTATTAATTTTGAAGATACATTTGCTCTTGTTTCTCATTTAGAATCCATTAGAATGTTTTTGGCATTTGCATGTTATAATTTTTTAAAATTATATCAGATGGATGTCAAATCAACATTTCTAAATGGGAATTTGGAAGAAGAAGTATATATTGAACAACCAGAAGGATTTATTTTATCAAATGATAAGGATTATGTGTGCAAGTTGAAGAAATATCTTTATGGACTGAAACAAGCCCCCAGAGCATGGTACTCGAGACTAGACAAGTATTTACAATAGAAAGGTTTTAAGAAAGGTGTTGCTGATAGTAATCTTTACATCAAAACTGAAGGTGAGAATCAACTAATCATTGTTGTTTATGTTGATGATATCATTTTGGAGAAAGTAGTGACAAGATGAGTCAAGAGTTTTTTGTTGAAATACAAAAGGAATTTGAAATGTCTATGCTTGGTGAGTTATCATTCTTTCTTGGTTTACAAATTTCTCAATCAAACAAAGGTATATTCATTTCACAAGATAAATATGTTAAAGATATGTTGAAGAAGTTTAAAATGGAAGACTGAAAACTTGTTAGTACTCCCATGGTTACATGTTGTAAGTTAAGAAAGGATGATGAGTCTCCTAAACAAATCAAACTCTTTATAGATCTATGATTGGAAGTTTATTATATGTGACAACATCAAGACTGATGTGATGCAAGCAGTAGGCTTGGTGGCACGTTTTCAAGATACTCCAAAAGAAACTCATGTGCAAGTTATCAAGAGAATATTCAAATATCTAAAAGGCACATTGGATTATGGCTTATGGTATTCAAGAGAAAATGATTTCACTCTAACAACATATACAGACGTAGATTGGGTAGGAAGTGTTGATGATAGAAAAATCACAAGTGGTGGTGCATTCTTTCTTGGAAATAACTTGGTATCTTGGTTAAGTAAGAAGCAAGATTCTATTTCCTTATCTACAACAGAGGCATAGTACATTGCAGTTGTGTCATGTTGCACACAAGTTCTATGGATGAAACAAACATTGAAGGACATCAAGGTAGAGTTTGATTTTCTAATTTCCATTTTTGTGATAACACTAGTGCAATAAACATATCAAAGAATCTGGTTATGCACTCTAGGACAAAGCACATCCCCATCAAGTATCATTTCTTGAGAGATCAAGTTGTAGAAAAATAGGTTAAGTTAGAATATATTGCCACAAAAGAACAAATTGTTGATATTTTTACCAAGCCTCTTCCAAAATAAACATTTGAATATCTTAGAAAAATCTAGGAGTGATATCATTCTCATCTAGTCACTAAAGGGAAGCATAATCTCAAGGTATTTAATCATTATTTTATCCTTTTTCACCCCATAAGTGAATTCAAGACAGAAAATATCAGTGGGTGCACACTCCAAGGTGGAGAGTTTTGAGAATATACACCTTTTTCATTAATGTCAAAAGGGGAGAGTTAAAGAAAGAGGAAGCTATACAACAAGAGATACATAAAAGGAGAATAGTGTAGAAAGGGAGAACAAGTTGCACTCTCGGGTTATTACTATGCAAGGTGGTTGGTGGTTGGTGATTAGTTACCATCGATAAAAAAGGGGAGATTATTGGAATAATTTTCATTGATGTCAAAGGATGTTGAAGGATTTAGCAAATGAAGCAGATTGTTGGAAGATTTTTCTAAACGGGGAAGCTTTGAGTCCGATTAGAAAGCTTGAAATCAATTAGAAGCTTTGAAGTCTGATTTGAGAGCTTTGAAGATTGATTAGAGAGCTTTGGAGTCTGATGGAGAGCTTAGAGTTTGACCAGAGAGCTTTAGAGTGTCATAATTTTTCTTTGGAGTCTCTTCTATTTCTTGAGTTTTATTATAATGCTTTAGAGTCTATCCAAAGTATATGGTTTATCTTGGTCGGGGCCTAATGAGTTTTGAACCAATAGTAATGCATTTATGAGGTATTACTTAATCAAATTTTATGGTTATGTTTGGTACTAAAATGTTCCATCTATTCAATTGTCTAACCTACCTGAATTTGTTGGCTTATTCTATATTTTGGCATTGATATGTTGTATATGTGGCCAAAATTCATCTTGTTTGGTTTCGACGTTAAGAAATTGGTATAATCATGAATAAAAGAAGGTGAAGATGAAATAAGAGATAAGTGAGTTGTGTAGAGAAAACAATGAGGTGTCTTTGTGAAGGAGGAAATGTGAAAGCAAGTGTAGATTTGTGTGAGAGTATGCATCGATGAGAAGAATAATGAATTAATAAGTAGATATGTGAAAGAAGCTAATGTTCGGTGAATGTGTAGCACAAACACAATAAGTGTGCATCATGGATGTGAATCGATAGGGAAATCCAAAGGTCTCTAATTGATAACTTTATATTTGACCGTGGAAAGCCAAAGGCTACAAATTATCTGACATCATTATTTGTTTGTGGGAGACCAAAGGACACAAACTTATGCCTAATAAAATCAGTTTTAATTCCCCATATCTAAAATGACAATAAACTATTCAAAGGTAGTAAAAGGACAAGTTTTTAATCATTAAAGGATTTTGATCGACTCTCTTATGTTACAAAAGTTTAAGACTCATGTGAAAAGATAAAAATTCATATGAAGTTGAAGAGACAACGAAACATGGGAGTGATATATAAAATAAAGTAATCTAATTTCATTATTGTATGCTGAGATCTATAGAAAAAGGAAACTATTGGCATCTATGTTGAAAGTGTGAAGATGTAGAAGAAGAGAAAAGAAAAGATTATTCACAATAGATAGTTGAAAAGTGTACAAAAGAGAGGTGAAGAAGGAGAGGATGATTTGTTGAAAAATATATATAGCATATTTTTTTGGAAAAATAGTGAAGAAGAAGCATAATCGCCATCATCCGATTGAAGAAGCAACTACAGAAGGTGGAAGATCATATTGTTGAGGTTGGTGCCTCTCAAAATTGGGGATTGGTGTCTCTAGTGAGTTGGAGCTCACAAAAATTTGTTGAGTTAGTGCTTGGCTTTGGGGATTGGTGTCTCCAGTAGGTTGGTGCCTACAAATAATTGTAAATCATTTAATTTGGGTTGGATTTGGATGGTGGATCCAAGCAATCTTATTTTTTGGTTTTTCCCAAGAGAGGGTTTTCCACGTAAATATGTTGTTTCTCTGTGTTATGTTGTTTTGAATGGTTTTGCATATTTTAATTTTGGATGTAAGTTTTAATAGCTAAAATATTATCTTATACTTGATTCACCCCCTCTCAATATAAGCATGTGTTTAATAGAAACAACTAAAGAAATGGGTAAAGAAGAAGAATGAATATGAATAAAAATATCTGCCTAAATAGAAGCAAGGAGAGAAGGAGAAATAATGGAAGTCTAAGTAGAAATAGGGAAAGAGAAAGGAGGAGTTTGAAAACTAGTAGGATCTAATATCCCATGATCTCCTCATGCTTCATCTTCAAGAAGAAGAACTAGTAGAAATGAGAATACTATTAGTGAAAGGTCCTAGGAAGATGGAATAGAAGAAGAAGAAACCATCCCTATAGAAGTAGGAACTGAAGAAGTAGAAGGAAAAAAACAAAAATAAGAGGTACAATTGCAACAGTACTCACCATAGGAATACTAAGAATAAGACTAGTTGTTTGTGGAATTTGTGGACTTGTGGCTATCCCAATAGACCTTATAGGGCTTGTCATTTGTATGCTTGGAGGAGAAAAATGAGAAGGACCATATTTTCCTTTTGATGGAGGAGGCAAACAAAAAATAATCTTCTTAAGTTGACTTGAATCAATACCTTAGTCATCTGAATCTTCTTCCTCTTCTTCCCTCTCTACTTCTACTTCTTGTCCTGGCCTAACTTCCAATCCACCAACTTTGTCTTGTTTCCCAATAGGTGCATAGGTAACTTTGAAATTTCTCATATTAATGGCCACCACTTGATTGTCAACCTCATCCTTATAAACTAGGTCATCCTTGTGGGGATGATGTTTATAGTTATAAGTGGCCATGTCAAGAGTGTGCTTATAGAATTGTCCCACTCTTCTTATCTGGTCAAAAGACCTTAGAGTATGATAGTCTAAGTGGAATTATATCTTGTGGGATACTACTCTTTTATCATTTTACCAATCGACCAAGACCGTTGAACCTACTGAGAAAGGTAGAAGAGGATAAATAGACTTTTTCTTCTTTTATTCCTTTTCCACATGATTGATGTTATGGAAAAAGTGATATAAAATATGTTACTTAGCTAGTTTCTCTAAAAATATCTGAGTAGTATAAATGTAATAGAGAGAATCCCCTCTACTCATATCACTATACAATCTAGGGTAACACTAGAAAGCTCCTCAATTTCTCAATAAATTGATGATTCTTTGTCTTACCCTAGGCATAGGGGTGTCATGTATGACATGGAAGATCATAGGGTAGTAGTTATTACAAATCACCTCCATGTTCTTCCTATAGTTATGCATATGCATGTTACTAAAGATCCTAAGGACTATATGTGGGTTTTTGGTGACCAACTGGGGAATCCCTAAAAATGTTGGATTACACACATGGTTTTAAACAAATAAGAAATTATATAGAAATTTTCCTTCTTTTCCTAACACTCACAAGATTATTGTAGAGGTTAAAAGCTAGAAGTTCAGCTAGATTAGGTATCTTTTCATCATCAATGATCATGGCTAGTAGGGGTACCTAGGTCTAATTTCATGCATAATATCTGATGCTCCAAGAATTCTATTCATTAGGTCCATTCCCACTCTCACTCCACATCTGAAATATCTTATATTCATCTTGTTTGTGACAATTTTGGACTTGAAACTAGTCGGGTACTCTATATAATCTTTAAGCACAATCTTAAGGTTATTGCTCTTTCCCCATTGTTCCATTGTTTCTTGATTGAATTAAATATTAGATCGAGGGAGATGGCAAAGTAAGAAGAAATAACCTCTTCAATTATATTACCAATTACATTTCCTCCTTTAGATTTTAAAATTCCTCCTATACAACTTACATTATCACCAAAAATTCCCCAAAGCAAGTCGATACAAGGCATTACCTCTAGTTTTCCAGCTAAAATATGCAACCTCTCTCTGTCTAATGGCCACTAGATCAACCATGCATTTGGCTTTGTCCCAATTTGCATCATCATTGTTTTCTATTAAACTAGTTCCTTCTACCTCCATTTTAAGGTGTTATAATTTACGTCGATGACTTGTTTATCAAAAATAATGTCTCCAAAGAGTTGGTCTAAGTAGAAAGTGTGTAGGTAATCCTATAATTATGATAAGATTTAAAATACTTGAGTAACTATAGGTATGCAAATCTCTCAATCTCATAAAACGGTAATAATTTATTTTACTTTGTGATCACTTGAATTTAGACTTAAAAGCTCAGTTATAGCTCAAATACCAAGTGCTTGAGTATGAAATCCTTTCAAGAGTCATGTAAATCTTGCTAATCATGCTAAAATGGTGGTATACCATTACAACATTGAATTCTAGTCCACCATTTAATAATTTATATGTTTTGCATTGATTTTGAGGCTTTGAGCTACTCGTGGCTTTTGGTTGTTGTTGTGGCTTTAATTTGCCACTTTTTTATTATCCATGCATTCCCATGGATTTTATTTGTCTTTTCACCTCCAAGTTCCATTAATTCCACATGTGAAAGCTTTAATATCTTCATATGTTGTTTTCCTTTGTAAGAACCATGTTAGAATCGAAGGCAAGCCAAAAATTAAGCTCCATGAGTATAAATTTCTTAAATATAACTTCTATTATATGATCTTTCATCGTAGGTATGTTTCACTATGAAGCACAAAATAATAAGAAAGATCTACACATAGTGTCGGAATTCATAACCTTTTGCACCATAATAAGAAAATTACACTGTGGTGGGTCCTATTAGTCATTGTGAAGTGTGAGCCAATAAGAAAGATCCAAGTTACTTCGTAATTCACAATGTCATTCCTTTGATAACCTTGTCAGTTGTTAACTAATAAGAATAGTCCACACTACTTTACTTTTTACATAACTAATCTCTGCTAATAATTTGTCAGAAATACTTAGAGGCAAGCCAATAAGATAACTCCATGTTATTTCGAAAAGTGTAATGTCGATTTAGTAAGCCTTTTGAATGTGTAATGATGTGAAGAGTGCATGAATGAATATCTTCGTGTAGTTTCCTTTCTTCGCAGGAGTTAGGATTTCTAAGATTAGTGAGATACTTGTTATTTTAATTTGCAAATAGCGAATGAATCAAAAGCTCCAGTTATTTCAGAACTATCAAAACTTATCAAGCTTGAAGAGTATCTATTAAAAAGTACAAAAACAAACAAGGGCAGCCACACTACTTTGAAAACCCTAAATCATATTAGAACTTGTAAGTCAAACTATGAATAAACATTAATGGGTAAAGTAATAATATGATTACTATCTACAAGTAGTTATAGACTAAAAACACCCATTTTCTTCATCAAAAAAATCTTGAAATGTCTTACTTAAAACCATGGTTCTTGTTATCGCCAAATCACTACACCCTCCGAATGGCCAAAATGCAAACAAGACGTTCGGTGTGATTGGGTGAGATAGGATCACCTCTCAAGTTGTGGGACTCAAGCTCGAGGTGAATGTTCATGGAGAAGGCTGAATTCCTCTTCCTAAACTAAGTGATGTACTATTCCTAGTGCAATAAAATGGTTATTTAGACTTATGCTAACATTTTCATGGGTTTTAGGAAAGCTATTTGTAGGAAATAAAACCTATACTAAGGATGGTGATGCACCAAATAAAGGGTGTTCTAGACTTAGGAAGGGTTGATTGAAGAGGGTGTTATGCACCACAAGTCAACTTCACGTACTACAACTTAGAGAGGGTAACCGAATACCACATACTAGGAAACATGTGTTCCCTTTGTTAAACTCAATCAGACAAAACAATCTATCAGTCTTCTAGTGAAGAAGGATGAACTTGAGAAGGGTGAACAAGCACCACAACTCAACTGCATGTAATACTCCACCACTTGATAAGCACGAACTCCAAGAACTTGCAATAGAAACTTGAACTTGCACAAGTGTACCTGCAAGCATGAGAAAGGCATAAAGAAGTATAGAAGGATGAAAGGACCAAGAGTAGTCAAAAATACACACTTTTATTACTTCAAAATGTGCACAATGCATCATTACATTCAAAAGAGGCAATGGTTTCCATTACAGTCTTAAAAGGAGGCTTGAAATTCCCCTCAACATACAAGGAAAACTTGCAGAAGAAAGAGGATTTTTGAAAACTATGCACTTGTCTCAGATGTCTAACTTGTCCAACCTGTTGGAATGAGCTTCCAACTTACATTTATAGAAGAATTCTGTGAGAGAGAAGAGGAAAAGTCATAAATTCCTTCCTCAAATGAAGGTACATGATGGTTCATTTATTACAAAGTTGGTTAAACCATTAAGAATCTTCCATCATGTGCCATTAAGGACCAGTTGACTTAATCCTCTTATTTAATTAAAGGAATATTTAAATAAAAATATTTTATTAATAATAAAAAATATTATAAAATATTGAATAAAAATATTTAAAATAAAATTATGGTGGTCCCCCTGAAAAACTAGTTTGCATTGAAAAAGGGGGGGGGTCCATGTGAATAGCGAAAACTAGCTCAACTTAGTGGTTGGCTCACCGAGCCAACTCACTAAGTTAGGCTCAAGCTCCTCCTTCCAAAACCAAGCTCCCATTCGATCGAGCTCCTCTTGTTTGGCTCAATCTTGAATCATTGCAACCATCACCAAGTTCCTCCTATCAAACCGAGCCATCATCAATGAGTTGTTTGGTCTTTACATCGGCTCAGAGAGTTGAGCTCTCAAACCGAGCTCATTATCAAATTCCTCTGACTCATGCAACTCCCGGTTCCTCACATTAGTCCCTTCACATCTTACTCACCTAGTATCTCAGAAATCACCTTAGTGGACATGACCTTATCGTATTCCCATGAGATTTGACCATTCATCATGTAACTTCCAAATCGACCTTAACTTGGTAGTTGGTAGTCGAGCTCTTTCCTCCATCGAAGTCTTGCAACATGGATCCTTTACAGGATCTCACCACAAATATATTTCTCCATGAGCTTTGTTTGACCTAGCTCAAACGGTTTGAGCACTTCATGTTCCTTGGCAGCTCGCCACTCCATGAGCTACCTTCCTCGTTCATTGATTTGTGAACTCGCCTGAGTTGATCCTTCGTTTAAGTCACCTCGAACACAACATCAATGCATCGAGACAATATAGTTAGGCCCTCTGAGCTCCATCCAAGATTTCATTACCTTATCGATGAATTCCTCTGCATCACCACAACTCACCCATATCTACCATGATTGAGCTCATCAAACCGAGCTGAGACATTTGATTTGAGCAACTCATTTGTGATGCAGGGAAACCCAAAGAGTCGATGAAGAGCTCGACTACAATGAGTTTAATTTTCTCTGCGACCGAGATCCCCATGTGATGCATTGCAACACCATAACTAAGCATGAGGTTTGGTTATCTCCATGGGAGCTTGCTACTGAGCTTGACCCTGAGCTTATTTATGTCCATGAATGATGACTTGTCCGTCTAAGCTTTTACATGAGTTACTCTCTCAAGAAAATGACCCACTCAATGTTGCTTAGTCAAGTTCTTAGGACTTCCTCCATGTTGACCCGTCACCGAGCCAATGATCATGCTCTCACCCATTCTATGATTAAAAATATTTTCCCATGCCTTGGCATCAACCAACTCACTCGGTCCTACCTATACTCACTTATCTTGAAAGCTTGAGGCTCATCTTGTGTCATGTTCATCATACCCTTATGATGACTTCAATCACATTTGGTTCACTCTTGTTGGGTTATTTGTTGTGCATGATGTGAACCAAAGCATAGCTCGGCCTGAGCTACCTCCTTAACGTCCATGGTTATGACTCACCTATCCTCTATGAGTTGTCTCCTTTAACCCATACAAGAGTGAATACCATTCCAATTTAAATCAGATTGTGAGTTGAGCTACCTCCTTAATAGCTTGCCACAATAATGAGACTCATCTTTACAATCCCAAGCCCATCTTTTGAACTTGACCATGCATCGACCCATTGGAACATGAAAATGGTCTCAAAATAACTCCTCCTCATTACCTTTTGTGAAACCTTCCACGTAAACCAAGTCACCAAATGACTCACTTGATAACTCGGCAATGACTCGAGACTCCCAAGACTCGCCAAGATCATGATTTTTGACTCACCATGATCTTTCGACTTGACGATGCAATTTCGTGCACATAGAGCCCTATCTTGACTAAGTCATTAGCTTGCTTTCAAGAATAGCTCCACCTTCCATGCTAATAACTCGGTGACTAACTCGCCATCTCACCTGTAGCCTCCTTAACAACTCGACAGATAACTCAGCCATTGACTCAGGCTCCAAGTTGCACGTTTGATTTGTGGAACCTCTCCCTTGGCTTGCCAAGTGATTATTCTTGTTTGGCAATGCTTCTCATGATCCTTACAAAGTGGAAATCTTGTGTTGGTTTTCCATGGCATTGTCTCAACCTAGCCAGTAAAGTTTGAAATTCCCCCATGCATGGAAACCATGTGTTGGATTTCCATCATCAAAAACCCACTTGTCAATGCCTTGACATTCTCCCGTGTTTACATGAATCTACCGAGATTTTTTTCAATGTTTGGTTCAACCAACTTGTTTGACCAAGCTTTTATACTAACTGATTCACTGAGCTCGTCACAATCTTCCTTCATGAGTTAGATCGACTCACCTATGTGCCCAACGATCCACCGAGTTATCCCTTAGCTCGAACCTCTAAGCTGAGTTGTCCATCGAGCTTTGTTTGCATTTGAGCTCATTCTTTTTGCATCAACCCTTGATCGACTCCACCGAGCTCACAACCGCACGATTTTCCCAAGCTCGCGGACTTCTAAATGATTGATCTTGTACTGAGCTCCAAATTGAGCTCCCAACCCAACCGACTCAATCGAGCTCATTCATTTTTAATTCACCAACATGGCCAAGACTCGCCGAGCTCATTCTTAGCTCAACCGAGCTATTCCTAGAGGACACTTAGCATGATGCACTGAGCTACCTTCGTTCGAGCTCACTTTACAAACCGAGATTTGCAAGACTTGACTCGAATGACCGAGATCTCTACCTAGTGAGTTCAACTTGGTTCTCAACATAATTAATTAATTAATTTATTCATTTTATCTTGATGACCACTAGAAGTGGGTCTATTGAAGCCAATAATAGGACCATGTTGTCTAATTTTTCCATGTGTGTAAAATTGGATAATAATTCTATTAAAGCATTGTTAGTCCCAAAATCATAACTTAAACAAAACAATTTGGAAAAATTACAAACCTTCATATACCAAAATGCCCATTTCCTTTGCAAATGAATGACCTACAAATTCAAACTTAAAATCATATCTTTATTAGAAAAAATTTAGTCCCAAAATCATAATGTGGGCATTAAAATGTGACAAATTTACAACTGAAACATGGGAATTAACTGGACTTAGATGTGAAAAAGACAGGAAAAATATATGGGAATATGTGGAGAATTAGGAAAAGCAGCATATTAAATCCACGTAAGTTGTAAAATCCATAAGTACTAGCCGACATCATGTCGACATCAAGTCATATAATATATTAATCTAAAACCATGATTATGATTTATGATTTATGAGTGGGTTAATAAATAGAAGGTGGTGTCACACATTAATGTAGCTTCCACAAATATAATATTGGCTCAAATATAAATATTTTATCATGAGAACTCAAATTCTAATTATAGCAATATTTATTTCTCAAAAAGCAAGACCAACTTCAAATACACTTTTCTATTTTGTCACAGTTCACAAAAATTTAAATTAAATGCACAAGTGTTTTGATCTTCTAGTCATGGTGAATTGCATATAAGGACAAATTCGGTATAATTCTCTAACCTCTCAAATTTCTCTCTCTCTCTCATCATGTGTTGTTTAAGTTGTAGAGTTTCCCATTAATTTTTTTAATTTATATTTACCCAAATGGTTAACATTCTAAGGAGCTTATTGTGAATAATACTTTATGTTAGTGATGTTGAATTAGAATTTTTAATCATATCTTAACCTCGCCTAATCCCATGGAGTCAGTAGGAGATTTTTCTTCATTGACAATGTCCATTTTGGTTTTCTTGTTAGGATATCTATTATTACCCCTTTCTTTCAAATGTATCAATTCTTGTTTTAGAATGAAGGATATTTTACTTTTGAGGATGGCCTAAAGCCTATTTGGAAAAAATTCCACCCAAAATTTATGGGGGTAAGAGGTGAAAGCCTCGACAAATAATCTTTGACAAAAGTCATTTCTAAGTTGTCAAATAAAGTAGGAAGATTGGAGTGAAAGGTGTGCAAGGCCTTCAAATGGAGAATTGTGAGTGTGGCATTATGCTTGAAGGAGAACTATGATTCATGATTACCGGGGGAAGGGGAAGATGACCCTTCTCCTATGGTGGAAAAATGATGCAAGATTGATTGGCCACACTTAAAGGGAAGGATGAGATTCTAAAGGTTTTATGTGGCCCTCGTTTGTCTGGAGGATTTTTGATTGAAATGGGGATGTTTTTTTCTACATTAGTCAAATTTCATACATATTTCAAGCCATAAATGATTATGATGAATTTCATGAGAGGAAGGAGAAACTACTCGAACTAGTCTCGGTCCTCTTGCTCGTATGGAGTTATGAACAAGAATAGTATTCTATAACGTATAACTATTTTATCAATTTGTGTGTTTTTATGTCAAGATTGTTGTTTCCTCCTATAGGATATTTTTGTAAATTCAGATAGTATAGTTATATTCCTTTATTTATACTTGATGTGTGTGTGTGTGTGTGTGTGTGTGTGTGTGTGTGTATATATGTATATATATGTGTGTGTGTGTGTGTGTGTGTGTAAGTGTTGTGTGTGTGTGGCCCAAAGTTTCAGGGTAGGGATAGACCCCCTCTTCTATAATGTAAAAACAAAACAATAACATGAAAACTAATAACTTGTGAAGATACAAGATTTCCTTCAAAGTCCTATGTAAAACAATACTCTTGGACATTTTTCCAAATCTTAATCAGATGCATTGGTTCTTAGTTTATTTGTATTTTTCTTTTTGTTCATAGTTTGGTCTTTTTGGGGCCTTTCTTGTTGTTATTGTTTAGTTTTGTGACTGTTGTAACATTTTATTATTAATAGAAGCATTCTCAATTTTAAAAAACACTGAAACTACTCTATTTTCTTGTTCAATATTTGGAAAATTTCATTAGTCTTCTTAGTGCTAGAATGTCAAGTGAGTGTCAGTGAAATAAAGATAATTTATTACTTTCATTGGAGAGAAAATTTGACAAAGGACATTTCCCAAATCAGTTTTAATAATTAAATAAATAACACTAGATTCTCCATTTGATCTACAACTATTTTTTGTATGTTTTTACCATTTTTGCCACTAAATTGAGGCCCATCTTTACTAGATTTTCCAAAACTATGAAACTAGTTATAAGGACATTTACCATGATTTCTACAAGTTTTTTTTTGTGGGTTCCTTAAAATTTTCCTAAAGAATTGAGATTAGGTCGCGAAGACTTGTTTTGCTACATAAAATCTGTTTGTATATGGTTATAGACATTATTTGGGTTTCTACTAGAAAATTTCTTGGGAGTTGAGGTTGGGATGCGAGAAGACCTTGTTTTCTACTAAAATTTTGATTTCATATGGAATATTTGACTACTTGGTTTTCTTAGGAATTTGGAAAAAAAAATTAGTATGGATTTTATGAAGTTTGGGTGTTTTTTTACCCTTATAGTAACACAAATATTGTAATGATTGTGTTCTTGATTGTTAAGACAATGCCGAGGGACTCATTAACTCTCTTTTTACTAATACAAAAACTTATTTTTCCTATAAAATATCTTTTAAATGTCGAATATATATATATATATATATATATATATATATATATATATATATATATATATATATATATATATCGTTTATTTTTCTATTAGTTAGCATTTATCGTATTTTATTATTTTTATGATAGACATTTCAATCTCCAAAAAAATCTTAGTTTTCATCAATATTATATGATACGATGGAATATGAGAATCTTATGCTTAAAGATGATGACAAAGGAAAATGCATTGAAAAGATGTCCAAAAGAGTGATAAGTGTTTGGCATTTCTCAATTGTTAATACATGTCATATGTTAAAACAAAGAGAAAGAAATGATTTTACATTTACCCCATTATACCATGGTATAAGCAATAAAAATATGTGTTGTGAAGAAATTATTAATTAATTATCTAGTTTAAGGGAGACATCGACATTTTGAGAGAGAAAATGTAGTTGAAAATAATTAATTCAATGTATATTGCCTGGCTTTTATTATAAACCCAAGTTTGTACAGAATGTAGTTTTATGTAGTTTTTTATTATGGTGTCTATAGACACTCAAATTTTGTATTTTCACTTTGGAAAACCTTTATTTGACTATGTACTCTTGTTATGCTAAACAAAAATTCTCCATTCCCACTTAACACTTTCGAGGTCCATTGTTCAACTTGTTTATCTTTACACACTGACATGTCGAGACATCCCGAGAATTCAATGCATAAAATCTATATAGAAATATCAGTTTACCAATTCCAAATCTCATTAAACATGTTCTATGATCCCATCCAAGACCACACCATATGGTCCTGACCTCTTTGTACAGTCTTAGATTGACATGTCTTCCAACTACACTTTAAATTTCAAATCTTTCTTTAGGTCTTATACTTTCTCTAGGTCGACCTTTCTTAGATAAATCATTTATAGAACCCTATATAAGTAGCTAAATACTACTTCATTTACAAAAACCTAAAACTCAAAAAGGCAATGCACTAGAGAAATCACTTCATACACTTACAAAAGGCATCCAAAACACATTAAATCCCATAATTACATATCTAAAGTCATTAGGAAACATCCACATTAGGTCTAAAGTTACAAACTAGGTTAAGGTAGTTGTTTATCTCATTTACAAGCATTAAAACATCCTCTCTCCAAGTGTTTTAGCAAGATCCAATTCAAAGAAAGCATGGTCAAAGAAATTTCCAAATCTAATTGATCTATATAGATATCACATCTAGGTGGAGAACGACGTGTGATTTGAGGCCTCATCAAAGTAGTACAATATCGGTGGTGCATAGGGGTGCATATAACCTTTTTAATGTTTGTTTTTATAGGACTCTTCATCCATGACTAGGGTTTAAGATGATGATCAATTCACATGGAGAGCTTCATTGTGTGTGACAATTGGGGTTTGATAGAAATGGAAAAATCCAGAAAGGTGAGTAACCCAAAAAAAATTGGAAGCTAACTTAGAGTAAGTCTAAGGTCATACGAGAAGGTCCTAGAGCGAAGCATAATATAGTCTTGAATGTGTTATATGGTCCTAACCTAGGAATATTTCCAATCCTAACCCATTTTATGAGGGTTTCTAGGTTTATTTCTCCCATTTTTTGTATTGTACAATCTCATATCTTTCCAAAAATCATTCATGACAAGTTAAGTGCATCTATACCTCTATTTTGTACTTTTAATTGCATGTTAGGTTAAGTGGTGTGTTGTAATATTTCTTATCTGATTTGAGTTGTAAATATGATTTAGTATTTATATCGTATCATCCTTGTTAGATCGATAATCAAATATAATATATCATATATCTAATTAAATTGACCTAAACATTAATTTAGGGTAAACATTTTGGTGAACTCGCTTTTGATCAAACCCTTAACCTACTATAGGATTTACTAGCTCTGGTATATTAAGCCTATTAATACCCAACCCTAATGTTCTAGGGGTTTCTTATGCTCTTAATAAGTGTTCTATTATTCTTTTCATATGTATCACCATGTTTTATCCTCTATCTTCTATGCTCAACGATTCAGCTCTAACAATTATCCCCATATGATAACATTTTCCAATATCCCTCTAACCAGGTCCATGTTTATTCTTTGCTTATCGGTAATATTTCTTATCTTGATACCACTTTCCAAATGGATGATACCCCTCACTTGTGTAGATATACAATTTAAATGCATTCTTGTTACCACTAGGTTCCCTCCACACTTCAGCTTCGACTCTATTGTTTCCATTTTTATTGTTATCACCACAAGTGATACTAATAATCCATAGGGGAAACTCATCTTTTCCACCTCTACCTATAGCCCCTATGGATAAGGTAATTGCACCTTCTAAGGAGTATGACCTATTAGAACAACTTAATAATACTCCTAAGATATCTCTTTTGGAGCTCCTCCAAAAGCACCTAGTATATAAGGATATTATTCAATTTGCTTTGGGATCATTTACATTACCTACTAATAATCAAGTAACTAATTTTTTATTCTCTCATAGATAATTTTTAAATTCCTTGAATAGGATATCACCTTCATAACCATTGATATCCCTACTATCTATGATTTCAATACCTTCCCACCTCTTTTCATCACCACTTGTGTTCAACATTTTCTTATTAAGTGGGTCTTGATTGACAATGGCTCTAGTATCAATATTTGTCCTAAGTCTCTTTTATTGCAAATGGTTCTCTCCTCTAGTGTAATTAATACTATTATTACTATTATTCACACATTTGATTATACTACTTGCTCCACCCAAACACTATTACTTTAGATCTTCATGTGGGCCTTAAGACATTGTAAACCACATTTCATATCATAGATAATGTTCTTCATTACAACTTACTCTTGGGTTGTCCCTAGATACACGATATGCAAGCTATTCCTTCTAATTTCCACCATTGTTTTAAGTTCATCCATGATGGTTTTGAACACACCATAGACATCGATCCTAACCCATTTTAGTATTTTCAACTTGAAATTTCCCATCCACGTCTTCCATTAGTCACCCTCCATTGCAACCTATTCCTTTAGATCACCTTGATACTTATGTTGTTGGTGAAACCATTCACTCTTTTAATCCCATTCCATCCTCATCCCCATAAAATGCTACAACCCCTAGCATGTCATTGCTCCCTCACCTTCTATCACCCTCTCACAACCTGCATTTACTATACCCCTATTAGATAATACTATTCAACAACATGATGCACTTGATTATTCTATTAATAGTGATGATGATGTCATTGACATCATTGATGGAAATTTACGTAACCTCAATTTCAACCCAATTGATGAAGATAAATCTATGTTTCATTCCCTTTGTCTCTACTTGACTTGGGCATTGTTGACTTAAAAAATAATGTCTTTGATATTTGTACTATCAATCACCTACAAAATATGGTTAACACTTTGGATTATCTACCATGTGTACATCTTATTTCCATTCAGTTCTCATCTTGATACCCCATATAGTTTTGTTTGCATATCGTGATTGATCATGGCTTCCTCTTTTCCCTTCTAGGTGGCATCATTCTCATCTTAATCTCTCCCACCAACCTAGTATCCCATTTTTCCACTATCATCACATTTATGGACATGACATTGATCATTTCCAAACTTTGATCACTTTATCAATGAGCTTAAAACACACAAACATATTGTTTTACTACCTACAACTACACCCTCCCGACACATTTATCCCTCACAATTTTACATATCTCCAATGAGTTTTCATACTTTGATACCTTAACTAGCACTATTTACATTCATGATAAATATTGGCCACATGTTCTACTCAATTTGCATACAAACAAGAATATATGTACCTATGAGGAATTACCTTCTGGACTTAGGACTTACACATTTTGATATTACACCTCTTTAACAACCATAATGAATTTTCAAGGATATGATATGATTATGGTTTCCTTGACCATTGCCTTATCATAACCAAAGTTTGGGTCTTTCTAATCCCCAACCCACACAATTGGATTTTGGATGACCTTGGTTGTGGACGTATCTTTGGCATGCTCACCTCAAATAAGTCTAGCATTACTTTCCCTTGTTAATTGGCATGACTACTCTTTGGAATGATCACTCCCCTAATTATCAACCCAACCAAACACATTGAATTCATACTATGAAAGCCCAAGGTACTCCTTACACTAATGAAGAATACATCACAACATTGTACTTCTATCGATGAACTAGATTGTTCCTTGACCCTCATTACACTGAGATTCATAACATGGCAGATCCTACCCCTAATGGGTTTGACCCTGATATTGATGATATCTTGGATGAAAATTGGTAGTCTTTTTGTTACCTATATCTTTTGTGTATATCTATTCATTGTGATAATACAAAACATTCAAATATTTATAAAAAGCATAAAATTAGGACTGTGCATTTTCACTTGAGTTCATTGCAGTTTATATTATACATGTTATTTTTCACTTTGATTTGATAGATATTATTCTTTATTGATTTACAAACATATGTTCACTTGGTATATTGAGCTAGATACATAACACACATGTTGTTAAATGCTTATAGGGGCACACATGTCTCCTTACATTCACATCATTTATGGTCGATCTCTCCACATCCTACAAGTTTTATTATTCTATTATAGTTCATTTACACTTCCTCGTTTACACTCAATTATCTATATTGTGTAATTGCTACTTTTTAGACTAATAGGACTAACACATGTGTCTTGTGCAACATTGACATATCTTGTTTCATATATATAACCTATGTCGGTTACTACATCATATTATCATGTCTTGACATATTGGTTTCATGTATACATGCATGTGTGTGTTACTATTGAATGTTTTCCTTTTTGTGGCCTATGTGCCTTGATTGTCTTGTGATACCATGGGTGTCTCATATTTGTGGCATCATCATTATCTTGTTTTCAATTACTTGATATTGTTTCCAGGCCTATAAGCCTTTATTGTCTTATAACACCATGGATGTCCCATGTTTGCAGGCCTAAAAATCCTTTTTTTGTGCTCTTGTATGACATTGTTTGCAAATTGACTACATTGATGTTGTTTGTGTTTTTCTACATGTGTTGTTTCTACTAGTTTCTTTCGTTACTACTATCATTGTTTGTTATTAGCATTGCTTTTGTTGCATGTCATGGTTTCCATTCTGCACAAACACCTTTTCTCCCCTTTACACATTTTTTTCAGACATCAACAATATACACCTATTTATTTTGAGCCACATGCTCAAACATGGTTTTCGCACATGCCTAAAAATAAGGGGAATCTATCCAATTTTATCCCACACTTTTAACAAACATAGAAATAATTTTAGGGGTAGATGAAAGTACAAACATAGTACACACACCCAAAAATGTAATTACATATCGAGTTTTTACAAAATCAACACATGTTCAAAACCATATCATACGGTCTTAACCCCCATATTTTTCTAAACAAGGGAAATTTTAGAAAAATATTTCAGCATTTTCAAATTTTGACTTGCATAAATAGGGTGTACATAGTTTTCACAATTTAGATCAATACATGGGGCATGAAATACTTCATTCCCTCTTCACACCGGGTGCTCGCTTTTAGTTTCAATTTCAAGAATCTAGGGGCATAGGTTTCCTTCCTAGTTCAAATTTGTTAGCACATATCCAACATTTTTCAAAGTGTTTGCTTCAGCTTATACTTAATTGTTCAACATATGGCAAGAGTGTGGTGGCACCTATTCTATTTTGTATAGTATGTCATTATTTACAAAATTGGGTCTAGATCCATCTACAACAATGTGATCTGGGGTTATGGAAGACAATGAAGTAGCTAAGATCTTCATGGGTGAACTTTCTCTCCTACTACACTTTAAGGGGAAGATATCATAGTTTCGAATAAATTTGATACACGTTTTTCTTCCTTTTACATGGGTGCATTTGTATCTTTTTCTTCTTTTATTCTCTTACACATTTTTTTCGTTGGGTTCAATGCACCTAAAACTTTAGTTTCTCCTTGTCATTGATTGGGGACTGGTCACCCCTAATCCTTCAGTGAATTTTAGCAAATATAAATCTCCAAGCACAAACAAACATGTGTATTCTTTCATTGTTTATCTATTTTCACTTTATATATACAAATGTAAATATTTTCCATTATAAATTTTATTTGAGTTAAGATCATTTATCTATCATTTAAATTGACTACACTATATGTTGCAGGTTTCATCATAGAGCATGCCAACCCCAATCACAACAATGTAACTACAAAACAAACATTCAAGAAAAGACAAAGTGTGTTTATAGGCTCAAATACAATTTCCTTTAAGCATGAAATTTCTAATTTCATACTAAAGTAGGAAAATGTGGACATTCAAATTTGGTATTTGTACTTTGGAAACCCTTTATTTGACTATGTACTCTTTTTATGCTAAACACAACTTCTGTGTTCTCACTTAGCAATTTATAAGGTCTATTGTTCAACTTGTTTATCTTTACTATAGACACAAAAATCATGCACTTGGGTATATTTCTAGGTCCTAAAAGCATGCTTAGAATTTACATGATTCCTAAGCAAGAAAACTAGTGGTTGACAACTATATTTGGCCTCTTTTCTTTGTTTTTGTTTTCTATTTGGTCTTACACACCCTACAACCCAGTTGGGATTTTACTTATTTATCTTTCATGGCTTCAGACACCAACACCCAGCCAGGACAAAGCAATGCCCATGCGATCATGTCCCCTATGGGCACCCCGACCCTTTTTCACCTTACTCGCTCCTTTTGGGTATTTTTTATCTTTTGGGCATCTTTTTCACTTATGGGTCAGCCTTCTAGTTGTTAATTATGAAATTCAAACAAGGGAATCATATAAATACATAGTTATGTATTCAAAATAAGGGTCAAGCACTAAACATTACTATTATCACCTAAGCTTGCATCCAAAAGGGCACTTAAAACACTCCAAATTATTCATCTAGATCCACTTAAGGGATAATGGAATCCATACTCTACATACACAACATAGGAAGGGGAAGTTTTTCTATTCCATCCATATTTTTACATTCTAAAGAAAATCTATCTTGTTATTAAGTGTAACTTGCATAAGGGTATCCTAGGGCACAATTTATACACACACTCACTAGAACTACATGGATTTTGAGATGTAGTGCAATGCTCAATCATAATTTCACTCTCGGGATGACCATCGTGGTCATCTCGACTCCCCATTCTACATTTTCCTTTTTAGGTTTAATGTGGTTTTTGGGATTATGTAGGTGAAACATTCTTTGTAGGTTATAGGTACCTCCGGTGATCATTGTGTGACTATCGTGTGATTAAAAAATAACGACAACAAAGACCTCTCCGACACACCGAAAGTAGATCTTGAGCTCCTCTGAAGTCACCACTACTTAGAAGTGATATCTAGTGCCTAGGCGCCCCTTTCCCACCATGGGAACCTATTTTTGACTTCATTCCTACATTTCATTATTTACAGTGAGAAATAATGACACTCTTCCTAATCTATTCAACATTTTTCTCGGTCTAGATCAGTCCTAGATCGTACGAAAATCAGCTAAGTCCTCTCTCCTTCTTCATTACTTAGGGTTTTGTTGGTGAGAAAATTTTCTTGTGGACAAATTTGTGGGTTTCAAGCCAACACTATGGGAATTAAGTCCCTCTGCTTCAATCTGCAGTGCGGCTCCGTATGTGCATGCAAAAAGGTGGATTTCAATGGTGGCCTTTCAACCGAGAGATCCAAGGGGCACTCCACCGACCCGTGGCAAAGCTAGCAATTTCTCACTAGAGAAGAACTTTATCCGAGAAGGGAAAGGGAGTGAGAATGGAGGTAGGAGAAACTAATGTTGTGATTAGAATATCAGATGCCCACACACATTAATTAGAAATTTTATTTACATGCATTTATAGTTAGAAGAAAAACAAATCCGTAGGAGAAGCTACAAGAAAAATAAAATTCATTGGTCGTAAAGTACCAATGAATTTCTCGATCAAAGAGGTGAAAATTACTTCTTTTATTATTAAAGCTAAGGCAGAGTTTGTACAGAGCTTTGAGAATGGAGGAAATTTGAGAGAGAACGAAGATAGAAGAAAAATGGTATTTTTCTCTTTTTCAGGTACAGAAGCACTCTGGTATTTTTTGAAATCAATCTCTAGCCCTTGGAATGACATCGAGAAGCCATTATATTCTTTGCAAGAAACCGTTACAACTTCACAAATCCTCAATGCCTTTTAAATTCCTTTGTTGTAAAGAAAATGCTCATGGTGGGTTAAAAACTAGATCTTGCAAAACAACTGTTACATTTGATTTGCTAGTTTAAATACAAGCTGTTTGATTTGCTCCTCTAACTCTGAAATTGGGTTGTCCATGTGGCAGGAAGGGATTAGAGTGGTTACAGGAAAGCCTTTCACATTTTGTGATTTTTTGTGAGGTTTGGAAATTTGGAACAAATTAGCCCATAGCCCCGCTTTGACTTTTCAACTTAGACATGTGGCACGTTCTTATTGGAAATGGGGTGCGGCTCTTTTCTAAACAATTTAACCTTTTTTGGAAAAAGGCTCAAAAACTCAATCTCCTCCATGGCCCACTTTCTCCGATTTGACTTTTCAACTTAGACATGTAGCACGTTCTTATTGGAAATGGGAGCGCGGCTCTTTTCTAAATATTTTAACCTTTTTTGGAAAAAGGCTCAAAAACTCAATTTCCTCCACTGCTGGCCCGCTTCTCCAATTTGACTTTTCAACGGTGGGCCCGAGACCTTGGAGCCATGGAGCATTCTAGAAATTTTACTTCACTTTTGGGAATTTGGCTAAATTTCCAAAAGTGCCCTCGATGACCCGCTCGTCCGCTTTGACTTTTCAATAGTGGGCTTCACCTTTGACTTTTTCCCTGCGGCTCAAAATTTGACATTTTTCTTTATATCCCGATTGGGGTGCGGGTCACTTTTTAACTTTTTACCTTTTTGGGACAAAAAGAGGCTCATAAACTCAAAGCTCTCCACTAGCCCACTTGCTCCGATTTGACTTTTCAATGGCGGGCCCGAGACCTTGGTGGAGCCACGGGAAAATTTACCATTTTGGCCAAAAGTGACCAAAAGTGTTAAATTCACTAAAAATCCTGCTCCTCCCCATCCAATAGGATCGACCATGTAATTCAGTATATATTTACCCCAGGGTAAAATATAATACCCAGCAAAGAAGCATGTCGGAGGGGTTGGAAAACCTGACATCAAAGGCATGTCGGAGGGGTTGGAAAACCCGACATCAAAGGAAATCGGGTCTCAAAGTCGGGAATACACGGGTGGGGAAGCACAGAGCGAAAGCATGTCGAGCAACCTTCCGAACTCCGATGCGCATGCAAGTTCATCTTCCACCTCCGAAACAAAGGAAAGCTCGGAAATACCGAAGTGGGTTTCGGGAAAACGTAAACATCAAGCTGAAAGCATGTCAAGCCATCCTCCAAGCCCGATGCAAATGCAGAGGAGAACCTCGAACCCGACGGGCGTAAGCCTTGACGTGGGAAATATTCGAGATCGCCATAAATTTTTGCAGGGAGCTCGAATTCACGCAAGGTCGGACTTTTCGGAAAGCTCTAGACATCCTCTACCCAACTACGATGGATATCTTTAATTAGGTGGGAACAAGTTCTTAAAAATGTAAAATACACTTCGCCACTTTGTTGGGTTGTTGAGATTCTCACCTACCGCCATATTATGAAATGAGTTAGGTGCGAGTCTTGGAGGTGGTTGGGGTAGAATTCGAATCATCCTCTTCTCCCTCTTTTTTTTTCTCATATAAATGGCAAGGAGAGGCTCTTTGAAAGCGTTGGACATTTTCATTTTGCATCCCCTTTCTTCCCTTGCTTGCAAGAGAATTCGTGGAGTTTTCAAACCTCCCATATGGGTTGTAATACCGCTTCTTCTTCTCGCCTCTTGGCCTTTGCAATGTATTGTATCGACTCTTGAGCAATAATATATATATATATATATATGTCTGTGATTGAATTTTTGACCCTCTCATGTATTCGTTGTTGCCATTTTGATCTCTTATTGCGGTTTGGTTACCTGTGCATGATGTTTGTATTGCATCTCTGTGGTCTGTGTTAAATTTGCAAAGCGAGTGTTTAACATTCCTCGGTGCATCACCTCCGTAGTTTAGGTTTTATTTTTATGCATTCTCTACCCTGTCTCCTTGGCAAGTTAGATTAGGTTTTTGGTAAACCCTCTGCATTTTATTCGTGCATCTAAACAAAGGAATAGGAGCCGGCCTTCATCCGGAGAGCTTTTTCGATTTTGCAAGGTCCCACACTTGAGAAAAGCTCCATGTTGTGCAATCGCACTGAGATTCTCAACCCATCGTGTTGCAGAGTCCCAGAGTCTTGTGATTCGACACCAATAGTTTTGGCACGCCCGGTGGGACCAAGAGGTCATTCCATAAAGTTTTGAAGGATTTTTTCATGAAATTTGACTGAGAAATTGCAAGTTTTGAAATTTCAGATTTTACTCCTTCCAGGATGAACTCTGAAATCATTTTTCAAAGGTTTATCTTGCTCAAAATAGGTCAAAATTTCAACAGTTGGTAGATCTAAGGGTAATCTTCAAAAGGGTATCTTTAGTTTTTTGATATTTTGATTTTAAAAATTTAGGTATTTAGTGATTTCGGGTTTTCGGGGTCCGAGAACATCAAAGCAGCAATTCGGGTTTTGGGGGATGTCGGGCATGTTCCAGGTTCCGACACATAGCAATTCGGTTTTGCGAGTTGCATCGCATGGCCCGAGTTCCACCTGTACTTTTCGGGGATCCACACGCACAACAAGGCCCGAATTCCGGATTGAAGATTGTTTCCTTTGGGTCCTTCAATTTTTAAATTATATTTTCAACATTGTCAAGTTTGGTGTGTAACTTGGAAAATATAGCCTTTTAGAGGCTTGTTCTCTAACACATCCGGCGACTCAAAGGGATAGAGTTCAGTGGTGTAGCAGCAAGCAAGTTTCCTGCACATGAGAAGAATTCGAACCAGTCTAATACTCGAGAAGAGGGGCTATTTGTCCACTTGCAACTATCACCAGGCAGAGGAAGGAGAGGAAGAGGACCACAAAGATCACCATCTCGACCTAACAGGACTTTATCTACACCTCCACCTGGTAGGCCTTTTCTCACATCAACCAAGGTTCTTAGGCCAATCATAATGGCACATCTACCACCGAATCCTTTGTCAATTTCACGGCAAGCAGTAGTCACTTGCCCTAAATGCTCAGAATCAAATTCTAGTTGCAGCGCTAAAGAATATCCCCTATTTCACAGGAGAAAATCATACTACTCCTATTGATCACATCCAGGATATTGCTAATGCATGTGCAATCCACGAAATAAATGAAATGGATGTTGCTTAAGTTGTTGGCTTCATCTTTCAAAGGTAAGGCCTTACAATGGTTTAGGAGCCTTACAATAGGGTCCATTACTTAATTGGAACCAAATTTGTTCGGCTCTTTCATGCAACCTGATTCGGGAGAGGGCGACAATTTGTCCTTATTGGAACAACTCGACAATAATTAAAAGGGCTCCTAACGAACAAATGACGATTTCAACTTCAGTTCCAACGGACGTGGGACAGATTCCAATAGCTGTTAGTTAGCCAACCGCCGAAGGAGCATTCCTTTATTTCTTAAAGGCTATAAATTCAGACATAGCCATGTTGATCCAATCAATGGGAGGGACAACGCTGCCAGGGGCCTACGACATAGCTATCGTGAAAGTAGAACTGCTTGATCCAAGCTGGTAAGCTTGCACCAAGGCCGCCATTGCCTCTCTATCTAGATATGGGAAATCCTACAACCAGTCAAGCACCAGAGTTGAATCCCATTCCAACTCCTAGAAATCAAAGCAATAATGAGGCATCGACTTCTTCAAATACTTCAAAGGAATTGCAGGAGGTTATGAAACAGCTACAGAACCTTGGAAATGAGCTAGTGACTATCAAAAGACAACAAGCTCAAAGTGCTAGACCATATCAGCCTCAAGCGCAGTACCAGGCTAGGCCCTCATACCAATAGAATAGACCACCACCTCAGGCTACAAATCAAAACCAAAACCAGGACAACCTCAAGCTGCCAGGCCATTTCGACCGTATGATCCAAATGCAACGACATCCTCAAGAGCCTTGGTTCCAACACAAAACAACATGGCACAAGAGTACAACTGGTGTTACCCTTGCAATCTACCCCACAATCAGTCAGCATGTTTCAATGGTGCACTGAATCAGGCCTTGATGGTGCAAACCATTGGTGTGCCTCAAGAACCAAGCCAAGAAGGGAACCAGCAGCAAGAAACGCAACAAGAAGGACCTCCAACAGAAACCACATTGGCCAATTGGCAAACGGAAGACTTCTGTGGAGTTAACCAACAACCTTTTCAAGGTGTGGCTGCCAACACACGGTCAAAGAAGAGCATAGAAGAGGGACAACCATCTAATCCAGTTGTTTCTCAACCCACTCTTACACAACAAGGGGTCAGTAGACCAAACACAACTCCAAATGTGCAAAATCAACCTAAGGTACCTGTTGTAGCAACACACGCACCTGTTCAAGCTCCAGAAAAGTTTGCACCAAGTAAGGGGCAACAAAAGGATAATTCATCCCCTTTCAACATCATCGATCAAATGAAGAAGACACATGTGAACATTTCCATGTGGGAATCACTGGCGATCCTAGGGCAACGAGATTTATTGCAAGCTGTAATGGCTAATTGGTCTGCCACAAATGTATCAAACCAGGGACATGAGAAAGTTCTCACTAATGCAGTGCAACATGATGGGGGCCAGACAAGAAAAATTTGAAGCCTCCACCATTCTATGTTTCGTTGATTGTTGGAAACCACTTGGTACACAACTGCATGATAGATTCAGGGGCAAGTAGTTCAGTGATGCCAAAGCAAATAGCGGATCAACTGGGTTTGAAGTATGAGCCAGTGCTGAAAGGAGTAGTGCAGCTAGATGGAACGGCAGTAGGAACTGTTGGAGTCATCAAGGGGTTAAGCCTAACACTACATTCATGTCCTAATGTTACAGTTCTGCAAGATGTGTCTGTAATTGACCTCCGCCACTCTTTGCGTTGTGTTTATCAAGAGACTTCACTGTACAAAGATCGGTGGATATTTATCTGCAGATTGGTCACACATGATTTTAGGACAAGGTATGGAGCTAAAGCAACAATCAGGTCAGAATCAATTGCCAATTTCCATATTGAGCCTCATGTACCAAGTCCTATCAATGCAAATTGCTCGGCTTTTGATCAGGAGGAGTGTTCAAGTGATCTAGAAACAGGTACTAAGGTCGAGGGAATTCCTGATTTAACTTTGGATGAATGGGCAAACAAAAGTCATGAATTTGACCCATACAAGGAAATTGAAGAATCTGAATTGGGTGTGTATTGTGTGCACGAAGAAAATTCACCCATTCCCGACATCATTCAGCCTGAACAAAAGGATGAAAGCAAAGTTTGGAAATTATTTTTGATGGTTCGAGAAGCAGACAAGGTGCTGGAGGTGGTGCAATGTTAATTTCACCACAAGACATCAAATATTTTTCAGCTTTTCGTTTCAGCTTTTCTGTTCAAACAACACAGCTGAATATGAGGCCTTGATTCATGGACTTCATTGGGCCAGGAAAAAGGGCATAAAGAACTTGCAGGTGTTTGGAGATAGCGAGCTAATCATCAACCAAGTCAGGGGACAACATGCTACAAAGAACGACCTACTGAAGAGCTACAAGAATAGGGTATGGGACCTCATTGAGGATTTCCAAGCTTTCAACATTGTGTCCATACCTGGAAGAAAAATGAAGCCGTAGATAGGCTCGTAGTAGTTGGAGCAACGTTTGATGTGGTTGACAACATCAAAAGGGAAAAAACACAGCCACATATCCATGTGATTGTGAGGCCAGTAGTTCCAGATAATAACACAAGCTGGCAAGTGTTTGAGAATGATCAACAGATCATCAATTTCTTACAAGAAGAATCTGAATTCTCAGCTAGAAATCAGGATAGGCTAGAGCAGCAAGTATGGGGATCAAGTAGTGCAGCACGGACAAACATGCTTCCTAAGGTTTTAGTAACATTGGAGTCTATCTTCAACCCTAACGACCGAGTTTAAGTAAGGAAAAGGCTAATATATAGGTCAAGAGAGAAGATTCAGAGCCAATTCTGGTTGGGGAAGGCAAAATACTTCAAATTGGTAAAGTGGCCACTGAGCAAGAGAAATCAGATTTCATGCAGCTTTGCCAAGAATTTCCAGATGTCTTCGCTGGAGCTATGAAGACTTAAGAGGATTCGATCCAAATTTGGCACAACATACCATAGAATTAGATCCAGATGCTAAGCCCATCAGGTAGAAGCAGAGACCAGTCAACCCTCACATTGAGCCTCTAATGAAGAAAGAGCTTAACAAGCTAATAGAGGCAAGCATTATATTCCCGATCAAGCACTCAAGTTGGGTTGCAAACTTGGTTCAGTCAGGAAGAAGAGCGGAGAAATCAGGTTGTGTGTAGATTTCGAGACCTCAACAGGGCATCTCTCAAAGATCATTACCCACTTCCTTCAATGGAACAAATATTGCAAGTAGTATCCGGTTCAGAGAGATTCTCTCTCCTAGATGGCTACTCAGGGTATAATCAGGTGATGGTGAAAGAAGATGACCAATTCAAGACGGCTTTCACCACCAAATGGGGGACCTATGCCTACAAGAAGATGCCATTTGGGCTATCAAATGTTGGGGCCACTTTCCAAAGGGCAATGGATATGGCATTCAAGGGGTTGATCAATAAAATAGTTCTAATATATCTTGACGACATCACTATATTCTCAAAAAATGCAGCGGATCACCTCTATCATTTGAGGCAAGTATTTCAGAGATGTAGAAGATTTGGGGTATCATTGAATCCCAAAAAATGCATATTCTTGGCTCACGAGGGAAAACTTCTAGGCCATATTGTTTCAAAGGAAGGGTTGACGATTGACCCAGAAAGAGTTGAAGCAATTCGAGCATTGCCATTGCTAAGTCACAATAAGGCTCTTCAAAGCTACTTAGGAAGGATCAATTTCATCCGCAGTTTGTTCCAAACTTTTCTGACTCTCGAAAGCCAATAACACTGATGTTAAAGAAGAGCATGGCATTTAAGTGGACATCTGAAGGAAAGGTAAGTTTTGAGGCAATAAAAGAGGCTATATCTCAAGCCCCAACTCTCGTCAATCTAGACTTCTCCAAGGACTTCGTGTTATATGCCTTCGATGGTGGAGACACCATTTCGCAATCTGGTACAACAAAACAAAGAAGGATTAGAACAACCAGTTACTTTCTTCAGTCAAGGCTTGGAGGAATACGAAACTAGGTACTCTTTCATTGAAAAGCATGTACTTGCAGTGATCAGGAGTTTAAAGAAATTCAAGCACCTAGTCTCAAACAACAAGATCCAATTATTGGTCTCTCATGCGGGAGTCAAGGACTTCCTTCTAAACAAGGATCTGAATGAGAAGCGTGCAGGGTGGATCACTCGTGTCATGGAATATGACATCGAGATCAAGGTCACTAAACTAGTACGTGGAAAGGGACTATGTGAACAGCTAGCCTTGAGTCAACAAGTTGAAGCAGGTGATGAAAAAGAGACTGTCTTGGTACTACAGGATGGTCAAGAACATGAAAATGATGATGTGCCTACTCCTTGTTGGACCTAATATGATACACTTCCTATGACATGACTATGCCCTCCAGAAATGAGCAAAGCAAAGAGGAGATACTTTAGATTACAAGCTATTCCATATGTGCTTGTTGATGGTGTTTTGTTCAAGAAAGACATCAATGGAGTTCTATTGAGGTGCATTGGGACAGGTCAAATTGAGAGGGTGTTACGAGATTTTCACAATGGAGATTCTGGAGGACATTTCACCCCACGAGTAACAAATTGACTCTCAAGATAATGAAGGCAGGGTATTATTGGCCCACGGTGTTCAATGACTGCTATACATGGATAAGAAAGTGTAAGAAATGTGCACTTTTCACAGGCAAAGAAAGACTAGCAGCGCTTCCATTGCACCCAATCTTGGTTGACCAACCATTTATGCAATGGGGATTGGACTTCATCGGGGTCATCAACCCAAACTCAAGCCAAGGCCACAAGTGGATTCTCACAGCAACGGACTATTTCACCAAGTGGACTGAAGCAGTAGCGCTCAAAGAGGCAAACGAGTCTAATATACTAGAATTTTATGAAGGAATAGTGACCAGGTTCGGTGTGCCGGCCACTATCATATCAAACAATGCATTGGCATTCGTAGGTTCCAAGATTACAGAATGGGCTGTCAAGAATGGAATCTACTTGAGCACCTCTTCCAATTATTACCCACAGGGTAATGGATAGGCAGAGTCCATGAACAAAAATTTGCTAAGAATCATCAGGAGGACTCTGGATGAAAATCAAAGAACATGGCATACCAAGCTAAAATCAGCATTATGGGCTGACAGAATAACACCAAAGAGGTCTACAGGTAATTCCCCTTACAAGTTGGTCTATGGAAAAGAGGCAAGATTGCCTATATTATTAGAACTACTGCATTGGAGTTCATGAAGCGGTTGGAGTTGGTTGAGTTCGAACCAATGGAGGCCGGTGTATGCAGAGTTGATGGAATTGGCGAAACTAGAGAACATGCAGTTCAAACAATTGAGAAAGATCAGGCCTTGGTGAAAAGATGGTTTGATAAGAAAGCAAGAGCAAGGACCACCGGGGAAGGGGACCTAGTTCTGAAATGGGATGCAGATCGGGCAAAACCAGGAAGGCATTCCAAGTTTGATGCCATTTGGAGTGGCCCCTACATGGTCACGGGATGTAAGAATAGCAATGCCTTCTAATTGTCTACATTGGACGGAGAAGAACTCCCGATTCCGGTCAACGGAATCTATCTTAAACATTGCTACTGAAAAGAGAAAAATATTTACCCTTGTAAATATTAGCCTAGATTTCAATTCCTCTAAGTGCGTATGCACATTGTCTTGTTGTAGTTAGGTTTCAGTTTCCCTAAGTGCTTTGGCACAGGTTTTGTTGCTCCTAGGTTGGTTTTCTACAGTTCAGCGTGCTCTCGGAGAAGGAGTTGTGGTATCAGGCTCGGGATCAGATATCAGGTTGGCTTCAGGGTTGCTTATGACTCCATGCCCAATGGATCGCTAAAAGGCCATTGATCTTCTACCTAGCAGGCAGGTAACCCCGTGAGTCGCCAAATTGTTGTATATATTTACCCCCAGGTAAATATAATACACGGAAAAGAAGCATGTCGGAGGGGTTGGAAAACCCGACATCAAAGGAAATCGGGTCTCGAAGTCGGGAATACACGGCGGGGAAGCACAGAGCGAAAGCATGTCGAGCAACCTTCCGAACCCGATGCGCATGCAAGTTCATCTTCCGCCTCGAAACAAAGGAAAGCTCAGAAATACTGGCGAAGCGGGTTTCGGGAAAACGCAAACATCAAGCAGCATGTCAAGCCATCCTCCAAGCCCGATGCAAATGCAGAGGAGAACCCCGAACCCGACAGGCAGAAGCCCCTGACGCGGGAAATATTCAGATCGCCATAACTTTTTGCAGGGAGCTCGGATTCACACAAGGTTGGACTTTTCGGAAAGCTCTCGGCGTCCTCTACCCAACTACGACTGGATATCTTTAATTGGGTGGGAACAAGTTCTTAAAAATGTAAAATAC
This sequence comes from Taxus wallichiana var. yunnanensis, assembly GCA_018340775.1. Lineage (NCBI taxonomy): Eukaryota > Viridiplantae > Streptophyta > Pinopsida > Cupressales > Taxaceae > Taxus > Taxus wallichiana. Next base: position 496,273,740 of record CM031242.1, on the reverse strand, counting down.
ACTTCGCCACTGTTGGGTTGTTGAGATTCTCACCTACCGCCATATTATGAAATGAGTTAGGTGCAGTCTTGGAGGTGGTTGGGGCAGAATTCGAATCATTCTCTTCTCCCTCTTTTTTTCTCATATAAATGGTAAGGAGAGGCTCTTTGTAAAGGGTTGGACATTTTCGTTTTGCATCCCCCCTTCTTCCCTTGCTTGCAAGAGAATTCGTGGAGTTTTCAAACCTCCCATACGGGTTGTAATACCAGTTCTTCTTCTGCCTCTTGGCCACTGCAATGTATTGTATCGACTCTTGAGCAATAATATATATATGTTTGTGATTGAATTTTCGACCCTCTCATGTATTCGTTGTTGCCATTTTGATCTCTTATTGCGGTTTGGTTACCTGTGCATGATGTTTGTATTGCATCTCTGTGGTCTGTGTTAAATTTGCAAAGCGAGTGTTTAACATTCCTCGGTGCATCACCTCCGTAGTTTAGGTTTTATTTTTATGCATTCTCTACCCTGTCTCCTTGGCAAGTTAGATTAGGTTTTTGGTAAACCCTCTGTGTTTTATTCGTGCATCTGAACAGAGGAATAGGAGCCGGCCTTCATCCGGAGATTTTTTCGATTTTGCAAGGTCCCACACTTGAGAAAAGCTCCATGTTGTGCAATCGCACTGAGATTCTCAACCCATCATGTTGCGAGTCCTGTGGGTGTTGTGATTCGACACCAAGCATTACCTACATTCGTTGGGGTCAAAATTTGATGGGGAAAAGAATCATGTCATCCGATTGTGGAAAATATGCAGAGAAAGAAAACCTCATCATTTTGAGTCCAATTTTAAAATTTTCTTCACGAACCAGAGGCATGAAAGAAAAACAATGATTTGACAACCTAGTCTCGTAGAACAAGTGAACATTTTTGATAAAAATGGAGGTTGCAAAGAGGATATTATGTGCACAAACCGAGAAATGGAGGATTTCTCAAACGAGCAAAACAAAGATTTAAACAAAGCACTAGGGCACAACTTTTGCTAATTTCTTGAATCTCTAAGTTGGCTAAAACACCAACGAAGGGCATGAGCTCAAAAAAATTGAATTTGGCTATGAAAATGCAAAGTAGTTTTCGGGAGACAACAGTTTGCTCTAGCTTGGAGACATGGCGTGAGCTAGTCATGGCTAGGGCACGACATGAGGATCCGTAATCTCAAATTTCAAAACATATAATATTGACCTGCCTTATCCATTGGGCCTTGCAGATTCATGTACGATTATGAGAAATAATGGAAGAAGGTGGAAACACACAAGCCAAACCACGAACAACAAAAACCAAACAAAACAAAAACAAAACCACACAACAGAAAATGGAAAACACACCTACGAAAAACACCTATGGTACAAGGAAGGGGACAACCCACTTTCACTGATGATACAATTTCAAGTATTGCCCACTTTGAGGCAATTCCAATGGTGTTCCATCCAAGTATGAGAGGAGAAAAACATTCTCACCACAAGCTCCATGAATTTGGAATGGGTCGAGCCATAATGAATCAAACTTTCCATGGCTGCCCTTTGGTTCTCTTCTCTTGTCCCAAAGCAGGACAAAATCTCCAACCTTGAATTCTCTTTCCTTTGCCCTCTTGTCAAATATCTTCTTCACTTTCAATTGGTGTTCTTTAATTCTATCCACCACTTGGCATCTGCTTTCCTCCAGCTTCTCTAGGAAGAGGATCCTCTTGTCAATGGAGTCTTTGTATTGACCATCTTCTATTTCTTGCAGCAACTTGAGAGCTGGCATCTCAATTATGAGAGGAATCTTTGCCTCAACTCCATACAACATTTGGAAAGGTGACATACCTATTGCCTTCTTAGGAGTGATCCTATCAGCCCACAATGCATCATATAACTTCTTGTGTCAGTTCCTTTGATTCTCATCTACCAGCTTGCGAACAATGGTCACAAAGTGTTCTTTTTGCTTGACTAGCTTGACCATTTCCCTATGGATAGTAGTCGGAAGAGTGAGATAAGGATATTCCAAAACCATAAGAAAACTTGGTGAGCTCCTTTAAATAGAAATAGCTAGAATTGTCTACAACAATCTTCTATGGTACTCCAAAATGGACAATGATATTCTCTTTGATGAAGTTGCAGACTATTTCAGAGTTGGCTTTCTTGGTTGGAATGGCTTCCACCCATTTAGTGAAATAATCAATTGCAATGAGTACATAGGTATGCCCTACACTTGAATGAGAATTCGAACACCAATGAAATCTAGCCCCCATTGCTGAAATGGTTCTTCAATCACCATAGGCCTGAGTGGCAATGTAGCTAGTTGTGGCTTTCCAACAAAATGTTGGCATGCTTTGCACTTGGAAACCCAAACCTGAGTGTCTGTAAAGATGGAGGGCCAATAATATCTCCCTCTGAGGATCTTATGTGCGGTGACCATTGCTAAGAAATGTCCACCACAAGCTTGATCATGATATGCCCTGAGCAACTTTTCTTGTTGCTCCTTATCTACACACTTGAGGAAACAACCATTCAGGCTTCTCTTATAAAGTGCATGATTCAGATCACAAACTTGGCTACCTTTATCTTGAGTGTCCTTCTTTGTTTGTATTCAAGATGAGGAGGTAATTCTCCATAAGTGAGGAAGTAAGCAATGTCAAAGATACCACTCATCGGTAGTGGTGACAAAGAGTGCCTATGGACTATCTCCTACACAAAGTTGAGCAAACACCATCTTTTTCTCCTGTTGAGCCTTGAAAGTTTCATCTTCAGCAATCAGCTTGCACAAACCATTTCCTCTTACCCATTAGAGGGCCTAATCTCCAAGTCATACTCTTGGGTCTTTACAATCCAACTTCCTCTCTTAGCCTCGAGATCTTGTTGAGTCAAAATGGACTTGATTAAAATCATATGGACACCGCGAAGACTACTTTTCTTTCTCTTGGATGAACATGTCATGCTTTTCAAAGACATCTTCCAAAGAAACTAGGCCTTTGGGGATTTTGTTTTCCTTCGAGTTTGATTACTCCTTCTTCATCAATTCCCTCAATTCCTTCCTTCTCTTCTTTGGGGACTAATTCACAAGTGTGGGTTTTCACTTTCCTCAAAGAAAATATTATTGAAGTTATCCCTTTGTTCTAAGAAGGCTAGGATCTTATTGTCATCATTGAAGACTTTCCAATGATTTGTATTATCTCGGTACGCTAGGTCTAAACACCATCTCAATGGTCACTTTATCCTTGCCAAAAGAAGGGTGGGGTGTTACTAAAGAAGTCGACACTACTAGATAATCAACCTTTTCATTCTACTCCACGGGATAGCTTCAATGGAGAATGTATCAAAGGATTCAATGCAGTCCCACACTCTATTTCTATAGTGCCCGAGTATGGGATTTCTCACCGATATTGTTGGTGGACTTGCTTCATCACAATCTTTGCATTGCCTTTGTATCTTAGCTTCTTGATTCCCATGTCCTCTGCTGCATTCATGCCTAAGAGAAATGCTTCATACTTTGCGAGTATTATTTTTATTATCAAATTGAGCTTGTAGGCAAAAGGATATACCTCATTGGAGGGAGAGTATAATACTACACCAGCTCCTGAACCTACTCTGGAATGACTACCATCAAATTCCATTGTCCAAATTTGATCTTCCTCTTCCTCCATGAGAAGTGGAAAGTTCTCTTCTTTTTCGATGTGAGGAAGTAGTTTCCTAGCCCACCATCTTGAAAAAGATTGTTTGCTTTTAGATCATCGACTTTCATACTATGAGCTTCATTTTTCTTATTGGTAGTAACTTCTTCATTTCTCCTTTCTTTGGGATAGTTGCGAGATGACCAATCCATTTTTATTTATCCACCTAGATCTCTACAAAACTTCTTCTCAACAAAGACATACTAAAAGATGTTGGGATGTCTCGCCACCAAAATGGTCAAGAGTATCTTCTTGTCGTGGGTAATGCTAGTGCAACCCGAGCATCCTTAATCCTTCCTACCAATGAAAATTTTTGGATTCCATTGAGTAGCATGTGTCATTTACCGGTCAAATTGAGGCCAAGATCATTTGCAAATTTTTTTGGCATCACATTATCTGAGGCTCCAGAATCTATAATGCAATTGTTCAGCTAGAAAACTTTGATGAGAAGTGACAGTAAAAAGGCTCAACTTTGTTGGTGGTGGAGGCACTGAGGGCTAGCATGTTTTGAGAAGATGGTGTGGATGGTGTGGGAAGTAAGCCTTTATAATTAGAGATTGGGGATGTAGAGTTACCACCCCAGACTACCTTGATGAATCTGTCAAATTGGGTAGGATGTGTTTGTAGGTATTCAATCTCAGAGAGCAGAACTTTGGTTTTTCTTACATGCTCCACAAAGTCAAATGGAGCTATGGTAGATGAGGAAGAGGTTCCAGTAGTGGGAGAGGATTTTGTTACTTTTGGTGTTGGGTTCTTCTTTTCAAATGTAGCAATTATCTTGGGAGGAGGTGAGGGTATAGCCTTTGATTGAAATTTAGATGTTCTTGCAGAACCAATATTTAGAAGAGAATTACTCTTAACAAATTTTGAGTTGGGAGAAGAATTAGATAACTTACTTGGCACAATAGCATGATCCTTGGCAACTAGTGAATCTGGTTTCTCTTTGGCTGATTCCATGGAAGATGGTAATGGTGATCCTCTGCTGATGATCTTGTTTTGTGGAAGCTTTGGAGAGCAATCTTCTTTGTTCTTCCTATCATCTGCTACAACTACTGAGGCTGAAACACCATTCTTAGATTGTGTGCAGTGAAAACAACACATGAAAAACTTGGAGCTTCTTCATCACCTTCCTCTTCATCATCAATGTATTCAATCAAGCCATTGTGCATGCCAACCTCTTCAATTTCAAGATAGTTTTCATAGTCATCCATGATTTCTTCTTCAGTTTCCTCAATTTCTGCTCCTTCTTCTAATTCCCTAGTGTCACAAATGGCATTGACTAGTGGTGCTTCAAGAGCAATCCTATGAGAAGGTGGAGCAATTCTTGGTCTATCAGGATGATTTGGTATCCTTGGAGCATTCCTCATAGTGATTTGTGATAGTTGCTTCTTCAAGGCAACTAGGTCATTTGCCATTTTTTGGAACATTGGATCAGTGGTGACTAAATTTGAACTCTAAACTTTTTGCTTCCCATTTGGTCCTTTCACTTTTCTAGAAACAATTAGATCATCATCAGTCTCAACTGTAAAGTCTTAAACTTCCCTCAATGTTCTTGGTTGGGCTCTTCTGAGGAAGAAACCAACTTCGATGGAAAAAAACTAATGAAGAACCTTTTCAAGCTATTTTCAAAGGGGACCACATCTTCGGGATCCTTCTTGTCAACCTATTATACCTTGATACAAAATCTCTCATTGATTGAGAGGTCTCCTTCTTCATCCGAACTAGTTGGACCAAAAGATCCCGACAATCTTCTCGTGCTCTTGAACCTATCTTCAAATGTAATTCTTATATCTTCCTGACATGTGTGACGGATCTTGGGGGCAAGCATGTAGAACCATTCAAACAGACTCTTTCTTGGAGTAACTCCACAAAGAGCCTAACCGAAATATCTTCATCTTCAACTCCCAACACTCCAAAAGTAGTGATGAATTGTGCTACATTTTCTTCAGGGAGCCGAGAACCATCCCCTTTGAATTTTGGGAAGTTCTTTCTTGAGCGTCTTGGGAGCTCATGAAGTGGTTGTGGAAGAGCAAGTGGACCAAGATTTCTTCCCCATGGAAAATTGGGCCTGCGTACTTCATCCTCATGATCACCCATTATATTCCTATTTCTATCCTCCAATCTTGCTAAGGCTTTTTGTTGTTGCTCTTTCTTCTGCTTCAATTTGGGGTCTTTCTATTTCTTTAAGTTGAGCCCTTATCTCCTCTTCAGCAATTGCCTCTCTTTCAAGCTCTTCAAATGTGGGATCAATTTTTCCTCCTTGCCTCGGTTTGTCGGGTGTATCTTATATCATTGACTTGAAATTTTATACCCTTCTCTAGGGTCTTTGGAATTTGTCTTTGACTTTCCAATTCAAGCAAAGACGTTCCTCTTCCAAGTCCAAAATTCTTATTACAATGAAGTATTGATTGACACTTTTTCTATTATGCCAAATAGCTTCTCTCAAATTAGAAGCAATGTCTTCTTGGATGTAAAAGAGTAAATCAGGTCTCTCAATGAAGGATTTCCCAGAAAGGACATGATTTGCATCCATGTAGTTTATGTGATTATTCAATCTCCGAAACTTTTATGTTAGAATATTTTTTGTATTTTATGACCCTAAGGTTGTTTTTAGTGTGATGAATCTTTGCAAAATCTGCCCTTACAAAGGCGCAAAATTGTTGGTGAGAAAATTTGTCTTGTGAACAAATTTGTGGGTTTCAAGCCAACGTTATGGGAATATAAGTCCCTCTACTTGAATAGTGCAGCTTCCGTATGTGCATGCAAAAAGGTGGATTTCAATGGTGGCCTTTCACCCGGAGATCACGGGGCACTCCACGACCTCGTGGCAAAGCTAGTAATTTCTCACTAGAGAATAACTTTGCCTAAGAAGGGGAAAGGGAGTGAGAATGGAGGTAGGAGAAAACTAATGTTGTGAGTAGAATATCATATGCCCACACACATTATTAGAAATTTCATTTACATGCATTTATAGTTAGAAGAAAAAAATTTGCAGGAGAAGCTACAAGACAGAATAAAATTCATTGGTTGTAAAGTACCAATGAATTTCTCAATCAAAGAGGTGAAAATTCCTTCTTTTATTATTGAAGCTAAGGTATAGTTTGTACAGAGCTTTGAGAATGGAAGAAATTCGAGAGAGAAAGAAGATAGAAGAAATATGGCATTTTTCTCTTTTCGAGGTACGAAGCTCTCGGTCTTTTTGAAATCAATCACTGACCCTTGGAATGACATCGAGAAGCCATTATATTCTTTGCAAGAAACTATTACAACTTCACAAATCCTCAACACATTTTCAAATTCCTCATTGTAAAGAAAACACTCATGGCGGGTTAAAACCAAATCTTGCAAAATAATCTGTTACATTCAATTTTCCGGTTTAAATACGAGACCATTTGATTTGCTTCTCTAACTCTGAAATTGGGTCATCCACGTAAGGAAGGGATTGGAGTGGTTATGGGGAAAGCCTTTCACATTTTGTGATTTTTCATGAGATTTGGCAATTTGGAACAAATTGGCCCACCCCCACTTTGAATTTTCAATTTAGACATATGGCACGTTCTTAATGGAAATGGGAGCATGGCTCTTTTCTAAACATTTTAACCATTTTTGGAAAAAGGCTCAAAAAATCAATTTCCTTCACCGGCCCGCTTCTCGATTTGAATTTTAAACTTAGACACGTGGCACATTCTTATTGGAAACGGGGCGCAACTCTTTTCTAAACATTTTAACCTTTTTTGGAAAAAGGCTCAAAAACTCAATTTCCTCCGCCAACTCGCTTCTCGATTTGACTTTTCAAACGGCGGTCCGAGACCTTGGTGGACCCATTGAGCATTCTATAACTTTTACTTCACTTTTGGGAATTTGGTTAAATTTCCAAAAGTGCCCCGATGGCCCACTCATCTGCTTTGACTTTTCAATAGCGGGCTTCACCTTTGACTTTTCCCTGTGGGCTCAGATTTGACTTTTTCTTTATAGCACTGATCGAGGTCATGGGTCACTTTTTAACTTTTCACCTTTTGGGACAAAAAGAGGCTCGAAACTCAAAGCTCTCCGCCACCCCCACTACTATGATTTGACTTTTCAACGGTGGGTCCGAGACCTTTGTGGAGCCATGGGGTAAATTTACCATTTTGGCCAAAAGTGACCAAAAGTGTTAAGTTCACTAAAAATCTCGTTCCTCCCCATCCAATAGGATCTGACCACGTACCTGCATTCATTGGGGTCAAAATTTGATGGGGAAAAGAAGCTGTCATCCCGACTGTGGAAAATATGTAGAGAAAGAAAACTTCATTGTTTTGAATCCAATTTTCAAATTTCCTTCACGAACCAGAGGCATGAAAGAAAAACAATGATTTGATGACCCAGGCCATAGAATAAGTGAACATTTTTATCAAAAATGGAGGTTGCAAAGTGGATATTACGTGCAGACCCGAAATGAAGGATTTCTCAAAACGAGCAAAACAGTAGATTTAAACAGCACTAGGGCACGAATTTTGCTAATTTCTTTAATCTCTAACTTGGTTAAAACACCAACGAAGGGCATGAGCTCAAAAAATTTGAATTTGGTTATGAAAATGCAGAGTATTTTTGGGAGACAACAGGTTTCATATTTTAAATATTAGTTTACTTGTGTCATTCTTATATTTCAATATTTATTTCATTAGTGACTCAGTAATATCTAGATTTAATTCAAATTAAATTAAATCATTTGGTGAACCAACGAATCCAACCTTCCTTCTAGGGTTTTCCTTTTATGCCCGTCAACCATAGTGGTCGTTTTAGTTACTTTGAGTACATTGAGCTTCTTGCCTCTATTCATAAATACTATAAGGCAATGGATAAATCGATAACCCCTTTATTAAATCACATAATGTTCCTCTAGAAAACATTAAAACCAATGATAGTGAATAGTCTTATGATGAGGACACTAATTTTGATCAAGAAAAATTATACAAGCTCATTATAACTACATCGATTTTGAGATGTAGTGTAACACTCGATCGTAATTTCACTCTCGGGATAACCGTCAATGGGGTCGATCCACTCCCCATTCTACTTTTTCCTTTTAGGTTTAATGTGGTTTTGGGATTGTGAATGTGAAACATTCTTTGCGAGTAATAGGTACCTCTAGTGATCATTGTGTGATTATCGGGTGATTAACAAAGAACAACAATAGAGACCTGTGCAACACACAGAAAGTAGATCTTGAGCTCCTATGAATTCATATTGCTTAGAAGTGATATCTAGTGCCTAGCACCCCTTTCCCCCATGGGCACCTATGTTCGACTTCATTCCTAGCATTTCATTATTTACAGAGAAATAACGATACTCTTCCAAGTCTATTCAACATTTTCTCTCATTACTAGATCAGTCCTAGACTGCACGAGAATCAGCTAAGTCTCTCTCTTCTTCTTCATTACTTAGGGTTTCATATTTTAAATATTAGTTTGCTTGTGTCATTCTTATATTTTAGTATTTATATATCATTTATTTCATTAGTGACTATGTAATATCTAGATTTAATTCAAATTAAATTAAATCATTTGGTGAACCCAATGCTCGAATCTAACCTTCCTTCTAGGGTTTTCCTTTTATGCCCGTCAACCATAGTGGTCATTTTAGTTCCTTTGAGTACATTGAGCTTCTTGCCTCTATTCATAAATACTATAAGGCAATGGATAAATCGATAACCCCTTTATTAACTCACATAATGTTCCTCTAGAAAACATTAAAACCAATGATAGTGAATAGTCTTATGATGAGGACACTAATTTTGATCAAGAACAATTATACAAACTCATTAGAACTACATCGATTTTGAGATGTAGTGCAATGCTCGATCGTAATTTCACTCTCGAGATAACCATCGAGGTCGGTCGACTCCCCATATCTACATTTTCCTTTTAGGTTTAATGTGGTTTTGGGATTGTGTAGGTGAAACATTCTTTTGCGAGTTATAGGTACCTCTGGTGATCATTGTGTGACTATCAGGTGATTAACAAAGAACAACAAAGAAAGACCCTTGACACACCGGAAAGTAGATCTAGAGCTCCTGTGAAGTCACCGGTGCTTAGAAGTGATATCTAGCACCTAAGAACCCCTTTCCCACCATGGGCACCTGTATTCGGATTTATTCTTGCATTTCATAATTTACAAAGTGAGAAATAAGGACACTCTTCCCAATATATTCAATATTTTTCTCAATCTAGATCAGTCCTAGGCTGTAAGAAAATCAGCTAAGTCCTCTCTCCTTCTTCATTGCTTAGGGTTTCATATTTTAAATATTAGTTTGTTTGTGTCATTCTTATATTTCAGTATTTATATATCATTTATTTCATTAGCGACTCTATAATATCTAGATTTAATTCAAATTAAATTAAATCATTTGGTGAACCCAATGCTCGAATCCAACCTTCCTTCTAGGGTTTTCCTTTTATGCCCATCACCCATAGTGGTTGTTTTGGTTCCTTTGAGTACATTGAGCTTCTTTCTCTATTCATAAATACTATAAGGTAATGGCTAAATCTGATAACCCCTTTATTAACTCACATAATGTTCCTCTAGAAAACATTAAAACCAATGATAGTGAATAGTCTTATGATGAGGACACTAATTTTGATCAAGAACAATTATACAAGCTCATTAATTTTTGTCAAGCTTTGTTTTCCAATCATTTTCATATTCCACATGTTCTTAATGCTTTACTTATTGCCAAACACTCTTGAGATACTACTTTTTACCTCTTGTAGGTTCTTATTTAGCTATCATGGCCTCCACCAAACCTCTTAACATTCCTACTTTTATTCCTATTTCCACCACTCCTTTTATCCATCCTAATGCTTATAATACAAAACTTAGTTTCTCTTATGGAACTCAAGACCTAACTTCCTTATATTAGGACCTACAAGTTCAAATCTGTCATTTACAATAGGTTACTTCATACCCCTTGTCATCTCTTGATTCCTCATTGCTTCTTCACACTCCTTTTACACCCACCATTTCTGCTTATTCACTTCCTCTAAACTTCATCACCCTTATATTCCTACCTTTAATGGCTATGGTGACCCTCAAGAGCATCTCAAATATTTTCATGTGGCATGACTTGATTATGAAAATGATCATACATTGCTAACTAAGCTATTTCATATGAGTCTTCAAGATTGCGCCATGCATTAGTTTTATGATCTACCTGTTCATTTAGTAAATTATTTTACACATCTAGCTGATACTTTTATTGCTCACTTTTTAATCAATATTGGCACTAAGATATCTTATGCACCAAATTTCTCAAATCAAACAAAGATCTAATGAGCATCTAGTAGACTATGTATTACGTTATAAGAAAAACTTAGTTAAGATGACCAATGTGCTTATTGATTCGAAATTACAAGATCTTTTTGTTCAAAGCCTCTTACCACCACTACAAGAGAGTGTTATCTTTGAGACCTCTCCTTAATTTGATCAATTATGCCATATGCTTAAAATGCATGAAGTCAAACTTCTATCTATGGGAAAACTCAAGTATCATGATTTTTCTGCATCAACTTCTAATAGGTTTCAAGCTAAATCAACATCAAGCCATCTCTTAAGCCCATGAAGAAAAGACAATTGTCCATGTTTTCTCTCCTCCTGAAAAGACTTAATGGCAACATCTAAAGCATAATTTCACCAAGTTACCCTATGCACCTCGGTTTCTATTGCCTCAACTTCTCAAAAGTAATCTAATCACTCTTCCACCACCACTCAATCTTGATCCATCTCGCCCCCGTGGCCACAATTATGATGAAAATGTTAAATGTGACTATCATCAATGTATTGGGCATTCTATTGATTGTTGTTTAAAACTCAGGCATATCATTCAAGATCTTATTGATGATAATTCACTTGAACTCCCTAAGCCATCTTCTTCTAAGCCAGTCAATGATAATAAAAATCTCAAAATCTTCAATGACACTTTTCATAAGCACGACACACAAGCTTCCGATTCTTTGTCTAATCATACATATCGCCTTATTCCCCCTTATTCATTGGGGCACCTTGAATTCCTTGTTGCTTTTGCTAACGCATCACCACCAACCATTTCATTTTCAAACCATGATTAACATGTTACATTCACTTCGGATTCATTACACATCAATCCTTCTATTGGTTCGTACATTGTTGATAACACCATGATCTATCCAAGGGATCTTATTAGTGTGTGATCATTTGCACTTCTTATGGATATCAAGTGTCTAATATGTGTTATCACATATCCAGATTCCTAATTATTTTGGATACAATAGGTTTCTGTTATAATTGGGCCTCATACCATGCTTGTGTCATTCATTGTGGCATCTTTAATTGAAGGCTATGACATGATCTTAGGTCTTCCTTAGCTCCATGTCACTCAAGTTATTCCATCCATGAATCATTTTTGTCTTAAATTCATTCACAATAAACAATTTATCACTATCAAAGACATTCCCCATTTCCTAAACCTAGTCTTGATGATATCCTTCCACTAGTTACAACATCTAGGCCTCAGGGCCTCTCAAATATAAGGCACATTCAACACCTAGTTCTCTATTCACACACATCCTACTTCATGACGTTGTCATCCTCATAGGTCCATTAGTCCATCTCGTTTCGGCATAATTCCCCTACTTAGGCAACCCCTTCACATAGGTGTTCACCACCTCCTTCACCACATAGGTCTCCTTCACATGTATATCATTACTCTCATACTCCACCGATCTTAGAGCATCGTCACATGCCTTTATCTCCTCGAGATATCGGGTGGAGGATCCTTTCCCTTCACTATCGTTGGATATCCTTTTATCCTTCTCACACTTGGAGGGCATCATGTTTTCCTCCCCCTTAACATCATCAGTTGTCTATCATATATACTATCACGCTCCTTGATTCACACTTAATATTTCTCAATACTCTTACACACCTTGAATCATCATTACCATATGACACACTCTAGTTCCATAGTTCATACTTGAATTTAAGGGTCTAATTCTGAAATGAACCTCACATCACTCACATTTTTCACACTCTATGCTTCATGATCTATCTTTTTATTTCACATTATCAAACCATTTCTCGATGACACACTCTTGTTCTATGGTTCATTCTTGATTGTTGAGGGTATTTTATAAATGAACCTCATCTCATACACATCCGCTAAGGGGAAAATTCTCCTATCACATTCACACATTTCATATTAGAAAATATAATGTTTACATTATAGTGGTATATTTACCGAAAGGTAAATAATAATTAGTTAGTTATATTATTGTTATATAAACAATAATATATCAGTTGGATTTTTTTAACTCATATGATTTGAGTTGTGTATTGTTATGTGAGTAAAAATCACAACTAAATAGGATTATTGTTAAAGCGAACTTCCTAATTTTTAGGAGTTGCATATTTCTATATATTTGTTGTATCTTTGTATGTTACCAAGACTTGGGGAATGTCAAAGCAATATAAAAATAATTCTATTGTTTCATTGTGAAAATCTCTCTCGATATTTCAAATTTGGTATCAAAGCAATGAAATTAGATGAAGCCTATGATGGGAGTTTAACTAATTTTTAGGGGAAGAAATATTTCTATTTTTCTCCTGTAGATGGTAGATTGTGTATGATATTGTTTCTATTTTAGGAGTTAATTTTCAGTTACATAGAAATATTTGTGCATCAAATTATTTGAAGCTCTAAGAATATCTGGATTTTTAGTTGCGTATCTATCTACATTTTAACCATGTATTACTTTGCATGCACTAACAAAACTCTTCCTGATTTCACATTGGCATCATGGACTGGGACCGGCATTGTTCTGACATTGCTTGAAATATTTTAAGGACATTGAGAATTTGTATTGGTTTTAATTGCATTCATTGGTCAATCTTTATTACTTGGAACAGTTGGATTTGGATTACGGCTAACCACCAAAGACTGTAGTATTGGAAGAAAATTGTTACATGCTGACACGTAGAAAGATATATGTCTCGACAAAAAGCACAACATTTTTGCAGTAGTAACGAGTGTTATTATTTTGAGGTCTGGAGGGTTGAGATCTCTAAAAAATTTCTAATCGACCTCCTCTGATTCATCGAATTCACACTCAGCTCGCCTCTTGTTACGGATAGTTAAAAAAATGAGATCCTCTCGCCATTATTTTTTGAATCTCCTCCACTGAGGATCTGCCACAAGATCTGTCTCTAGATCATATCGATTGTGTTTAAACTCCACAAGCTCATTTTCATCTTTGCATTGTCTCGGCGGCACTCACTATCCCATGTTCTACTACGTAGTTGGATCATTTATGTTGCATCTCTTCAACAAATTTTCCATGTGATCTTCTCGCCTACTATTATTCTTAAATCGATCTAATCATTTGATGAGAAGTATTATGGGTTCAATCTAAAATTGGCAGTATCAACACTTTTTCTATTGTCGTATCACAATTGGAAAGTATATTGGAGAAAATCTACAACAAAGAATTAGATTCATGTGTCTGACTATGTATGTATTGCTAGACAACAAAGAATTAGAGTAATACTGTATAGTAAAGAGCTCAAGTGCCATCACAACCACACATGTAAGAAGATTGGGAGGTAGCACAAAGAAGTCAGTAAATTGGGTTTTGTTATTAAAGTTGGTGTCATTCATTGTTGAGTCTTTTTTTGTTTTATGGTGCAAGTAGTCAACTTTATTCTACATTCATGTTAATATAGTCATTTGTCATGTCATAGTATTAATGTCAATAGTCATTGTGAGTTCTAGTCAAAGTGTTATTTATTAGTGTCATGTTTTTAGATTTTTAATTTTTAAGTATATATAGTCATAGTTTGTTATTCATCGAGTCTTGTCATTGTAAAGTCTTTACATTTTGTAAAAAAATTCACATAGTCAATGTGAAAAATTGTTGAGTCTAAAATATCTTGTTATCATTGTCAAAGTAAAAGAGTAATTACGGTCAGTTCAAGTCAAGTCGGGTCAAGAGTCAAAGATTGTAAAAATAAAAAGAATTACCTCATACGATGCATTTTCGGTGTTACCGATGCCTAGAAAAATAAAATGTTTCACATTGCGGGAGGGAAGATATAATAAACAATGTGGAAACAATTGAGCTTCATATCCAATTTGGTCTGAGCTAAGCAGCAGACTAATGAAGGGTGGAGGCATCGGAGGATGGAGGTCAATCACAACCTCTTGTTAGTTGCCAACGTAACGGGCCGCACATTTGAGTGTGGTGGCATTTTGTGGTGTGAGTAACTTTTTTTAGTTTACATTTTTCAATAAGTGGAAATTTCACATTGAGGGGGAACATGATCCAATGTTCCATTTCCAAATTTTCAGTTGTGTTTGTGATTATTCCTACATAAATTCCCCAATGCAAAAAAAACATAGTGAAGAACAGATAACATAGTGAAATGCAGCATCATGAGTCTTGATGAGGTAGAATAGTCAGATGTGTTCTTTTCGTACCTAGGTTTGTGGTTAGCCTCCTGAAAACCATTGAAGGTTGCTTAGATGTGTTCTTGTTTGAGTTCCCACACTGCTAGGTCAGATGTGTTCCCTAGAGTGATTGGTTGATAAGCAGATGATTCCTAAGTGTGTTCCCATCCTCGTTGGTCATATGTGTTCCTAGATGGTGCATGGTCGATAAGAAGTTCATTTATTCCTTCTTATACCTTTAGTTCGAGTGTGTGTGCAAGATCATGGCACGAGAGGCAATAGGTTGTAGAGGAAGTGTGAAAGTTATATTGTTACCATGTAAACATTGAGGGGGGGAATGTTAGGAAATATAATGTTTACATTATAGTGGGATATTTACCGAAAGGTAAATAATAATTAGTTAGTTATATTATTGTTATATAAACAATAATATATTAGTTAGAGTTGTTTTAACAACTCATATGATTTGAGTTTTGTATTGTTACATGAGTAACAATCACAACTAAATAGGATTATTGTTAGAGAGTAACTTCCTAATTTTTAGGAGTTGCATATTTCCATATATTTGTTGTATCTTTGTATTTAATGTCAAAGCAATACAAAATAATTATATTGTTTCACTTTGTGCAAAGATATCGATATTTCATATTTCATACCATTCCATCACACTCATACACTTTGCATTCACATATCTTGTTTTTATACTAATTACATGATGCACTTTGCTTACTATGCTAGAGGATACTCAATGTGTCATTATATTTCTATATACACACATGCACATTCACTTGGTATTTTAGAGTGAATGTAAATATTTATAGGTTATTACAAGCTGCAATGATGTTTGACATTGTACCTCTTACTAGTCCCACCGAGGCTCCTGGGGGCATCTAATTTCTATACTATCATATACTACACAAGTCCTATGGTTACATCTCATTACACTCACTTCACTTTTTCACTAAGTTATGCATGCTCTTGACATACTATTTATCTTTCTAACATGTTAACGGATTCTTCATGTATAACATTTGCTTTACAAGAATATATGCCACCATGGTTGTCGATACACTTTGATTTCCATTGTTTTTATTGTTTGTGGGCTATGACCTATGTCTTGTATGTTTATTATATGCTTTTGGCTACTTCGACTTTGATTGTCTTGTGACATTTTGAGTGATGTCCCATGTTTGAAACCACTTTTTGCAGTCTATATTGTATGTACATTTGCTTGTTACATTATTTTTCTATGACATGTTTGCTACTTTTTCTACTAACACATGTATCTAGCCAATTTTTTTGCATGTGCCTTGGTTTCTACCATGCACATCCCTTACCCCCTACAAGTATCAACTTCATATCAGCATCATGTCCTCTCTTTTGGGTTGCACACTCCTACAATCATTCGTATGCACCCCAAATAAGAGGGGGCATACATTGGGTAAATAAATCACCCCATAAATCAGCTCAGAGATAAAGTTTAGGAAAGCATAGTATAGGAAAAACACAATAACATAGTCACAGAATGACCTATAATTTATCTTGGACCTAAGATACAACACGTGCACACACCAACACCTGCACTGAGACAATAGTGTATGGGTGCATATGTCCTCCCTGGGGATAATGTCCTGGGGTGGATAGATTCATCTTCTCATATCAACATAATTCACATGAGTCTTTAGAATAATTATATAATTCAAGTATTTTCCTTTTTTCAACATACATGCAATCTCCTACAATCAATTTCAACTGGAACAATCAATATATTTGGAATTAATTTGGGACAACAAGAAAAAAAGGGATATACCATCTTAAAGTGGTACTTATCGGGAAGATTCATGATGGAGAGTAATAATAGACCTTTCTCCCCAACACTTTCTCTTTGGTGTAAGATCACCCAAAAAACTCACACTTGGCATGAGATTTCCCAAAAACTTGCACTTGGTGTGAGATCGCCATTAAAAACTCACTCTTAGCGTGAGATTCACCCAAAAACATTCTCTACATGACATTTCTTATTTTGCAAAAAATCACAGAACACTTTTCTATCCTTTTACACTCTTTCACATTAGGTGCACACTTTCCTTTACACACTTTTACATTCTTTTTACATACTTATGAACATCTTTTTCTGATTTATCATATACAGGACTTTGACTACATTCTTATGCATATTTTTAGGTCTTTCCTTATAAGAAGTAGTAACCACAAGCTACAACAACATGGTACAACACATACACTTCACCCCTAGGGTCACTTTCCTTTCCTAGTCTCCATGCTTCACTTTGCATCATTCCACACTTCACTTGTCCACTCGATGAGCTATTCGCCACATGCTCTATAGGATCATAAGGTATGCATCTCTTATCTACTTTATGTTATCGAGTATTCACTCAAAAACATAAAGTGGGGAAAATGTAGACACAAAATCACACACTTGGGTACATTTCTAGGTCTAAAAGCATGCTAGCATTTACATGATTCCTAAGCAAGAAAACTAGTGGTTGACAACTATCTTTGGCCTCTTTTATTTGTTTCTTATTTTTATTTGGTCTTACACACCCTACAACCTAGTTGGGATTTTACTTATTTATATTTCATGGCTTTAGACACATGCAAGCCCAACCAGACAGTAGACTTCAGGCGCTCTTTCCCCTCTAGGTGCCCCTGACCCTTTTCACCTTACTCGCTCCTTTTGGGTCTCTTTTATCTTTTGGGAATCTTTTTCACTTATGGGTCAACCTTCTAGTTTGTCAATTACAAAATTTAAACAAGGGAATCATATAAATACATAGTTATGTACTCAAAATTAGAGACCAAACACTAAGCATTACTACTATCACCTAAGCTTGCATAAAGGCACCTAAAGCACTCCAAAGCATCCATCTAGCATCTATTCAAGGGATAAGGGACTGCATACTCTACATACACAACATAGGAAGGGGAATTTTATTCTATTCCATCCACACATTTTCATTCTAGAGAAAATATAGCCTACTATCAAGTGCAACTTACACAAGGGCATCCTAGGGCATAATTTCTACACACACTCATAAGAACTACATGGAGTCTAAGATGTAGTGTAATGCTCGGTCATAAGTTCACTCTCGGGGTGACCAGAGACAGTCAATCTCAATCGACTCCCCATTTTACATTTACCTTTTTAGGTTTGATATGGTTTATGGGCTTATGTAGGTGAAATATTCTTTTGTAGGTTATCAAGTACTCTCGCGATCATTTTGTGATTATCGAAGAACAACAATGAAGACCCTGCAACACACCAAAAATCATATCCTAAGCTCTTGTGTAGTCACTAGCACCTAAAATGATCTCTTCAATTCCTAGGCACCCCTATCCTACCATTGACACTCGTGTTCACTCATTCCCGCATTTTAATTTACTGATGAGTAATAATGACACTCTTCCCAATCTTTTCAACACTTCTCCCAGTCTAAATCAATCATGGACTACGCATAAATCAGCTAATTCCTCTCTCCTTCTTCATTTCTTAGGGTTTCATATTTTAAATCTTAGTTTACTTGTGTCATTCCTATATTTTCCAAGTATTTATATATCATTTATTTTAGTAGTGACTCTACAATATCTAGATTTAATTCAAATTAAATTAAATCATCTACACACTAACATGTCAAGATATATAAAGAATTAAATGCATAAAATACATATAGAAATATCATTTACTAGTTCTAAATATAATTCAATATGTTCCATACGCCAATCCATGACCATACATCCTAGTCATAATCAATGTATCGTACGATCCTGATTTCTTTAAATGGTCTTGGACCAACATGTCTTCCAACTGCACTTTCTATTTCAAATCTTTCTTTGGGTCTTATAATTTCTATGGGTTGGCATTTCTTAGATAAATAATCTACAAAAACCTATATAAACAAGTAAATAATACCTCATTTGTAAAAACCTGGAACTCAAAAATGTAATTCATAAGAAAAATCACTTTATACACTTGCAAAAGGCATCTAAACCTCCTAAATATCATAATCTGCATATCTACAAAGTCATTAGGATATCATCCACATTAGGCCTAAAGTTAAAAACAAGTCAAGGAAACCATATTTGTATTTACAAACATCTAAACATCCTTTCTCTAAGTATTTTTAGCAATATCTAAGTCAAAGAAAACAAGGTAAAAACAATTGCCAAATTTGATTGATCTATCTAGATATCACGTGCTAGGTGGAGAATGACATGCGGTTTAAAAGGCTTATTCAAAGTAGTGCCAATTTCAAAAACACTTCGTGGTTCATATAACCCTTATAATTATTATTTTGTAAGACTCTTCATCCATGGATAGGGTTTGAGATGATGACTAGTTCACACGAGAGAGCTTTGATGCATTTGTGACAACTAGGTTTTGACAATGAAGGAAAAATCTAGGAAGGAAAACAACCCAAATAGTTTTGGAAGATAACTCGAGTAGGTCCAAGAATGTATAGAAGGTCCTAGAACATATGGTATGGTCCTAAGCTGTGTTATACAATCTGACACGGGAAGTTTATAGTCCTAACCTAGTTTTTAGTGTTTTCCAAGTCCATTTTTCCCAATTTTTGTGTTGTATAATCACAAATATTTTTAGAAATCAGTTATGGTAAGTTAAGTACCTATATACATCTATTTTTTACTTTTTATTGGATGTTAGGTTAAGTAGTGTGTTGAAATATTTCTTATACGATTTCATTTGTAAATATGATTTAATGTTTATATTGTATCATCCTTGTTTTTTTGGAAAAGGGTAAAAGTGGGGGTTTGAAAGGACTCGCATCCTCATATAAAAAGTCCTTTAGGATGGATAAAGCAATGAAGCATGACAGAAAAGAAGCCAACATGCAGCAAAGGACAAAGGCCACAAAGGCACAAACAAGAAGAACAAGAAATAAGAAGAGAGTAAACAAAAAGGTCAGAAGACTCCACTGTGGCAAAGAAAGAAATGAAATTACACTAGAGGATCCCGTACGTGGGATCGTAATCTCATTTTAGGGAGAGAATTAATGTACAATCATCACTCCTATTAGGATCTACATTTTCATCTAGGTGAGTTGGAATATGAATATCGGGGATACCATATTTCCATCATTGGGGTCCTTCATCATGAAACTATTTTTAGAGCAATCGTAAAGCTGCTCCAAGAGGAAGCGTCGACACGATCCACCATACCCAACCCAACCATTTTCATCAGAAGGGGGAAATGTGAGTTGCAACTGGTGGTTGGATCTTCTTGTTTAGAGAGTTTTTGCTTTCCAACTTTAACTTAATAAAATGAAATCAGAAAAACAAACCGAACTTAAAAGATGACGAGGTTTATCGATACCCGTGAGAATGAATGTTGATGTTGATGGTTGATTCAATGTAGACGGATCTAAGTTGATGCACAAGTTCTTCTTTACAATAGGATAAGCTACCTGTAATGCACAGACACTAAGAAAAATATGGGATTAAATAGATATATGGTAGATTCCTAGCGAATGTTAGTTCAGGAATTCAATGAACTTCCTTACAAGGATGTCAATCTGCATTCAATAAATTAATCTGATAAAGATAAAATAGATGATATAACCAATAATGCAAAGGAAAAGGGATTGATGTGGTCCATGGCTATATGATGGTCTAATGGTGATACTTGATCCAATGGGAGTCTAGGGATCATAAAATGGATCAAAGGAGCAAGGATGTAAATGGTTGTGTACTCATAAAGGTGAGAAAGATGATAGATTTGATTTAGATAATTGATAAAGTGCTAAAGATGGCTCAAAAGAGCTTGATAAGGTTTGACAAGCACTGTGCAAAAGGTAGAGTAGTAATAGGTGATGAGATATGGATGTCTAAAGGATGATATTTGAGCTTAAATGATCTAACAAACAAGGATCATCGACGATTGGGGCCGATCATTGGTGATTGTTGTAGAAATGTATAAGTTGCTAATAAATGAAATAATGTCAATTTAAAGCTTGTAAAATATTTGTAAATGAGATAATGATGCAAAAAAAAAAGCACTTACCTCATATAAGTCGATAAATGAAGACAAGAGGATGACATTACGAGATTGAAATATTATAGATGTAAAAGGTTGTTGAATTAGCTCTAGACATTTAAATGGCCTCAAAAGGTGAAGAAGAGATATTGATACCTATGAATATTTTTTTGATGATCTTTGGCTCTGTGAGAGGGCTATCATATAAATAAAATGTAATATGAAGTCCTTAAACCACATCTAACTATAAGCTATCGTGTACAAATGGAGAAAACTAACCTGAAATGAAGGCCTAGAACCTATTTATATAGGGTCACCAACAGCCATGGAGAATCGCCGATGATTCGGATAGGGTCACAAGTGATCTCGATTTTTATAGTAAAGAGGTTGAAACTACCTTCTAAATTGAGATTTTGTTGGAGATGAATTGCTAGCAATTGGGATGGGTGGGTCGTGGGTGATCAAGGTTTTTGGGAAAAATGTTGAAACTACTTCCCAAATCAAGTTTTTGTTTGTTTTGATGAAAGGTGTGTGTTGGAAAGAGGTTGTGCAGAGTTAGGAGGTTATGAAATGGTTAAGAAGTTGTTGATTTTTTTGTTTTATTTGATTTTGGTTTCTAAGTGGTTTTGGGTGGTTTTAAGAGGAGTAAAATAGAATTTTACAGTTGTAGAATGATATTTACGAGGAGTAAATATAATGGGGAGAAATAAGACTTAGGATAGAGGATTTAATGTATAATATGATAGTGATGTGATAATGAAGGGGTGTTAGTGGACATGGACATGGGGATTAGCGGTGCTAATTTTAGGTGTCTCGCACTTCTTTTCATCTAAATCCTTATCTTCGCTAACCTCTGTCGAATCTTCCATAGAGGAAACAGTTTCATCCCCAACATAAAATAGGTTGAGATGAGAATCCTTCCACCAAGAGACTTTTTCCTTTAAGTTCTACTTTACTTTCGGACATTTTGAGGTAATAATCTCTAGGGAAAAACATTTCCTGCATTTTAAGGGAAAGCCTTCATAGTCAAGAGGTTGTGACCAAATTCTATCCAAAACTTTGAGGTCAATAGAAGCAGGTAGATCAAGCGAGGTATCTAGATCCACCAAGATCCAAGCATAAATAACATGATTTTAGAGTTTCATATTTGAATTGATGGATAAAATATTACCCAAAACATTGCCTATAAACTTGAGTCATAATTTCCTCTCCAAAAAACTGTAGTGGGAGATGAGGTAACCGAACCAGACAAGATTGACGTTAAAATTAGTGGTGAGTGGATTGAAGTTTGAAAACCACATTTTCATCAGTAGGTGATGATTTTGTAGTTCCCAAATCTTGGAGAGGATAAAAACCTTATCATCAATAGAGCTAAAATCCACAATAAAAATCCCCTGCGGGGTAAATGTCGACCCTACCCAGAAAAGAGGATGTCGGTTCAAATAAATGCATGAGTGGAGGAGTGGCAAGTCAAGGCCATAGGCCATTGAAGTGGCGAGATCAAACCACCCAGGTGGAGAAAACATTTATATCCTCTAATACCGAATCCCCAAGGAGACCAAGGGAGAGGATCTAGCAAAGAACGAGGGGTTTAGAAGATGAAGCAAAAGCTACAACATAAGAGTGCTTCACAAAAGCATCCACACCCACCTTCCCATCTGGATTAGATGAAGGGAACACAGTCCCACCATTGCAAAAGAGAGGACCACTACGCCAAGAACCAAAGAAGCCTGGCATGTGGCCCGAGGGCCTAAGTCATCAATAGAAACATCATCGCTTAGAAGTAGTAGGAGACATGTGGAGCGATCGTGGAGAGGAGAGTCGAGTAGGGTTCGTAGATAGGGCCATCGATAACCAAAACTATTTTAGTGACCTTGTTAATTATTTTACAAGCCATAGAAAAAGAAAAATTAGCTATGGAAGAGATTGTAACATCCTTGTTAGATCAAATTTTAACTCTAATATATCATACACCTAATAAAATTGACCTAGTAATTTAATTTAGGGTAAACAATGTCCAAATTTTATTTACACAACTTATTTATAGATTTTTGTCGTTTTAAAAAATATATATTGTGGTTTTTTTAAAACTAGTTCATCTCAATTTATAATATTTTTGTATTACACTAAAATAACTAAAAAATATTTCATATATGAATTAGATTTAACAAGATGTTTTTTTATGGGGAAGAAATGGTTATTGTACCACATCATTACTTCCTCTCTTCATGAAGAGGATGAGATTTATTATCACACTTCCTCTTCATGAAGAGGACAAGATTTATTATCACCACCAAACAGACCACGTGTTCATGACTCATAACCACCCACATGCCCTCAAACACATAGAATATTCACTGGAAAACATATGAAACTATTGAGATGTCCACTTTTATTCCTACAAACGCTTCTTTCCTAGGGTCACCACGTTGTTTCCCTAGACCAAGAGAATCATGGAATGAATTCCTTGAAGAACATGTTGACAAAGAATACAACAACCTCCACCTCAATTGGATGAAAATCCTGGCAGTTGTCATAGTACATGAAGAAAAAAGTGTGTTTGTGTGTGTATATTTATTTGTACTAATATATTCATCTTTATTTATAAATTTCATCTTTTAAAAAATCACATATACTAGTACAAGTATGTTAAATACATCTATATGAAAAATGTTGATAGATATCAATCTCATGTCCATTATCCTAGATTTTTAATATACCACAATTATTATAACTTCATTTCCTTTTAAAAAATCCATTGAATGGTAACAAATTGTGTCAATTAGATATACTAACGTGTAAGGCCCAAAAAAATATTTTTGGAGAAAAAATATGGGTTCCAAACTTTACCATATAGACAAGATATTACAATTTCTAGATTAAGTTCTCCAATTAAAAGGAAAAAATTCTTAGTGACAATCATATGGATGCCAAATTTAAGGTCATAATTAAAATTGAACACATTAATGGACATTACAACCCATCATCACCCTCCGAGAAACCATTGTGGAATGCCTCTCACTATAAATATAATTTAATAGATGATAGTATATTAAAAATCTAGTGTGCATTATGATATATTATAATATAATATTATTTTCTAGTAATCAAAAAAGAGTTGTATGAGTCTATTGCTTGTCTTATTCTTACCATGAAAGCAGGTTTCCATTCAAGATATATTACTAAATCTATCAACTATAATCCAATTAGACATGTTGCCCAAAAACATGATCATAGACATGTCAACTAAGACCATTGTGTGAAATTAGAAGCAACATGATGTGTTGTTGAAGTACAAGCCCATATAAACCACCATTTTATATACCATCATTGAGCAATACTACCCAAAATATTGTCCTATATTAAATAACATAACCACACAAAAACGTAAACATCCGGATAAACATACAAAATAAACCTCATACAATTATTTCCACCTCAATACTCCATACAAACCCTTATATATTATGTTACATCATTTGTTCTAGTTTTAGTTGAGATTTAAGATGCATTCAAACCAATACTTGACCATATATGATTCGCAACCATAAACACTACTCTATATACTCTCATAAGAAACCCTAACACTCTTTTTATTACTTTTACCTTCTTTTATCCTAGGTTTAGTGACTAATAACAATTGATATTTGAGAAGATTAAAATCCAAGAATGGTAATGAATTCCCCCATATAGTTTATAGTTAATAGGAACACATGCCTATTCTCAACATGTCCTTAAAGAACATAGAACCATTTTTAAGCATTGTAAAGGACACTACAAATACAATTCCCTAATACTCCAAACCTAAAATGGGCATGGGTTTTGGTACTAATAGATTGAAACCTCCAACACCTTAGTCAAGCCTCCTCAAAATTTCTCCCTCACAAAATGCTTATCCAACAATCGAGTGTTGCCTTTTGAGTGACAAGGCTCGTAAAATTAGTCTTAAACATGGAAGTAAATTATCATATCCTTAGCACCATTTATATAATCAACTTTTGGGATAACCATGATTGTTTTTAATGTTTATTCATATTATATCACAAAAATTAATTGCTTTAGTGTTCTTGAGTAATTTATTGAGCATTCACACTAAAAATATGGTGTTTGATCATTGGTTGATCATTATGTTAGGGAATTTTAGGGATATATTTCAAGGATGTTTGGCTAAGGCATTAGAGGTTACTAAATTTTTGGTCCTAAAACCTATGCTCATTTTGGGTGTGGATTGCATAGGACTTGTATATACCATGTACTTTAGAAATATTTAACAACTATTTTATGTTAATTTTCAAAGTGTTGAGAAGATGGAGTGGTTCTTGTTAACTATTATTTATATGGGGGAAGTCATTACTATTCACGGATTTCAATCCTCTCAAATGTTAGTCACATGCTACTCGTCCCCAAATCTAGAATACATGTGGGTTAAATCCTCATGAAGAGTTGTATTTTTATTATAAGAGTAGCTAAAGTGACGTCTATGCTCATTATTAGAGATGATTAAGGTCTAGGTCGAATGTGAATGTGGCATCCACAAGCTTGACTAGAAATGGACCAAATGATGCAATGTAATATCGTCAACATTGAGCATCAAGGTGGAAACATTCCTATTATAGAGATTGTTTTTTCATTAAATATGACCATGTTTATTTTGTTTAAACTAACATATGGTTTGGGATTTTGTTATGACTATATTATTTAGTCTAGGCTCACATTTTGGGCGTACTTATACTCAACAATGGCATATGAAATGGTATTTTATGAGGTTTTTTATGTCAACTACTCATCATGATATTCTATAATTTCACTCAAATGTCTTATTTGATATTGCGAGGTTTAAGTTTTTGGGAAATGTGTCTAATTGGGATTTAGTTGATAGTTTGCATAATATATCTTGGACGTAAAAATAATTTTACAATATGGATAATACAAGTGAGGTACACATACAACCCTCTTTTGATTGCTATTTTTAATATTATATTATAAAATGTCATAATATATTGCAATAGATTATAATGATCTATGTACTACGCATGTATGCTCTAGACAAGTATACATCACGCAGAGTGTAAATCATGCAAAATATACAACACATTTCCTATGAGTCTATAAACCGACTCATCATAGCATTTATATAACTATAAACTTTACTCCAAAAACACTAATCAATGGGAATGTTCTAAATAGTTATATCTAAAGTAGAAAGTAATGCATTTCCCCTTATTTTGTCTTAAGCGAACTAATGACCAATGAAACTCCCACTAACTACTTTTTTGAGTAATTTGGTGACATATGCAAGATGATGAGTGCATTCTCTGCCATTTTGAATAGTTATAGTCAAAGGAGACCGAGTCTACAACCACTATGCCATTTTGAAGACTGAACCATAACAAGCTACAAACTAGGACCCCTGTTTCCAGTAGAGTTATGGGGCGTTATGGGACTTTTATGAATTTCTAATCGATTTCCTATAGCTTTGGCATGTGTTGTAACCAATTGTGTCTATAAGACACCTTCTTGTGATTGTTTCTTAGTTAGTTTTTTAGTATTACAACAGATAATAGATAGAAGTTATTTTAGTTTTCTCTAAAGTATGTAATAGACTCATTTTTATCAATACAATACATGATATTTTAAGGATATGTTTGTGTTAAGAGTCTCAATCCCGAAGTAGAGAAAGGGCCCACTGACTGAGGAGATTGGAGGATTGGTACTTCATGCAAAATATTTACATTTACTAAGTTCAGTTTTAATATCTTGACTTGGTGATTATCTGAATACAATCTTATATCTCTTTATTTCAGTGAATTTCCTTTACTTTTCATTTCCTTTAAACAAGCATTTCATTTCAGAAAAGCATTTCCTTTAACAAGAATTTCATTTAGTAACTTTGTTTCAGTAGAATAGATGCATTTTATATACTTTGTTTTCCATTGATAGTTTAGAAGCTTTTGATATTCAGTAGTTTAGACATTTACTCGCTTTCAATAGTTAAGTAATATAGAACAAGAGAATCGATACCAAACAAAACCCCCAAAGAGAGAACCACCATAGTGACTGAGTTGCATATCAACTTCTCTACACAGCCTTGAACACAACCCTAGTCTATAATGACATCAACACTTGAATAGGTTGATTAAATGATTGGAAGTTACAATGACCCATCATTTTTGGTGCCATTTTTGGGGACTACCATAAGAAAAACATGTCATTTTATTCACATTTTATGTTATGGGTGTTATTGAAGTTGAGCTATGCAACCAGTAGAGATCCTAAGCCTTTCCTTAAAGATAAATATTGATGCACATGCCAAGGGATGCTAAAGGGAGATATATACCTCACAACATTCAAATAATATCCCCAATAGGAGAACGTATAGTAAACAATGATAATACTACTCCTGAGAGTGACATCAAACTGAATCAACTTGTCCAGAACCTGAACAATCTAAATCAACTTGTCTAGAACTGAACAACTTGTAAAAATGGGAGACATGGGAAACAATGGGAACAATGATGATAGACCCTTGGGTAGAACCTTTACCTACCCTATTGTCTTAAATGATGAAGAGGAAGCACCTATGAAAAACATTTCCCATCCATTCTTCCTATCTTTGAGGAATGTCCACAGAAGATCCAAACCAATTCTTGTTTGAATTCAAAGTCCTATGCCAAACATATGACTACAAAATAGATAACCAGAAACTCAAGCTCTTTCCTTCCACCCTCAAGGACTCTACCATGAGGTGGTTTATGGATTGGCCCTGACTCCATTAATTCATGGGAACAGATGGAGACTAAATTTTTGGACAAGTACCAAGACTACTACAGGGGAAGAGATAGAGAGGAAGAATTCTTTCAGATGAGACAAAAGGAAGATGAAAATATGGAGGATTACTTGGACAAATTTCTTTTTTTCCATAGGAGAAGTGGTTATGAGTTGAATGCAGAAATAAGCAAGACAATATTCCTTAAAGGACTTGATGATGAAGCAAAGAATCCCTCCATCTCATGGGAGGAGGTGATGTAAACAAACTCACCTGGAACAAATCGTTGAGTTATGTAGGAGCTACTCTAGAACAAGGGGAGGCATTAGAAGAAAGAAAACATCAAAACATGCCTTTGGTACCTCAGAACTTCTAGAGGAGATGGCCAATATGAAAACATAGACATTTTGACATAGTTAACTTCAACCATGGATGGGCTGAAAGCTAAGGAAAATGTTACAAAAGAACCTCTAGACATATATTGTCCCAGATGTAGGAAAAGACAT
The DNA here is from genome assembly GCA_018340775.1 of Taxus wallichiana var. yunnanensis. Lineage (NCBI taxonomy): Eukaryota > Viridiplantae > Streptophyta > Pinopsida > Cupressales > Taxaceae > Taxus > Taxus wallichiana. Next base: position 496,245,318 of record CM031242.1, on the reverse strand, counting down.
CCTTTGAAAGAGTGTCCTCTAGATATCATGAAATGTGCTTGATTTATGATGTCCCTGAACATGACACTAACCATTGTACTCTCCTACCTCATTTGAAAGAAATATTAAATGTTATGACTCAAACAAATGGAGAAGTAAACTTTGTTCAAAGATCAAATAATCAATCTTCTTATGCCCCTAGACCTACTCAGAACCCCTGGATGATGCCATGGCCCAATCAGACCCCTCCACCAACTTGGGGACAACTTGATTGGACACCACCAAACTAGATGGCCTACCCAAATCCACAACCATGGATGCCTCCATATAATCAGCAAGGCTGGACACCATCAGCCAATGCACATCCATGGCCAAACCAACAATGGTCACCCCAGTAGAACTATAATCATCAAGGAGGTTTACACAATAATAAGATTTAATGCCACCACCAGAAAAATCACTAGTAGGGAAAGAAACACAAACTCAACTTCTAGCCCAACTTGTCTCAAACCCCAAAAATCAACAAACAACTTCAATTAGTGAAGCATGAGATAGGGTGAGACAATGCAAGTTAATGCCATTAATAACTTACAACTGAGATCTGGAAAAATAGTGAACAATCCTCCAATAGTTATTATTGAGGTACTTGAGGAAAGGGAGAGAACTGAACATGTTCCACAAACACAAGAAACTAGGGATGACCGGGAGAAAGACAAGAATGTGCATGCAACTCCTTTCCCAGAGAGATTAAAAGAAATGTAGAATGGGGAAGAGACAACATTGGTTTAGGAGCTGAAAAATTTGAATATAGAGGTCCCACTCTTAAGAGAAATAAGGGACATTCTGAATTAAACCAAACCATTAGGAACCATTACATAAAGACACTAGGAAGGAAGAAGAAATACCCAAAACAATCAAAGTAGAAGGAAATCTAGTTGACCTTGTAGTTGGAAAACTTCTTTCACCAAAATATGGGGACCCTAGGAGTCCATTCATTACTATTTTTGTAAATGGTTCAGTCAATATCTAATTTTGGTGGATCTTGGTGCTGCCATCAATGTCATAACAATAGATACATTCAATTTGTTGTCTTTGACAGGATTACAACCAACCAATACTATCCTCCAATTAGTAGATCAATCTATTGTTGTACCAGATGGAATAATTGAGGATGTAATGGTTATAGTTGAATCTTGGGAGTATCTAATAGATTTTATGGTCTTACAACCTAAAACTCAAAAGATGGGATATCTAGTTATCTTAGGAAGACCTTAGCTAGCTACTGTTGCTGCATACATTGACTGTAGGTCAGGAAAAATGACTATTTCAAATGGGAAAAAAAAAAAAAATATTTCTCTTTATCCTCCTGCCCAGCCATATGTGGATGTTTGTGAACGTGTGTGGGTGGATTTTTGGATAATAACAATATGAGTCTTGTTTATCTGGCCACCATTGCAGTAAAAAATCATATGGAAGAAATTATAGAGACATACCCAGTGTTAGATAAAGAAGATACCACAACTACGGAAACCAAAACTGTGGCTACGAAACTGAAATGAAGGCTACAAAAATGACTACTTTGAACTCAAAAAAGAACAACATCATCTTAGTGAGTAAAATTTCTATAGAAGGTTGTGGAGAGACCTATGATTACCATGAAGGCCAAACATCAACTGATTTTCATTGTCCTTTAGCCAAGATTGTATCTTTATGGGAAAATATTATGAGAACATGGCTATTTTTCACACACTACTGACCTCATGTATGCTTGTCCCTTAAACTCTCTGATTGTTGAGACAAAATGGCTATTTTGAAAGACACTAAACAAGTAACTATTGAGATAGGAAAAGAATTGACTATTGGTAACAACTTAGAAGACAACCAAGAGACTAGGGTCATAAATCTTGAGAAATCATTGAAATATTTTTCTTGGGATTATATTGACATGAAAGGGATTCATCCAAGCATCTGCACTCATCATATTTATACTGAGGATGTCAGACCAAGTCGAGAAGCCATAATGAAGGATTAACCCAACACTAAGAGACATTGTCAAAGATGAAATAGAAAAACTGTTGAGGGTAGGATTTATCTATCCAATATCTGATAGTCAGTGGGTATCACCTCTTGTTATAGTTCCCAAGAAAAATGGTAAGTGGAGAATTTGTATAGATTATAGGAGCTTAATAAATCCACCAAGAAAGATTACTTTCCTTTCCCTTTATAGATTAGGTTTTAGAAAATGATAGGTAAGAAATATTTCTCCTTCTTGGATGGGTTTAGTGGATACAACCAAATTAGTATAGCACCTATTGATCAAGATAAGACCACTTTCACTTGTCCTAGGGTACATTTGCATACAAAGTTCTACCATTTGGACTTTGTAATGCACCTACCACCTTTTAAAGAGTAGTTTTAGCTATTTTTGCAAACCTTACCAATGATTGTGTTGAATTTTATATGGATGATTTCATTGTCCATGGGTCTACCTTTGAGGAGTCTTTGAGAAATCTTGAAAAAGTGTTAGCAAGATGTGAGAAACACCAACTCTCCTTAAGTCATGAAAAATGCTTGATGATGGTTGATCAAGGGGTTGTTTTGGGTCATCATATCTCTACTAAGGGTATCCAAGTTGATCCTAAAAAGATAGAAGTCATTACTAAGTTTCCTACACCAACAAATCAAACAAACATCAAAAGTTTCCTTGGACATGTAGGTTATTACAGATGGTTCATAAAATATTTTAGTAATATTTTTGCACCAATGTTATCTCTCTGAAAAAAATATTGTGTTTTGAATGGACTCCTCAATGTCAACAAGATTTTGAAGTTATAAAGGAGAAATTGACCACTGCCCCAGTCTTGAGAGGACCCAATTGGGGCCAACCTTTTCATATTCACACTGATGCTTCCAACAATGCAATGGGAGTTGTTCTTGGATAGAAAGATGAGGAAGAACAAATGTATGCCATCTATTTCATCAGCAAAAACTGACCCCTATGGAGAGAAACTACACCACTACAAAAAAATACTCACCTTAATAACACTTTCTTTTTATTTTTTTGCAATTCTTGATTTTTATATATCCTTTTTTAACAATCTATCAATCTAGCAAGCAAAACCCCCATAAATAGAAACCTATGAGAAAGGGTTAGTAGAAAAGAGAAAACAATTAAGAAGAGTTGATTGTTGGAAAAATAGGGGTTATAAGGTTGATTGTTGAGTAATCAAAAGAATTTAGAGAAATCATTGGTGATTTATCAATCACTCGGGATTCACCCAATCAAGGCACAAGCTCATGTGATTGACCAAATTGCTAGCGATTACAAAGCATAAAACCTAGATGTGGAAAATATGAAATTTGAATGAATGAAAGAAGGGACTTAGGGTACCACCGAAAGTGTGCTGAATGTTCAGAGAAGTTTTTAAATTTCTACTTGAATTAACAAATTGAGTTAATAAAAAAACTCGACCTCAAAAGACGCAAGGTTTAATGATACCCGTAGATGATGGTTGTTGATGCTCAACATTGATAGAAGTTGCGCTCCATCCAAAGTGTGTACAAGCTCATGTCCTACAAATAAACCTGCACTCAAAGACACCAAACAAAATGGATTAAATAGATATATAGGCAAACTTCTCTACTAGAAAGGTCGATTCTAGGAATCCAAAGGGCTTCCTTGAAGGATGTCAACTCATTTTGTAAATAATCAAGTGAATTATAATGGATAAGCGATAAATGATAAAAAAAAAATGCAAGACAGATAGATACAAGAATAATAGATAGAGATGACTAGGACTCAAGATTGAATGGTAAGTCATGTTCAACTTCGAATGTGGATGCAATCATCTACACGTTTGAAGTAATCAAACTAGAAGTCATCAACATCTTATTTGATCTTATGTAACAATTTAATTTGATCTTCATTTTGGGTGATATCCTGTTTGGTGTCGAGAAAATCAGATTGCACACATATTCAATTCATGAAGGATGTCAAACCGTTCCTAATAGAAAGGTTATCGACTATTGAAAGTGAGTGAATGCTTATGATTACGTCTTATTAACCACAAATTTCCATCTAGTAGTAAACCATGATTAAAAACATGTTAGAAGCAACAAGCATGATATGATAAATTTGATAAATTTGATAAAATTGATAATAGTTGAAAATGGGGTAAAATGGACAAGAATCGCTAGTGATTAGGCCAACCGTTGGTGATTCATATTATTTTTGATGTCTTTTAATACAATCAAATGTTCAATGACACATGGATCAGAGTGATGTCTCGGGTTAATTAATGATTAAATAATATTGATAAAAGATAAAATTTGATTCCAAGAGTACCTTGAGAGTGTCATGAAGCTAGAAGATACCTCAAACCTTTGCTTGAAGATGATCTGGTTGATAATCAATCTGATCTACAAGTTGAATGGTAGAAAGATGATCTACAAGAGCTTAGAAAGGATTTGAAAATGCTTGATGATGATTGATAATCCCAATTGATGACAATTTGGATATTTTGGTGTTAGTGGTGACGTGTTGAATTTTGGAAGATACTCTGAAAGCAAGAGCTTGAGATTAGAAATTGAGGATCCTCGAAAGAGGCTGAAAAACTTGTATTTATAATCGTTGGTGATTACTTGAATAGTCGATGATCCGATTTTTTTATTTTGGGTGGAAAATTGGTTGAAACCACTTCCAAATGAAGTTTTTTTGGTTTTTGTTTTGGGTAAATGGTTTGCTAAGTCATTAAGGGAAAATTTGTGACAAAGCTTAAGGGGATTATGAAGTGATTAAATATGATTTTTTATTTAATTTTGATTTTAATGTTGTTTTAGATGGTTGAATGGGATTTAACAAGTTGTATGTAGTCTTTTATTTTACCAAACAACCCAAGGCGTGTTGGCACATCACTCATCCAAAACTAAGCACTCACCTAAAGCACGCAAGGGTACCAGGTCCCTCTTTTATGGAAGCTTTGTCAAGGAGTTAGCATGATAAGCACACATAGATATATTCCAGATCCATAATAACAATGCAGTGATAAACCATAAACAGATCTAGATCATAACCATATGCAAGAATAACTTATATAAGAATCAATATTAGGTTTACCATACAAGAACTAGTCATAGATATGTCAACAACCAATATCCAACCACAAAGATCCATTGTATTAATTAATGTAAAACATAGAAGATGAATACATACATAGTAATGTCATCATAATTCTTGTGTGTTCATAAAATAGCAGCATAACTCTAAAACATTGATCCCTAAACCATACAAATCAATACATATATTAGGGTGGGGACTTTCCCTTCACCGCCTATGCATCCTCAAAATGGGATGCATGCTAAGAATAGCCATGCACCGCTTTTACAATAACAGCCTAGAGAGCATGCAAGCTCTTCTAACAATAGATCATTAATATATAACTTTAGTTCTACCTCTATTATTAGCTTAAAACTCCATTTGATGTTTGTCCTAAAATACCCTTGCATGGTCTCTAAGTCTTCATACTTCAATTTGAACTGCTAGTTCCCTGCTCCAAAAATAGACACCTCCTGCATGGATTCTTCTCTTGCATGTTGCCTATGCCATCTCTATACTTAGCATCATGCCCTAAAATTGGATAAGTGTCATGTCTATCCATTCTTCTTCCTACGTGCATTCCTTTCCAACTCTTGTGTGCAAACCCTATCCTCCTCACGCACATTTCCTCATGCGTGTTTCTTTTGTAATACCTCTTGCACACTCAAACCTTTGTTCTCAGGGACTTAGTCAATTTTCCATGATCAACTTTACCCTACACTAATTATGTTGTCTATCCACGGCAACATTCGGTCTACTTCAAATATTAAATAGAGAACCCTACAAGAATGAAAGAATAAACGAATGTATAGCTTGCGCTAAAGAATAAATGAGTGAATCATGTTAATGTGTAAGGAGGATGGGAAAATATTTATTCAATGATGCTTCAACTGTATTCCACCCTCTACTTTACTTTTCGCCTTATTGAAAAAATCCTCGATCATTGCAGACCGACTTCATCAAACATTAGCTCTTCACCCTTGGCTTTAAATGTTTCGACCATAGCTTCTAACTATTTTCCAAGGTCTGTCAGTGCGTCCATTCTATGTGTTACCTGGGGATACAACTCCTTTAGCTTATTCTTTATAGAGGTCTTTAAGATATCAATTGCCTCAGTCTTCTTCTCAACCTCTGCAAGGATCTTGTCTCATTCCACCTGATTTCCTTTGTTCTTGGTCCTAGAAATCCTTTAAATCGCTTCATGAGTAGCGGCTAGTATGCTCGCCACTCGATCCATGTCTTCACGGTTGTCATAAACAACTTCTGTCATATGAGTTTTTTTACCGATACCAAAAGCTCAACGGAACCATAATGTAGTCTTTTGTTTTACCAAACAACCCAAGGTGCATTGTGTTGTCACCTCTTTAGAAATTTTGCATTCCCATTTCCATTTTTAAATTTTTTTGGGTTTGGTGACTACTAAATACCTTTGTGAAGGTCCCATAAGGAAAAGCTAGTTCTAAATAGTTAGTCATTTTTCAAAATTTTGAGTTTTGATGCTTTTTCGGCCTTTTGCGGGTATTTTGGCTTTTTCTATCCCTCATGTCCCAAGTTCATCCGAGTCATTTATTCCCGATTCTCCACATTTTTCATTTGGTCTTTCTTTCCCTTCATTACGAAGTTTTTAGCTTTACACGTCCCAATTGTCCCGATGTCGTGAGTGCGGTTTGTGTCAAATTCTTCTGACTTGTCTGATTTTAGTGTATTGCGGCTATTTCGGCTTTTGTGTCCTAGTTGTCCCGAGTGTTGTTTGACCACCCATTCTCCACAAACCTTACTTTACCAATTTCCATTCATCGTGGGTATTTTGGATTTGCGCATCCTAACTATCCCGATGTCCCTTGGGATAGTTGTGCAGGTTTTTTCCACTTTTTCCGCAAATCGACTTTTTTGGATTTGCGCGTCCCCACTGTCCCAATGTCCCATGGGACATTTGGGCTCTTTTGATCCTCCTTACCCAATTTTCAATAATTCAAGGTCATTATAAGCATTAAATACCTTATTTATTCCACTACCAACCTACATTGGGGTTTAAAATACTTATAAATACTTGGGTAATCAATCATTTTCACCACCTCACTTACAAAATTACTCTTGACCATTCGAGCTCCTTCTCTTCGCCATTTCTAGCCATGGTCGAGTCTTGTTCTATTATTTTCAAATCTATAGGTATAGAAAAGAAGTTGTGAAACATCAAGGTGTTAATCCAAGAACTGAGGATTATTTTCTCACCAATATTCTTCTACCCTAGTTACATGATGAAGATCAGTTTTAAAGGTCACGAGCATTTTCTTCCTTGGAGATGGTTGTACCAAACATTGTCATAGTGAAGCACAACACCTAGATTTGGAATAATTTTGGGCACGAATCAATTGTCAAAACCCTACTCCTATGGCTCAGTTGATTAAATATAGTGGGATAGTAGAGGCAGGGGTTTTCAAATCTCTAGTCCAGTGTGTTGACACAATTCTTTCCTGTAGCTCTTGTTTTGATCCTAACATGAAAGAAATCGTTGATCCTCAAGGTCAAGTAGTGGCACAACTTGATGAATATTGCATTCGTACTACCCTCAGGATTCCCATGGTTGAAAATTCAAATACTCTCACCAAGGATCAGGCCCAAGTTCTTTTTGATCAAGATAAGTGAGAAATACAAAAGCAAAATTGCTAAGTCTTGGTTCAAAAACCCTAAGAAAGGAGCCTCAAGGCTGCCTAAGACAATGTTCAGAGTCGATTTCCATGAGGAATTTTCAAACGTCATCACTTTATTGGCTAGAATTGCAGGAATGCCCACCACTAATGAATTTCACTATTGGATGTGCCCCTACATCAATATCATCTGTGAGGGTAAGCAAAATCTGAATTGGGTAGGAATTATCTGTGATAATTTGACTGAGCAATTATCAAACGTTCAAAGAACCCAAACCTTCTACATGACCTCCTATCTAATGTACTCCATTGTAGCCTATAGGGAGTGGTTGGGTTTCTCCCCATGGATGACAAGAAAGATGCTCCCATTTATATATATCCCCATTTTGACCCTGAAGATCAGTAATCATCACTTTAGGAGGGTGAATGATGCTTTCACTATGTATATTGTCAGGTTATTGGAAGGGGACACTGCTAAGAGATTTTTGGATGAGGAAAAACAATTAATCAATACTTATGGTAGTTTCTTCACCCAATTCAGAAAGTTTTCATACATAAGATTGGTTGGATTTGAGGGACAGACCCTAAAACTTCCTATGTATTATAGTGATAAGATGACCCGGTGGAAATTTGCAGACAATTAGACAAGTTGCATAGGACTTGTAGGGACAAGAAGATTGCAGGTATTCAATTTCCAATCATACTGGGTAATTACACTTGTAGAACTTCCCTAGATGCTCAGAATGTGGATAGAATGATTTCTCCTCTCACTCTCCATTACTATAAACCCAGAAATTTCTTTGACATTAAGCAGTTCATTTCTTCCAATTTCAGAATGGGTTATCAACATCTTCCTGATATTGAAGATTATTGGGTAGATTGTTCAGATGATTATGAAGCCAGGAGGAGATACTATGGAAGGTTATCTCTACAACAAAGTTATTGATTTTAGTATTTATGATGTCCTGAAGGACTGGAAGATGATGATGAGGAGCTATAATCTCTTGAATATGAAAGATCAATCAAACATACTCCTATTGAAACCATTGATTGGTTTGTTAAGGAGAGGGATGATTTAAAGGAGCTAAATAATCTTGTCCTAGTAAGAACTAGACTTTGGTTTGATAGGAAGATGAAGGGATTCAGGGAAAGGAAATCTAGGTCCACTTCACATGATACCCCTACCCCTCAGAAGGAAATACCTGTGTCTGCTCCCAAAATAGTTGAGCAATTTGTTTCCTCTCCTCTAAAATCCTCAACTCTAGTGTATACTAAGAAAGGGAAAATCAAGAAAGAAGATAGGGCAATTGATGTTATCCAAGAAAGTGAATCCTCTCCTGGGAAAGCTCAAGAAAAGGAAACAATTGTTGATTTGGATGACAATGATGATAGCCAAGATAAGGAGCAGGAATAGCCTGAAGTGAACACCCCTGAAACAAGTAATGTGATGGAAGATCAATCAGAGGAAATGGTTTCAGGGTTTATGTCTACCAAGGAAACTCTTGATTCCACTCAAATTGATGCCTTTGTATTAGAAGTGGTTGTTGTTCAAACACTAAGTATTATGAGTGCCTCTACACTTGGGCCCATTGCTCCTTCCACTTCTAGTTCCTCATTCTCCTAGGTACAACCATTTCTGGAAAGTAAGAAAAGAAAGGCCACTCCAAGTATAGCTCCTCCAAAGTTTGATGTAGTGGCAGCCCTTCTAGGCACTACTCCTCCTCCCCAGCTAAGAAGGCTAAGGTCACCTCAAGGTTAATTTTAGATTCTCAAGGTCAACAGTTCATAGAAATTGCAAAACCCAAGTCTAATAAAGATGAAAAGGACTTATCACTGGGTGATCTAGAATTGAAAATAATTCCCCTTGGAGAATCAACTCTAGAAAGTGAAGTACATAATTTAAAGGAGATGTTTTCTAGGGTGATTGAATGAGTTGAGAAGGGGAAGCAAACACAAGAGCAATTGAGGAGCATAATCAAATTTTGTCTAGTTTCATCAAGTCCTTATTGGCAGAAGATAAGGTTCTTGATCCCACTCCCTTAGCTTCCATCCCACCTCCTACTATCCTATCATCCTGATGAAATTCAAGTCATTAAAGACATCCATAAGCATGCTACATATGGAAAAGAAATGGAAGCTATGGTTGATGATTTAATTATCACAGGCTTGAATTTTATTGAGGAGGCATTCAAAGCACATGAGAAAATTGCCAAGATTCAGCTGAAGTTTTCTACTACACTCGGATTGATAGATAGGGAATTGAAATTATGGAGTGAATGCATTCAAGATCTCAAATTGATGAGTGAGATTGATGTGTAGATTCTCTTAGCTAACAAGGTTTTTGATGATGTTAAACAAAATTTTTCCAAACAATGGGTTTTCAGCATTGACTGGAAAATAAAGGTTCTGGAAGAAGCCATTGGCAAACTCAGAAACATGTTGCAGAAAAGGGGAAGGTTTTAAAGCCTGTGTATCCTCTACCTTCTCAGATATACACTATGAATCTTTAAGGAAGGTTTGAATGATCAATTCATTGTTTAAGAAATCAAATCTCAATTCAAGGATTTTGTTAGAGAAAACTTGTTTAAGCAAGATACCATGTCTAAGGAGAAAATGAAAGAGATTTACATTCGTAGGCTATCATCACGGATGCCAACAAATAATTCTTAGACAATGTAGAATTTGAGAAGGACATGGAGAAGTGTTTGGGCAGTTGGACTCATGCCATTGCCAATACAACAATTCCTAGGGAATGGACATAGTTGTAACTTTGAAATGATTAGAAATCGGTGTTAAAGACAACAAAAGTTGTCTAGTGCATCTATCAGTGTTTTGACTTCCTAGTTTCTTTCTTTTCTTATTTTTAAGTACCTAGTTAAAGTGATTTATCTCCTTGGTTGTATAAACAAGAGATAAGTCAGTTTGTAATATTTAATTAGGTACTAATATTTGAATTAAAAGAAGGAAACTAAAAGGATCTTTGTAACCATTTCTTGAGGTTATTTAAAGAACTTTTCTCATTATTGTAAGGGATCAAGATTTTGATATCCAGATGTAAAAAGAGAACATTGAAATACTCAATATAGGAGAAGTTTCACCCTTTCTCATGTTTCTTCTTTTTCTTTTCTTTGTCTGATTCATATAAGGTTGTGTGTGTTTAAAATCAAGAACTTTGTGTCTTTCAATTGATGAATGTATCTGGAACTTTGTGTCTAATACATGTATGTCCTGTGCTTTATATGCATAGTCTAAATCTTGTCATTTTATTGGAGCATCATTAAGATATCATTCTGCAATCTATATATCTGAAAGTGTCCTTTATTCCCAATCTTTGAATATCAGTCCTGACTTTTCCTATTCTTTTTGTATTGGAAACCCTTTATAAATGCATCTAAAGATATCAAAATCCTCACCAAAATATCTTACATATGTTTATACTATAAATAAGGTTTTTGGCTTTCAATAAGGGAACCTCTCCCATAAAGAGGAGGGATTGTTGTCCCTTGACTGTTGCTTGTTTTCAAAAGATCAAATTCTACAACCAACACGCTGGCACATCACTCAGCCAGAACTGAGCACTCACCCAAAGCGCGCAAGGGTATCAAGTCCCTCTTTTATGGAAGCTTTGTCAAGGAGTTAGCATGATAAGCACACACATAGATATATTCCATATCCATAATAACAATGCAGTGATAAACCATAAATAGATCTAGATCATAACCATATGCAAGAATAACTTATACAAGAATCAAGATTAGGTTTACCATACAAAAAAATAGTCATAGATATGTCAACAACCAATATCTAACCACAAAGATCCATTGTATTAATTATTGTAAAACACAAAAGTTGAATACATACATAATAATGTCATCATAAGTCATGTGTGCTCATAAACCAACAACATAACTCTAAAACATGGATCCCTAAACCGTGTAAATCAATACATATATATAGGGGTGGGGACTTTCCTTCACCACCTATGCACCCTCAAAATAGGTTACATAATAATAATAGTCATGCACCACTTACAAGAACAACCAGAGAGCATGTAAGCTCTTCTAATAATAGATCATCTATAGATAACTTCAGTTCTACCTCTATTATTAGCTCAAAAAACTACATGATGCTTGTCCTTCTACTTGTCCCAAAATAGCCTTGCGTGGCCTCCAAGTCTTCATACTTCAATTTGAACTTCTAGTTCCCTACTCCAAAAATAGGAACCTCCTGCATGGATTCTTCTCTTGTGTGTTTCCTATGTCATCTCTACACTTAGAATCATTCCCCAAAATTGGCTAGGTGTTTTTTTGTCCATTCTCTTCATGTGTGCATTCTTGTCTAACTCTAGCATGGAAACCCTATCCTCCATGTGCACATATCCTCATGCGCATTTCTTTTGTAATGCCTCTTGCATACCACAAACCCTCTGTTCTCAAGGTCTTAGTCAATTTTCTATGTTCAACATTATAGAAGGGATATTTAGGTGTAGTAAATATAATAAGGGGTTATGACCTAGGATAAGGTGTTTTATGAGTGTTAAATGATGACTTAGATAAATAAATGATGAAGGGGATGAAGAGTGAAAAATTTTGGTGTCTACATTTTCCCCTTTTGTCAAGTATTTTGACATAGGCGCAGAGTGCTAGACAAAAATAATGACAAGTTGATTTGTATGGGTGATCCCCCTCAAAATGGGGTAAGCTATGATAGTAGTGTAAGGAACACTAGTTTGATAGTTTGGTTGTACAAGTGTTATATGTGTTTTATTTTAAAAGGGTGCCCAATCCTAGGTACAACAAAATGAGGGTACTACCGTGGGGTTAATTGATAGGGGAACCAAAGGGGTTCAGCTCCTATAGACATATGATCCGCGAAGGTAGGTGAAAAAGATGGGATAGTTTTGATTTACTCGATGTTTTGAATTTCCAAGGATTAGGGTCCTTATAAAGATGTAGTATGTTTGAAAATGTGTCATTATGAGGTGATTTGGACAAAAGAAATGTGGAAGTGTAAAATAGGAAAAATCATGGGCAATTTAAGTGAATCTCTGCGATTGAATAAATCATCGGTGATTACTATTAAAGCAATTACATGGGCTATAAATATCCATTTGGGTGGTGAATAGTTCATTTGTGCAAAAAAACCCACATGATTTGAGAGTGAAGAAAATGTGATTGGAGAAATAAAAACATGATTGAGGTGAAATGACATCCTCAAGAGGCGTCGAAACCCACAGGCAGTAGAGGTAGGCTAGTTTTTACCTGTTTGATTTTGAATTTCGGTCATTTATGACTTTTGCATAGAATTTTTCATTGTTTTGATGTTGTATGGTTTTGGAAATTCAAAATCGTAGGAATCGTTGGTGATTCATGTGATCGCTAGCGATTGAGATGAATCATCGATGATTTGACTGGTAAAGTTGCGATTGACTATGTTAAGTGACAGTTTTGAGTTTTTATGAAGTTTTTGAATTTTTTCATATTTATATGTGTGTTAATGTTTATTTATGTGTTTGTGTAAATAGGTGGATGTAAAGATGATGATCCGTAATAGGATCCCTATCATTTTGGATGAGGTGTGGAATGATATGTCGGATGAGGATGGGAGGCATGTGGAGGTATGAGGTATTATAAGAGGGTGCATAGATGTCAAGGTTTGATGTTAACATTGATGGAGAAGTGGAATCCTTCCACTTGCACCTTTTGGTTACCCACAAGGGAGATGACTATTACATTGGAGGATGTACATCAGATTATGAGACTACCAATCCGAGGAGAGGGTATATACACTATTTATGAGTCTGAGAGATTGGATGTTATGAGAAGGTTATACGATGATGAGGTGGATGATGTGAATTATGTGTATGGAAGTTTTACATACCAATAGATGTTGAGGTTTGACGTTAGATATTGATGGAGCAGTGGAATCCTTCCACTTACACTTTTTGGTTACCCACCTGGGAAATGAATATTACGTTGGAGAATGTACATGATTATGAGACTATCGATTTGAGGAGAGGGTATATACACTATTGATGATTCCGAGAGATAGGATGTTATGAGGAGGTTATACGATGATGGTGTGGATGATGTGAAGTATGTTTCTGGAGGTTTTGCATTCCAAGCATTATAATTTCCTGAGAGAGAGGGATGTAAGATGATGACGATGATGATGATGGCCATATCATGTTTCTCCTTACTTGATTTCAAATGCGTGGTAGGTTTCTTTGGATGATGACTAGGGTTGTTACTGATATGATGGAGCATCAGACATTGTTTGAGTGGGCACCCACTTTGTTAGCAAGAGACATATCGAGAGATGCGGGCTTGGAAGGCTCACAAGAGGTACAAGATTGATATTACTTTCTTGTTACAATGTTGGGCATACTAAGCACATATCCATTACTCAACCATAGGGATTACCATAGGGATAGATGACAGACATATAAGGATTTATGAGGTGGAGGTAGGATATGGGTAGATTGAAGAGGAAGGTGAGTTACTACAGGAACATGTGACAGGGCTATAGATTGGAGATTTCATTTGGAGACCTTACTTAGATTTTCACGAGTGGCCTATGTATGAGCATGAGCTTCCTGACACACAACAAGACATGTGGGTACATGTGTGGAGAGGGGGTGAGTATGAGATGGTTTAATTTAGCCATGTTAGATGGTAGTTTGGATTAGTGCAAGATGTTCATGAGGAGCTAGTATAGTATAGATGAGAGGAGGGAGATACAAAGACTCCCAAGGTAGTTGTGGGCAGACCTTTCATGATTATTGAGAGAGTGGGGCCATGGGCCCAAATGATGATGGATATATAGTATTATTGATGATGCAGGGGTCACAACTGAGTATGGACCTTGGTGGTCTCATACATTTGGAGCTTTCGAGAGGACTTGAGTGGCATAGAAAGTGAGGAGAGTACATGCTCGAGTTGAGGGAACAAAAGAGACTATTTAGATTAGTGATGATGAGGGTGAGGAGGATGAGGATGTAGATGGGGATTTAGAAGTTGCGGTGGCGGTGGAAAAGTTGATAGTCAAGAAGGCCACAATAGAGGGAGAGAGAGATAGTCTTAGGAGAGTGAGAGATGATCTGATGGGATTTTGGGATGCATTGATTACAGAGTGAGACAGCGTAGTGATTGAGTGTGATGGGCTAAGGATTTAGTTAACTCAAGTGATATCAAATATGGATAGGTACCATTAATATTAATGCTTTGAAGAAGTCCTAGGAATCACAGGTGGTCTTCTATATCAGGTGTAGAGTTGATAGCTAATGCATAGGCTAGTAGTCAAATAGGAGCATCGTGTATGGTTAGCGCTGTGACTCATTATCGATATTTGCGTGTAGCGTTGGCATATTATATAGATATGGTTATACATAATTTTTTCCAAATCCACTTGTTGGGCCCCTAAAATATTGACTAAGTACAAAAAGGTGCATGAGCACACAAGGCCTAAGTTGAGGGGTGGGCGTGCAAGGAGAAGGCATGCAAAGGTAGGGTTCTAGGAGGGTTTTAGAAGGACCCGTGATACGTGCTTGCAAGAACAAGGTCTCGGGACTTAGCCGTATTTGGCGTATCGGGTAGGACATGAGAAAAGTGTGACCCGCATGCACATGATGAATGGATAAGGTGCCAGCCTGGTGATAGGTTGGCCTAGGAAGGAATATACCCTGCATTGGAAGCTTCTAGAAGACCATCATGGAAAGGAGTGGAGAGCTCAGGCCTGGAGGAGCATGCTCCCATGGAGGACCACATTGGGACACTTGGCGCCAGATCTAAAGCCATAGAAAGGTGATTTGGCAGTTCAAGAGGCCTATAAATACAAGTGCCCACAGAAAAAAAAGGGAGGTAGATAATAGAGAGCGGAGCTCTACAAAAATGTTGTGAGGAGTTGTATTGGGTTGGGTAGATAAAATATAGGAGAAGGATGCATCAAGGGGCTTGGGATTGTAAATTTTATTTTTGAGAGCTAAGGGATGTAAATCTAGTTATGATGTATGACTTTGGTCTACCATACTGTGATGTTCTATAATGGATCTAATGGATGTAATGAGGTTACCAACTTATTTGAATATGATCATTAATGATTTTGGTCCATACATATATCTTCATAGTTTTATTTCATGTATGTTTATGGAATGAGTATGAATCCTTATGCATTTTCCTTTCTATTTTGGTTCAGTCCTATAATCTATTAAGTATCTTCTATATGCTGGAATGGCGCATTGGTCTAGAAGTCGTTCTGAGCTCTATGATGTTTACATGTCTCATTTCGCTCACTCTCTTTAAGTTCCTATCATAGATGATGTTTCCCACTAAACTCACATAAAGGAGAGACTTGGGTGCCCACGCGTGCCTCGGGTGAGCACCCGACTCCCACTTTGGGTGATAGGCGCACACATGGGATTCCCTTGTTCTTTGGTGGGTGTAAAAATTAATACATCTTTGTTCCATTGTCGGGACCTCTTTTCGAAGTTGTAGTGGGAAATGACATACATCATGATATGTGCAATGAGTGATGACAAAGCATTTAACCTTGGAAGGTGTTGAAACATGGTTTAAGAGCATGGAGGATGAATTTGCTCAGAGATTCAGCACTGGACCTGAGTTTGATGCACGTAGATGGGTAGAAGAGAACCTCTACCATGATTTATATGAAACTTTTTTCTGTTGCTTCCTAGTAGAGTTGTATGAATGGCTCTCAGCATATGTGTCTAGATCAAGTTGGTATTATAGATCACGCATGTGGACCCAAGAAAGAGTACCAGAGGCTGCAAGATGTAGATTTGATGTGGACTCATGTTGTGGATCATTGGTGGAAAGGAGTGTTGGCTAGCTACACCTTGGAATATGCTATTTCCACGTATTCTTGTCCGAGAAGTTGCTGAGTTTGAATTTCTAAGGGAGCAGAGGATCATTTCTACATGTTATTTCCCTGGCAATGAAGATCTTGATCATTACCATGAGTTTAGAGGCATTTTCGATGGCTGGCTAAACCATTCTAAGCACTGGGTGAGGAAGCTAGGGTGGAGGAGGATGGCGAGAAATGACTAAGAAAGAATGGGAGGAGAGCGACTCAAGTATATTGAAGCAGTGAAAGGGATATTTTTAGACAATGCGAGGTTGCAAGTGTGATGGATTTATGGAGGCAGACGTTGTGGGAAGGACTTGAGGTTCACGCAGAGACGTGGAACCTAAATAGTTTATACTACCACATCTTGGCAAGCGGGAGAGAGACCCCTTGACTTACGATGAGATTTTGTCACTTGGAGAAAGAAGAATCATCGGCATGCATCTAAACCCACCTAGTGACCGGATGTTGGCACTTGGTTTTCCAGATCAAGGAAGGAGTATCATTAACCCAGTTGGTATCGGTGGAAGTGACTCGATCCATGTCCACGAGATACAATTTCTCATTTCCTACTTTTATGGCCGTGCATATTATTCCGGTATTCGGAGGAATTTTTGGACAAGGAGCAAATACACAAGGCTTGGGTAACTTGTTAGGGAGTGGCATAGAGCAGGACATACGGAAGTGGCACAATCTCACAAAGCGATTGGTGTGTAGTTCAATGGGATGTTGGTGACCTTGGCGCAACTGCTTCAGACCCATTACTATCTGCAGGAGGATCTGGAGGTGGAAACCGGGTGGGGCCCAGGGGCACAGGACACTGGTGGATCTAGTAGATTCAGTGGAGGAGGAAACACCAGAGGAAGTCAAGGAACTGGATCAGGAGGACAAGGGCCCCTGACCACCTCCTCAAGTCTTCTTTGAGATGTCTTTACATTTGCCAGATTACATAGGTATTGAAGATGTTACAGAGCATGTTCACAAGTGTGAGCTCTTTATGGCACGTAAAGGGGATCACAACCCCAGAGCGGAAGGCCAATTAGTTTGTAATGACATTGCAAGGGCGCATGCGCATAGCTAGTATAGGAAGTATGACCCCCATCAGATGGTGGTAGATTACACCGCATTGAAAAATGCCTTCCTAGCAGAATTCCACATCCCTGAGTTTGAGCAGAAGAGCATCAAGCACTCTCAAGGAGATCCAATAGGGAATGGCAAAGAGTGTGCGGGAGTATGATGCATGGTTCAAAACCCTCCTGTCAAAGTTGTCCTATGACATTCACCCTTCACAGCATGCTCAATGGTTTTTTGGAGGGTTGATAACACCATTTGCTTTATTAAAAGGGCATTATCTCATAAGACTTTCACATACCCACGCGAGGCATTGGAAGCTACTCTCACACCAAAGCTATTGGAAGTTTGATCTGGTGTTAGCCCATTCTTGGAAGCTCAAATCGCTGCTATGGCTAAGCGGTGGAAAATTTATATGCAAACTCAGCCCATGAGAATCGTGGTGGAATATGGTGTATAGATTTTGAAGTAGAGAGGGCATCTTAAGAGAAAATTTCCCCAGGAAGATAGTACATGCGTATGATGGATTGTGAGATTTTCGGGGACCATGATGCAAGTAGATGTCCCTTGTTGCAGCATGTAATTTGGAAGAATGTATCTTCTTACTGTAAGATCTTCACCTCCCACAACCCATGATACTAAAGATTGTATGCTTATTGACCAGATCCATGAGGCCATTGATCATAGTGTGTGCCAAACCATCCTTGTCAACATTTCTAAGGATGATGAACGCCATTATGAAGAGCACGTGGATGGAGGCACGTAGGAAGGGGATTTTGTGGAGGATTCCATGGTCATGGTAACCACGGAGGAGGAAGAAGTGAGTTCCCATGTGGAACCTATTTTAATTGTGGATCTATAGACCACTACAAGTGAGTGTCCAGACTTATTGCAGTGCTCATGGTGCGGGAAGAAGCACAAGTATGAGGAGTGCCCTAAGTTATTTGAGCACATGAGTTAGTAGCACCAGAAAGACAAGGGTGTTGCAATGGTAAGCATTAAGAAGGCTGACACACAATGGATGCCACGAGTGACACATGATGTAGGCTTGGAACCTGTTATGGTAACAAGAGTAGAGGCCACGCGTGCAAAGGAAATGCCAAGGCAGAAGAACCTAGTTTCAAGGGAAGAAGTGGTACATGGGAAGTACCCAGACCCTACGCATCAAAAGGAGGTATATCAAGAAACCATGGACATCATTCGGAGTTTACAAGGAGAAATCCAGTGTCTAAAGGAGCATTCTAGGAGGGAGGGCAAAGAAGGAAGGTCGAGGCACCAAAGGATGACCTGGATGAGGTCAAGGAAGTATGTAAAATGCTAAGGTAAGAGAATATTATTCCCTTACTAAGAGTAGTGTTGAGAGAGAAGGTACCACATGCTAGAGCCTTGAGAGGTAGGTCTTGCATGCAAACCTTCCCCCTCACAACCTTGATGACAATGATAAGTAGATCACATTAAATGCGATCGTGGATGGATTGCTCCTTAGTTTTATCCTCATTGACACGGGCGTAGAGGTCAATGTTCTCACCTTGGATGCATAGCATCGGATGGGAAGACTGCATTAAATCCATCTTCAAATGTGTTGTATATGGTGAACAAAATGAAGGCACTTCTCATCGGTGTCTTAAAGATGTAGTTATCACCATTCAGGGGGCTAAGTTTACTAGGGACTTCAAAGTCTTGGCACTCAGCTGAGGTAGACAATTTCCTAGCATTACTTGGGCACCCATGGTGCTATAAGAACAATGCGTATCTTCAATTTAACAAGGGATACATAATATTTGAAAATGAGGAGGGATGGGTCATCATACCCTTGGTTGATGGAAAATTAACACCCTATATTGAACCCCGTGAGAAGAGGTCCTGGATAGAATATATGTGCGCTCAATCGGGGATCAGACATAATTCACCCTATAGAAGGAGTTATTCAATTTGAGGATTCTCGGTCGTGAGTGATACCACAAGCATAACATGTGAGAATTGGGCACATGGGACATATGAGCTGATCGGATGGCATTTAAGAGGATCGAGTAACCAAGGTGACAAAGGCATGTACATTTTGGCACCTAGGAGGAGGAAAACTACCAAGTTACTAATCGGAATATTTCTTGCGAGAAATGGAGGCCCATTGGAGAAATGAAAAGGAAAGAAGAGAAATGCTTAATTACAACCTACTCGGGACTATTGCACGCTGGTGGGTGACACATCGAGGAACCTCTTAGAATTGCGCGAGGTGAGAATTTCCTTCTCTGTAAGGTTTTGTAGGAGCAACACGCCCATGGCTATAAAATACTACCATGGTAAAAAGACCACTTCCTTCCATATCCAATCATGTGAGATAGCCTAGATTGGAAGCGCAGAAGCATTACCACCTTCATTATGGGTTCACAAGTTATACTCTAACCTACAAGGTTATGCACGTGTGTGGTATATCCACTTAGAGATGCGTCATCAAATTGGTAATTGGCAAGAATTGTGACTGATTTCATTCAAACTTTCTAGTATAGAAGTACACAACCCTTGGTGGATAAGGCATTGCAGGTTGTCAAGCACCTTACCATTGGGAATAATGCCATAGAAGAAGATGGGCTCTAGACTTTCTAGGTGAACCAGCTTAGAGGCATGCTTTGAGGAGACATAACCAGAAGAGGTCCAACTTGAGCGCACGTGTGTGGAAAAAGAAAAAGGAAAGATGGTTTATATAATTGATGGGGAAGAAGCGGAAAACTTGGATGTTGACCATTTTATAGGGACACACGAGGTGTTAGACAGTGTTGATGAACAAGTGTGTGCCTATCATGAACCTTTAAAGACAAAGAAGGTTAACATCGGCTTAGAAGAAGAGCCTAAAGAGGCTATCATCGGAGACTATTGGTCGAAGAGGGAAGTCTCCAAGATCATTGATCTTTACGTGAGTTTGAGGATTTATTCCCGTGTGGGTATCATGAACTCAAAGGCATTCACCATTCCTTGGGGGAAATGAGAATTAAGTTGAAGGAGGGTGCACACCCAATCGGAAGAGACCATACCAAATGAATCCTAACCTACGCATGAAGGTCAAGGAAGAAATAGATAAGATGATAGCATCGGGCATCATTGAAGTTGTTGAAGATTCAAAGTGGATAAGTCCAATGGTAATTAGTATCAAGAAGGATGGAAGGATAAGGATCTACATGGACTATAAGGATTTAAATGCGATTTGTGTCATTGATCTTTTCTAACCCCCTTCACCTTGAAGAAATTTTGGAGGAGTGGTGGCGTAGCGAAATCTATTCCTTCACGGATGGATTTTCGGGGTACCACCAAGTCTGGATTACCAAAGAAGACCAGGAGAAGATGACTTTTGCCACCGAGTGGGGAAGATTTACATATACAGTCATGCCTTTTGGGTTAAAGAATGCACCCGTTGTTTTCTCGCGCATTGTGGTACAGGCATTCTAGGACTTCATCCACAAATTTCTTCAGGTTTATCTAGATGATTGGACAATATATGGGTTAGTAAAAGACCATTGTGACAACTTAAGGTTGATGTTTGAGAGATGTTAGCAAGTTGAGGATATCCCTCAACATTAAGAAGTGTGTCTTTTCTACCCCATTCGGGAAATTATTGGGGCACATCATATGTAAAGAAGGCTTGTTAGTAGATCCTGCCAAAGTTGCTGATAATTGTAGGATTGGGAGAGCCTACTAGTCAAAGTGTGGTGCGTGTATTTCTTGGGCATATGGGGTACTACAAGAAGTTCATCAATGGATATGCCAAGATCTCGTGCCTTTAGAAGAGTTTCTTAAACATAAAAGTTCCTTTCATTGGGGAGAGGCGTAGTAGAAGGCATTCAACACTTTAAAGGATAGGCTTGTCACCGTGCCCATCCTACGTTTCCCTTCTTGGGATAAGCCTTTCCATGTTCATGTGGATGCCTCAGGAACCACCATTGGAGTAGTACTTGCACAACCTAGTGAAGGGATTGTTGATCATCCTTTGTGCTTTGTAAGTAGGAAATTGACACTAGCAGAGTAGAATTATACTACGACTAAGCATGAGGCATTGTCAATGATCTAAGCACTTCACAAGTTCAAGAATAGATATCTGCTTGGCAACTCCATTTATATTTTACACTAACCATATGGCATTGAAATACTTGGTGAACAAGCTCATTCTACAAGGGTGCATATGTCGGTGGGTACTATTGTTCCAAGAATTTGAGTTCATGGTAGTTGTCAAACTAGGTAAAAGTAATTCAGACCTGATCATTTGTCTAGGATTGATTCAGGAGAGGACGTGCAGAGCATTGAAGAGACTATGCCAGATGCGCAACTATTTAGGTTGCGGCACGCGCCCTTGGATTTAGAGGACATTGCGGTATTTCTTAAAATAGGTGTGGCATCCAGATGGAATGAAGGCCTTGGAGAAGAATAAGTTGGCCATACACGTTGTGCCCTACATGCTAATTAGTGGAGATCTATACAAAATGGGTCGTGATGAGGTTCTATGCCAATGCATACTAGAACATGAGCACATTACAATTATGGAAGAGGCGCATGGTGGGATTGCGTAGGAGGACACTATATGGGAAATGCAACCGCACGGAAGATTCTACTTGCAGGGCTTTGGTGGGAGACCATTTATCAAGATTACATTGAGTTTTGCAAGGCTTGTGACCATTACCAGCACCTTGGAAAACCTAGAAAAAGGGATGAAATGACCCTTGCAACCAATAGCCAGCACGAGAACCATTTGAGAAGTGGGCTATCGACTTTGTCGAGACCAATCTCGCCAGTGGCACGAAGGAATGGTTCGCGGTATATCCTCACTTGCATTGATTATTTGACAAGGTGGGTAGAGGTAGCACCTACAAAGGATTATACATGGCTACAACTGCTAGATTTTTATGGGAAAACATAATCAGCAAGTATGGATGCCCATTGAGTTTGACAAGTGATAGAGGTACGCACTTCCTCAATGAAATGGTCAGGATTTTGTTATCACAATTCATGGTGGCCCATCACAAAACTACTCCCTATCACCCTCAAGTAAATGGAACTGTTAAGGCGTTTAATAAAATACTTAGTCGCACGTTGACTAAGATCTGTGATGTTGGTAAACAGGATTGGGATGACAAATTATCAGCCATTCTTTGGTCATATAGGACAACCTACAAGAGGTTGAATAGGGCCACACCATTTCAATTGGTTTTTGGTGCGGAGGCTACCCTACCAGTTGAATTTATGTTTCCTTCACTACGTATAGCATGCGTAGGAGGATTAGATGATGAACAAGCGCTGGAGGAAAGAATAGAAAAATTAATGCAATTAGATGAGAGACGATCATTAGCCAGGTGGATCAAACAACTAAAAAAGAAAAAAAAAAGGCATGGCACGATTGTCACATTAAGAATAAGAAGTTTGAGGTTGGGCAAGATGGTCTTACTATATGATTCAAAGTTTTGCGCCATCCTGGGAAGTTGAAGGTGAATTGGTTGGGTCCCTACATCATCTTGTACATTCTTGACTCAGGCGCATGCCAATTACAACCGCTAGATGGGATGAGATTACCAAGACACTTTAATGGGAGTAGGTCTGTAGCCCTACTATAAATAAGTCTTCTTGGTGTTTATAAATAAAAGGCAAAGTGTTGCTTTAGATAATTTAGGTTTCCCTTTAGTGCAATTTTCTTTTCTTGTGTTTCCCTTTCTCATTGTTGTTTTTTTTTTCGCCTTGGGTGCCGGTAACCTCGTTACTTTTTGAAGGTTGTGAATGTGCAAAGGACTGTGTATCATTTTAGTGTGGGGTGGAGTAAGGTGGAAGAAATTGCAAAGTGTGAAGCACTAAGAAGGATTACGTTGGAAATCCCGGTTGGATGGCCCTGGGGAAGGAATTGCATAGAAGGAAATTTGAAAAAGGATGGTTGGTGTCAGGGTAAGGCTACATTTTGGATCCATGTACAAGAAAGGAAGAAGTGCAAAAGCAACACGAGGTAGGCGAGAGAAAAAATCATGACGGAAGTACCTTTGGCGTTGGTGACGTGCGCAAGAGTCTCTGTCAAGATGGATTGGTTGCGTGCCAGAAGGTTGGGGGATTGTCCATGCAAGGTTGGGCGCGTGATTTAAGGTGCTAAAGTTAGGTTTTGTTGAAAAATATGCATTAAGTGTTAAAGTACGGTGGTAGGTGAGGTAGCATTTAATGTTAAAAAGTGGGAAAAACTATAAATAGAAGGTTGGACATTTCATTATTTACATTGCAAATACAAAGAAGGAAGAGCTTTTACGAACTAGGGTTTCCAAAGTTGATCCGTGTGAAGAAAAATTGGAAAAATTTAACCGTGAGTGACTAGTTTAGATCTGCAAACTAGGAGGGAAGTAGTTCATGGGTGTAGAGAGAGTTGTGGAGAAGTGCCATCTTGTGAAAGGGATATTCTAGTTAGGGTTTGGTAGCTAGGGCACGGGTTGAAAAGGATTTTCTTCACAAGTTTGAGATCTAAGCTTGGAAAGGGTAGAGAAGTAGAGCAAGAGAAGTTGAAGTGCAAAGATAACCTACACAATGGCACCCAAGAAACCAGCTGTAACACCTAAGAAGGGCAAAGGCAAGGGCAAGGGAAAACAACAAGAAACTACCGCAAGTACCAATGAAGAATGGTATGCAGAAATACAATACCCAGATGGGGTTTTGCTTAGAAAGGAGTGGGAGTCCCATTTAAGAAAAATGATAGTAAGTGATTATAACCATCACACAAACGTGATTGAAAAGAAATGGCACTAGAGTTAGTGTGCCCGAAAAATAAGAGGACACCATAAGGGTTACCCATTTATAGCGACGAAGTAAAAGTGAAGTTGGAGAAGGTGGGATTGTTGCAACTCTATGAGTTTCCCTACTTTGGGAATCTTGAGCGCCTCTATTAGTGGCTGATGTCACGTGTACACGAAGACCACTTTCACTTCACGGGGTGCAAGATGCACATAACTCCTCAGCTGATTTAAAAATTCACAGGTCTCATCTGTGAAGGAGAAAGTATAGAGGATGACCTATGCAAAAAGAAGCCATCAAAGAAATCGTCACCACATATACATACAAGAAGGGGTCAAGGTACTTTGATATTGTGGATATCCAAGACCCGGTGATGAGAATGGATGTGCACCTAGTAACCAAACTTAATGACCAAGAGAGGTGGACACAAGTGAACAAGTCATGGCTCAATGTTTGCAGAAGGATATCAGAAGGCGCCATCTACAACTTGTCCACATACATCACGGATGAGATCATCAAGCGCGCAGGAAGGTGACAAGATACTTTTCGGCAATGTCCTCTTGACTATTGTGTTTTTAGAGATTGGAGTGCCAGATGCGGTAGATAAGTTCATTTGGGAGTACCCAGAGGAAGACCCCTCACCCACAAAGAGATTCGAAAAATACACTTGTGATAGCATGACAGCCATTCACAAGGCGCATCTTGAGAAGTGGTATACACACTTGAGGAATGTGTTCGGGGATAGAGTGGAGGATCCCAAAACAACTGCCAGAGTGCTCACAGAGGGAGAAATTGAATTTCTGAGTATACCAACACTTCTGCATTAGTAGATTTAATTTGGTTGATGAAAACATGAGCCCATGGTGTAAACTTCCATTTTCCTTCACCGCTCAGTACTTCCAGGTGGGAGTAAACAGATTCAAGGAATCCAAGAAGCTAAATTTAACCTTGGAAATGTGGATTGGGACCATAAGGGAGATGCGCAAGACGTTGGTCTACCCCAACAAGCATGCGTACGTGGAAAAGTATGTATCACATGAAGTTTAGATGATGAGACCTCTGACTCTACCTATTACAGGGAGGTCTGCAGCACATGTATACCTTTGCATAAGGCCCAAGTTTGAGAAGGGCACTTATCTTGAAAATGAGGTATCTATACCTGAAGACCCAACAGGTAGAAAGAAGACCATGCCCAAGAAAAAGGAGATGGAAGAGATAAATAAAAAGGCACCAAGTGTCCAAGGTACACAAATGGTGGGCACCCGAGAAAAAGTGCTAGAACAAGTATTTACTCGTGCAAGAAAAATTCTCCAGTCAAGGAAAAGACACCAGAACCAGAAAATCCCATAACTAAGGAGGAGTCATCGGAGAGGGAGGAAGAGAAAGTAGAATCTCCTATACTGGAATCCCTAGTTAGGAAGAAACAAAAGGTAATGGAGGAGGTAGATTTAGAGGACATAGAGAGCTTGGAGAACTACAGGGGTGAGAGGGATGATGATGAAGAAGATGAACCTGAAGGAGACCAAGAACCACTTGTTTTTAGTGTGCACGATTTGGGAGAAGAAGGTGAAGAGGAGAAGAATGACTATCGCTTTGTGTGAAGGAAGGGCAGCTAGGAGGAGGAGGGCACCAGGACATGGGAGGAAGTGAAGAGGTATGCGAGTACAAAAATTAGACTCAAGCCTCACGCAGAGCAGATAAATGAGGCAGCCAAAAAAGAAGCAGCAAAAATCATTGAAGCGATGGTTGAACAAGAGTTGGAACGTGGTGCTGATTTAGTATTGAAGGAAGATAAGGAAGAAAGCATGGGAAAATATCACGGCAGCACATGAGGAGGCCCTAGTTTGACGGTATGTATTCTAAGGGCACGCACATAGGAGAAAGGCACAAGAGATATCGAGAGACCTAGACGGGCTATATTGATGATCCAAACAAGGTATTGCACGTGCGGTTCCAAAGCACTTGTCCCAATGGAACAACTCTTAGCCATGACATCGTTTGATGCAAAAGGAGCCTACCATGCAGACAAGAAATATGCTTTCATGGGCATTTGAGTCCCACCTCGGCGAGCCCGATTGAAGTAAGCAAAGGGAAATGATGGAAGTACACGAGTCTAAAGGAACCAACCCCTTGGTGAACACTCGAGCTATCTCGACAAATAAGTCTGCAATGCACTGAACAAGGTCTCGGTTGAACTAGAAGCCAGGTTATTTGGGAGGAATGACAAGGTAAAATTTCTAGAGGCAAAACTAGAGAAGAAGGAAGAAGAGCTCGAAGAAAGGAAAAAGGACTTCAAACGGAATGAACTAATTAGTGTGAAACTAAGGCATGAGTTGAACAAAGAAAAGGCAAAGGTGTGCGAGGTTTACAAGAAAGTGGAGATGATCACAAATTTCATTCTCTTGAAGTACCTAGATCTACCCTATAGTGTCAGAGGACTTGACCCACGTCCTCACTGATGGATTGTGCGACCAATGGCCTTAGAGTCACGTGGAGGAGGCATCGGCGAGTAGAGAAAAGGAGGAAAAATTGAAGGTTGTAGCAATCATTGTCGAGTACAGCAAAGTTCTTGCTGATTTGAAAAATGCTACCCATATTGTTGAGGCTGCGTAAGACAATTGTGCAAACAGAGATAGAGTGGAAAGTATTCTGGTCACCACTCATGAGGTAGAGCTCAAGGAATTCCAAGAGAAGAACAAAGGAAATAGAGCGAGTGGGAGAGGATCCTAGTTGAGGTTGAGAAGAATTTAGAAGCTATTGAAGCCTTATGAGGTTCAATTAAAAACCAGCTGAAGGAGTTGTACCCATAGATTACAAGAAGGATGGATGCACTTGAGGACGTGGGAAAGGAATTGGAAGGAATTGTTGAAACAATGAACACTCGAGGAGATGGACTGGGTTTTGAGGAGGTAAGTGCCTAGTCGGTGACCTCTGCTAGAGAGTGCAAAATGAATTCGATGCATGGAACAAGTTGGAGGCCGACTTGCAAAGAGATTTTCCTCTCTTGTTGTAGTAATAACAACACTTCCCCATTCTTTCATTTTTCCCAATTCTTCATTCCCTTATTCTTTTCCCAAGACGTTAAGTCTATTGTAATTCTTTTTTTTCTTTGAAGAAGTGTTCCCAAGGGTGGAGAATAGGTAAAGTGTGGGGTGATGTTGGGCCCCTAAAATATTGACTAAAAGTACAAAAAGGCGCATGATTGTGTAAAGCCTAAGTTGAGGGTGGGCGCGCAAGGAGAAGGCGTGCAAGGTAGGGTTCTAGGAGGGTTTTAGAAGGACCCATGATACATTCCGAAATAACAAGGTCTCGGGACTTAGCCGTATTTTGTGTATCAGGCAGGACATGAGAAAAGCGTGACCCGCCTACGCATGATGAATGGATAAGGTGTCAGCCTGGTGATAGGTTGGCCTAGGAAGGAATATACCCTGCGTTAGAAGCTTCTAGAAGACCATCATGGAAAGGAGTGGAGAGCTCAAGCCTAAAGGAGCATGCTCCCATGGAGGACCACATTGGGACACTTGGTGCCGGATCTGAAGCCACAGAAAGGTGATTTGGTAGTTCAAGAGGCCTATAAATACAAGTGCCCATAGAAGAAAAGGGAGGTAGATCAATAGAGAGCAGAGCTCTGTAGAAATGCTGCGAGGAGTTGTATTGGGTTGGGTAGATAAAATATAGGAGAAGGATGCATCAAGGGGCTTGGGATTGTAAATTTTCTTTTTGAGAGCTAAGGGATGTAAATCTAGTTATGATGTATGACTTCATGCCATATTGTGATGTTCTGTAATGGATCTAATGGATGTAATGAGGTTACCAACTTATTTGAATATGATCATTAATGATTCTGGTCCATACATATATCTTCATAGTTGTTTCATGTATGTTTATGGAATGAGTATGAATCCTTATGCATTTTCCTTTTGTTTTGGTTCAGTCCTATAATTTGTTAAGTATATTTCTATCTGGAATGATTGCATTGGTCTAAAAGCTATTCTGAGCTCTATGATGATTGCATGTCTCATTTCCGCTCACTCTCTTTAAGTTCCTATCATAGATGATGTTTCCCACTAAACTCACATAAAGGAGAGACTTGGTGCCTGCACATGCCTTGGGTGAGCACCCAATGCCCACTGGGTGATAGGTCGGCACGCATGGGATTTCGTTGTTCTTTTGTGGGTGTAAAAATGACTACACCACTTTTATATGAATAATTTAGCGAGAAATAGGAGACTGTACAGTGCGGTGCGGGTAGTGTGGGTCAGCCTCTAGGAGACCTTAGGGAGGAGTCGGTGGTGATGCAAGTGCTCGGGGTGTCATTGGGAGTGCCATCCGAGTTAGCGATTTTATAGATGACATCCATTTTCTTGGATATAGATGATGTATATTTGTTGGTTTTTATATGTATACGGCTCTTTGTGAAGCCTTTAGCATATATGATGTACTGAGACTCTTTAATGATGTATTTTGGACTTGATTATATATATATATATATATATATATATGATGATGGTTTGTTCTATTTGTTGATGTCATGATGGATGATTTGTGTGATTTTATATATGTTGGATTATGATGGATGTTTGACATATGAGTTTAATGTAGATATACTAGATATAGTGATAGGAAGTGTTGACTTAAAAATGTTAAGTATGTTTATGAAATGTGATGGAATGTTTAAGTAGAGATTAAATGATTGTGTATGACATGACTTAAAATGTGATCTCATGATGGATTTTATCAAAATATGACTAATGAGACAGGGTAAAAATGAAATGATTTCCTTGATTGGATTTGATACATACGTGATGGGTATAAGAAAATGTGAAATAACTTGCATTTGTAGCCTTAGCAATAAATATTAAATGAGATGGTCAATGGGTAGTTATACAAGATCTTAGTCAAAGAATGAAATGTAGTTGTATCTTTCTAGGACATGAAAGGGGTTTTATATGTGTAGATCAACGTGGGAAGAGGGTTCTCCTTTTTGTGGGTTCATAGAGAATTTCCCCAGCTTTACATATTTTACTTTAACGCAAACTGATCGATGCAAGAAGCTTGTTGTAATGGGAAATTTGATTGATGTGAGAAGATTTCCTAGGATGCTTTGATATATGACTTTTTGAAGGTTGATCGATGCCGGAATCCTTTTTACATATGTATCCATACTTTGACTTGTATGGTCTACATTTTTTATTTTTGTAAGATATCCATCCTTCTAGAGATCAGTCTATAATTTTGATTGGTATTTTTCCTTCGAGGGATCAATCTACTTTTAATTTTTTTATAGTATGACTTTGGTATTTTGAATATATATGTCGATCGAGGGATTAGTCTATTTTATTTTGATTTTTGATGAAGAGCATCCATAGAAGTTTTTGAGTTTATTTTGAGCTAAGGGCAAGACCCTAATAGAACATTTTAAGGAGGGGAGGAGTGTGTATGTGACCTACACATATGTGCCCCATGTCATGTTTTCAGTTGATACAAGGTAGGTGAATGTAATGATTGTGGGGTTCTGTGAAAGAGGAACTTGTCCATAGTGAAAGATGTAATGAACAGATCCGTGGTGCTCATCTTTAAGGTGTATTAAGGATAGTAATGGTTGACCACATGCTTTCAAATCATTATTGTGATAAGATGGATGGTTAGTGATGGGATAAGATCTTAGAAATAACTATTGTTGTGATGATCAATCATTTAACAAGAGAAAGATTGCAAATGCAAGACATTCAAAAGTTCCTTTTCAGTTCACCATCAAGGATGCAAGGCGATACGCTCCCGACCCATACTTATCGAGTGATGACATATGGACCGATCCACATAAGGGAAAACTTTCCACATTTACTCTATTCTAGTGTAGTGACATTTTGATTCTCTTTGAGAACAAGATCACCAATCTTAAAATCATGTTCTTTGACATGTTTTTATAAGCTCTTTGACATGTTATTGATATACATGACAATGTTTGAGGGTTGTTATGAATTTTCATCTAATAATTCAATTTATAGTAAGTGATCTTATCCATATTATTCATCGGGAATAAAGTCTTTTAATGATACATGAAGTGAGGAAATTTGGACTACGAGGGGTAGGAAAATTTTGAGCAGTAGACAAGTGAAAAGGTGTAGCACCTATAGGAGTATGGATGCTAGTTTGATAAGCCCAAAGAGAAAACGGGATTTGGAGATGCCAATTCCTACCTACATTGTCTACTATTTTCATAAGGATTTTATTAAGTGTTTTGTTAGAGGCTCAACATGTCCATTTTCTTACGTATAATAAGGTGACAAGAATTTGAGCTTGATGTTGAATGTATCACAGAGTTTCTTAATTTCTTTGTTTTTAAAGGATTTTCCATTATCTGTGACAATTTTATGCGGAACGCCAAAACGACATATGATGTATTGATATATGAAGTTGATGATAGGTCGAATTTAGTTGAGGTTAAAGGGATAGCTTCAACCCATTTAGTGAAATATTTAGTAGTTGTGATAATGGAATGATGTTGTTGAGATGATTTAGGATTGATAGTACTAATGAAATCCAAGCCCCATTTAGAAAAAGGTCATAACTCCTGAGTGGTTGTAATTTTGACTAGGGACATGGATGAGATCTTAATGTAGTTGGAATTTGATGCATTTCTTAACGTATGCACAACAATCCTGATTGATAGTAGGCTAGTAGTACCCTAGTTGCAAGACACATTTAGTGACGAAATTTCCACTAAAATGACCACCACAAATACCGTCATGGATTTCTTTGATTGATTCATGAGATTTAAGGCATCTTAAAAAAATACCTTCAAAGCTCCATTTATAAAGGATACCGCATATAATGATAAAGTGGGTGACACATTGGAGAAATTATCATTTAGCGTTTTGTGATAATTCAGAAGGGATTTTAGATTTAGAAAGGTAGTCATAGATTTGAGTATACCATAAATCAGTTGGATTATTAAAAACAACGTCAATGGGAGGAAGTTCATTTTAATGTGTGGGGTAATCTAATCTCTAAACGACCACGACTACTTTAGTGATGTCTTTTGGTTCTTTAGTTTCTAATGGAATGAGGGATCCTAAAGAGGCCATAGTGTCTGTAAACTTGGTAGAGGATCGTA
Organism: Taxus wallichiana var. yunnanensis; assembly: GCA_018340775.1. Taxonomy (NCBI): domain Eukaryota; kingdom Viridiplantae; phylum Streptophyta; class Pinopsida; order Cupressales; family Taxaceae; genus Taxus; species Taxus wallichiana. The sequence continues at coordinate 496,213,805 of CM031242.1, read as the reverse complement.
GAATGGTTTGGATAGTGTAATGATCGAAGGTGTCGAGGAGAAAATCAACGTTAGCTTTATATTATTGCAGGATTTCATTTTTACATTGATACTCTCCTTTGACTTCATTGATGATGAGTTGTGATTCTCCATATATTTCTAAGATGTGAACACCTAATAAGATAGCAGTGGTAAGACCCATGATTAAGGCTTCATATTCTGCTATATTATTAGTGCATTCAAAGTTAATTTTGAATGATAGCAGAATAGGAATTCCCTAGGGTGGTATGAGAATGACATCGGCCCCTCCCCCTTGTTGGCATTTAGATCCATCAAAGAAGAGGATCATTTTGATAGGAATGAATTTTTATTCATTGACATGATTAATAGATTCATCTAGAAAATATTCGTGAGGAATTTGATTATCAGGAAGGGGTGCAATAACAAGTTAGTCTACAATAGTCTGGCCCTTGATAGATTTTTGTGATATGAACTCGAGGTTGAACTCAGTCATAAGCATAAGTCATCGAGTTATGTTTTGATAAGGTTTGGAGTGCATGTTTTTAAGTGGATTGAAGCTAGTAACAACATAGGTCTTGTGATTAAGGAGATAGTGATGTAATTTAGAAGTGGTGAAGTATAAGGTGCAACATAGTTTTTCAGCTTTGGTGTAATGGGTTTCATAATCATGGAGTGTGCAACTGATATAATATATGACCTATTCATGACCTTGGTTATCATGGTGAGCAAGCATAAGCACCTAAGGCATGTTCTGAAGAAGATATGTATAAATAGAATGGCTCCCCCTCGCGAGGTGGTGTAAGCACGGGTGGTGATAGAAGATAATTTTTAATTTCATCAAAGGCCTTCTTGTAATAAGAATCCCACTTAAATTCGACATCTTTGTGGAGAAGATGATGAAACAAGATTGATAAAAATTAAAAAAATTGATATAAAATGGAGAATGGGTTGCAACTTACCTTGAAGGCTATGCAACCATTCAATGTTGGATGGGGAGGAAATTCAATGATTGTTTCAATGTTGGGTCTACTTCAATACCTCAGATAGATATGATGAATCCTAAAATTTTCTAATGAGAACACCAAAGACACACTTTCATGGGATTAAGATGAAGAAAATATTGAATAAGGCAAGTAAAGATGGATTCAAGGATAGCAAGATGGTCTTTGCGTCATTTAGATTTTCCTAAAAGATCATCGACGTAGTCTTCAATAGTTTATGGATGAGGTCATGAAAATATAGGTCATGGCACATTGATAAGTGGCTCCTGCATTTTTAAGACTAAATGGCATGACACGGTAAAGGTTCCCCAAGGGGTGATGAAGGATGTTTTATGTTGATCGTTGGTAGTGATGAGGATTTGATTATAACCAGAAAAACCATCCATGAGGGAGAGCATTTCATGGCTAGTTGTTAGGTTCAGAGTTGATCAATGTTTGGAAGGGGAAAATCATCTTTAGGGCATGCAATATTGTGATCCCAAATTTTAATACGAAGATATGTAGCTTACCCAAGGATTTAGTTACATGAACGATGTTAGAGAACCATTGTGGATAGTCAATGGGTATGATGAAGTTAGTACAGATAAAATATGTTGTAACTCTTCTTTAATAAGGATATCCATGTGGGCATACATCCTACTAAGTTTTTGTTTAACGGGCTTGGCGTCAACGTATGTGACAATATTATGAATGATGATATTAGGATCAATACCACTGTGCATATCATTATATGACAAGGCGAATGCTTGGCTATATTTTGATAAGAAAGCGGTGAAATAATTTAGTTCTTGTAGGTTTAATGATTGAAAAAATTTAACTATGTGAGGTTCCTAAGGGGTTCCTAAGTTAATGTTGATGGTGGATTCATTAAGAAGGGTTGATGTGTTTGTTGGTGGTAGGGATTTTTGAAGGGAATGACCTCTGCTACCATGTGAGAAAGGATGTCTTGATCGTCGTGACATTGAAGGATATCAATGGTGGGTGAATCCTCTTCAATCATTTCTAGCCAAATGAGAGGAAGTTGTTTGGTGATGTGATTGGATTGATAAGTTAAGGGTCCTAAGGAAATAGTATTGACTAAAAAAATTTAGGTGGGATGGATATGGTGTCATCAAAGTGTCCATGGGATCATCTAACTTGGTGGATGATGATGGTTCAAACTCGGTGATGTGTACTGAGATGTGGTTTGTTCGGGTGAATTGGTAGTGTACGTTTTATATCCTAGACCATACTTTTCATGTGTCTTAAGAGAGTGTTGGATGATTAAGTCATGTATTCCTTATTCATAATGCCTAAACCTAAACCCATTCCAAGAACATTGGTGAAGATACATTCGAGAAAAACTTTGATTATATGAAGATTGAAAACCTAATGAAAAGGGACTGACATGATGTTGTTTAATGGTTTGAGATGAAAGATGGTCGAGTCCCCCATAGACGAGGTTCATTTTTAGATATTCGGGGTTGTAGGAGATAACATCTCCTATTTTGGGATCATTCATGGGTTGTTTATCAAGGTGACTATCGTCTTAGGTGTTGGTATTGATTTAAGCATGAGGAGACGATACTCCCCCAGCATGAGGCATTACATAATGTCACCAAGGGAAGAGTCATCTGGTATTTTGGATGAAGGGATGGCCATGCTAATAGATGCTTTATCAAAAGGTTTAGATGTGGATTTAGGCAGGAAGATGTTGTTTGGAAATATTTCATATTACAATCGATGAAGGGATTTGGATATGTAGGGATGGTAAATGTCTGACCTTCGTGTTCATATTTAAGACAATGATGAAGTGTTGAAGGGACACAATGCATGGTGCATATCCAAGGTCATCCTAATAACATGTTGTATTGGAACTCTCCTTCTATGATGTAGAAGAGTTTTGGTAAGGTTTTAATGTCGACTTTAAGAGGTAAGATAATGGTGCCTAACATGGGTGCGATAGTATCATTGAAGGCTCGTAGTAAAACTAGAGTTTGAGAAATGATGGTGTGAGGTAATTTAAGTTGATTAAAGGAAATGGATGATATGATGTTAATAGTTACACCTCCATCAATCATGACCCTCTTAATAAGGACATCATTGATTTTAGAGGTGATGAAAAGTGGTAAGTCATGGTCTTTTGGTCTAAATAAGGTTATTTGTGATGGCTCAAATGATATGGATGTGGATGTTTTAAGGGCTCCTACAAAGTATGTGAAAGGAAGGGGTCATATTTTGGTATTGATATTGATTAGAGGGATTCAATCATAGCTTGCTTATGGGAAGGGGATGTTTGAGCCAACTCGTAAAGTGACATTTTGATGGGATCCTAGTGTAACTGTTTGATAACAACCTTTAATATTGTTGTGGATGAGGGTGGTGCAACAATTATTGAAACCTTGGATTTAGATGTGGTGGTTTCATCGATGATTTAGAAGCTACGAGAGATGGATACTTTAGGTTTATCGGATGAAGCATCCAGCTCAAGAGGTGGGGGTATAGCTACAAAAATTTTGGATTTCCTAGGTTCTAATGAATCATCATTGCAGTTTCGTGACTTGGTATTTATGATAATGGTGCCGACCTGATGAGTAGAAGCTTTAGATATGGATTATTTTGATTTAGATGTTGGTTGGTGAAGATATTGGTTTTACGTGTGGTTACGAAAGGAGGGTCGGGTTCTAAATTTTCTTAGAAATTAATTGAAAGGCTCTGCAGTCTTTTATAGAATGTCCTTGTGTCCTATGATAGTCGCAAGAGATAATGAATTCATACCAAGAAGTCTTCCATTCCCAAGGTATCGATGGTTTAGGAGGTGGTAATGTTATGAGTGATTGTTGAAGGAGGTCATCTAGGATGGTCGCATAATGCCCCTTAGGTGTAGATGTGGATGGTGAAGGGGTCTCTTTTGATTTGATGTTTCGGGCTAATACAGTTTTTTAGAAATTGTATGCTTAGTTATTTTTGAAGGGGTTATTGGATAATGTGACGGATGAGGATAAGGACCCAATATAGAAGCTTGATGGGTTGGTTTGAATTTATGATGAGACCGAATTTCTAGGAAGGGAGTGGGATGAAGGTTTGAGGGTCGCGTAAATGGTAACCTGATCTGCGATGGTGTAATAGGGGATTTTAAATACTTGGGAAATGGTTTGTTTTTGAGGTCCTTTCGTGGTTTTCTTAGATAAGCTAAGTATGGATATTAAGGTAGTAGATGTGGAGAGTTGATTTTTAGTGATAGGCTTAGGGGGTGTTTCTAGCTTTTTATCATGTGTGTTTAGAAGCGTCTTAAGGAGGTGTGGATGATGTGGATGTAGATTCAAAAGATGATGGTGTAGATTAAGTAGTATTTTTAACAAGTTTAGATTTGGTAGTAATAATTTGAGACTCGATAGAGGTGGATGATGGTCCAACGAATATAGATAAGGGTTCAAGGGTAGGTAAATTCTAATTAATGGTATGATGAGTGTGGACATTGTTCACTTGCGGTCGGTTGGTGGATGGGGAGTGATTTGGGAAAGGTTGTTTGAACACGTCGATATTTTGATTTTGGGGTGTGTTTGGATTATCTAAGCGTATTACACCCTTATCGATCAAATCTTGGAGGATGTTGAGAATGAGCGACACGATTCAATGTCATGTCCCTTAACCCTATGGTATTTGTAATAATCAGTATCCATGTACAAGAGGGTTTGGAAATGGAAGTTTCGATAGGTCGGATGGGTGGCAGAGAGATCATATTAGCGGCGAGAAGTTTGTCAAAAACTATGTTATAGGTCTCTCTGATGGGTGTGTAACTACATTGTGGGTGAGAACGCTTGGTAGTGGACTTTTCCTTAGAAGTAGATTTGACAACTACAATGTTAGCTAATGATTTAGACTTGTTAGGGTTGGAGGATGATTTAGATGAAAAGTCATATTTTGGCTTCTTAGGTTGTACTTTGACTCTAAAGCTTCTTGAGGATAACAATTCTAATTTATGGGCCATGGTGAAAGCTTCATCAAATGTTTGAAATGATTGTATTTGAAGTGTATATGAGATGTGTTTAGTGCATGAATGACAAAATAATTCAATTAACTCATTTTGTGGTAGTGTGAATGATAACTGATTGATTATACCCCTCTAGTGGGAAACAAAATCAATGACGGATTCATCTTCAAATTGCTTTATGGTATAAAGATCGCTCATGGTGATTTTTGAGTGATGTTTATAGATAAGTGTTCCAAGAAGAGTTGTGTGAGTTGTGTTAATGAGAACAGGGAATACTGAGGGATGTTATTGTACCAATCCAGGGCGGGACACATCGACACTAAAATTTTCCTCCGTAATTTCTATTTCATTAATGTATGTATTAGGAATAGGATGTTGTTAAGTATAATTAGTAGTAGCGTCTGATAGAAGATAACGACGTGCCAAGTCATTTACGCCACCAATAATGTATAGTATGGTAATAGTCAAAAGTACAATAGGAATGTTGTGGTAAAAAGTAAATAGTTGTAAGTAAGTGGTCCAAATAATGTTAAAATGTCAAAGTTTGGGTAATTAGAGAAGTAGGGTCTACGTGATTAGGAATTAGAAATATTATATTGGTAATAAGGACAAGGAGTGAGGTCATAAATATTTTGTGTATTTTATTTGTAAAAAGTCTAAAAATGTGGAACCCATGTAAAATGATAAGGTTTATCTTATCTTAAAAGATAAGCTTACATGTATAGATAAGAGTTAAGGTATGGAATATGATTCGTCGGAGTGGATTTCTTATCCTATCTTAGAGATAAGATGGATAAGCCTAGAAGTTCTATAAATAGAGAGGCCACCCCCCTCATTTAGCATAGAAGGAAGTAGTGAGAAATATTGTAGGAAGTGTGTAAAGGAAGCCATCAGTTTAAAGGTGTGTTGAAGAAGCCATTAAGAGGTGTAATTGTAAAGTTTCTCCCATAGTATTGGTGGAAGGCAAGTGAATTCAATAACACTTAAAGTACCTCATGGGTGAGATTGTAACAATTTCATGTTAATATTATAATTTACTTTGATATTTCAAATTTTCATCATTAGTCTTATCATAGTCGATGGTATTCTTGTGTTATGTTTGTTGTTTTGTTTCAATTACATCCACCAAACTAAAGGTGTGCATTAGTAAATAATCATAGCTTACGAGGAGTTCGGTGAAGAATTATCATAGTGCCGGATTGGTGATGACATTTTGGTTCCGTTGTCGGGACCATTCCTCGTTAGTGGATTTTACGGAGAGATATTCCCACTTAGTCAAAAATCAATTGGAGGGTAACCTTGTTTTTACTGTGCATAGTAGTTACCATGGTAAAGTCATTTTTACCGTGAATAGTAGTTACCATGATAAAGTCATTTTTTTGTGAATAGTATTTATCACAAGTAAAGTCACTTTTTACCGTGAATAGTATTTACATGATAACTTCACTTTTTCTTGTGAATAGTGTTTACCATGAGTAAAGTCGGTTTTACCATGATAAGTCAAGTTTTACCATAGTTTACCGTGGTCATTTCTATTTTACTGTAGAAAGGTGTAAAGTCACTTTCTAGTATAGTGATTCCAATTATTTGTGCACATAAGTCTTGTTGATTGTACTTGTGGGTTGGTATTTCACGGTGGTTACTTTTGAAAATGGGAAAGATTCTTGTTTTTTCAGCTCAATCTAATGAAGATGCTTCTTCTTTCATTCAAGAGTTTAAACGATCTTGTATTTGTAATGGCCTTATAAGAGAGGAACAATGGACTGAATTTTTCCTACCTTTTTGGATGGTTCAAAGCACTTAGGTGGTTTGAAACACTAGGTGATAATGTGAAAAATTCATGGGATTTATTAACTGAAAGTTTTCTTGAAGAATTTGGTGAACAACAGAAATATGCAGATCTCATGATCGAGATCACAAAGCTATCCCAAGGAGAGAAGGAGAAGATAAGGGATTATCATGCTCGTGTTCTAGAGCTAAGGAGGAAGCTCGATGCCCAGATCTGGAAGGAAGGATTAGCGGATGGGTTGATGAATGGCGTGGATAATCTCCTATGTAAGCACTTCATTCTTGGGATGAAGCCAGAGATCAGACAACGAGTGAAGTATGACCACCCAACTACCATTGAACAAGCAAAGGAGATTGCAAGAAGGCAAGAAGAAAGCATGGAAGAGGAGCCCAAAGAAATTGTTGCTAAAGTAGAGCCTACACCAGCACCTTTGGTCCAGAATCCACAACCACTCTCGGTGAGCACAAATATTTCTCCTAGTACATCTCTGAGTATGAAGATGCTGCTCAAAAAGATGGGTCGAGTTAACTATTAATCTTCTTGAAGGAAAGGAATTTAGTTCTCGGGGAGGAGATAGAGGTCGAAAAGAAATATTTCGAAGTTGTATGTTATGGTTGTTATAAAAGGGTCATTATAAGTATAATTGTCAGATAGAGCTTCTACATCAGTAAAGGAGATAATGATAAAGGAAAAGCACTATGAATTCTTTTGATGTAGTAGATAAGAGCAGAAATAATGAAGTAGATGTGTTTGTAACAAAAAAAGAAAGAAAGAAAAAGATAATCAAGATGGAAATGATCCTAAGAAGATGAAAGGAGAAACTAGTAAGAAACATAGGAGAAGAAAGTTGGGTGTGCGGGATTTTACTGATTTCACGGGCGCAAGGACCATACTCCATCTTGGAAGATCTCAAAAAGGCTGCAAATATTACATATGGTCAACTCTTGGCTATGTCTTCTGAGAAGAGGCGGGAGTTGCGAAGTGGACTCAATGCTCGATGAAGGAAGGAGGTTGAGGTCCCTGTTTTGGAGGCAGAGGTGGATCCCTATGCTCCACTGGTGAGGTATTATGTAATGGTATTTCAATTCATGATGTCTTAGTTGATGGAGGTGTTGCGTTAATGTAATGGCCAAGTCTGTAATGAATATGTTGGGTTTAAAAATTGATCGCCCTTCAACACTTATGTTAAGGTCATTAAATAAAGGAAAAACTAAACCAGAAGGTGTAGTTTCAAATGTGGCAATATCTGTTATGGGTGTTGTATGTGTGGTAGACTTTCGGGTGATGAAAAATGAATCTTGCATTGCGTACCCAATGTTGTTGGGAAGACCATGGCTAAGGAGAGTTCATGCAAGAAACTCTGGAATGAAGGTTTCATGACACTTGGGCGTGGTAGAGAGAGGGTGAAGATAAACGTGATCCCTCGACATCATAAAGTAGAATTTTGTGGATTCAAGTGATGAAAGCGATGATTGGACATCCTCGATTACTATAGTACCGGTGAAGTGGACACGAAGATGAAGAAAGTGAGGTTGATGTTTGATCATGGATATCCTTCCGAGTCACACCAACTCATGACCCCATAAAATTATACGAAGAAGAAGTTGATGATCGTCTCCAACAAATAAAGATTGGTGATCTTTGTGATGGAGAGTGAGAAGGAATCCTACCTCCGGCTCTTTTGAAGGTACATACACCTATTCACTTTTGATTACAAGGAACTCCGTCAAGTAAGTTGGGTAGAACATTCTATTGATTTGGTAGATGGTCTTAAGCCCATAAAGCAAATGCCATATAGAATGAATCCTAATTTTTCCAAGGCTGTAAAGAAGAAATAGATAAGTTGCTTGATGCGGGATTCATATTTCTTTGTGGAGAATTTAGAATGGGTTTCTCCCATTGTGATCTCAATAAAAAAGAATGGGAAGCTACGCATTTGTGTTGATTACAGGAAGCTCAATAAGGCAACAAAGAAGGATCATTACCCTCTTCCATTTTCAGATCAGATCTTGCCGAAGTGAAGTGGCTGGCGGGAGTCTTATAGTTTTTCTTTGATGGATATAGCGGCTCTGACCAAGTTCGTATAGCGAGAGAAAGATCAGCTGAAGACCACGTTCACCACTCCTTGGGAACGTTTGCTTATAGAGTTATGCCTTTTGGGTTGTGTAATGCTCTGGAAACATTCCAGCGTTTGATGAATAGGGTGTTGAACCCTACATTGGGACCTTCATCGGAGTATTTACGGATGATTTTTGCATCTATGGGAGCAAGTTGGACCACTGCACCAAGATGGAGACAACATTTCAAAGGTTAGATGAAGCACAAGCCTCACTAAACCCTACAAAGTGTGTCTTTGGATTTAAAGGCGTTTTGTTAGGGCATGTTGTATCAGAGATGGTATTAGTACTTGATCTGATAAAGTTTCAAAAATCAAAGATTTACCATTTCTATGAATAGAAGTAAGTTGAGATCATTTTTAGGCCATGTGGGTTACTTATAGAAGGTTCATCAAGAATTTCTCAAAGATTGCCTGACCACTAACCTTGGTTCTTGAAGAAGGATGTTACTTATGAACCGGGAAATAAGGCGCATGAAGCTTTTGGACAAGCTGAAGGAAGCCCTGGTGTCTTCACTGTTTTGAAGAATCAGTTGGAGCAAGCCATTCATTGTGTACACTTGATGCCTCGGATGCAGCACTAGGAAGTACTTTGAGCCAAAAGGATGAAAATGGGAATGAACATCAATTTACTTTGGGAGGCGAGACAAATGAGTAGTCTTGAGGTAAATTATCTTGTATGCTTGAAAAAGAGGCTCTGGCTATCATTTTTCTTTGTAAAGAAGTTTAGAAATTACTTGCTTTAGGGAAAAAATTTCTAGTTGTATGCAGATCATCGAGGCTCTAAAATATATTGTAAATAAGCCTAACCCATCAGGGAGGATAGCAAGATGGATAATTTTGCTACAAGAATTTGAATTTGATATTATAGATAGGCCAGGAAAGAAGCATGTCAATGCAGATGCACTCTCTCGAGCCTATGATGGTTTAGGATCATCTTGTGATGATGATGATTTCCCCGATGCAGCATTGTTATCCCTTGACACAATCCCTAGTGAATACATAGATATTTGGAATTATCTGAATGAATTCAAGTTTCCTGATGGTGCCAATGCAAAGACTAAGAGAAAGATTACTCAAGCCAGTCGTCCATATTCTATTCTGCATGGAGTATTATTTCGAATAGGACACGATGGACGAGTCTGAGAGGCGATTGGGCGTGATCAAGGGAAGGAACTGCTAGAAGAATTCCACAATGGTACATGTGGAGGGCACTTCTCTGGACAACTTACAGCAAGAAGGATCTTGGATGCAAGGTTATCACGGCCCACTCTTTTTAAAGATTGTTATAATTATTGTAAGACATGTGATATTTGTCAAACACATGGTAGCAAGTAAGACTTCATCAGCTCCATTATGCCCTATTCTTCCACTTGGTCCCTTTGAAAAGTGGGAATAGACATTGTAGGTCCACTTCAACTACCTCACGCCAAAATAAGTATATTGTAGTTGCCATGATTATTTAACCAAGTGGGTTGAAGCTAGGCCATTGAAAACAACTTCCATGGATGAAGTGGCAAGGTTCATATATGACGCATTGTCACAGATTTGGTTGTCCATTAGAAATTATAACGAGATCAAGGAAGCCACTTCATTAATGAGGTGGTAGAAGCCTAGTCAATAAGTTTTCTATTAAGCACGGGAAGGCAACAACATCAAGCCAAGCACAAATGGAGGTGGAGCAGAACAAATTTTGTGTTGTGTCAAATTCTAGCAAAGATGCAGCCTTGTAGGTACATAAATGGGATAAAAGGATTCATGCAGCATTGTGGGCATATAGGGCAACATCAAAGTCAGCAACAAGGATACTCCCCATTTCGGTTGGCTTATGGCATTGATCAGTTCTTCCTATTGAGTTTGATATTCCCCCCTTTGTGAGAGTTATGAAAAATGAAAGGATGGATGAAAGTGATTGATAAAAGAAAGGTTGGTACATCTTCATTTGCTAGAGGAAATGAGGAAATAGCTAAGGATACAAGCTATAAGAAGAAAATGAAGTAGAAGGAATACTTTGATCAAAAGATCCGGTGGTCTCCATTTCATGTGAATGACTTGGTTCTAGTATATGATTCGAGATACAAAAAAAAGAAAGAGAAAATTTCTTCCAAAATGGATGGGGCCCTACAAAATAGCATTTGTGCATGAAAATGGTACGTCATTAGAAGTGGAGGAATTGGATGGCACTCCCATTCTGAAATGGGTCAACCACGACAAGTTGAAGATTTTCCAAGCACCGAGAATAGTCTACTCAGGGACGGAGTAGAAGCTAGGAAGGGGAAGATGTCGACACTAAAATTTTCCTCGTAATTTCTATTTCATTAATGTATGTATTAGGAATAGGATGTTGTTAAGTATAATTAGTAGTAGCGTCGATAGAAGATAACTTGTACTGCCATCGATGCGCCACCAATAATGTATAGTACGGTAAAAGTCAAAAGTACAATAGGAATGTTTGGTAAAAAGTAAATATTTGTCGTAAGTGGTCGGTAATGTTAAAATGTCAAAGTTTGGGTAATTAGAAGTAGGGTCTACATGATTAGGAATTAGAAATATTATATTGGTAATAAGGACAAGGAGTGAGGTCATAAATATTTTGTGTATTTTATTTGTAAAAAGTCTAAAAATGTGGAACCCATGTAAAATGATAAGGTTTATCTTATCTTAAAAGATAAGCTTACATGTACAGATAAGAGTTAAGGTATGGAATATGATTCGTCAGAGTGGATTTCTTATCCTATCTTAGAGATAAGATGGATAAGCCTAGAAGTTCTATAAATAGAGAGGCCACCCCCCTCATTTAGCATAGAAGGAAGTAGTGAGAAATATTGTAGGAAGTGTGCAAAGGAAGCCATCAGTTTAAAGGTGTGTTGAAGAAGCATTAAGAGGTGTAATTGTAAAGTTTCTCCCATAGTATTGGTGGAAGGAAAGTGAAGTCAATAACACTTGAAGTACCTCATGGGTGAGATTGTAACAATTTCATGTTAATATTATAATTTACTTTGATATTTCAGATTTGTCATCATTATGTCTTATCATAGTCGATGGTATTCTTGTGTTATGTTTGTTGTTTTGTTTCAGATTACATCCACCAAACTAAAAATTTGTGCATTAGTAAATAATCATAGCACGAGAGTTCGGTGAATAATTATCATAGTGCGGATTGGTGATGACAGCCAGGCGAGGACATGGGGAAAGTCCTCAACATTAGATATTGGTTGTGGGCTATGAGATAACAAGTGTGGTGGAAATCTCAAATGCATTGTTGGGTTCTTCTTTACTATAGAATTTGATAAATTTCGGAAGTTCCTAGTGAGGTGGATATGCTTTATAAAGTGCGAGGGTGATTGGGTTCATTACATATTTGTTCATACGAGTACATTCTTAAGACCAGGAAGTGGCTTGAGGTTGGATATTATGTTCATGAGAGCTTGAAGGGAGTCTAGTTATCTAGTGCTTCTTTGTGAGGATAAGCTAGGTTGATCGTATGAAAATTGGTTGGGATGTGGGTATGATGGATACTACGAGAGGGACATTCTATTGATAAGGGATATTTTTTGATAAGGAATGTTTTGTTTATAAGCAATATTTATGGGCATATTATAAATGGATTGAGATGTTAAGGGTTGTGATGATTGTACATCTGATAGGGATGGGGATAGATTTGTTAGTAAGAGGTTATGATAATTTGGGGATATGTTGGAAGGGAACATATGTATAGGTAAGGGGTTGTGAATAAGTGAGTGGTTGTTGAAGGGTATAGAGGAAATAACGAAGGATGGGGCTTGTTGTGGGATATTTTGGATAGGAATAGATTGGGGTATGGAAATGAGTGATTGTGATGGCTCAAGTATGTGTTGTGAAATAAAAGGAGTAGAGGATGATAAGGAAATGGGGTGGGTTTTAGAAATGGAACTAGTGTTGATTAGAGGGACGAATGCAAGAATGAACATAGCAATGTTATGAATGGTTTGGTGTTTTTTTGAGAAGGTGTAGTGGTTGAGATATAGTGATAAACAACAAAAAAGCTCACTTGAGGTGTATACGAAAGGTGAGGATGCTAAAGGGATAGTTGAGGAAGCATTAGGATTGTTCTAAAGAGGTGTGGAGCCATTGGAATGATCGGATGAAGATGTAGGTTGTTGGGTGGATGTGTCTTGAGAAGAAATCATATGCAGATTGAAAACAAGAATGGAAGACACGACATTAGATGTTTCGAGTTGAGTATGAGGTGGATATGAGTATATTTGTTGAATAACAGGTTCCTGAGTTGGGTCAATAAGATGGGGAAAATCACATGAAGGATCAGGAACATACATGGGAGCTTCGGGTATTGATGGTTGGAATTGAGCGCTCCTAGTTTCAAGATAAGCATTAAGGGCTATGGGGTTTGAATCTAAAATCTCTTAAAATACAGGATCTCCACTATCAAAGAAATGAGGGCTAGGAGGATCAAGGATTTCAGATGATGTCGATTAAGAGCTAGGAGAATGCGGTGATTCTAACTCTTTTATCTGAGATGGATGAGAGCTTTGACAATGGAGTAGGCATGTAAAATATATAAGGAATTTTAAGATACTTTCATTATAACGCTCATTTTCTTCCTCCCAAATTCGTTTATTTTCAGATTGAGGTGTGGATATTTCTTGATTTGGATCTATAATTGGTTGAGATTGTGGAATTTGATGGTGTAATGGTGTAGATTGTTGGAACGGACTAGACATGTTTTTAGATGTTTGGACATGGGATTTTTGTCTTGTAAGTACCATGATTAAAAAACACACAATCACCTACAAATGAAAAATAACTAAGTGGGTTGATTACAAACAATAGATAAATAAAAAAGGAGATTATCTGGATTAATTAAGAAGAGGTGAAATGTGAAAAATGGTTAATGGGGTCCTACGAAATGGTTGTTAGGTTCTTACCCAATATTTGACAACCAGTTGTTTATACTCGGTCAAGAACACCAAGTCGGTTTCCCTATTGGGTGATGAAATCCCAATAGTTATCACCTAGGTGGGAATGTTTGATGCAAATTTGATATTTGATGTTATTTAGCTATGTGTGAGGGAAGAATTAAGTGAATGTAATCAATTAACCATCCTAATTAAAGCTATATGATCAAGTAGTATGCAATTTTGTTTTAAATTCAAAAGGACGATTGATTTTGATGAGGACAGACAACAAAAATGCAGTCTGAAAGCAAAAAAGAAGGAAAAGGACTCACCTTAATAACACTTCCTTTTTATTTTTTTGCAATTTTTATTTTTATATACCCTTTTTAGCAATATAGTAATCCGGCCAAGCAAAACCCCGAGAAATAGTTGCATGTAAGAAAGGGTTAGCGAGAGCAGAGAAAACAACAAAAAATAGGGGTTAGAAGGTTGACTATTGAGTAATTAAAAGAATTCAAAGAAAATTTCGATGATTGGTGAATTACTAGTGATTCATCCAATTGTTGGTGATTAACCAAATCATTTAGTGATTACTGGATCGAGAAAACCTAGATGTGGAAAATATAGAATTTTAATGAATGAAAGAAGGGACTTACGGTCCCATTTTCGGGCATGCCATAATGATCAAAGAATTTTTACCTTTCTACTTTAATTAATAAAGTGATATAATAAAACAAAACGGACCTCGAGAAGACATGGGGTTTAGTGATACTCGTAAATGATGGTTGTTGATGCTCAACATTGATAGAAGTTATGCTCCATCCAAAGGTGTGTACAAACTCATGTCCTGCAAAGAAACCTACACTTAAAGACATTAAACAAAATGGATTAGATAGATAGATAGGCAAGCTTCTTGGAAAAGGCCAATTCCAGGAATCAAAGGGCTTCTTAGAAGGATGCAACTCACTTTGTAAACAATCAAGTGAATTGTAATGGATAAGCGATAAATGATAAACAGATACAAGACAAATAGATACAAGAATAGTAGATAAAGATGACTAGAATTCAAGATTGAATGGTAGGTCTTGTCTAGCTTTGAATGTGGCCCAAGCAAGTGTGGATGTAATATGTATGCATTGAAGTAATCAAACCAGAATTTGTCAAATTCTATTCGATCTCGTGTAAGAATTCAATCGATCTTCGATGTCTTGTTCGGTGTCAACAAATCGGATTGCACATAGATTCAATTCGTGAATGATGTCAAATTGTTCCCAATAGAAAGGTTTTCGGACTATTGGAAGTGAGTGAATGCTTGTGATTTTGTGTGATTGACCAATTGCCATCTAATAGTGAGCCATGCTTAAAAACATGTTAGAAGCAAAAAGGCATGATATGATAAATTTGATAAAAATTGATAATAGTTGTCAAAGGGTAAAATTGATAGGAATCATCTATGGCGATTTGGATGGCTTGCGATTAGAGATGATTTTGACAATTTAATAAAATCAAATGTTCAATGACATAAGGTGATTTTTCAAGCTAATTAATGACTAAATATGATTGATAAAATATGAAAGATGATTCTAGGAGTACTTGAGAGTGTCGTGAAGCTAGTAGATACCTCAAACCTTTGCTTGAAGATAATCGGATTTGATAATCGGTGTAGTCACGCAAGTTAAATGGTAGAAAGTTGATCCATATGAGCTTATAAAGGCTTTGAAAATGATTGATGATGATTGATAATGCCACTTGATGACAATTTGGATATTTTGGTGTAGAGTGGTGATGTGCGGAAATGTTGGAAGATAATACTGAAAGCAAGAGCTTGAGATTTGAAATTGAGGATCTTGGAAAGAGGCTGAAAATGTTGTATTTATAATTGTTGGCGATTACGAATATCGGTGATCGGGTTTTTTGATTTTGGGTGGAAAATTGGTTAAAACCACTTCCAAATGAAGTTGTTTTGGTTTTTGGGTAAATGGTTTGCTAAGTTGTTAAGGATGAAATTGTGATGGTTAGGGGTTAGGAAGTGATTAAATATGATTTTTTTATTTAATTTTGATTTTAAGGTAGATTTAGATGGTTGAAAGGATTTAACTTAGGATGTAGAAGGGATATTTATATGTGGTAAATAAAATAAGGGGTTATGACTTAGGATAAGGTGTTTTATTAGTGTTAAATTATGAATTGGATAAATAAAAAATGAAGGGGATGAAGAGTGAAAAATTTTGGTGTCTATAATATGATAATGGATCTGTGAGATTGTTGCCGATTGATGGTGGTAGAAGAACTTTTTAATGAATGCCCATAGACTAAAGTTGTATTAACAACTCGAGGATAAAGAAACCTTCACTAAGGACATGCAACTGTGTGAGGAATTCGATTAGTGGAAGACTTTAACTCTTCCATCCATGAGTAGTTTGTCAGGAATATGCAAATAAAGGAAGAAGACCATAATTTTGTTATAGTATTCTTCCCCCCTATATCTAAAAAACAAAAATATATTTTCTTTTATGCATGCAAATAAAGGCTAGAAGTGTAAATTATCAAAATGTATATTAACCATAATTGCTTTTCAAATGTAGGAGGTGGAGCGCCAACAGTCAAAAGGACACTAAGTTGGTAAGGTGACGTGTATTTACTTTTTGCCAAAGGTCTTAACTATATTTGAACTTCCCATGCACTTGATTAAAAACAAAAAAATCTAAAGGAGTAATTGGAGAGATAAGAGGTAATGATGAATGAATAAAGGCATGATGTCACTCTTTTCAAAGGATGACATATGGCACGAGTGACAAGGATAGAAGTGTGGGAACCATGTGAATGAATTAAAATCTCACCACCTTCAACAATCACATCAGTCATCTTTGTCGTTATTCTATGCCACCATGATGCTATTATAAATTCATGGGTAGTTCGAATTCAAGCTACTGACATTACACAAAACTACTCTTCCTCTTCCAAGAAGCCATTGCCATTATTTTGAAAATCTACCTCCTCACTGCCTTTTCCATTCCTATTGCAAACCAACTTGTTTGATGGGGAAGAAGAAGAAGTCAAAGCCAAAATCTATAGAACCACTGTTGAGGAATGTCATCATCTCTCAAGTCTTTCACAACGTAGGTTGGTTGAATTTCATTCGAAAATTTAAAGGGTTTGATGAAGATTTGATTGAAGAGTTTTTGTTGAATTTTGAAGCAACTTGTTCTAGATTAGGAGGGAAAAGGATTGAAATAGATAGCCAAATTGTTAGCACAATCTCTAGTCTTCCATATTTTAGACTCAAGGTTGTCACTAACTCCCCCTCAAATATCGATAGACCTTTTTCATGAGGAGGGGGAACCTCTTCCTGAGATAATAGTTAATCCCAAGGGATCCAAAAGGGTATTAAAAGAAAGCTTTCCAGGACATTGGAAGGAGGTAGCTTCTTGGGTAAATAGGTATTTCATCTGTGATGGACAAAAACCAGCATTAGGAGGAGATACCCTAGATATTTTGACCCATTTGAAGACATTCATGGAAAACCTTGCACTCAAAGTCAATCTCCTCGAATACCTAGCAAATGTTGTCATAAAATTGGGAGAAGTATAAAAATGGAGGTGGTAACAACTGATTAAACACCCAAGGCTTATTTAGTTGATTTGCGTACACACCAGGCCTCGAGGAAATCCAAGAGGAAAGTATAAAAGATTATTATAGGAGAAATTTCTATGTAGAATAGGATCAAGGGGGCTCCTATGCCAATTTCTACTAAACCATCCCAGATTCTCGGCCCAAGATTCTATTAGTGTGAGTTATCCTATATGTCCTCCTCTCATGTTGGAGGGTCATCTCACATGGGTTAGGTTTAGGGTTAGGTTTAGGGTTTCATATGTGTCATGCACTAGGGTTACTTAGCACCCTATATGTACCCCTTTTCTATTCATTTATGAGCATGCCAAGACACTCCAGCTGTCTTTCCTCTATGCAAGCTTTGTTTTTGTTGAGCAAGTTCTTCCATTACTGATCAATTTTTCCTTGCTATCGCTGGAGCTTTCACGATTCCATTGGAGTGCAACTACTTCATGGTGCCTCGTTTCGATTCGATTCTCACAAACTCTTTTCATGGTATTAGAGTTGCACTGACTTTCCGTCACAACAAAAGCTCGGGCCGATTGTAGAGAGGGATCTCATCGTGTTAATTAGTTTGCTACATCAATACCCTCACCGCGATGGAGCGGGTATACACCGATCGAGGCCCAACAACATTAGGAGGAAGTGACAGGGAGAATTTTACGGGAGGTCACCCATCCCATAACTACTGCAGGGGCGGCACGCTTAAGCGCCTAGTATCGAGTTGTTGCGGGATGGGTGACCTCTGAAATCTCGGTGTCTTCCTCCTAATTGTTGGGCTAATTGAAGTGTATACCCGCTCCATCGTCTTGAGATTAACATGATGAGATCCCTCTCCACTATCGGTTCAAGCTTTTGGTGTGATGGCAAGTCGTGTAGCTCGATACCATGAAAAGAGTTTCTGGCGAATCGAATCGGAAGCGAGGCACCGCTAAGTAGTTGCGCACTCAACGGAATCGTGAAAGCTCGCTTTATAAAAGCGTCTTTGCTTTTTTTTCATCTTTGAGTTTTTTTGTTTTGTTTGGTAAAACAACTCAAACCTTCTTGGTAAGTTTTTAAAAAGTTTCTAATTTACCGTGATTTTAATCAAGTTTCTAAAACCATTTAGAAATTTGTTTTAATTAGAAGTTTCCATAGATATTTAAAAATCTTCATCTAAATATCTTCATTAGATTAGATCTAATTAGATTTAATTAAATTAGATCTAATTTTATTTCATTCACATTATTTAAACAATATATTTTCTTTGGCATTATAATTTGGTCTATTGGCTTTGTGTATTTTTAACCTTCGTCGAGTGCCGAAGACGAAGGGTGAGGTCCGAGATTGGCAGGTGGCTAATCCCCCCTCGCAATACAAACAAACCCTATCTCAAATTCCATGCCATTTCAACGAGCATACATATGACACCCTTTGCATGTGTTTAGGGTACTTTTTAATCTGTTTGCAAGCTTATTGGCTTTTTCTCATCAAATTGCGGGAATTGGTTTTTGTTATAACTTTTGACTCGTTGCTCGGTTTTGAGCACTTCTTTAGTCAAAGTTGCATGTTTTTTTGCACTTTAGATTATGGGATCATTAGCTTTGTAAACTCACTAATTTTATAAAGTATCGCATTTGGGGGGTGTGTTTGTATTACTTAAGTCGGCTCAATTTTTGAGCTTTGTTCTATTCCTTTTTTTGTGGACTTGTGAGCGCATCGCACTTGCAGTTTACGACAAAGGGATTCTTTTATGTGATGTGAGATGCTTTTTCTCACCACCAGGGTTGGCTTTCGCCTCCTTTCTATTTTTTGCTTGTGCTTATTTACGGTGTTCTTCTTTTGTTGCACTCCACGAAAACTTTGTTGTGGTCTCCTCTCTTGCGCGTTATTACACTAATTACAAGACGAGTTACCAAGTGTTTCAAACACACACACATGGACCTGATTGTAATCAACGCACTCACCTATAAAGTGCCAAAAGCAGGGGGTTGTTATTGCCCAGGTGGTTGTGTTTCTTTTCGCATTTCCTTCTCTCTCTCACTATGGATGCACTTTCAATTTCTTTGCTTACGCCGTTCACCTTTTCGAATGGAGATAGAAAATAATAATGAAACTAAGGGGTAAAGGGTTATACCGCTTCACCATGGGAACTAAGACTGAACCAGATGACGAACCTGAAAAATCTAAGTGGTTAAACCGTAGTGATGAAGCTTTAGGTCTTCTTTACATGTTCGTTTCTCTTGACTTGCTCTTCCACATTGAGGCGTCTGAAACACCTACATCTGTGTGGAAAATGCTTGGATGCGATGTTTGGACAACTAGATGACATGAGAGCGCATGAGTTGGAAAACGAACTACTAGGGTTAAATCCTAGTGACTTTGAAAACCTACAAGCCTTCTTCTCAAAATTTGTCCACATTAGATTATTGTTAAAAGGATGTCAAGTAGAAAAGAAAGATTCTCAACTGATCTTGTCGATTCTCTCTAAACTAGGTCCCGAATACTCTGTCTTCGTGTCAACTTTCTACGCTAAAAAAGGCTGCTTTGGGCGATACTTGGACGATGCCCTTTTGACTTGTTTTTGTCCCAACTCATTCAAAAACAGGACAACTCATTCAAATGGAATCTCTCAAGTCCAAGTCACATGCCCTTGTTAGCAAGTACTAGCGAGGAAAGAAGACTAAAAATAAGAAAGAAACTAAGGATCAACCTAAGAAACAAACCAAGATCAAACCTAAAAATGACACAAACACTTCGACTTACGAGCCTAAAGCGCGAGAAAAGCAAGTATTTGTGTTCCTATTGCAAGAAGACTGGTCACGATGAGCAACACTGTTTTAAGAAACAAATTGATCACTTATCTCATTTACTTGAGAAAAATAAAATAAGTGTTCCTGAATCAATAAAACAAAGTGCTCAAGAAGGCCAAGTCTTCTTGTAAAAAGGTGTTAGAAATGATAAGAAGAAAGGAAAGGCCCTTGTAGCCAAAGTTGCTCCTTCATCGACATGGATTATAGATTCTGGTGCCTCGCACCACATGGTTTCTTTGAATGTTGAGTTTTCTAACATCGAACCTTGTGGAATGTCCCAAATCACGATGGGTAATGACACGGCAGTGTCGATTTCGGTAGTGGATCGATAGGAGATGGATGGGGGGACATTTAAGCAAGTCTTGAGTGTTCCGATCTCTCTGCCAATCTCCTATCAATTTACCAAATTACTCACCTTGGTGAAGGAATGCGAGTGGAATTTGATCCTAACTCCATGATTATTTGTGAGCTTAACAATGATACTACGGTGGTTGAGGAAAGGCGAGATCACCTTTGTTCATGGTTGTACACCTTCTCCCACTTTACTTATGATTCTACGCCCACTTCCTTGCTCACTCATGCAAATGAGGTTAGTAAGCTATGGCATGAGCATTTTGGACATCTAAACTATCGCTACCTTGAACAATTGAGTCAAAATGAAATGGTCAACGGGTTACTTCACGTCAAGTTTTCTAAGGGTCTTTGTGAGGGTTGTACCCTTGGAAAGCATCCTGAAAAGAACTTTGACAAAGGAAAAGCCTAGAGAGCCACTCGTCCTTTGGATCTTGTTCATAGCGATGTTTCTAGTCCATTTCCTTCTCCTTCATTTACTAGAGCTCTTTATGTGCTAACCTTCATTAATGACTATTCACGATATACTTGGGTATATTTTCTTAAGCTTAAGTCTAAAGTCTTTGAACATTTTCAGGACTTTAAGGCTCTTCTTTGAGAAACGAGGGCGGAATGGTCTATCAAGGTTCTTGAACCGAAAATGGAGGTGAATATGTAAACAATAGGTTCATGGATTTTTGTACTTCTGAAGGGATCTCTTTGCAACATACAATTGCTTATAGCCCTTCGCAAAATGGAGTCGCAGAAAGAAAGAACCGTACTCTTAAGGAGATGGCCACTTGTATGATTCACTCAAAGTCTCTTCCTCCACAGTATTGGGCTAAAGCAGTGAATTGTGCAAATTACATTCAAAACCATGTTCCACACAAGGCAGTAAGAGGGATGACACCCTTTGAAGCTTGGTTTAGATGCAAGCCTGATGTTGAGCACTTTTGAGTCTTCGGATCCAAGGCTATGGCTCAGATTCCCAAGAAGAAACACAAGGCCTTGGAACCACAATCCAAACCTTGTATCTTTGTAGGGTATCCTGATGGCATGAAGGGATATCGATTGATGAATTCTACTTCTCATGAGCTATATATTGAGAGAAGTGTTAAGTTTGATGAGTCTTCTTCGACTTCTACTTCTCCACCTATAGAGGTTCTTCAGCTCACTGATTCGGATTCTGACTCATCAGATGATGATATTGTTGAGCGTGCTCCTCTTCCGGATCCTCTCGACCATCAGATCTTTGATTCTTGATTTTGATAGTAGTGATGATGAGGACTATGTCCCTTCTCACTCAAGTGAAGAATCTTCTGACTCTGAGCCTGATCCTCCTGGTCCCCTTTGGGCCAGGAAAACTTTGTAAAGTGTTGGAGATTTAGTTGGAGATACTTCGGATATGAGACGTACTCGCTCATATTTCATTAGACCCCACTCTCTCTTCCCCTCTTTTTTTGATCCACAGTCTTTCGGGAGGCTTCTGGTATTCCTGAGTGGGATTCTGCCATGGATGAGGAGTATTCCTCTCTCATGAAGAATGATACTTGGGATCTCACCACTCTTCCGAAAGGAAGAAAAATCATTCGGTGTAAGTGGGTGTTCCAAACAAAGTATGGAGTAGATGGAGATGTCGAAAATTTTAAAGTGTGATTAGTAGCTAAGGGTTTCTCCTAGATAGTTGGGGTTGATTATACTGAAACCTTTGCTCGGTTACGAAGATGACTTCTATTCGACTGACCCTAGCCATTGCCACAACAAATAGATGGAAAGTCCATCAAATGGATGTTAAGAGTGCCTTCCTTCATGGTGACCTAGAGGAAGAGATCTATATGGAACAACCTCCGGGTTATGTCCAAGATTCCTCCCTCATTTGTAAGTTAAAGAAGTCTCTTTATGGCCTTAAACAAGCCCCTCGGGCTTGGTATGCCAAGATGGACTCCTTTTTACTTACATCAGGGTTTACTAGGTGTCACTCTGATCCAAATGTTTATATTCTATGGCAAGATGACTCCATACTCATTCTTGTTCTATATGTTGATGACTTGTTGATCACAGGTAGCTCTTCCTCTATTATTGATTCTGTGAAGATCACCTTAGCCAACAAGTTTTCCATGACTGACTTAGGTCTACTTCATTACTTCTAGATTTCTTGGGATCTAGAATTTGACAACCTAAGTATGCTCTTGATTTGCTAGCTTGGTTTGAGATGTCCGATTACAAGCCTTCCTACTCCTTTTCTTTCCGAGGTTAAGTTGGTTTCAGATTGCTCTACTCCCTTAGTTGATGGTACTCTTTACCTGACTGGATTAGTTTGGGAGCTTGATCTACTTGACTCACACTCGACCGGATTTATCGTATCTTTGTTGGGATCATGTCCAGATTTCATGCAGAGCCACATGAGCTACATTTGGAAAGTAGCTAAACGGATCCTTCATTATGTTCATGGCACTTAAGTTGATGGCATACACTATCACGGGGAGGGGTTGATATTGACTTGATTGGATTCATGATTCGATTAGGCTAGTGACTTAGATCATTAGAAATCTACTTTTGGCTACAGTTTCTCTCTTGGTTTGGGTCTTATTAGTTGGTCTAGCAAGAAGCAGAATGTAATTGTGATATCATCATCTACAAAGGTAGAATACAGAGGAGAAGTTAACGCTGCCACAGAAGCTATTTGGCTACAGGGTATTTTGACAGAGTTTGGCATCCACTTTCGGTGGCCTACCATTATCTATTGTGATAACACGAGCACTATCT
Organism: Taxus wallichiana var. yunnanensis; assembly: GCA_018340775.1. Taxonomy (NCBI): domain Eukaryota; kingdom Viridiplantae; phylum Streptophyta; class Pinopsida; order Cupressales; family Taxaceae; genus Taxus; species Taxus wallichiana. The sequence goes on along the minus strand of CM031242.1, from coordinate 496,190,531 downwards.
CTATTTGTAGAAATCTAGTTCAGCATCAGCGGACGAAGCACATTGAGATCCATATGCACTTCATACGGGAGCTTATTCATGATGGTATCATCGACATTCAGTACATTCAGACAATTGATCAGATTGCAGATTTATTCACCAAGCCCTTCACTGAGATGAAGTTTCTTCACTTATGGTCTCTTATTGGGGTGAGGTCTTCTGCAACTTCCCATCTTCTTAGGGCTATGTAGTCCTTTTTTCTTCTTCTTCTTCTAGGAATATTGTGTTTGTATATGGGCACCTTATCAGGCCTTTAGTTGTTGGGCCCCATTGACACATCTTTCTTAGTTGTTTAGGAGTGTCTTCCTCTTCCGTCTGACTCATCACAGCCGCTACCCCAACTTCGATGAAGGGGGTGTTAGTGTGAGTTATCTTATGTGTCCTCCTCTCATGTTGGAGGGTCATCTCACATGGGTTAGGTTTAGGGTTAGGTTTAGGGTTTCATATGTGTCATGCACTAGGGTTACTCAACACCCTATATGTACCCCTTTTCTATTCATTTATGAGCATGCCAAGACACTTCGTTGTCTTTCCTCTATGCAAGTTTTGTTTCTGTTGAGCAAGTTCTTCCATTACTGATCATTTTTTCCTTCTTTATCGTTATTAGAGCTTTCATGATTCCGTTGGAGTGCAACTACTTCATGGTGCCTCATTTCCGATTCGATTCTTGCAAACTCTTTTCAGATTCAATATGCTCCTTAGTTTTCCCATGTGCTCATATAAGATTCTATAGATGAAGCCAAGTGCCCCCCTGAGCCTAGAACTTTGAGGAAAAATGCTATCATGAAAACCCTTCCTGAAGAATAGAGCCATGTTGTTGAGGCACCAAAAACTCATTTAGAAGCTCTAGAAAATATGCCTACAACTCCAAAAATCCAAACGGTAGCTACGGAAATTGTTGCACAACAAATTGGAGGTGAGAAATCACAAAGAGGTGTTCTTCTTCACAATTATTAGGTTTTGAGGAAACACAAAGAGGAAATTGGTGCTCTAAAATAAAAACTAAGTGGTATAGAAGCAACTCATGTGTCTCTTTAAAATTATTTTTTACAAAAGAATATAGAAAAATATAGAGAAATAGATATTTTAAGAATAGAAGTTACTAGTTTACAGAGAGAAATATATTGGTTGAAAATCATGGTATGATTTATCATCTCTTTGGACTTAACTCTCTCTTAAAAATAAAGATTTGGTAGAAGAAAATCAAAAACTCAAGGAAGAGGTTGAATCCAACTCTAATGCAAAGACAAAATTGGAAACAGTTGTTGAGTCTATATGTCCTTTAGCTTGTAAACTCTTAGCTTACAGAAACCATCTTCAATGTATAGTCTATTTCTTCAAGAGCAATTTTATTCATGGCAGTTGCATAGAATTTGTTGTGGAGAGCCTCATGAGGCTCCTGATGGAAAACCTTTTTACAGATTTATCAGAGTTGTACTCAGAGGTACAAAACTTATTGTGTGAATTCTATCTCCATAACATCTTGGTTCCAAATGTTCCTAATTTTTCATAAATCTGTCAGTAGGAGAATTTTAGTTAAAAGATTTTCAGTCATTGTTAAGAAATCAAATTGTGTGGGAAGAGAAAACTGATATCTTTACACAATGAGACAAATTTTTTTGGTTTTTACATTCAACCCTAGCATCATAATGATGTTTTGATGAAGAAATATTTTAGGTATTTGTATTACCATCCCAAAATTTGTAAACATGCCTCTAAGATCTTGGCAAAATGTGTCCAAGAGTTTAAAGCTTACTGTCAAAAACTTTGGCCAGGCTATGATAGCTTATGAAAAAATATGGGAAACCTTGAATTTACCACTAAAGAGAAGAGAAGTGATTTCTCCTCAGAATCTCAGTTGGAGCATGAGAAGGGGAGATGCACTTGTGGAAATTATTCGGAAGTTAACACAAAAAGAGAACAATGAGTATAATGATGAATGGGTTGGGATGCAGGTTAGGCCTCCTCTAGTTCTTAGCCCAATGACTACTTGGAAAAATAGTGCTCCTCAATCAAATGAAATCTTTAAGGCATGGGCAAGAATTATGTTTGAAAACCAAGGGTGTAAGGGCACCAAGAAACAATATGCAGATCAATTTGAAGAGTATGACATGGCAAAGCAACTTGAGTAGATATCAGGTCGAAGATAGTTTACAAGAGGACTTACAAAAGGTAAAGTGCAGGGGAGATGATGAGTCCATAAAACGACTCATCATAACATCTATATAACTATAAAATTTACTCCAAAAAACACTAATCAATGCATGGGAATGTTCTAAATAGTTATATCTAAAGTAGAAAGTAATGCATTTCCCCTTATTCTATCTTAAGTGAACTAATGACCAATGAAACTCCCACTAACTACTTTGTTGAGTAATTTGGTGACATATAGGATGATGAGGCACATTCTCTGCCATTTTGAATAGTTACAGTTAAAGGAGACTGATTCTACACCACTACGCCATTTTTAAGACTAAACCATAACAAACTACAAACTAGGACCCATGTTTCTAGCAGAGTTATGGGGCGTTATGGGACTTTTTATGAATTTCTAATCGATTGCCTATAGCTCTGGCATGTGTTGTAACCATCCATGTCTATAAGATACCTTCTCATGATTATTTCTTAGTTAGTTCTTTTGGTATTATAACAGATAATACATAGAAGTTATTTTCATTTGCTCTCTGAAGTATATAACATACACATTTTTTATCAATACAATACATGATATTTTGACGATACGTTTGTGTTAAGAGTCTCAATCCGAGTAGAGCAAGGGCCCACTCAACTAAGGAGATTGGGGAATGGTAATTCATGCAAAATATTTACATTTACTAAGTTCCTGTTTTAATATCTTGACTTGGTGATTATTCAAATACAATCTTATATCTCTTTATTTCAATGAATTTTCTTTACTTGTCATTTCCTTTAAACAAGAGTTCATTTCAATGAAAGCATTTCCTTTAACAAGCATTTCATTTAGTAACTCTATTTCAATAGAATAGATGTCATTTTATATACTTTTTTTCCATTTGATGGTTTAGAAGCTTTTGATATTCAGTAGTTTAGACATTTACTCACTTTCAGAAGTTAAGTAATATAGAACAAGATAATCGATACCAAAACGAAACCCCCAAAGAGATAACCATCATAGTGACTAAGTTACATATCAACTTCTTTGCACATAGACTTGAACACTTTTCCGGTCTATAATGACATCAGCACTTGAATAGGTTGATTAAATGATTGGAGTTACAACAACCCATCATTTCCAACAACATTTAAATAAGAACATATATCATTTAAAACTTATTGCATGCATTGAAAAGATAAGGGTTGGGAGCTTTCATTACATTGGATTGTCTATTAAGTTACATTATACTCATATGTTGATTGCCAAAATTTTCAAATTCATGGGGGCATAATAATAATGGATGGATAACATATGCGCTCATAAACTCCCACAATTTCTAATTTTTTTCAAGTGTTACATGATTTTAAGGGTTTTGAGGAAGGGGAGATGTTTCTAAATGGCTCGCATCAAATTTCAAAAGCGAGTGAGATTTTTTGGAACCCAAGAGAAGAGAACAGTGGTCATAAAATCATATTCATAGTCTTTAACCATTTCTATAATTATATTGTTGTGATTTTGGCTATGCCACTAAAGGAATGTTATGTTATGGTCAAGATGTTTTATTTTGCATTATTTTTTGGGTTTATTTGGACTTGTTTTTACTAATTATTTATAGCAATGGCACTAGATTTGTGAAAAATTATGTATTATTTTAAAACCTAATTATCAATGCAAGCATTTTAATAATTTCCATTATCCTATGCTACTATAATATTGTTATTTATATAATCATGTTGAATTTTCTCAATTATATCTATTTAGGCCTAATTAACATTAGATGTTAATTTAATGCATTATTGGTGCAAAACTACTTTCCAAATTTATATTCTCAAATACTATAAGTGTATTAACTTTTATTGAGAATCCATAAATGCACTTGAAATATATAAGTATTTTATCTATAATGAATCATTTATGAATGTATAAACAATGTACTTAATTTATATATTATTTTTTATAGTAATAGATAAATTGAAGAATTATATTGATTTTGTGTTATCTTGGGTTTTCCTATATGTAATACATCGAATCAATTTAATTTTCCCAATTTCATAGCATCAAAACCTCTGTATACTTACAAAACACAATTTCTTCATCACCACAAAATGACTCCAATATACTTGTGATATATTGAGACTTTAGGAAACAACATAACGTTAGGGACCTATGTTAGAATTGGTGAGTAATATGAATATCTTATTATTTGTCGAAGCTCTAAAGGATGGGCACTACAACATAGAAAATAATGCATTTTATAAATAAAATGACTTTGAAAATATAAACTACATAACATAGATAAAATCCTACGTTGTGTGCTAAAATTATTCCACGAGAAAATGTTATCTTTGGAGAATGATAATTACTCTAATGATTATTAAATCTCCCTGGTACACCTATGAGTTCTCTCTCATTACTCGATCATTTTTTTGTGCTTGAATAAACATGTCACTTGTCTTCTTATAATTGATATTCAAGTTCAAATTAAACAATACAAACACTAGTTGGGACCCAAAAGGGGTAAAGAGGGGGTTCCTTACGCATAGTTTTTTTTCCCACTCGTTGAAATTTGAAATTTTTGCATCTTGCACATGCTCTGATGTTAGACCCTTCTGGTCTAGACCTTGAGATCCCACCCGATGATTTAGGTGGCCTATCACCTCACCCTCGCAGACGGTTTGGAAAAACATGATGGTTGGGTCCTCCTCTACTCATCATATGGATAATTTGTCTCTGTCGTGCTTGATGGGACATTGTCTCTGATTCCCTCCCAAATTACTATTGTGGCTACTAACTCGATGGATTTTCCCTGGTTGGAAATATCTTGGGTCCTATACCTCCTTTGGAGGACATCAAAAAATGGGCGCGATTGAAATGGGCCCCATGTGGCTCTCTGGAGATTGCTACCATGCCTAATGGCTTTATTCTATTCACTTTCAGCCTCAAAGAGGATTTTATGTGAGCCCTTCTTGGAGGACCATGGTTCTTTGGAAGGAGATGGTTCTACTTGTGCAAATGGTCTCTAGTCTTCAACCCCCACACTCGAAACAGCGATGATGCATGCTCCAATCTAGGTCCAATTGTCAGGCCTTCCTCTAGAGTTTTGGGATTCGGCAGTCATTGAAGGTATTTCTCTTTCCATGGGCTCTTCATTGCCATTGATCAGGCCACTAAGGCCAAATTTAGATTCATTCATGCTTGTTTTTGTGTTAATGTTGATGTTAGTGTCCCACTTCCAAAATCTATTGACCGACTTTCAGACTTTGGAGTTTGGTCCCAACCCATAGATTATGAGTACATCCCTCAAGCTTGCTCCATCTACAAAAGCATTGGTCATAGAGCTCCAACTCCCCTACTAAGACTCAACCTAAGTAAATAAGTTTTGAATCTTCCCCAAGAAAAATAGTAAGTACATCCCTAAGGTCCTCCGTGAGGCAACTCCAGAGGTTAACGCCCTCTAAACCCTTTTTATTCTAGAAGATTGGGAGATTCCCCTCACCGAGCCCTCCACCGCTCTTCTGATTTCCCCTCTACCCGATTCCTCTGTTTTCCTCTTAAGGTTTCTATCCCTTATTTTGTTGTCCCTTCTATTGATGCTCCATCCTCTCTCCCTCTTCCCTATTCCCTCCTGGTTAATGAACTAGAGGTGCCCATTTCTCCCTCTTCGCTAGCCTCTAGAGACAACAACCATCCTCGAATGACTAGAAAAACTAGTAAGAAAGTTGATGTAGGTACAGAGAATCCTAAAGGTAAAACTCTTGGAAATGTTAAGCTTCAACAAGAATCAACACTCAATGTGGCACAAGGAACTCAAAGTACCCTCCCCATGGTTGTGGGGAACAAGTCCAAATCTAAAAAATGAAATTAATCTCCTAGAATATAAGGGGGCTCAACTCTTTGCAAAAGAAGAGAGTCCTAAAAGACATCAGACTCAAACACTCTCTAGATATTATCATGTTTCAGGAAACTAAGATAAAATTTGATGACAACCTTCCTAGGTTGTGGCCCACTACCTCCTTTGCTTCTCATACTTCCTTTAGGAACTCTAGGGTCTTTGCACACTATGGAACCCGAAAGTTCTATATGGTGACTACATCATCAAAAATCCAAACTTCTTGGGAATGTTCTTTCAGGAAGTTGGCTCTGATGTAGGATGGATAGCGATTAACATATATGCCCCTAATCTAGACTCCCAATGGGAAAATATTTGGAAGGACATTTTGGAATTTAAAAGGAGCTGCTGTAATTTCCCTGCCTTATTGTGGGTGACTTTAACAACACTCTCTACCCTTCTGAAAAGCAAGGTGGCTCCCCTGCTAACCCCAGTATATGGAAGCTTTGGCTGATTTTATCAGGCGGGGAATTTTTGATATGGATCTGTATGGAGCTACTTTCACATGGACAAACCGCAGACTAGGGAACAATCATATTCAGAGTCGACTAGACAAGGCTCTTGGCTCAATGGATTGGATTTTGCACTTTTCAGACTTCTATCTTAGTACTCTCCCTAGAGTTACGTCTGATCACAGTCTGTTGCTCTTAAGTGCAGACTCTAGTCACAAGACTAAAAATCCTCCCTTCAGGTTTGAATTAGCTTGGTTGGAGAATAACAAGTTGGATGACCTTATCAAGAATTGGTGGAAAGTGGACATTCAAGGATCAACAATGTTTAGGTTTGTTAAAAGTTAAAAGAAATCAAGAAGCAACTCAAGATTTGGAAGACTAAAGTGTTTGGTAACATTCACTTGCGTAAACAACAACTCACTCAGAAAATAATGGGCATTTTAGCTGAAATTGAAAAGGAGGGCAGAATAGATTCAGCTCCATAGGTAAGAAATCTCCGATGAGTGATTATCACAACACTCTAATTGAAGAAGAAACTTATTGGAGACAAAGATCGAGAGTGCTTTGGCTTCAGCAGGGAGATCGGAATACAAATTCTTCCACACCACAGCCTCCAAACACAAAATCAGAGATAAAATCAAGGAGCTTCTCTCCTCTAAAGGTAAACTTTTGTCTTGAAGATGATATTTCTAATGAGCTTATTTCTTTCTATTCTAAACTCTTATAGGAAGAAACACCCCTAATGAAAATGACATGATAAGAATGTTACAACACATTCCTAAGTTGGTCATAGATGGTATGAATGAAATCCTGACACAACCCTTCTCCATGAATGAGCTTCATAAAGCTATATTTACTATAAAGGGGGATAAATCTCCAGGGCTAGATGGATTTCCTGCAACCTTCTTCCAAATCTACTGGGAAATTATAAAGGATGATCTTTATAATGTTGTGAATGAATTCTAGAGAAGCAACTCTCTTTTAAAAGAATGGAATACTACCTTCATTGCTTTGGCTCCCAAATCGCTTGGATCTAAATCGGTTTCTAATTTCAGACCGATAAGCCTTTACAACACTACTTATAAGATAATCACGAAAATGATGGTGGCAAGGCTAAAACTGCTGATGAACATTCTTATTTTTGAACAACAAAATGGTTTTGTGGGATCCGTCTAATTCAAGGTGGCATTATCATTATCCATTAGGCAATTCATTCGATTCAACATTTTAAGACAAAAAATATGATACTTAAGTTGGATATGCAAAAAGCTTTTGATAGGATCAGCTAGGTCTTTCTGTTGAGAGTGCTCAAGAGATTGATTTCAATGACAAGTGGTTATTAGGAAATTATATTGTTAGTGCTCCATTAGTAAATTATAATTACGTGAAGTAATTATTATGTTGTAAGTATGTGTTAGTAAATTGTTATTAGTTGTTATATAAAACAACAATAACAATTATATTTGGTTAGTGTGTTAGAAACAACTCACGTAAGTTAGTGAGTTGTTATAGTTACTTCCTATTATTTAGGAAGTCTATTTCCTATATATATGGATGTATCTGTATCAAAGAATATTGAATATCAATACAAAGAATTATTGTTGTGTAAATTTTTATATTGTACCATCATTTGGTATCAGAGCGAGTTCGCTCCAATGGAGAAATAGTTTTTGTTGCAGGGGCATATTTGTTTAGCTATCGCCCCAATTTATGAAGTTGGAATATTTATTTTCAATCTGTTGTTTTTAAGTTTTCGGGACTCGTGAGCTCTCATGACTTCTCAGAATTTGATTTGCAAATTCTAGAGCCGTATATCCTCCATCTCTACACCATACTATCAACCATCAAATCGGAAATCAATTACAAGGCTTTCTATTTCCGTTCAGTTTCATCTGCCTTCAATTTCTAACAGTCATCCTCACACAAAATCTTAGGATCTAATCAAATATGTTTTTTAGTATTATTGCTCAATGTGTACATTTTGTGTGTAGATCTATTGGCAAAGCGTTGATATCATTAGCAAGACAAATTTCCCTGAAGCTTGTCTAAGACTTGGCGAACAAGTGACAACTCATTGTGTTTACAAATATGTCAGATCTATGTTGCATTTTCACTAATTTTGACGTCCTTTCTGGCTCTTTTATTGAAAAAAAGGACGTGGCACCATATGCGGCAAGTCAGAGGGAGAAGGTTTTAAAGCACACCAAGCTCAAACCTGCACCATTCCTTTTGCTTCCATTCATTCTTACACATGCACATTAATTTGGATTATGCCAGTCATTTCATGATCAGGACGTCTTCTTTTAGCTCATTGTGGGTCGACACCATCTGGTGTGGTAAAACAAAATACTCCTTAGCTACGATCATATATGAGATTGTTCCATACTGATACAAAGTGATTCTATCATCAAAATTTGGATTTAATCTTCCATGCAAACATTTCACTGATGAAATGCAGTCTTTAAACAACCGTGATGATATGTTGTCCTTAGCATCCTATCAATTGCTCTAAAGTCTATTATTTGGATCATCTTGGATTCTTTGTATTCTTTCTATAGATCTAACTCAAGCATACAGTTAAATTAATCTAGGAGTTGCTCATTTTTTATGATGCGTGAGCCCCTGACGACTGTTGTGGCATGTTCCTCTCGGCATAAAATATCCCTCCAATAAATTTGTGTTGGATTGATTCATGATCTACCTCAAAGATCTAATCACCACTGTCAAAGAAGTCCACGTTGCAAACCGGTCTTGCATCCCAATCGACTCACAATACTACCTTTCTACACATGGTTTCAAATACAGGTCTTTCCTCCAAGTGGTAGTTCCAAGTTTATTTTCATTTAGTATAGTGGATTTTATAAGTAATCGTCATAATTATAGTTAAGTGTTTTGTTTACGTATTATTTATAAGAGGTAATAGGTTGTGACATAGTTTTTGTCATTTTGTCAAGGAATAAATTAAAAAGTAATCAAATATTGTATTTGTTAGTGTGTTGTACTAAGTCAAGTGTGAATATCAAATTTCGTAAATCATTGGACTAGTATTGTAAGGGTCTCATTTTTTCTTATGTCATAAGGTTAGTTAAATTAGTAAGTCTTTGTTAGTCATGAGTTGTCAAAGTTTATATTGTCGGTCTATGCCATTGTAAAAAGTGTCGTCATCCAAAGTCCAAAAAAATTGCCCACATTTCAATTTTGGACTCATTTTCGCTTGTATGTGATGTCCAAATTATTAAAGGTATTTTGAGCTTCATGATCACATCCAACTAAACTAATAGTATAAAACCGGAGGATGGAGGCAAACGGAATGATGGAGGTCATTCAACAACCTCTCATCAATCACGATAATGGGGCCGCATAGATGATTTGGTGGCATTTTTTTAGTTGTGTGTTTGCTTGATTCGCGGTGTTCTTGCGTTTAATAAGTGGAAATTTCACATTGAAGGGGGGAACATGATCCCAATGTTCCATTTCCATTAGTCAGTTTTTCTATGTATGTATGAGCAACATATTTTGATAGATTTTCCTATGTTATTTTCTACAATGAGATGTGATGAGGATGAGAATAGTACTTGGCATATCATGATGTGGTTATAGTTAGGTTGTGGAGCTTGTTTTCATGTGAGAAAGTGTTAAAGATTGTACACTAAGAGTATTGTACACTTTCCATAGTTGTCTCACCAGGATTCGGGGGGTGGGCCTCGGCGAGAGTTCAGTGTGGACCCGTGAGAAATTTTTTGGCCTTAAAACATGCCCAATATACCAAGAATTATGATTTTCTCATATATGGCGGGATTTTTGACCCATATGTTTATGGGATGGTTTTGGCCCATGGTTTTAATACCCACGGTTTTGTAAAACTACTTAAGCAATTGTCTACTTATGTGGTTTTGTGCATATGGTAGGGTTAATGTAACATTGTAGATGTGTATGAATTCGGGTGTGAATTCTATAGAGTTTGTTGAGCATATCTCCAAATAGATCTAGGTATTATATTGAGAGAGTGGTGGCTTGTAATAAAATCTGAGCAAGTGATTCTTGGTGGACGTAGCCCAAATTGGGTGAACCATGTTAAATATTGTCTCTTTGTGTTGTGTTATTTTATTCTGCACTTTTATTTGAGATCTGTAATATTTTTGCATATTAGTTTCTATTGTTGTGATTCTGTGAGGGATTATTCGCATATTTTATCCCTTATTTCCTAACAATTGGTATCAGAGCTGGTTTGGTTTCTTTAAAGTGTTGAATCATAGGAAATTTTAGCTTGAGTGGGAGCTATGGAAGATGATGGAAGATCAAGGGTTGATAAATTCAATGGGTAGAATTTCATTCTTTGGAAGATGTAGATGGAAGATTACCTTTATTAGAAGGATCTTTATATTCTGTTGTTTGAGAAGGTGAACAAACCCTCGAGCATGACGGATGTGGAATGGGATTTGTTGGATAGGAAGGCACTTGGGACAATCCAGTTGTGTCTTGCATCTTTGGTATTATTTAATGTTTCAAAGGAAAAGACTACAAAAGAACTGATGGATGCATTAGGGAAGTTGTATGAAAAACCCTCTGCCTCTAATAAGATATTTTTAATGAAAAATTTGTTTAATATGAAGATGTCTAAGAATGGTTCAGTAGCAGATCATTTAAATGATTTTAATACGGTTATAAATATGCTAGCTTCAATTTACAATAGAATTTGATGAAGAAGTTAGGGATTTATTAATTTTGTGCTCTTTACCTAAGAGTTGGAATAGCCTGGTAATGGCGGTAAGCAACTCAATTCCAGCTAACTCAAAGTTGAAGTTTGAGGATGTTGTAGGGGTGATTATAAGTGAGGAAATGTGAAGAAAAATATCTGGGGAATCTTCTACTTCAGGAATGCTTTGACAGTGGAAACTAGAGGGAGACAAAAGAATAGAGGAAGCTGTGGAAAATCAAAGGATCGAGCAAGGTCAAAATCCAAAAGCAAGATAGTATGTTGGCACTGTGGAAAGTCTGGGCATGCAAAGAAGGACTATTGGGAGCTTTGAGACAAGAAGAAACAATAGGAAGAAAACAAGGAGGAAAATGTGGCAATGGGTAATGTATGTCAGGATGCTTTGATTCTTTCTTTGCAATATTTGAATCTTGGGTTTTAGATTAGGGGCTTCTTTCCATGCTACTCCACATAGGAATTATTTTGTTGATTATGTTCAAGGAGATTTTGGGCATGTTTTTCTTGGTGATGATGATCCTTGCAACATAGTTGGAAAAGGTTTATGTTCAAGTTAAGATGCGTAGAATGGGAATACTTGGCTATTGAAGGATGTTAGACATGTGCCTACATTAAGACAAAATTTGATATCAGTAGGGCAGTTGGGAAGTGATGGTTGTATTGTGATATTTACAGCAGACTCTTGGAAGGTTACCAAGGGTGCTCTTGTGGTGGCAAGAGGTAAGAAGGTTGGAACCTTGTATTTAACCACTTATAGCACTAATGTTTGTAATCTTGTGGCTTTAAGTAGATACAACATTATGGCACTATAGGCTTGGTCATATGAGCCATAAGGGCATGGAGATCATAAAGAAGGATTTTCCTGGATATACAAAAATAGGTTTGGAGTTCTGTGAGGACTGCATATATGGGAAACAAGAAGTGAGTAAGGTTTCTCAAGGTTGGACCTACAAAGAAAAAAGAGTAAGTTAGAGTTGGTGCATTCGATGTATGAGGGTCGGCTCTGTATCATCTCTTGGGGGTTCAAGTTATTATGTTACTTTTATTGATGATGTAACAAGGAAAGTTTGGGTTTATTGTATTAGAAACAAATTTGATGTATTTGACACTTTTGTTAAATGGAAATCCTTGGTAGAGAATGAAACAGGTCTTAAGCTAAAATGTCTCAGGTCAGATAATGGAGGGGAGTATTACAGCAATGAATTTGATGATTATTGTTCTAAGAATGGAATCCATAGGAAAAAGATGGTTCTAGGAACCCCATAGCAGAATGGGGTGTCATAAAGGATGAACAGAACAATAATGGAACATGTTAGGAGCATGAGGTTACATGCAGGACTACCTCTTTCTTTTTGGGTAGAAGCGGTGAGCACAACTATGTACTTGATAAACAGAGGACCCTCAAGTGCCTTGGATGGAGGCATACCTGAGGAGGCTTGGTATGGTAAGAAAGTTGATTATTCATTTCTTAGAGTCTTTGGATGTGAGGTGTTTGTCCATATAGACAAGGATGATAGGACCAAACTAGAGGCTAAATAAGAAAAATGTACTTTCATTGGTTATGGTGGTGATGACTTTGGATATAAATGTTGGAGTATTAAGGACAAGAAAATCATTCGATCTAGGGATGTGGTATTTAATGAGAAAGTCATGTATAAGAAAGTAGTAGATGCAGGAAAATAGGAAGAATCCAAGAAAGAATATGCAAGGTAGAGGATCTTTTGGATGGGAAAGTGACACATGAATCAGTTTAAGAACCTCCTCAACAAGAACCCCAAACTCCTATATTGAGGAGGTCTTCTAGGGTAAGAAGAGAACCTGAACATTTTTCTCCTTCTCTTTATTATTTATTACTCACTGATAATGGAGAGCCAGAGAGATTTGATGAAGCAATGCAGGTAGATGCCAGGAAGAAGTGGGAGAGCAAGCCATGGATGAGGAGCATTAGGCTCTCATGGAGAACCAGACATGGGATTTGGTGAAGCTACCCAAAGGAAAAAGAGCATTACAAAACAAGTGGGTGTTCAAATTCAAAGAGGAAGAAGGAGGAAAGAAAAGATACAAGGCCCAGTTGGTGGTCAAGGGTTTACACAGAGAAAAAAGGTATAGATTTTGATGATATTTTTTCTCCGTAGTAAAAATGACTTCTATTAGAACTGTTCTTGGAATAGTTATAAAATAAGACTTGCACTTAGAGTAGCTTGATGTAAAGATTGCATTTCTCCATGGTGATTTGGAGGAGGATCTATATATGTAGCAGCTAGAGGGCTATGAGGTCAAAGGTAAAGAGGAGATGGTGTGCAAACTGAAGAAGAGCTTGTATGGCTTGAAACAAGCTCCACATCAATGGTATAAGAAATTTGATAGCTTCATGATGGAGCAAGGTTATATTAGATGTCATTTTGACCATTGCATGTATACAAATAAATTTGAGGATGGAAGTTATATTATCTTGTGTTTGTATGTGGATGATATGTTGGTTGCAAGTAAAAACATGCAGAAATAAAAGTACTCAAGAAGAACTAAGTGAATCCTTTGCTATGAAGGATTTGGGGGCAGCCAAACAAATCCTTGGTATGAGGATATCTCGGGATAGGAAGGAACAAAAAGCTGACTTTATCTAAGGAAGAGTACATTAAGAAGGTCTTGAGAGGTTTAATATGTAGGATGTTAAACCGGTTGGGACTCCTTTGGTAGGCCATTTCAAGTTATCAAAGGAGCAAAGTGTCCCAAGACAGAGTAGGAGAGAAACCAGATGTCCAAGGTACCTTACTCATCAAGCGGTTGGCAAGTTTGATGTATGTCATGGTGTGCACTAGGCCTGATATTTCCCATGTAGTGGGAGTGGTGAGTAGATTTATGAGTGATCCAGGTAGAGATCACTGGCAGGTAGTAAAGTGGATCCTTTAGTATTTGAGAGGGACCATGGGGACAATTTTGTGCTACAATGGATCAAACACCACTTTGTGTGGTTATGTAGATTCAGATATGGCTGGAGATGTAGACAACATGAGGAGCATGACAAGTTATGTTTACACTGTAGGTGGGACAACAAGTGAGCTGGATTTCATGACTACATAAGTTGGTGGCTTTATCAACCACATGAGAGTTGAGTATGTTGTTGCCACAGAGGAAAGAAAAGAAATGATTTGGTTACAACAATTGCTTGAGGAGTTGGGGCATAAGTAAGAGGAAGGAAAGTTGCATAGTGATAGTTAGAGTGTTATACACCTAGCTAAGAACTCTACTTTCCACTCTAGGACAAAGCATATACAGTTAAGGTACCATTTCATCAGGACAACTTTGGAGGAAGAGAAGTTGAAGCTAGAGAAGATTCATACTAGTCATAATCCTACAGACATGATGACCAAGGTGGTCACAAGGGAAAAATTGAAGTTGTGTTCAGCTTTGGTTGGTCTTCACGGAAACTAGTGAAGGGTTGAGAAGCTTGCTCAAAGGAAAACTAGTCTCCAAGTGGGAGATTGTTAGGTTGTGGAGCCTATTTTCATGTGAGAAAGTGTTGAATACTATACACTAAGAGTATTGTACACTTTCCACAGTTGTCTCGGGCCGGGGGGAGTTTGAGGGTGGGGCACCCCAAGAAAAAAAAATTGGCCTTAAAACGTGCTCGATATACCGGGAAAATATTTTCTCATATGGGTGGGATTTTTGACCCATATGTTTATGGGATAGTTTTGGCCCATGGTTTTAATACCCATGGTTTTGTAAAAATGCTTAAGCAGTTGTCTACTTATGTGGTTTTTGCATATGGTAGGGTTAATGTAACATTGTAGATGTGTATGAATTCGGGTGTGAATTTTGTAGAGTTTTTAGCATATCTCCAAACATATCTGGGTATTATATTGAGAGAGTGGTGACTTGTAATAAAATCTGAGCAAGTGATTCTTGGTGGACGTAGCCCAAATTGGGTGAACCATGTTAAATATTGTCTCTTTATGTTGTGTTATTTTATTATACACTTTTATTTGAGATTTGTAATATTTTCGCATATTGGTTTCTCTTGTTGTGATTATGTGAGGGATTGTTTCACATATTTTATCCCTTATTTCCTAACAAGTTTTGGTAAACCAATAACAAAACTACCATTCTTGGTTGTTGGTAATCCATTTGCAAAACCATCACTTTGTGGTTTGTGGTAAACCAATTGCAAAACCATCATTCTCGATTTTTGGTCAATCATTTGCAAAACCATCCTTGAGGTTTGTGATTATCTGTGAAAATCACCGATCATGAGCAGTGCAAGTATAAAGGCAGGTTTTCCCCATGTTCACACTAAGGGGGGAATGTTAGGAAATTATATTGTTAGTGATCCATTAGTAAATTATAATTACGTGAACTAATTATTATGTTGTATGTGTTAGTAAATTGTTATTAGTTGTTATATAAAACAACAATAACAATTATATTTGGTTAGTGTGTTAGAAACAACTCACGTAAGTTAGTGAGTTGTTATAGCTACTTCCTATTATTTAGGAAGTATATTTCCTATATATATGGATGTATCTATATCAAAGAATATTGAATATCAATACGAGAGAATTATTGTTTTGTAAATATGTTACCGTACCATCGGTGGTGCGATTGGGTCTTCACTTGCATATCTTTTCCTTGCTTCTTGATCCAAGTTAATGGCATTCCAATCTGGTTTTTTTAAAAATAGCAAGGGGATTAGGCAAGGTGACCCTCTTTCACCTTTCCTTTTCATCTTAATGGTGGACACTTTAAGCAAGGTGTTAGAAGCTGTCAAACATGTTGTTATAATTTCTAGCATTAAAATTACTACTAGATCTCCTACTGTTACTGACATCCAATTTGTAGATGATACCCTTCTCATGAGTGCAACTTTGGTGGTTGAGGCCAAGGCCCTAAAATAAATTTTGGAGTGTTATCAAATGGCCTCACAACAACTTATAAATTTCTCTAAAAGTTGTATTGCTTTTGTAAACACCTCACCCAATGTAGACAAAGGAAGATTGTTGATATCTTTGGCTGTAACATTGTAGATTTTCCTCTTCTTATCTTGGACTCCCTCTTTTAAAGGAAAACAAATTAAAATCCTTTGGATGTTGGTCATTGAATGCTATCAAAAGAAATTGGCTGGATGGAAGGGTGTTCTCCTGAGCTAGGTGGGTAAGCTTCAATTGGGCAAAGCTATGCTTCAAAGTCTGCCTATCTATTTTATGTCATTTCTCAAAATTCCTTCCTCTGTGATTACTTCCATTGAGAAAATTCAAAAACGTTTTCTCTGGTCTAGTCTGAGGAAAGGAAAATAATTCACTTGGTGTCTTGGAATACAATTTTTGTTGACCCTCTCGGGTGGTTTGGGGCTTAGAAGAATTGTTGATATGAATGAGGCCATGCTTGCTAAGATAGGTTGGGAGGTTACTTCTGAAATCTCTGATCCTTGGGTTTAACTCCTTCGATCAAAGTATCTTCTTCCCTTAGAGAACTTTCTCCATTCGAGACCCCCTAGAGGCTCTACCATTTGGAATTTTGTGGTGAGATCTCTTCCTATGTTGCATGTAGGCACTAAATGGCACCTTGAAAATGGTCTCAGATTGACTTCTGGTCAGATTGGTGGATTGGGGACAAGCCTCTTGCTCAAGATCATTTTTGGGATCCGATAAAAAGGACATTAATATCCAAGTGTGGCAATAAATTCAACGGATATTTTCAAATCATCAATTCTAAACCTTCTTTGGTCCTTAGCAGGTTTAGTGCAGTCATAGTAGCATTCAAAATTAGTGTCTCATGAGTCTCATAATTATTTTTTCTTCTCAATACATCCCCTTCTCCTTGCCATAAGATGAGTGTATTTGGCCTCTTTCTCCCTCCGGAAATTTCACTATCAAGGAGACCTATTCTTCTAAACCTCACACCCCTTGTGGTCTACCTCTTCATCATATTTGGCCCTCTGTTGTCACCCCCAAGATTGGTCTCTTCACATGGTTATCCTTTAGGAATGTCATCCTCTCTAGTGAAAACCTCAAAAGAAGAGGCTTCTCTCTTCCTTCTCGTTGTGTCCTCTATCTTGCAGCTTTGGAATCCTCTTCTCACCTTCTTCTCCACTGTCCTTTCACCCACTCTATCTGGGGTCAGCTCTTGAGTCATCTTGGTGTGTCATGGATCTTCCCATCTTCTCTATTTAAAGCCTTCAACCAATGGTTTTCCCCTTCTCTCATCAGATTCTCTCCCTCGCTTGGAAACTTCTTCTCCCTCATGGCCTATGGGGTATTTGGAAGGATCGAAATAGACGTATTTTTAAAGAGCAAGCTATGAACCCGACACAGGTGGTCAAAAGTATTGTTATCCTCTTCCAAGAAAACCTCAACAACTATATCTAGAAAAAGTATAAGAAAAAGGTGAACTTCTATGGTTCTAAGAATTGGTGTTAGCATCTTGCTTTCCAGGTGGAGGTGAACCCCTCAATGTCTGTGCAAGAGTGAGGATTGTGGTTTGGTCTCCTCCTCCCCTAGTTGGTTGAAATTCAACATAGATGGTGTGACCAAATGAAACTTGGGTAAGTCTGGGGGTGTCATTCTTCCGACATGGAAGGTTTTCATCTTGTTATTCGCACTTCAAAGCTTTGGCGTGGGCACCAATCACCATGTTGAAGCCATGGCTATCCTTAGGGGGTTGGAATTGGCTCTTCAAATTGGTCGTGAGTGCCTCTTGGTGGAAATTGATTCCCTAAATATTATTAAGATCTTAAAGTTAGAAGATTTCGTCAATGGGCAATCAAAACATCATTGAAAATATTCAAATTCTTCAATCTAGATTCCATGAAATCGGGTATCAAAGCATGTTTACAGAGAAGGTAACAAGGTTGTCGACCTCCTTGCTAATATGGGTGTCCAACTGGAGGAACAAAAATATGGATTGGGGATTTTCCTAGTGACCTCCTCAAAAGTTTACATAATGATTATTCTCTCAAGCATTAATCTCTTGTTGGTTTTGCTTGTCTCTCTTAGTGGTTTTGATAACGCTACATCAAGAGTCAGTAGGAGTAGGTTGAAAGCCCCCAAAATCTTGGCGGTAGTTGCCTTATCATCATCATTAATAGGAAAGGACATTTGAAAGAAGATGCACGTGCGATAGTGACATTAGATTAAAAGTGGATTTTTGGACCAGATTTACTTTTATTTCTAGTAATCATAACCCTGTGTGGAGGATTCATGTGAAGGTCCACTCGGAAAACTCTTTTTACAATTATAAATTTGGGGCCCAATGTGCTTTTTCGGCATTTTTATTTTGATCAACATCATGGGGGGCCAAATTAAATGCATTGAACCTGTTTCGTGCACTAAATTTCGAGAAGATGAAGAGGTCTGGGATATCCTTAAGGAAGGTGGCATCACCACCTTCATGGAATGACTTTCACGTCACTTGGGCTAAGTCTCTTGTTGCGTTCTGGTTTCATGGAAGAGGGAAAGGTGGAGGTGGGTAACACTAAGTTCACCATCTCTCATGAAATTAATTCAGCGGCAACTGGCTTACCTTTGGCAGGAGTGGTTTATTTTAAGAGATCCCTTGATGCAAAATTGGTCGATTTTCTCGGTCCAGTGAGGAACCTCAGAAATATCTTTCAGGTTATGAGCGGGCTTCTCTGTATCCCCCGTGGGATAGAGTTGCGGAGGTGATCATGTGATACTTCACAATTGACGGATGCTACAAGTTGGTGTATGGGTCTCACTTCTTTATTCTTTCCCACCTACATTATGGTAAGAAGAACCAATCTCTCAACTTTCCTGTTCCAATATCTCGAGCTCTCAATTAATTTATCAAGAGAAGTGGAGGGTCCTCTTCGCACTGTGGTCTCATTTATCTGTTGTTCTAGTTTATTGCCTCTCGGTTGAGCTTCTCCATTTTCCCCAAAATTGGGTAAACATCATTTACGCCTACTTCCTTCCCCTCTCATCCCCCGCTACCTATCCTTCCCCCTCCACTAAGTCCAACAGTAGATCGGCATTGTAAAAAAATTTCATCTGATTTTGACTCGAATGTGGCCATTGTTGGCCATCATTTAGTTGGATCTAGTTCATTCTCTGGAGGTGCCTCATTCCCCCCTCTCCTAGCCAATCCACGACCTCCCTGTTCCTTCTCTATCCCCTACCCCCTGCTAAGCATCTCTCGATTTCTTGTTTTGAACAACTTATCTCTTAAGCCCTTTTGGGTCTTACAAATCTTTACCCAGAATCCCTTAGATCGGAGCCTATGGATTCTCCCCAAGCAGTAGTTAAGAATGTAGACATAGATATCGATGAAAATCAACCACCGGAGGAGACACCTCAATGCAACACTCAGGTCGAGGTGGTAACTTCCATTCGGAAAAGCTTTAGTGTGCTTTTAGAGTGCTTAAAATTTTAAAAGATTTAACGAATAACACCAAAGCCATCATTGAAAAAGATTACGTTGAGATGTTGGTCTGGTGACATGTTGGCAAATAAGATTAATTTTCTTTGCTAAAGAAAGAATGTAGTTACTAAGTGAAAAATCTTATATGATATGTTATGGTTTTGTTATATCTCGTTATATATTTTTTTGGATTACCTATGGGTATTTTCTATGTAATTTCCACTACTCAATCTAGCCGGATGGGATTTTTTGTAAAAGGATGAGGGTCCTTTCAAAACCCTCACTTTACCCTAATCCAAAAAAAGGACTAAAGAGGGGGCACATGTACCTAATAATGTTGGTATTGTGTTTTCATTGATGTCAAAGTATGATGTTTTTGTTAGAATTATAATATTAAGTGAATCATAATATTTAGTTTACATTTAAATAATATAGAATAAATTTAAATATAAACCTTATATTTATAAATTATCATTAAATTGGGGTGTGCCCCATCACTTAAGAAGGTCATAACCCTTCATGTTATTTAAATATGGCTATAGGCCATATTTGAATCATTATGGATTTGGGTAAATACATCGAGTAAAGTAAAGAGAGGAGTTACTAGATTGGTTAAAAGTTTCTCAAATTATGTAAAATATTCTTGGTGGTTTTTACCCCATTCGGAGTTTTCCACATTATATCTTGTGTAATGGTGTCAATCTTCTTTCTGTGCATTTATTTACTTTATGTGCGTATTAATTTTTACTTAATATTTAATATGGTTAATATGAATTTATACCACTCATCGTGACATGGTACGAGAGCGGGTTAAGTATTGGCTAATAATTTAATTAATCCTAAATTCATGTAGGTTGGGTAGTTGGCTAGGAATCCATTTAACCCCCTCCCCTACCCTCTTCTAGAAATGAATAATGGTTTTGGAGATATGTGTGTGCACAGGTGAAAGGGGGTCTAAAATAAAATCTCACATGGAAGATTTACTATGACCTGTAAAACATAGGTAAAAGTCAAATATTTGTTAAAATAATTGTTATTTTTTCTATAGTTTCATGTGTGTAGGTTAAAAAGATATTCAAAGTTAAATTCAAAGTGAATAAAGGAGGAGACAAGCTCCATCAAAATAGGATTTCCAATTTTTTTCATTGGAAGGATTAAAAATGTTGTCCCCTCTACAAAAGGTTAATTTTCATGTGAAATTTAAATTTCCTTGCCCCTCGTAAAAATTCTATTATTTCTTCTAACTTGTCCATGTCCTACGGGCCCCTTAATAAGGGTGGCATTTTTGAAATTTTAGATACTATATGTTTAGAAAGGTTAAACTCTAGTAAAATAAAAACTATACATATTTTTGTATAAGTTTAAAATATTTCATATATTCTTTAGTTTATATTTTTAATATAAATTATATTATAAAAACCTATTTCATAAGGTTTAATAAAATTTATAATTGATCTAATTTATTACGCGGCCTATTTTTATCTTTAAAAAAATTAAACTATAGTTCAAATACTATAGCTTTTCTAGCATATGATTAAATGTTCTTTTATCTAAATTATCCTATAAGACATTTAAATCTAATGCGGCCTATTAAAACCATCTTTATTCAAATATTTTTTTAACTTGTTATTTTAAACCAAACAAGTTATTTTTTAAAATTTGTTATTCAATTAATAGGTAGTAATTGAAATTTCTCGTATGGAATATAACTCAACTCAAGTGGCCGAGCTAACCTATAAAGGAGCAATTCTCCAAAAATTATAAACTAGCAATCACATGTGTACAATGTAATGTGAACGTCGAACAATATATGTTATTTGATTTAGAGGGATAGTTATTACTTGTGTAGTTGATGTTGATAATGGGTGTGATTGAATTTGTTAAGTGTAGGAATATAGATGAACCACTTCATTTAAAGGTTTCATCTCTACATTTCAAACTTGTTACAAATTCGTACATATACATTTGCAAATCTCATATCATGAGTGGTAGCACTTTTCTGTCAATTTTATTTGTACTAAACATGTTACATGAAGACTTTCGTACATGTGCAGATTTTTATCATGAGTGGTAGCCTTTTGTGGCCATTTTTTTGCACTAAACATGAATACATTTGATATTTTTTTGGATAGTTAATTACTTTTATAGTTGATGTGGTTTGTAATTATTTCGGGGAAATTATGCTAGTGTTGCATCAGTTGTTTGGTTGGTCTTTTTTTTTTAAAACATTTTTTGTATAGTCGATAACGGGTGGGATTGATAGTGGTAGTATAGGAATATAGATGAAACATTACATTGATTTGTTTTATGTGTACATTTAAATTTGTTACAAATTCGTACATGTACAGTTACAAATCTTATATCACGACATTTGATCTAAACATGTATACATGAAGATATTTGTACATTTACAGATTTTATATCATGAATGGTATCCTTTTGTGGGAAATTTTATTTTCACTAAACATGAATACATTTTATACCCCTTGAACGACACTGCCGCTTTGGATACAAGAAGTGTTGAGTAAAGTAGTAGTGGAGGTGCTATCAAAGTAGAGGGTAGTATTTACGACGGGATGAGTGATAGTAGTCTTGACTCCTCCTTTCTTCTTGCTCCAAGTGTTGTTATGTGCACCATTTTTGAGTATCTTTCGAATGAAAAAGGAGGTGAAATCCAAAAATTTGCAAGTGAGGGAACTTTGGAGAAAGGTGTGAATGTCAGACCTTGGCTTTCAGTGGTTCCAATGTCAACAATTTCTCTATGCAAAGTAAGTCCCTAGGACTTATGGATAGTTAATCCCATGCCATTTTAATCAAAAATTGTCTTTGATTCCCTCTCGAAATAGGGGTATGGGAATATGTAATGGGTTGGAGGGATCCCAACATGGGTCGTTGTATCAATCAAATTTGACAACAACAAATAAAGGTAATGTTGGTGGTGGCATTGATGCGTCATAGACATTGTCGGTGATTTTTCCTATAGAACCATTTATGAGGCCTATGTCAACCCAAAAATTTGTAATGTTGAGGCCTGCCTGGATTATGGATGCAAAGATGTTGAATGTTGAAACACCGGTAGGGGAGAGCAGAAGGAGAGGTGAGGGAGATGTGGTTGATGTTGTTGTGAATGAATTCCATATTTTATTTATCAGAAATTATTTTCATGTGCCAGTTGTTCCTTGAATTATCAATCTTAGTGGAGGTAGAAGGGATTTGTTTTCTGAATGGTGTAGTATGGTATCAAGAGCTAGTTGTTTTTCAAGAAAAGTTAGTGTGGAAGATGGTGGTGTGGCCTATATGTTGGTGTTAATTATGTTTGACTTTTCTCTCTCGATGAATGATGAACAAGTTATCTGCAAATCAGGTGGAATGTCAGGTATGTTCCAATTATTGTGTATGTGAAATCTCGTTTCCCCAACATTTCAAGACTATCAAGACCGTGTTGTTTCCCGGAAGAAGTTGTGCAAAGACCTTCCATTCATGCAATGGTTCATGTTGAATACTGCATTCGACCTTAGAGTCAGAACTAACATCTATCATGTCATGTGTTTATGGTAGTGCGTAAAACATGCCACAGTCTACTTGTTTCTTGGAGCAATTTATAGCCACCTTTTGTAATACCAAACTTGAGTAAGTGCATGGAAATAGATGAAGTGTGAATAATAATTGGTATTTGAGTTCACGTTATGCATGCGAGTGTAATTTATACTTAAAGGTGAGATAAGAAATTGAATAACAAAGAAATCATTGGTTGTTGAATCACAATCTTCATTTAAAGAATATTTTGATGTTGATAATGGGTGTGATTGAATTTGTCAAGTGTAGGAATATAGATGAACCACTTCATTTAAAGGTTTCATCTCTACATTTCAAACTTGTTACAAATTCATACATATACATTTGCAAATCTCATATCATGAGTGGTAGCTTTGTTGTCAATTTTATTTGTAATAAACATGTTACATGAAGACTTTCGTACATGTGTAGATTTTATATCATGAGTGGTAGCCTTTTGTGGCCATTTTTTCACACTAAACATGAATACATTTGATTTTTTTTATAGTTAATTAATTTTATAGTTGATGTGGTTTGTAATTATTTCGGGAAATTATGCTAGTGTTGCATCAGTTGTTTGGTTGGTCTTTTTTTGAAAAAACCTTTTTTGTATAGTCGATAACGGGTGGGATTGATAGTGGTAGTGTAGGAATATAGATGAAACATTACATTGATTTGTTCTATGTGTACATTTAAATTTGTTACAAATTCGTACATGTATAGTTGCAAATCTTATATCACGACATTTGATCTAAACATGTATACATGAAGACCTTTGTACATTTACAGATTTTATATCATGAATGGTAGCCTTTTGTGGGCAATTTTATTTTCACTAAACATGAATACATTTTATACCCCTTGAACAACACTGCCACTTTGGATACAAGAAGTGTTGAGTAAAGTAGTAGTGGAGGTGCTATCAAAGTAGAGGGTAGTATTTACGATGGGATGAGTGATAGTAGTCTTGACTCCTCCTTTCTTCTTGCTCCAAGTGTTGTTACGTGCACCATTTTTAGTATCTTTTGAATGAAAAAGGAGGTGAAATCCAAAAATTTGCAAGTGAGGGAACTCTGGAGAAAGGTGTGAATGTCAGACCTTGGCTTTCAGTGGTTCCAATGTCAATAGTTTCTCTATGCAAAGTAAGTCCCTGAGACTTATGGATAGTTAATCCCCAGGCCATTTTAATCAAAAATTGTCTTCGATTCCCTCTCAAAATAGGGGGTATGGGAATATGTAATGGGTTGGAGGGATCCCAACATGGGTCGTTGTATCAATCAAATTTGACAACAACAAATAAAGGTAATGTTGGTGGTGGCATTGATGCGTCATAGACATTGTCGGTGATTTTTCCTGTAGAACCATTTATGAGGCCTATGTCAACCCAAAAATTTGCAATGCGAGAGGCCTGCCTGGATTGTGGATGCGGAGATGTTGAATGTTGAAACACCGGTAGGGGAGAGCAAAAGGAGAGGTGAGGGAGATGTGGTTGATGTTGTTGTGAATGAATTTTGTATTTTATTTATCAGAAATTATTTTCATGTGCTAGTTGTTCCTTGAATTATCAATCTTAGTGGAGGTAGAAGGGATTTGTTTGTTGAATGGTGTAGTATGGTATCAAGAGCTAGTTGTTGTTCTGAAGACAAAGGTAGTGTGGAAGATGGTGGTGTGGCCTATATGTTGGTGTTAATTATGTTTGACTTTTCTCTCTCGATGAATGATGAACCAATTATCTGCAAATCAGGTGGAACGTCAGGTATGTTCCAATTATTGTGTATGTCAAAATCTCATTTCCCCAACATTTCAAGACTATCAAGACCCGTGTTGTTTCCCAAAAGAAGTTGTGCAAATACCTTCCATTCATGTAATGGGTTAATACTACATTCGACCTCAGAGTCAAAACTAACATCGTTGTAGCATGTCATGTGTCTACGTAGTAGTGCGTAAAACATGCCATGGTCTACTTGTTTCTTGGAGCAATTTATAGCCACCTTTTGTAATACCAAACTCGAGTAAGTGCAAGGAAATAGATGAAGTGTGAACAATAATTGGTATTTGAGTTCACGTTATGCGTGTGAGTGCAATTTGCACTTAAAGGTGAGATAAGAAATTGAATAGCAAAGAAATCATCGGTTGTTGAATCACAATCTTCATCTGTAAAGAATATTTTTCATATTAATCTTATATTGTTCTATATTTTAACTTCCTTCCTAACATTTTTTGGAATACATTTCTCTCATTACAAAATAAACTTTCAAGAAGAGATGATTGAGTAGAGAGAAATTGGAGGATTTCATTCACGTATTCTGCACCATACAAGCATTAAAAAAACTCCATACAAAGGTGGAGAATTATTGAACATAGATTGAAAT
Source organism: Taxus wallichiana var. yunnanensis (assembly GCA_018340775.1). Lineage (NCBI taxonomy): Eukaryota > Viridiplantae > Streptophyta > Pinopsida > Cupressales > Taxaceae > Taxus > Taxus wallichiana. The sequence goes on along the minus strand of CM031242.1, from coordinate 496,165,000 downwards.
TATTTTTCTTCATCATATAACCATCTTCAAAGAGAATCCAAAACAAATTATTGTGATCAAATTGAAAGAATTGCTCATGCCATTATATGCACTTATCCTCAAAATCTAAAAATACACTTGTTGCCTTTTTCATGTTATGATGTCACATATGAATCAATAATGTATTTTTGAATGTACTATCAAATTCATTTAAATTTCCTTTGACAATTGAATGCCTACCGTTGCTTGAACTATAACACTCCCTTTTTTATGATGGAGAACATGACACTTTCTTCAAGTGGGAAAACATGATATTTTTCTTTTGCACATTTACAAACACACCAAGGATAAAGTTGAAAAGGAAAAGACAATTTTAATGTGCTACCATTACATGTTAAGAAGTTTTTCATAATCTATTGATTGCAAGTGTGTTGATAACTGATTAGATTTTTAAAAACTGAAAGATTAAAGTCATTTAATGTAAGCTCCAAAACTACCCAAAAAAATCAAAAATTAAAATAAAATTCTAAAATCGAAGCTAAATACGTAGATGCAAAATCTAAAACTTGCTCTTATTTGATAACACCACCCTCTCTGAAACAAAACAAAAACTCTACAATCTCATAATTTAATGTCCGACCACAACAAGTAAACAATAAACAACTTAGATTCAACATTAACTCATCTCCTTCCTAGAAAAATCTTGGACATATATATTAGGTTGTAATGCACCATCTCTTCAAATTGCCATCACTATTGCATCTCCATGAATTTGAATAGATGTATTTCCCAACATTGTTGGAGTGGCTACGAAAGATGCCTCTCACCCGGTCATAATTACCACTGCGCTCTCCTCTATTTTCTAAGAAGAGCATGACAAATTTGTGTTGTTGTGCTTTCCTCTATTTTTGACAATGCCAACATTCCTTGTGGCTTTCTTCAAGTGGGAAAAGGCCAGAATAAATAGAGCAACTACAATTAAAAGAAACAAGGCACATTCCTCCAAACAGATAAGGAATGGGTGAATCATGTATAAATGTTTTGGGCAGGATGTCAAACAAACCCATCAACCAGGTTAACCTCTCTTCAAAACCCAAAGCAGAACACAGAGAGCGACACATCCTAAATGTCTTGCATACCTACCATTTTCCATGCATAATAATACAAGCACTTTATTTGAGATCCAGAGGTCAAACCACGTTAAAACCCAAGTTAATGTTGTAAATTTAGAAGTAATTGGATAGTTACAATGAGAAATACATTAAAAAAATAAACAGAGAACTATGCTAAACGAAGCTCTTGCTAATAGACATCTTAAAATAAGCACCATTATGGGTTAAATCAGACCTACAAATGGAGATAAATATGTAACCCTAATATCTCCTCATTTTACTGTATACAAATTAATTGATATGAATCTCGATCTATATTTGTATCTGAAGCGGGTTCAATTGTCTTTGAGAGGAAACTACTGCATGCGGCTATTTTGTTGTAAATATTTTGTGGGGCATATGTTACTTTATTCAAACCAACACTTTTGGTAGGGGAGAAGGAACAATATATCAATAAAGAATTTAAAATTTGCACTATAACACAAATGCCAGAGCCACAAAGACTGCAATCGCCACTACTCCACGCACAATAATAGCATATATATATCAACACTTGCTATATTCAATGTTATATTTAATTTTTTTTTCAGTTTAACAATGGAGAGTATAGAATAGAATGGTCTTTCCTGGAGAGGATGATAAGGCAACTCCCATCCATGCCTTCTCATTGTAGGAGGCATTTTCTATTACTCATGCCACACACCCATTTGCGTTTCAAAAAATTTATGGAACGTAATGCAATGTATCTAATGCTTATCCCATTCTAAATGAATAGCTTCACAACACATCAAATAACAACTGCTTAAGAGACTTGTTTCTGACTGTGATTGTCAATGCTATCATCCCAGTCAAAAACAAGTCTCAATGATTTCAATGATAGGAGAAATAGGGATGTTAAAGCTTTGTATATTTTGTGTGGATTAACCAACAAGGAAAATCTTTGGAACTGATAATGTAAAAGCCTAAAAACTGAAGCTAACTTACACAGATTTAACACTCCTTATTCAAAAATTAAATACAAGATGTTTCATGTATCTGATCATAATTGGGTGTTGAAAACCCTTGTTGATAAATGTTTCAGCAAATAGAAGCCTAGGAAATGGGCCATTGGAAAAATCTAAAAAAATAACACAAACCTCTGAAATTCTAAGGAATTGGCACCGGGAATTGCTTCCCAGATTGAAGAAAAACCTTTCTCTCCCCATGATAACTTTGGCCATCACCACTCCACCACTATCTACAGAAGCCGTAGCCAAAACAAAGGATTTGTCCCCCATTCCGCGATCCACAGAATTTCCTGTGAATGTGATATGAATCTGAGCCACCGAATCTGAAAATCCTCACAACTGTAGTTGCTCTAATGTGCCACATGCTTGTGCTTATCTTTCTTATAAATACCAAAGCCATATCCACTGTATAGATTTCTTAGTCGATGTTTTATGATATTGAAAATAATTTATTTTGGATTGATTTATATAAATTATGGTTGATGCCATTCTTTAATTTGATTAAATTTAGAACCGTAAAAGACTCAACTTGCACCGTTGGTTTTTTCTATTAAACTTGATTTTACTAAGTATTAATATTTAATTATTTTTAGACTCCATCAATAAGCAACTTAGTCATTGTTATTTAAAGATACACTTCTAGTTTTAGAGGTCGGCACGATCTCTCAAAAAAATAATTTTAAATTAAATGTGTTAGGAAACTAAGACTTTGCACCAATGAATAAATAACAAAATTATGGTTTAGAGAGATAGAGTCAAAAGAAATATACAAAATAACAAACATGCAAGAAAAAATTATTAAAAATTTGTTAAAAATAGTAAATGAAGCAAAATTGTTAAAAATAGTAAAACCGTCATTTAAGCCGTCAAATTTGACACAGTCCCATGAATGTCCACAAAGCCTTTTCCCATAAGGGTAACGCCTTCGGCGTAATTAAAAAAATTTCTCTCATTTTTTAAATTAAAATTAATTCAAATGTATTCCAAAAAAATTCTATGACCTAAGATACATTAAGTTTCACTTGCATCCTAAAATAAAATGTATTTAAACTCATGAGTATGTATTTTGAATAGTGGATATGCAAAATGAGGATTAATATGATCTTCTTATAACACCCTTATCCTTATATCTTTAGATAGAAAATATTCAATTATAGAAAATCTACGTATACCATATAAATATATTGAATAAATTTACTAATATTTTCAATTGGGTTATTTACAAGATCATTGTGAATATTTTTTTATTCACTACTTTTTTATAATGTAGGATCTCATATTGATCACAACCAAATATATACATCATCATCATTTGAGGGCATCCACTACTCGATATGAACACTAGTAGAGCTAATTTTTGAAAGAGTATTTTTATGACATGACGACAAAGTCGTCGTCGTCATCATTTATATGTAAAAAAAAAAAATCCACTCACATTTCAATTAAATATTATTATTGTCAAACTAAAACATCGTTGTATAGATTATATGTTTGACATGACCTTATTTTCGAACGTAAATTTTATTGCATAGCTTGAACGACATGGGGACTATTTCTAAATTATTTTTTGTAATGTTTTTCCTCCAATTTTTTTATTGAAATGTTAATCATACAAATTTTGTAATAATCATGTTTTTATCACAAAGAGTTGATTTTTGTCAATTTCAAAGGAGTAAACTATAAATTGTGCTTGGCGTCAAAGGGCGCTACCACTCGACCCCGCCCTATATCCCGATCGCAGGGGTGCGCCCCATACCCCGTGACGGGCGCGCCCCTTGATCCTCGCTCCCGATCTTGTGTTTAGTACTTAATAAGAACAAATCTTAACCTTTGGGTATGCAATGATTACTCTTGGATGATTTGGTTATCCTTTCGTATATGTTATCTATCGGTCTTTTTCACTTTTTTAAAAGGCTTAAAATGGATAATGAAGATATATATGTTTTTGATAAAACATTTCTAGAATATTATTATATGCATATCAAATGGCACTTGGGGACGAGCTTGCATTTGTATTAGAGACGTCCAATACTAATTGCATCTAATACATATTTTACAAGAATAGTATGTTGAAATTTTTCAACATATTTTTTAACATGGTTAGTTGTTAAGCATATTGTTAGTTGTTATACAACTAGTGTTTAACTTTTACAGATGGTTAAAAGTGAAATCAATAAAAGATTTAGATTTATATGCTTATTATGATGTCTATATGGATATTGTGACTCTAACCATGTTGATGTGCTAAATATAAAATATACTTGATATGTGTTCAATGTTTTGGCACAGAACCATTACTTGGAACAAAAAAAAACAACCAAAAATATCCATTTTCTTCTAGAAGTAGAGAACTACAATGGAAGTAGTAAAGAAATCATGTGGCTCAAACACTGTTGGAAGAGATACACATGGAAGTTGAAGGAAGTATTCCTCTTCTATGTGGTGGTCAGAGTTGTATTACTCTTGCTAAAGAATCCAGTTCAACATTAGAGAATGAAGCATATTGAAGTTCATATGTGTGTTATCCGAGAGAAGGTTCTCTATGGTGATAATGATCTCCGATTTTGAAGATCAAGATTACAGATTATGCTTACGAGCCTTTGTGTTTTGTAAAATATTGCAAGTTTGTGTAATGTTTGGCCTTTTAGAGTTTCCATTGAGGGGAAGTGTGCATGCAGTGTCACCTCCTAATGGTCGGTTGGTTGTTTACTCCTTCTCCTCTATACTTCTACTCTAGTTTAAAGCATTGTAAAAAGATCTCTACGTAAACTGATAGAGTTTATGGAAAATACAATCCAATGTTGCATCTATTTGTAAAGGAAGTCCTTGTGTTATAAAAGGCTCCTATAGATGTGGTATAAGAATTTTTCCATGAGAAACAATGGGATTTAGTCTCACAAATACATATGCTAGCCTAAACCTTTAGGGTTTATGGATTTGTAAATCTTGTTGTACAAATAGGTAATGTTGGCATATGGATCCCCACTTAATATTAAGGGGGAGTGTTATAACTATAATATTAAGTGAAACATAATGTTTAGATTATATTTAAATAATATAGAATAACTTATATATTCTTATTATTTAAATATAAATCTTATATTAAGTGGTTAGTTATTAAAGTAACTAACATTAAATTAGGATGTGCCCCATCACTTAAGAAGGTCATAACCCTTTGGGTTATTTAAATATGGCTATAGGTCATATTCAAATAATTATGGATTGGGTAAATACATCAAGTAGAAGTGAGGAGAGGAGTTACTTGAACTAGTTAATAGTTTCTCAAATTAATGGAAAACCTTATTTTGTGGTTTTTAACCCCTTTGGGGTTTTCCACATTATATGTTGTGTAATGGTGTCAATCTTCTTTCTTTGTGCATTTATTTACTTTATGTGTGTATTAATGTTTAATTAATATTTAATATGGTTAATATGAATTTATACCCCTCATCTTGATAGTTTTTAGTGTTGTATGACGTGTTATTGATGTCTAAAGAGGTAAGAAACATAAACGTTGATTGGTAGTGTCGGTTGAGTTGTTTGGTCCTGGTGATGGTTCATGATGTCTTAAGCAGTGTAATGGCTTATAGGAGTGATGTGATGACTTGTAGATGTATTGGTGATGTTTTTGAGATGTCATGTAATGTGTTGAAGGTCCTTGTAGGTGTGAAAGTGTGTCAAAGTGATGAGAAGGTTATTTTTGTTAAACCAAGCATGTTCAAGATGCTTGATTGTGAGGTCTACTCGTGCATAATGAGGTATGCCATGATGTTTTATGATGTGTATCAGCTATATATGCATTTTGAGAGCACAAGAAGCATGATTATGAAGTGTAGAGAAACTCACAAGTGTTTTATAGTGTTGATTCAGGTGTTAGACATGATTTTTAGGTTTGTTCTAGACCTAGTCCTTGAGAAAACATGCCCTAATGAAGTGGAGTCATCATTTATGAGTGTATTTGAGAAAATTTGAGAAATTGAGATGTGTTGGAATATTTATTTAGAGGTGCGGTCCAAATTTCAATTCTTAATGATGAATATTTTGTAAGATGTGTGATTTTTACTCCTACCAAGTTTTTGCAATTGAGAATCCCAACTCGAATTTGAATTTCTGATGCTCATTGGCACTAAAACCTTTACATGGGATTCTAATCTCTTCAATAATTTTGAGGAATGTTTTAAGATTTATTTTTGTGGAATTAGTTCATACATTAAGGCCCAAAATTTTATGAACAATCGTTAAGAAGCTAAATTGGTTTTAAACCCTCCTAAAACCCTAGTTGTGTATCGATGGGAGAGATATTGCTCAAAATAACATATAATTTATTGTTTTCTCAAGTTTTATGATTGGAGGTTGTAGAGGAATCCTCTATATTTCTCAGGTGTAATTTAGGTGTCATGGTTGTATGTGGACCCCACTCAAAAAGGCAAGTTTATGAAGTTCTATTTTATCCTAAGTTGTACATTGGACCAGGTGACTAAATTGATTTTTAAGGAAGTATGGAAGTTATTATACATTTCCATGGTGGTTTTAAATCATTTTTTAGCCTTTAGGAGGTCTGTTGTGGTCCATTTTGTAAGACTGGTTTTGGGGTAGTTTTGGGTAGTTTCAGGTGACCCGGTTACAAAGGCATTTTGGAGGTGATTCGGTATAATTTATGGTATCCTATGAATTTTTTGATTCCCCTAAGGTCATAATATTTCCATTTATATATTACACTTGCATGGATGAGGTCATTTGATGTGGGTTTGAGCTTCATTTCTGAAGACTAGTTTTGGGGCATGTTGGTTGTCCTTGTTCTCAAGTGGCTTCATGAGGTGAGATGATGGTGAAGAGGTATAGGGGATTACTGAAGGTTTTATTGGTATTAGAAAACATTTCTAAGTGGTAATTTATGTTTGGTAAAATATTTTTTTCTCTAGAACATTCTATTTTGGCGAGAAGGTGTTTTGGGTGCAATTAGGCTTCTTGAGTCCTAATGGAGGATTAGATGGTTCTAGATGATGTTTCCGAACCTATATGGTCTTATGTATGGTTTTATTATTATTTTTTCATGTTGATATGATGTTATTTTTCCTATGAAGGCTGACCTAGGTGTAATATGATCCTAAGTCAGGTATATAAGTAAGTTAAGAAGCCTTATTTTGTGTTAGAGTGTGAGTATGGAAAAGTGCGAACTAGAGCGGGTGTCTCTAGAGGTGTAAGAGGTATTTGTGACCATAAAGAGAGGAAAATAATGTGTTGATTTCTAGAGTGCGGTAAATTATGGGTGAGCTAGGTCAGATGACCTAATCAGCTTGAAGGAAGAAGTTCTTGAGAAAGGAAGGCTAGAAGGTAGTTTTGAGGAAGATAGAGAGAAGGTGAGCTAAATTGGTGTCATCATCAGTTTTTGGTGAAACATTTTAGAGATGAAAAAAATATAGGTGGATTTATTTGGTGTTGAGTCATCTAGGGGTTAGTGCCTCCTTGTAGGGTTGGTTCTCTACTAAAATTAGGGGTTGGTGCTCTTTGTGGGGTTGGTGCCTCACTAAACCTAGGGGTTGGTGCTCCTTATTGGGTTGGTTCTCAACTAAATTTAAAACATGGATATAATAAAGTTTTTTTAGTGGATTTTATTCCCCTTGATGGTTTCCCACTTAAATTTGGTGTTCATATGTTCTTATGTCTCATTTACATGCATGGATGTTGTTATATTTTGATGATTCATGTTAAGATGGTTTGAATGATTAAACTAAATGGAATGGTTGATGAATGATAAAGTAAATGTGAATGAAAATTTTAAGGTTCACTTATTCAACCCCCCCTCTCAGTGATCATGCTTCCAAAAATTGGTATCATAGAAGGGTCTCTAAAGCAAGCTTAACAAGTTTGAGGTGATTCTTGAAGCACAAGATGGCTAAGAGTTAAGGAAAGAGAACCAAGAGTTAACATCTATGGTCAAAGTTCTTGAGGAGCAGGTATGTGCCCTAAAAGGTGACATGGTCAAATAATCCAATAAGCATGAAGAATAAATCATTAACATGGATAGTGTATACAATAAGATCATCAAGGAGAAGGATTCTAAGATTAAAGGTTTGACAACTTGTCTCAAGGTCAAAGAAGAAGAGTATGAAACTCAAGTTGAGTTAGTGACAGAATCCCTAAAATCCAAAGAACAATATTATATCAGGTATGAAGTTGAGATGAGGTCCTTGAAGGAAAAGTTAGAGTAGGTATCTAGTAGGTTGAAGATTTATGAGAAGTTGGAGAAAAACTTTGAGGCTCTAAATGATCTTTTGAGTAATTAAAAGACAACCAGTGACAAATCAAGTCTTGGTTTCAATGGATATGATAAGAAGATTAAAATGAAAATTCAATAAGTAGGCCCTAGTTCCAAACAAGGTCAAAATGAAGGTGTATATCCTAAGAAGGTCTATCCCAAGGACAATGTAAGGTATAATCCTAACATCAAATGACCAAAAGCTATAAGGTATGTGAATCCCTCTCATGGTTGTTGTTATGTTTATAATGAATTTGGTCATAGAGAAAGGAAATGTGGAAAAAGGTTCTTCAAGAGTGTGTATCCATATCAATCAAGAGACATGAGTAATGTGGTTTTTGCTACGAATGTCAAAATCCTAGTCATATTGCAAGATCTTGTCATTTTGAGTCATCAAGGAAGGTTAAGAAAGTTGATGGTTCCAAAGTCAAGGTGTGGAAACCTAATTATATCAAAGAGCTCGATCATGCAGATATCATAGAAGAAGTCAAGGATAAGGAACAAATGACTATTATGCCCAATCATTCTTGAAGTCAAGAAGATATGTTTTCCATAATAGAGAATAAGCTAGTATTTCAAGTGGGTCATATGTGTTTGAAAACTAAACAATTAGAAGAGGAGAAGGATAAGATGGCCATCAAGCCAAATGTGAGAAAAATGATCCTAAATACCGACTACAAGTTGGATGAGAAGAAGTTGGAGATAGAAAAATCTCCTAGACTTATGTTGTTCTAGGATCCTATGAGAAGTGTAGTGTCTCTTTTATGATTAATAAAGGCATTCTCTAGGTCATTTGAAGCATCATGGGGTTATAAGGTCAATTTTTGTCATGACAATATAGTTATGAGAGAAGTTACAAGGTCTCGTTGTACTAATGTGGGTTAGCTTGATGTTATTTTATGCTTGTATGGACAAAAGAATGTTTTCTTGAGGCCCGATAGGGCTACAAGTAATTTTTATGAATTTTAGTGCATCAAAAGTGATATGGTGGCTTGAGGGTAGTTAGAAAGGTTTAAAGTGTATGATAAGTCTTAAGTAGGTTGGAAATGTGTTTAATGCCTTATTTGGTTCTTCAAGTCATGTTGTAAGAAAAGTAAAAGCTTCAAAGATTATAAGGCCATTATGATAGATGCTTGGGGAGCTTGTGAGATGTTTTGCATTCAAGAAGGTGTATGTGGATTATAAAGGAGACATAGTGAAGATAAACCTACATGTGTTTTCTTGAAGAAATGATCAAGAGAAGTGAAAGTATTAGGAGGTAATTCCATGCCGAGTCAAGTCTGAGTTTGAAAGACAAAATTCTAGGTACATGCACTATGATTAGTTTGTATTGAGTTCTCGCAAGAAAAAGTGAATGTTCATCTTGGTCATGAAGGTACAATCACGAGTTTCATTTGAAGGTATATATTTGTATTAGTTATGATAATGTTGTATGTTGTGATAAGACCCTTGAAGAGTGTAAGAAGAATTAGGTGATAATTTGATTTGTCTTACCATGCATGAAGGTATGTTGCAATGAGAAGTTATGCCCTAGAAGGAGATAGTCGAGAAAATGTGAGGTATGCATATTTGAAGCCTACATTGTGTTTTAAAGCCTAATATAGGTCTAAGGTTCTTGAAAATATGGGTTTGTGTCTTATTATACCAGTAATAGTCACGAGATTATGATGCTTAAGTGATAGACTCCAAATTGGTCTAAGAAAGTTCAAAAGGTTGTTTGACAGCTTGAAATTTTGATATATGTTTGACTATGTAGTGTTATGTGTTTTTAATGGATTGGTTTGTTAAGACTAATATGACTTTAAGCTATACATATCCTATAATGTTGTGGATTGATACAATTGTGAAAAGTGTGAAGACTTGCAATATAGTTAGATTGTGTTGAGGTACAAATACCTCTAGAAGTCAACATTGAAGGTGAATTAAATCTTAAGAGAGTCAATTGACAAGTTTTGGTTTTTAGGCATCAAGAAAGAGTTAAGAATTATGCAAGACCAATTTGTTGTTAAGTTGGAGTCGTGTTGGTAACTCAAGATAGTTACTAAGAAGATTTGAAGATGACTACAAGTTTCTTAACACCTGATTTAGGTTTGTGATGACTATGGAGGTCTAATATTGGTATGAGATGATGGTTTCTAACCAAAAGATATGTTGATGAGCTCATGATGGATTCTTACAAATGTAAGTGTTTTGATGTCTTAAATTTGTTTAGTATTGTTACAAGAAAAATTTCCCTCGAAGAAGAAGTGTGGTGAGCATAAGTGTGCATGTATGAGCCTAGGGTTTATGTCTTAAGCTATGATATTAGAATATTGGTCGATAATACCAATAAGTTCTTACTATTATGAATACCTAGATGGATCTATCTGTGTGTGCTCTTGAAGTCATGATCAATGTAGAGGTCCGATGCGACCTAGAATTCGGTGATATAAATCCAATAAGACCCTAGACACGCTGGCACATCACTCAGCCTAAACTGAGCACTCACTCGAAGCGTGCAAAGGTACCAAGTCCCTCTTTAGGGTTGTTGTTGCAGGAAGTTAGCATGATGAAGACTTAATGCATGTAATTTCATTACTAACACAACATCCTACAGAGCATACCAGATCTATACTTAGGGAAGAACAAAATTAAGTATTAACCATGATGAGATCAAGAACATACTAGATTCAGATACATGCAGAACTAACACTTAGATCTAGCCAATATCCTCCATTGTATTAAACGTAATAAGTATACAAAAGCTTCATTACAATAACAATAGTATGCGCACAACATAATCTCTGTATATATCTCTCTCTATATCTCCACTCTCCATACACACACACTTTTTTACTACTACAGTTTTCTACATACTTATAATGGTGGGGACTTTCCCTTCACCGCTTATCCATTCCCAAAATAGGCCGCATGCTATTATTAGCCACGTGCCTTTACAAAACTACCCACACATGCAAGTGCGCTAATAATAGACTATTGGTAGTTAACTAACAATAATATATCTATTTCCGACCTACGTCCATGCAAAGTGCTTCGTAGTTGATCCTCCAAAATAGCCAATGCGTGACACAAGTCTTCAATTGGTTTGAGTGCTTCACATGCTATCTCAAAAATAGATCCTTATCGTGAAAATCCAAGTCCCGAAAGCTGAACTTCTACTCCCGCGTGCGTGTTCTCCCTATCTATTTCGTGCCTTTAAATATAACCTCTTTATCCCATGTGGACTTATTGTGTGCTTTTCACAAGTGTTCTCTCGATCAACATTACCCAAACTAATTTCATTGTCACCCCAAATATGGTTATCTCCAAAACTGAAGTATAGAATTGAAGAATGGAAAGAAGTAAAGAATAGAAGAATGGAAAGAATGAAAAAAAATTATTGTGCAGTCTCTTGTTCTGCAACCTAAACAACTAATTCAGGATATTCCTATTTTATTTCGGCCTCCTAGAGTCTTTCACTCAGCGAGTGCTTCCTCTACTCTTTCTGGAATGTCCACAACAATAGACTCCAGTTCATCTTTCATAATCTCCCCTTCTTCATTTTGTAAGACCAACACAATACTAGACATTGCAGTCATCCTTCCCTCTAGTAAATCCATCTTTGTGCAATGAGCTTCCCAAACTCTTCCAGCTGATTCTTGTGTGGTTCTTTGTGGTTCTTTCTCTTTGTCGTGCCTCACATGCTTCTATTTAACCATTGATAATCTTTTTGCATAGCCCAATGTTTCATCCTTCATCACTTTTGGACCTCATTGTTCTCCTCCAAGGTTTTTATATTAATGAGCACCTCTGGAGTTGTGTAGATGTTCAAGGCTTGGTCTACTTTCTTCAGTTCTTCTTGCAGCACTTGCTTGATCCTTCATAGGATGTAATCTTCCACATCATTGAAGCCTTTTCTCACTCTACCTCTTGTGTTGGATCCTTTGGCATTGGCATGTGCAGAGGTTCATCTTCAAGCACTAGGTCCACCAATGTACCTACATAGTGTATTGTCGAAGGAAATGTCTTTGGTACCTTTGGCTCTAGGTGTGGCCTAGCCTTTATAACATTATCACCAATTTCCTCTGTGATGCGTTGATAAATACAATGTTATTTTTTTCTATGCTAAGTCTCTTTCCTACATTAGGTGCATTATTTCTCCATCCTTAGTTTTAATCTCTTCCCTGAGTGCCCTAATTATGGCAGCCTTGTCCATATTCCACCTCGCCACCTCTGTTGAGACTTTCACCAATGCATTGCTTACTTGTTCATCTGACATGACAGTAGGCTTTACTATCATGTGTCTAGCCTAAGGTGTCTTTTTCAACCTCCTTGATATGCATGACTCCTCACACACATCAAAATCTGGCTCATCCATGTGTGTGTGCATCAACCATGATAATTACTTCCTTGTGCGCATCGTAGCCATATCTTCATCCATTAATTCTAGCCATATAAGTCATTCTATGATAGTGTGCTCTGGAAACAGCATGGATAATTTTACCTATGTCCTCTACATAACCCATGACTGGTGGAATGTTCTCTCTACTTGTTCTTACAGACCTTGGGCTGCTTGGGAACTTGAGCCTCCAATTTGGGACTTGTGCCTCCATGTCTTGAGTAGTCTCTACTGTAATTGTCTCATATGTTCCCTTTTCCTCCTCTTCTCTTACTTCATTTCTTCATCTTTCTATCCTTCCATGTTCTTTGGAGGTGTAGGAGAATTAGGCACACTTTATTCGAATCTTAAGCCTCCTCATTCAACTTCAGACTTCCTTCTTATTTTCGTGGTTGTCTCTCCTTTTGTGGAGAGAGTCTAGGTGATTTGTGCACCGTTTATAGAGTAGCACCTTGAGTCCTTGTCCTCTTAAATACTCTCTTGAATTGTGCTCTCCTTGGACTACATCCAATTCCTCCTCATCCCCCTCTTGTGGCTGAGGTGGTGTAGTGGCGCGCTCAGCTTCATCCTTGTTCGTAGGATGTCTTCTACCTCTATGCTCTAAACCACCACTATCCTCACACTCATCCTCCTCATCCTCCACTTCAATTGGCTCTGTGGGCTTAGGTACTGGGATGTTCTCCATCGTGTGCTTACCCTTTGGTGGTGCTGGAAGTGTGAACTCATCTTCCACATACTTGTTATTCTCTAACTTGGGCTTTAGTTGGAGGTACACTAGTGTTGCTCCAACATCTCCCACAACCAAACTTATTGGTTTAATGTTCAATACATCTGAAATGATACTTTCAATATATGCACCCCATCCTGGATACACATATTTCTTCCTTAGCATGTGGAAGTCACAATCTACCTTGTCCACATTGAACATTAGGCCTTACACGCCCGTGAACCTATGTATAGACTCCTAAAAGTACCTTGTTGTGAAGGCATATGGTAACTTACACCAAGGGCTCCATGCTCCATCCTTCATGGCAAACCACGCTATGTAAAAATGTTGATATACAACAAACTAAACTATCTTTCCAACCACCAAAGGCAAGTCTTTGGGGATGCACCATTCTTCTTCAAAGGCGGGGGAGCCTATCGTACCACTTCTCACCCTTTATTTGACCTGTTACATCATGCATCCTTCACACAAGTACTTTTTTGAAGAATTTTTGCAGGTGACTTGTGCTCCATGGGATACTCCCATATCTTCTCTTTTAGTCCATTAGGTACTCGATCTCCATGAACACCAAGTGATACAAAACAGCTCCAAAGCTGATCTTTCCTCTATGTGTACTTCCTCAATGATTTTTTCTGAAATGTAATGCAAAATGTTATAAACTACCCCTTTAGACATCTTTTTAGCAATGTGCAACCACATGGTATTCACTTGTAACCACCTTTCTGGTCATTTAGCTTTGTAACAGAGGTGTGTGGCTACTACACAACTAGATATTTCTTCAATTTATCGATGTCCATGTCACATGAACCCTTTGTATACCCCAACTCCTTTCTGGTCTCCAATATTGTGGCCTTTTCTTTGTTAAATCATCCCGTAAATCTTCTCTCTCCTATGCCCTTTCAACCCGGTTACCATGGAGATTAGCGTGGCTGAAATTTTGACTCTACATCCTGCAAAGTAGAAAAAATCTTCGTGCACTCTGCTCATGAGCCACTGGTACAAGGGCTCATATTTCCCAAAGTAAGGGAGTTCATATAGCTGGTAAACTCCAATCTTCTTCAAGAGCTTCTCACCAACATCATCATACATTGGCATGTCTTCCGCCGTGTGTTTATTTGTCTTTGTGTTCAGCAAGGCATCAAGTTCCTTTTTATTCTCTATGGTATAGTGGTTGTACTCACTCACCTTTCTTTTTCTTATGTGAGAATCCCACTCCTAGCCTACGATAACCCCTCTGGATATTGCATTTGAAAAATTACTTTGGGAGCCATCTCCTCTTCTTCTTCGACCACCTTCTTCTTTCCCTTCACTCCTGCTGCAACTGCTTTCTTGGGTGTCATTTCTACCTTACAATCCTTTGTAGATACTCACCTCTTAAATTTTACAACGTGTGAATCAAACCCTAGCTCGATTCAGCGTGCCCTAGGTGAAATCACGTGCCCTCATTCCTCTTTGTCACCTTGCTTCACTCAAACCCTTCACCACCAGGGACAAGCTCTTTTTGCACACATCTCTTCGTCACATGACTGGTTACACACCTCTCACACCTCAATTTGATCACTCGGCTCTTCACACTTAGCTCTTTTTCAAATACTCTTAATCAATGGTAAAAATGAATTCACATTCCATCCTTATATAGATTTTCAAATTTTTGATGCATTCATTGCTCCTTCACCTACCAAATATCATCTCATTAATTGACCAATTCCATCCTTTCTATGTGCGTTACATATTTACACCCCAGCTTTAACCTTTAAGTGTGCCTTTCTACCCTTGGTCATAGACTTCTCTTGAGCACTTCCTTGCACTTGAGTACCTTGTCATTGCACCTTCCTACCGGTAGTTATTCTAGTCTTCGCTACCTCGGTTATATTTTCCCTTCATTCATCTCCATCTTTTCTCACTTTTTAGAAGCAAGCCTTTGACTTGAAGAGCACCCATAACATCTTATTCCTTTCACCTTTCAATTCCCATGATTTTGTACACTAAATATCGACAATCCACTCCACACTAAAAGTTATGTACAATCCTCTATGCATAAACATACTTCATATAGTAATTAGTTTTAGGCACACAAGTGTGCTTATTACAAAACAAACGCACTAAATTGAAAAATCATAGAAACAAAAAAAGGAAACACATTAAGGATGTTGATTGAGAAACGGGCTTTAAGTGTATATTTTATTAATCTCAATCAACTAAAAATTACATGAATAGGCTACTTGATATTTATAGATATTGCATACCCAATACATCCAGGAGAATGAGTTGCACAGGTGCAACCAAAAAATGCCAGACTAAACAAGCTTCCAAAACATCAGGAAGCAACAATTAAATAAAAACAAATATATTGTTTAAAACAATATAACAATGATGAATATTGAGACAAATATGGTTTGATTGACAATATATAACAAATAACAATTCTATTATTTAATTAATAAAATTAATTAAATAATTAACTATGCATAATTAAATATTAGGATAATAAAATTTATCCTAACATTCCCCCTTAATTGTGCATTATCTCGAAGAGATGAGAGAGAAATGCTCGAACAACTCGAACTTGTCACGCAAGTGACTTTGTGAAAATATCTGCTCGTTGTTCAAATTTGTTGGACAAAATTGAATTTGGATGTTGTGCTTCAACACATGTTCGCGTATGAAATGAACTGAACTTCAATGTGCTTTGTTCTCTCGTGAAAAGCTGGATTGCGAACAAGTTTGAGAACACCTTCATTGTCAACATACATGGTGGTCGGTTTGTCTGTGGTATTCCAAGTCCTTCCAAGTATGCGGCGTAGCCAAATCGCTTCACATGCGGCTTCTCCTGCAAAAGCGATACTCGGCCTGGAAGAGCGAGAAACAAAGTGTTGTTTCTTACTTCCCCATGATATTGGTCCAGATCCCATAAAGAATACAAATCCGTAGTGGATTTTCTATCATCAATGTTACTGCATGATCGAATCCGAATATCCGGTTCAAGAAGAAGTTTTCGTTCTTCTTGTATTCTAGACCAAGATCCATTGATCCTTTGAGATATCTCAAAATGTGCTTTTGCTTTCCAATGACAAACTTTGGGTTCTTGCATGAACCTGGATAGATAGCTCACTGCAAAGCTGATATCTGGTCTAGTGTAGGTCAGGTAAATGAGACTCCCAATCAATTGCCGATAGAGAGTGGCACTTACCTCAGGAGATGGATCTGAACGAGATAACTGTAATCTGTTCTCCATAGGTGTAGCAATTGGTGTGTAATCCATCATCCTAAACTTCTCGAGCGTTGTCTTGGTATATTTCATCTGAGAAACAAAGATGTGATTCTCTTTCTGCCATACTTCCAGTCCAAGACAATAGTGCATAAGCCCGAGATCTGTCATGTCGAATGATCGCTTAAGATCTTTCTTTGTTTCATCAATCATCTTCACTGAACTGCCAGTGATGACTAGATCATCGACATAAACTACAACAATCACCATCTCCCCCCCTTGCTTTTTGAGGTAGAGATTGGGATCGTATGGATTTCTGACAAATCCATGTTGTACGAGATGCTCATCAATCTTGATGTACCATGCCCGGGGTGCCTGTTTGAGGCCATACAGAGATTTCCTGAGTCTGCATACCTTTTCTTCTTGACCAGGTACAACATATCCCTCAGGTTGAGTCATGTAGACTTCTTCTTGTAAATCTCCATTCGGAAGGCACTTTTACGTCCATCGTGAACTTTCCAAATCAAAGCAAACTGCTAGAGCAAAGATCATTCTGATCGTTTTGATCTTAGCTGTGGGAGCAAATGTCTCCTCATAGTCAATGCCTTCTTTCTATGCGTACCCCTTTGCTACAAGTCTTGCTTTACACTTGTCCACTGTCCCATCTGCTTTGTACTTAGTTTTGAATATCCATCTGCAACCAATGGGTTTCTTCCCTGGTGGAAGATCAACAAGCTGCCAAGTGTTATTCTTCATCACTGATTGATATTCAGAATCCATGGCATCTTTCCAAGCTTTTGACTGTAGGGCTTCCTGGACTGTAGAGGGCTCATCTGATTCAATAACTCTACTCATCAAAGCAAAGTTAACTTCTTCTCTTGCTTTACTGTGAGTCCATGGTCCAAGGGTGGATGTATCCGGTGGAGCATCCAATCTTGCATCTCGTAATGTACTTGTACACCATTTAGGCATACGTTGAGCTGTTCCCATGGGTTGTGGTTCTATCTGATCAACACCATCATCCCCATCATCACTTTCATCTTCTGAGGGAACATTTGCTTCAATTTTTACAACTGGTGAAAAATCTACATCTTGCGAGTCCGGAGGAGGAGTCTCTGCTTCCTTCTTCTCGAAAAACTCAACATCTCTGCTTGTGTAGACTTTTCTGGTCTTAGGATCCATCAGTCTGTACCCAAGAGTCTCTTCATTGTATCCAATGAAGATGAGATTTTGTGACTTCATGTCCAATTTCTTTCTGTTCTGTTTGGGTATGTGCATGCTGGCTTTGCACCCGAATACTCTAAGGTGTGCAATGGATGGTTTCCTTTTTGACCATGCTTCTTGTGGTGTAATTCCATCAAGAGTAGTTGTGGGTGCTCTATTTAACAAATACACTGCTGTTTTTGCTTCTGCCCAAAATGTCTTTGCAAGTTCGGAATCATCGATCATGCATCGCACCATTTCCATGATAGTACGATTTCTTCTCTCAACAACACCATTTTGCTGCGGTGTGTGTGGAGGAGGCATTTGTCGACGAATCCCGTGAGTTTGTAGGTAGTCTCTGAACTCATCACTGGTGAATTCCCCCCTCGATCTGAGCGGAGAGTTCTGATGTGACGACAGTTTCTTTCTCAACTGCCACTTTGAACTTTTTGAATGTTTCAAAGGCTTCACTTTTCTTGCGAAGACAAAAAATCCACATTTTGCGTGAATAGTCGTCAACACAGAGCATGAAGTACTGGAACCCTGAATGACTTGGCTGCATTGGACCACAAAGATCGGTATGAACCAGGTCAAGTTTACCATGAGCTCGAAAAGTACTCATTTGGAATGAAACTCTGTGTTGTTTTCCTGCTAGCTAAGGTGAGGACACTTGTCTGTATCCTTCTAAAGAGATGGTAGCCCATGTACCATATTACACTGGTGAAGTGTTTCGAGATATTTGAAACTTACATGACCAAATCTCCGATGCCACAATTGAGTTGAGGTGGAGTTTTTAGCCACAAGTGCTTGATCATTTTTGTGAATGAAATCAAGTTGAAACATTCGTCCCACATTTGAGGCTTTTGCAATTATTTTCGAGCCTCTGGATTTATCTCGAATCAAACACATTTTCTTGCCGGATTGACTATCAAAGTCAATTTTTAGGTTGTGATCTAGGAGTTGACTGACCGAAAGAAGATTCTTTGTCAACCCAGGGACATATAGAACATCTGATAGTTTGCATTTGCGTGAACCAAGGGGTAGAGAAATGTTTCCAATCCCCTGAATTGTATATGAAGAATCATCTCCCAACGAAACATGATTTTTCGATGGCGTGTCCCTCATTGAAATAAACCAGTATCTGTGGCCGGTCATGTGTCGAGTGGCTCCCGAATCAACATACCTGACTTCACTAGATGGCGTGGATGGTTCACTTGATCGAGCAGTGAACAAGAAGTCTTCATTGTCTGACTGTTCTTGTTGCTCAGCAATATTACCTTGCTGGTGGGGTCTTCTTTTCCAGTTCCCCTTTTTCTGCCCGTGATAGTTGTTTGAATGTCCCTTGTAAGATTGTTGTTGTTGTGGTCCAGAATTGCTTGATGAACCTTTCTTATAAGTGTTAAACCAACATTCTTGCAAGTCATGTCCTCTTTTGCAAATTGGACATCGCTTCTTCTATTGATTGTCCCATGATATCGATTCGATGTGGGGACTTGATAGGATTTAGGTTTTCCTTTACCTTTTCCTTTCCATTTTTGATGTGAAGACAGTGCCTGCTCCTCTTCATCATCCTTGTTGTGCATTGCTTCCTCTTGTTGCAGTAGGTTTACTAGCTTGTCAAAACTAATTGTTGTATCTGACAAGTTTAGAGTTGTGACAAAAATGCGGTAAGAAGAAGGGAGAGCTCTCAGAACAATGGGAATGAGAGATTCATCTTTGACCTCTTCTCCTAGGGCTAGAAGTGAAGCCCTCAACTCTGCAACTCTTCTTAGGAAGGCTTCAATTTTCTCATTCTATTTGAATTTCAATGTATGTAACTGACTCTGCAAATTGAGTATGACATTCTTGTTCTTGGCCTCATATATTGTGCTCAGCTTATCCCAAGCTTCTTTTGTTGATGTGGCATCTCGAATGTGGACTTGCACATCGTCGGATACTCCAAACAAGATGATGAGTTTTGCTTTCTGATCTGCTCTATCAAATTGTCGTTGTTGTGTTGCATCCGTTGGTGATCTGGTTAGAGTACCAGTCACAACAGGCCAGATTTCTTCAAACTCAAGTTGTGTCTTGATTTTTGTCTTCCAAGCAGCATAGTTGCTTCCTCTGAGCAATTGTGAATCCGGAAGAAAAAATTTGGGGGCATTGGTGCCCATTTTGCAGAGATCACTGACAGGGTTTGGCTCTTATCACTCCAGGTATTAGGTCTCCCAATCTATATACCGTCAGTCGATATACCGAACCTTTCTATATACACGCCCTTCCGATATACCCGTCGGTACGTGGAAGAAGCTCGCCCTTTCTATATACCCGGCGGTACGTGAAAGAGGCGTTAACGTACGTGAAAGAATTCAATACGTGGTACCAAGATAGTACTGATGGGGTCTGTGTGATTATTGACACCGGCTCAAAGAAATATCCTCATACGTGCGCGTAACTTCGCTATATACTCGGATAATTTCTCAGTCCGGATTTATGTCTTGCAATCGTTCACAGACGGATGGGATGGTTCATAGTGTGTGCACTGTGACCTTATTACTCCCCGTCGATTTATAGGGATGATGCCCAGACGACGTTGTTGCAGCTATATTAGGCGTTAAGTGCAGTAGTAGTTGCGACGGCTTTACCCGTAAGCGCTTCCCAGAGGCACTGTATATACCGAACGCTGCGAATGAGATCTAGGATCTCGTGAGTGTTACAGAACCAATTTTACTGTTTTTTATTACAATTTACGGTAGTTTACGAGCGATTCAAAGTTTTGTAGTTGATTATGGCAACCTCTGCAAATTAGTACAATATATATAAACAATTTGAATGACAGGCAAAAATTTAGTTTGGGTCTGGTGGCCTCCTCGAGCCCAATACGACCCAAAATGCTAAAAATTGCAAAAAAATAGTGAAAATGCAATTTTTAGATGGGTCTCCTTTTCAAAAAATGTCCGGAATGAAAAAGCAGACCAAATAGGAGAAATTTTTTTTACCCTAAATTAGGGATTCTCCGCTAAATTTAGTTAGTTGTAACTAAATTCAAAAAAGCTCGCTAAATTTAGTAGTTCGCCAAAAAAATTCCTTGAGATGCAAAAGGAGAGTTTTGAGTGTTTTTAGTGGGATTTGATCCTCAAACCTCTCACTCCTAAAGGTGCATGCACTAACCAACTTGCCCACTTGGGGCGCTTGGACTATGAATGGAAGAAATTTGTATTTAATGTCAAATAAATTGACTTACCTTTTAAAAAAATGCAGCTTGGTGAGCCTCCACGTGGCGCATCTTTGGTGAAGAGGCATTTTTAGGGTTCCTTTGCCCAAAAATCCGGATCTGGAGCTTTTCTTTTACCTACTCCTTTGTATTCTCCTTTGCTTTTTTGAAGCCACGCACAAATATCTTTTACAGCCACGTTTTTTTGTATGGGCGCTGTATTTTCCTCGAGGCCACGTTTTTGCTTCCACGCATTTGCATACAACATGTACAGCTGTATTTTTCTCAGGGCTGCGTTTGAATGATCTGTGTTTTATTGTCCTTGGCCGCATTTTCTTGGCCATGTTTTTTAATTTGGGGCTTTTTTGCAATCTTGCTGGGGCTATTTTTCAATGGGGTGTTTTTGCAATCTTTGGGGGCGCGGATCTTGGGCGTTTTTTTCCTTGCTTTTTTTGCTGTATTTGCTCACAAAAACGTTTGTTTTTTATTGCCTTGGCCGCAAATTCTCAAGCTCAAAATTTTTTTTTTCATGCGAGCCAGTGGGGACAGCCAAGGCACGTATGCTCTCCTTTTTTTTTTATTATTCAGGCGCTAGATGAAGAAAAATGCCTGATTCTTTTTTTTATTTATTTGCTTGTTTGTATTCACTTTGCAGTGCATGACCTCCAAACAAGCAAAACAATCTCCAAATACGGTAAAGAAACAAAACCCTTATTGGAAAAAAAAATTTTATTATTTAAAAAAATTCAATTTTGCTATTTTTGCCAGTGCAAAAAAATTTGCCTTCAAACACTGGAAGGAATAGGGGATGTGGAAAGGCGAGATGGGGTCGGGGTTGCAGGAGGTGCAGCATCGGCTCTCTATTGCCTGCATACTCTTCTCAATCTTCTCTATCTCTCTGCATTCTTTTCCACTCCTTCACAAGGCCAAATTCTCGCTCACAGTACCAAATGTTGATTGAGAAACAGGGACGGAAGCCTGTGTATATTTTATTGATCTCAATCAGTAAACAGTACATTGAATAGGCTGCAATATTTATAGATATTGCACAGCCATATACATCCAGAAGAATGAGTTGCACAGGTGCAACCAAAAACCAGAATAAACAAGCTTCCAAATCATCCGGGAAGCAACAATTAAATAAAAAACAAATATATTGTTTATAACAATATAACAATGTGAATACTGACAAATATGGTTGATTAACCATATAACCAATTTAATTTAATTAATAAAATTAAATAATTAAATAAAATTAAATATTAGGATAATAAAATTTATCCTAACATAATTAATAACTATATCAAAGCTAATAAAGAAGGAAACACATAAGGAAATACAAAATGAAAATCTAATCTAAATGGAAACTACCTTATTACAAACACCAAGAAGACTTATTTATAGTAGGGCTTCATCCTACTCCCATTGAAGAAATTCGGGTAGTTGTGTTCCATCAAGAGTGCTTATAACTAGCATGCACTTATTTCAAGGATCTATGTGATAACATACAACCCTAACAATCTAACTTAAGTTTTCTGGATGGCGTAAGAACTTAGAGTTGTAAAGAAGTACCAGTTGTCTAATCTCAAACTTCTTATGCCTTATGTTTCTATCATGCCATGCTTTTTGCCTAGCCTTTTTTCTTGCTTCTAACTCCAACGTGTTATGTCTTTCTCTCATCCAACTTGATTATCTTTTCAATCCACTCTTCTAATGCTTGCTTTAGCTAAACCTCTAAGCATGCACAATACGCAAAGAAGGTAACATAAATTCCATAGGAAGAATGACTTCTATGCCAAACACTAACTAAAATGGTGTGGCTTTGTTCAACCTTTTATATGTTGTTTGATATGCCCAAACTACTGCAGATGCTTTATCATCCCAATCCTTTCTTCCAACATCATAGATTTTTATCAATGTGTGGCCCAAAATTTTTTTGAAAGCCTCAAATAGGTCCATTTTCCCGATGATGATAGGGTGTAGTCTTATGATGTGTAATCATGAACTCATCTAATAAAATTTTGATTGTCTCTTTAAGAAAATGTGTGACCCCTATCACTAGTCAAAATCAAATGACATCCATATCTTGTAATAATATGTTCCATAGAAACCTAGGCTGTTGTATCAATGTACAATCCTTTTGGTAGTGTTGCTTTGCCCACCTTATCGGATAGTCTGTGCATGTTATAATGTAGCATGATCTAGCACTACGCACGTAGGTAAAATAAGACCTACAAAATCTATAGCCCATTTCTCAAACCATTCTACGTTATTAATAGGTCTCGGAGGATTTCATCTGTTGACTGGTCTTCCAAGATGTTGAAAATGATCACATGCCTTAAAAAATTCCCTACAATATTTATAGAGGGTATCCCACCATAATCTAGCGAGTAGAATCTTGTGTAATGTGGCATCACCTACAAAGTGGCCTGCCTGTAATTCCATCATGAGATTCTTTCATAATTCCCATGCACTCATGTTATAATACACAATGATGTAATATGTCATCCGACCCATTTGTACAAGTCACCACTTTGATTAACATATAAGGTGTGACAACATGTATAGAAAGTTGTTTCTTCTCCAAGGATTTCATTCCTTTGGGGCCATCCTATGTGTAGAAAGACAACAATGTCCTCTAGTTCGATGGTGCACGGCCGTTGTAACCATATAAGCTGTGCATCGCATGGTATCCTCAATTGCATGTGCTTCTTCTCACATTGTATTCTTGATAGATGGTTTGGTCAAAATTACTTTTTCTATGGTTTACCACATCTGTGAAATCAAATTCTTTGAAATAAGAGCATCCATCGACATATGTGCCCTTATAAAACAGTTTTATTACCAAATACTTCAATTCCATGTGATGCATATAAAAGATGAATGGTGTAGCTAGTAGGTACTAGCAGAAATTTATGCAATGCATAAATCATTGAAAAAGCTTCACACTCTGTAGTTGTGTAATTTTGTTTTGGAGGAGTCAACTTTCTACTAGAAAAATAAATAGGATGATCTACTGATACATACCTTCTCTAGGTTGAGCCAACACCGCACCAATGGCCATTCCGAGAGGCGTCAACATGGACATGAAATGGTTTGTCCCATGAAGGAAAATGTAAGAATAGGTGTGGAAGTAACTTTCTCCTTTAATGTCTCAAATGTGTGCTTGCTTATTCTCCCTAGTAAAACATACCTTTCCCTTTCAAGTAACTCTTCTAATGGGTGCGGAAATTTGGCATAGCCTTTGATAAATTTTAGTAATATCCTATATGACCCAAAAATCCACACCTGACTTTGATTAGTAGGCTCCCTTAGCCTATAATGACAACAACATTCTTTGGATCAACCAAGAAACCTTCCTTGATAGATTATGTGTCCAAAAGTATCTCAAATGGTGTAGAAAATATACACTTCTTGATGTTCAAAGAGATATTCAACTATTGATACTATTCAAACATTAAGCGTAGATTGTCACGAGTGATCCTTAACTAATCCATAAACCGTTGAATCGTTTAAATATACCTGTAAGAAGTTGTGAATAAATTCCTTAAACGTTTGGAAACTACTCGTGAAAAACAACATATGCATTTTCGGACCAAAAGGCATTACAAGTATAGGTGAAGCCACCCCATTAATAATAAATGTAGTCTTTATCACGATCCTCTTAGGAAATCCTAAACTGATGGTACCCAGAGAACCCATTTGTAAACAAATATATTTCACACCTGTAAATCCTTTTAGTATTTCTTTAGTAAATGGCATGGGAATGGATCATTACACATGCAACATTCATCTCCGTATAGTCCATGCATATTCTAATCCATCCATCCCTCTTGATACGATCACCATTAGACTAACCCATTCGACTCATCAAGGGCTTGATAATCCCAAACTTTAACATGTTATCAATCTCTTCTTTGACCTTTTCATGCAAATTGGGGTTCATTTTATAAGGTCTCTTTCTAACTAGGGCATGGACCCTCTTTAAGTTTTATGTTCATCTCCCTAAAGATTCATGCATGCCTTTAAAGTTCATGGTACCCCTTAAGAAATAAGTCTTGGTAGTCCCTTAGTAACTCTATGATTTTTTCCACTTCAGAGTCTGACCAATAATCTCCAATTATGGCTTCCTTAGGCCCAGTATCTCTATTCCAATATTCACCCACTTTATCTTCATAGGTTCATGATATGCGCATGTGGTCCTATCTCGTAATATCAAATACCTCATGCCGTTTCTGTTGAATGGTTTATATCTAGATTATCTACTTCTTCATCATCTACTAAATAGACCATTTTTCCTTTCTCTTTCTCAAGGAAAGCACGTTGAAGTAATGTTGCATCGACCTCTGGTTCATTATCAAACACACTCACGAGTCTTCCTTATCTAATAGTTCTGAAGGAGTTCTTCACCTTGGCACTATCCCCCATAGTTAAGCGCTTGATAAATTTTAATGCTTCTTCACTAGAGCTTTGTAGAGAATAAGTCAAATGTTCCGGCCATTCCTGCGCAATTAAATTCTGCCAATTTCAGTTTCTTTATGGATTTTGCATATACATATACCAAGCACGTGCATGCCTTGTAAAGTGGAATAAAACAGACAACCCATAGTGAAGGTGGTAAAGCTTCCTACCATTATTCATAGTCTCTCACACTTACGAACATGGTGTTTAATAGGTTGATTACCATGATAATTATAGATTTGTGTAGGTGCATTACTCCTAAAGAACCTTTAGTAAGTTAAAATAACCCTAATTTCATCCCATTCAAACAAATTATCCTTGTGGACCACCCACTGGCGTGCTATTCTTGTCCCCACGTGGTGTATATGATAGCATATTTCTTCTTTCCAGTGGGTCTATCCATTTTCTTCCAAGGTGCAAAGAATACCATAGGATCCCCTTCTCCTGTGTAATAGGTACCAAGTTGTTACATATCCTCCGACATAACGTGGTTTATGCCTTGAGGAATATTCTTTTACTTCGTGCCCTACTAAACTCATAAGTGTTGTGAGCCTAATTATCACAAGAAACACTAGTAGTATCACTAATAGATAGTGCATCCTAAAAAAATTGAATTAGTCCTTTTGGTTGGTTCGATCATCTCTGGATCTTGGATGACACGCATACATAAATCCTATTTAGAACTTCTTCACTTAAGGGCTCAACATAAGGTGTAGATTTTCCATTTGTTAAAGGGATAATAAATCTCTCCTCTTTATTTTCAAAATTAATATAGCCCTTGTTGAACGGAGATCAACATTATTTTCATAGCACCAAGGATGTCCCTAATAAAGTGGGAAGCTATCTCGACTCTCCACACTAAAACTTCAAAGTCTCTAGTGAACTTTGCTCCTTATATAGTAATGGATGCATCTTTAAAAACTTATGGGAGTGGCCTTCATCCGATTAGCCATGAACAATATATTAAAGGATGGCTTACATGGGGTCTTCCCATTTGTACCCATACATCCAAGGTAAGAAAATTGACTTCTACGCTTGCTGTATCAATCAGTATATTACTCAATAGCCACCCATCCACAATAACATTCAATGTAATTTCCTTATCATAATCTAGGCTATGAGGTGGAAGGTTCACATGCAGAATCTATCATCTAGTCTCAATACTTGTGTAGAGTGTTTCCTTTTAGCCAATCCCTTAATAATGGAACAATATTTTCCCGGCGCAACATTTTACACACTTCCCTTAAGTCATCTATATCAGTTTGGATTATCTCTGACACTTTCTTTTGCTTTGTTTTTCGTGATTGCTCTTTTAAGTATTGTATCTCACCCTGAAGATTCCTCGAGAACTCCCATGGTTTCTGATAAACCTCCTTCTGATAGGTAGGATCTGGGTACCATGCATGAATAACTTCTTCTTTAGTGATAGTAGGTTTTTGTTGTAATGTGTCCTTGGCGCGTGCCGCCTTAGCGGGTCATGATCTTCACTTGTAACTCTTCATAATGTGCTTCCATTTTGGGCATCCATTGATTATCCACACGCATTGTATCCTAACCATCCATGCCCTTGTTTTCTCTTTATATTTGCTTACTCGATTCTCATATAAATATGGCACTCCTCATAGATATGGTTCTTTCATGAAAAGAACATGTAATATTATGAGGACATTCTCGTGGCTATAGTGGTCAAGAGATCCACATGTATAACATGTTTTGTGAGGAAACTCACTTCTTCCACCACCATGGCCTCGTCCTCCGAATCCACCATGCGGTATCCTTGACCTCTGCCATGACCGCCTTCAAAATGCCCTTCATTCTGATCATAGTGTGCCTGATTGTGATCCCGGTCATGATGCTCATTCTTTCCCTTAGAGTTATTTGAAACTCATGTCTATCGTAAACCAATATCTATAGCATCATGGATTTGTCCAATCAATCGGTAGTCCTCTGTGTCATGAGTTATGGACCTGCAGATTTTACAGTAGCATGAAACATTCTTCCTTATCACACGTTGTAATAATGGGCGTGGCTAGCATCATGGTTTAAGTGGCATATTTCACAATCCATCAACAATGAGCGTATTGTTCTGTGAGGACAACTATCCTTTGTGTGACCTTCTACTTCACAATTTGTGCACCAAATCCTAAGCACATCTCATGAGCTGAATTGAATTCTGATAGTTTCTCCAGCTGTTTTGCCATTTGTTATTATTTGTGCTCTAAAAATGGGCTCACCCTAGTGTCTATACTCCCAACTGCCTTAGCACGTAAGGCTACTTCAAGTGCTTGCTGCGAAATCAATATATGTCTTATGTGATAATGCCCTTCTAAAGGGTGTAATCAAGCCCCCAACAAACCATTGTGCATGTTGTCTTGCATGTATGTCATAAGAAAGCTTTGATAACAATGTTTTAAAATGGGCATCATACTCTCTAACACTTTCAATAGTGCCTTGCTTAATATCCTTGAGCGCACTTATACTCTTTTGCTCAAATTCAAGGATATGAAACTCTTTAAGGAATGTATCCTTTAAAGACTTATAATCCATGTAAATCGATCATGGTCAAACTTTTTGTATCACCAACTATGTGTGTGCACCTTTTGTAATGTAGTAGCAAATTGGCTTACCCTATGTTCAAAAGCTATGATTCCTTTTACGTGCCATAATATTTCACACATATGCACATGTTCAACAACATCTTTTATGCCCCTATACTCTGGAAGATGAAGAGACATTTCCATGTAAATATTCTAGGGTTGGTGTGGACCTTTCCCACCTGATCTAGAACCCCTAGTGTTTCCCTTACCTCCGAGAACCACTAGATCCACCCAAACATGAGCTTCCCATGCCTCTTAATCTCAAACTTGTAGCTTGATTAGGTCATATAGATGTACTCCCCTATGCTTTGATAAGTAGTGCTATACTAAACCCCTATGGTCTGTGAAGTAGTTCCACTTCTAGAATTGAATCCAACATTTTACGCGCTTATATTATATGTAGACGATGCACTAAAAACATACATCCAAATAAAAATGAAGTCATCTACCCTACCATTGATGTACTTGCTCTCTTACTTCCCAAACTTGCTTGTTGATTACTTGTCATACTAGATATTGGAAAACCATGCGCAAGGGCTAGGTTACTAGGTGGATTCAAATGTGTACCCCATGGCCCGGGTATTCTCTGCTAGCTTGCTCATTATGAGGTTGAGGGGGATCCTGTCATGCTTTCAAGATGGGGATTTCCGATGCTCTAGCTCCACATATTCTACATGAGCTTCAAATCCTTCATGAGCCATCTCTTTCCTCAATGCCATACTTTCTACAATGCAGTACGATGCTTCTCTATCTCCCTCTCATGTGCCTCATTATACTTAAGCCATCTTTCCTCTCTTTTCCTTTCTACCGCTAGGTCTGCTATCTTTCACCAATCTATTCCTACCCCCATGCATGGTGAGGTTTAGTTATATTCGGTTTACTCTCAAATTCAAAGTTACCATTAGGATCTTGATCACCAAAGGAATACCTTGTAGGTAAGCTCCTTTTGGATGTCGTAAGGCTGGAATTCACTACACTAGACACGAATAAGTGGAAATTGAGTATTCAAAATATAATTGTTCAAGACACCACATAACCACATCCAAAGATTGAGTCCAAATTAGATCAAAATCATAAAGGGCCTAGAAATTCCTCCTACATCCGAAAAGTGCACGATACCTCCAATTCCGCTTAGATGCATAAGAAATCAGCCACTCGTATAATTCTACTAGGAAGATAGTAAAAAAGCTCTCATATAAACTATCATACAAATCTTGTTCCACCCCACTGCATGTGTGTGTGTTAAACTCGAGATAGAGTGTTAAACACCATGTACGTATTCTTTCCGAGATCACGTATCCACTCTTCAATACTTTCTAAGGTCAACCGGCATGTTATGTCTTCATTGGGAACCATCCTGAAAACAATGAAAAAGAGGTCTAGGCAACAACGAAACAATGATGCAGCCTAGAATTCAATGATATAAATCCAATAAGACCCTACACGTGCTTTGGCACATCACTTTCCTAAACTAAGTGCTCACCCAAAGTGCAAAGGTACCAGGTCCCTCTTTAGGGGTTGTTGGAAGTGTTAGCATGATGAAGACTTAATGCATGTAATTTCCATTACTAACACATCATCCTATAGAGCATACCAGATCTATACTTAGGGAAGAACATAATTAAGTATTAACCATGATGAGATCAAGAACATACTAGATTCATATACATGCAAAACTAACACTTAGATCTAGCCAATATCTTCCATTGTATTAAACACAATAAGTATACAGAATCTTCATTATATAATAACAATAGTATGCATGCACGACATAATCTCTGTATATATCTCCTGTCTCCATACACACACTTCTTTTACTACATAGTTTACTACATACTTATAAGGGTGGGGACTTTCCCTTCACCACTTATCTATTCCCAAAATAGGTTGCATGCTATTATTAGCCACGCACCTTTACAAAACTAGCCACACATGCAAGTGCGCTAACAATAGACTATTGGTAGTTAACTGACAGTAGTAGATCTATTTTCGGCCTATGTCCATGCAAAGTGCTTCATAGTTGATCCTCTAAAAATAGCCAATGTGTGATGTGCAAGTCTTCAATCGGTTTGAGTGCTCCGCACACTATCTCTAAAAATAGATCCTTGTCGTGAAAATGGCTAAGTCCCAAAAGCTGAACTTCTACTCCACACGTGTTCTCCCTATCCATTCACACCTTTAAATATAATCTACTTTCCCGCGTGGACTTCTTGTGTGCTTTCTATCAAGTGTTCTACGATCAACATTGCCTGTATTTTAAGGTTGACATCTTGAGTGGATATAACGAAGATGAGTTACACTAGTGCTCGAGTTTGAATCCATGTTGAAAGGTGATTGAGTCATGGTTTGGTACAAGCGTTGTGAAAAGGTAAGAAGATTTTCTTTTATGACATTCTTGTGTTGTCTTTTATTTCAACTATTGTCATGAAGTTGGGTTACTTGAAGAAGGTATATTGAAAGACCTAGAAGGTAGGAAGTGACATTGTGGTATGTCACAATAATGTGATGAGAATACCTAGTTGTACAATGTATTACATGGAAAAATATTAGTTTTGATGGCTCTTAACGGACTATCATGAAGAACATGTGTATGAATACTTCTATTGTAGACTAGGTTGGTTATTTAGAGCAATATCTTGGTTTGATGATAGTTCCAGTTGTTTTGAGGTGTTTTTTTTTCATTGTATGGCTTAAGGAAGTGTGCCTGGTGTTAGGGGGAGTGTGGAAACTCTAATTTTGAAGAAATAAGGTATGCTTTAGGTTTTCTTCGTTTAGTCCTTCATATATAAGTATGAGATACAATTGATGAGCACATGTTCCAAGTTTTGGTTTGGAAAGTCTTATACGAGTTTGCAAGTAGTCATCGGATCTGCATTATTTGAGGTAAGTGTTTGTTGTCCTAGTTTGATTCATGAAGTCATAGGTATCAAAAGGTCCTGGAGTCTTTCATAAAGCTAAGTGTGCGATCAAGAAGGTATGAGAAAGCTGACGAAGAAGGTTTGTATCTCTTGTATCACCAAGAAATTTTCTTAGGTGCGTAAGAAGGTTTTCATGTGTCTATAAGCAAGGGTTTAGATGTGTAGTTGGTATTCTATTTTAATGAACAAGTAAGGATATTATTAAGAAATTGTTTAGATGTTCATTCATTCTATGCGAGTCTTGAAGGTGTCGAAGGACTCTGTGGGGAGTCATTAAGGTATGCTATCAACTAAGAAGATATGCATAAGTTAGGGGAGATGTGAAGTAGTTGGTATATTAGCTCCATGAGCACGTGTGTTGATCCCAACAACGTTAAAGCATCAATAATATGGTGAAATCAAGTAAGGTAAGGTGGTCATTGGTATCCAACAGGTTATGCCATTAGTTTAGACATTTAAGGTAGGGAATATTGTCTTAGATTGTCATGAAGGAGTTTGGTATAAGCTTATTTTGTCTTGAGAAATATAAGAAGTAAGGGGGAGCTATACAAATGTTTGAGCAAGTTTATTTATGCCAAGAAGGTATGTAATGTGTCAGAGACAAGTTTAGGTTCTTTGACATAGTTGAGATGTGATATATATAAGGAAAACATGATAGTTTCTTGATTGGTAACATTTGAGCATTGTTTTTAAGAAATTTGGAATCATTATGTGTTGAAGAGAACAATAAGATCCGAGTTAGTTTTTAGAAGTCATGCATTTTCTAAGGGGAGTTGTGTTGTTCTTATGAGTCAAATTAGAAAAGAAGAAGGTAAAATAGACCTTAATTATTTTGGTTGATGTTTCCAACCAAAAGGTGAGCCTAATATAAGTGACAAGAGCGTGGAATGAGGTGTTACATGTATGCTTATTTGTCATTAATGTCAAAAGGGGGAGAGTGAGTTGATGGCACTGTGAGTCTCTTAAGGGGAGAATGAGTTGATGGCATGTGTGTAACTTAGGGGAGTTTGAGTTTTTGTGTTTTGTTATCAATGAGTTTTCCATCAATGAAAAAGGGGTATATTGTTAACAATATTTTGTTATTGATTTAAAAACATGATATTTTCGGTGTTGTTTGAGGTGTCATTGATGTTAAAAAGAGGTAAGAAACATGACAGGTGAGTTGATTGGTAGTGTTATTTTAGTTGTTTGGTCTTGGTGGTGGTTCATGATGTCTTGGGCGGTCAATGGTTTGTAGGAGTGATGTGATGAATTTCATAGGTATTGGTAATTTTTTGAAATTTCATACAATATGTTGAAGGTCCTTACGAGGTTTGAAAGTGTGTCAAAGTGACGAGGTTAGTTTTGGTGAAGAAAGTATGTTCAAGATGCTTGATTGTGAGGTGTAGTCAGCGAGAATGAGTTATGACATGATGGTTTTGATGTGTATCAGTTGGATATGCATGGTGAGAGCACAATGAGAATTATTATACATTATAGAGACACTCATAAGTGTCTTATAGTGTTGTTCAAGTGTTGGACATGGTTTTAGGTTTATTTTGACCTAGTCCTTCGAGAAAGCATAGCCTAATGAAGTGGAGTTATCATTTATGAGTGTATTTGAGAAAAGGTGAGTATTGGAGATGTGTTGACATGTTTGATTCAGAGGTGTGGTCCAAATTTTAGGTCATAATGTTGAATATTTTGCAAGATATGTGATTTTTACTCCTACCGAGTTTTTACAAGTGAGAATCCCAGTTTGAATTTGGATTTTCGATGCTCATTGGCACGTGAAACCATTGCATGGGAGTCTGATCTCTTAAAGAAATGTGAGGAATATTTCTAGCTTGAGTTTTGTGGCATTAGTTTAGACATTAAGCCCTGTGAATTTTATGAAGAATCATTAAGAAGCTAAAGCAATGGTTATAAACCCTAATAGTGTCAAAAGCGATGGGTGAGATATTGATAAAAGTAACCCATAATTTATTTTTTAATGAATTTTGATGATTTCAGGTTGTATAGGACTCCTCAATATTTCTCCGGTTATAATTTAGGTGTCATGGTTGTGTGTGGACCCCACTCAAAAGGTAAGTTTATGAAGAAGTTATGTTTTCTACCAAGTTATGCATTAGACCAGGTGACTAAATTAGTGTTTAAGGAATTATGGAATATATTATACATGTACATGGTGGTTTTAGATCATGGTTGAGCCCTTAGGATGTTTGTTATGGTCCATTTTGTAAGATTGGTTTTGGGGCGGTTTTGGGTAGTTTCGGGTGATCTTATTCAGAGGCATTTTGGAGGTGTTTCAAAGTATGATTTATGGTATCCTAAAAACAATTTGATGACCCTAAGGTCATAATATTTCCATTGATATATTACACTTGCATGTATGAGGTCATTTGATGTTGGTTTGAGCTTCATTTTTGAAGACTAGTTTTGGGGCATGTTGGTTTTCCTTGTTCTCAAGTGGCTTCATGAGGTGAGATGATGGTGCAGAGGTGTAGGGGGCTTCAAGGTTTTTAATGGTCTTATAAAACACGTATAACTGGTCATTGTTGTTTGGTAAAGGTGGTTTTTCTCAGAACATTCTATTTTGATGGGGAGGTGTTTTGGGTGTAATTAAGCTTTTGAGTCCTAATGGAGGATTAGATGGTTATAGATGATGTTGTCAATGTAAATGGTCTTATGTATGGGGTTATTATTATTATATCATGTTAGTATGATTTTATTTGTCCTATTAAGGCCTACCTAGGTGTATTATGATCCTAAGTCGGTATATAGGCAAGTTAAGAAGGATTATTTTATGTTAGAGTGTGAGTATAGAAAAGTGTGAACTAGAGAGGGTATATATAGAGGTGTAAGATGTATTTGTGACCATGAAGAGAGTACGGATAATATGTGTTGATGTTCTAGAGTGTGATCAAATATGGGTGAGATAGGTTAGATGACCTAATCATCTTGAAGCAAGAAGATCTTGAACAAGGAAGGCTAGAAGGCAATTTTGAGGAAGATAGAGAGAAGGTGAGCTAAATTGGTGTCATCATCAATTATTGGTACAAAATTTTAGGGATGAAAAAAAAATTCAGGTGGATTTGGTTGGTGTTGAGTCATTTAGTGGGTTGGTTCCTCCTTGTAGGGTTGGTTCTCTACTAAAATCGGGGTTGGTGTTCCTTGTGGGGTTAGTACCTCACTAAACCTAGGGGTTGGTGCTCCTTGTTGGGTTGGTACTTAACTAAATTTGAAACATGGCTATAATAAAAAAAAATTAGTGGGTTTTCTTCCCTCGAGGGTTCCCACTTAAATTTGGTGATCATATGTTCTTATGTCTCATTTTTCATTGATGCGGGAGCATCATTGTAAATAAATTGATTTTGGCTTTTCCTAGTTGATTAGGTGTTATGGGGTCTATTTGGGTGCTCATGGGGTATGTTTAGTCCATTTGGACTCTTATATTTGTAATAAGTGGTATTTTTAGAGGTTTCCCTCAAAAACCACATTCAAATATTCAAATAGTCATGTAATGCATCTTAGATCTAGGAATTAGAATGTTTGTCATCTAGGTGTTAGTATATGCTTTACATTAATGTAATAAGGCGGTCTTGTGATG
Organism: Taxus wallichiana var. yunnanensis; assembly: GCA_018340775.1. NCBI lineage: Eukaryota > Viridiplantae > Streptophyta > Pinopsida > Cupressales > Taxaceae > Taxus > Taxus wallichiana. The sequence goes on along the minus strand of CM031242.1, from coordinate 496,130,369 downwards.
AACTCACATACTTAACCCAATAGGGTGCTAGATCACTATGGTTAGTTTGTACTAGGGTGAGTTAAGTGGTTGAAACCTAACCACTTCTCCTTCTTCATAATGACCTTAAGGAATTTGAATAGAGAGGATTAGAGAGGTTGGGAAAGAGGAAGAACAAGAGATTTTATATAGATTATGACTCAAGAGGCTTGTAATGACTCCATTGTTGAATAATGAAAAGATTCTTGATAAAACTATGTATTTTATGTCTTTAATTACTCGTGAATGCATATTTAGAATCTTGATTTTGCTAAAATGTTATATCCTAGCCCAATCTTAGATGTTATAGGAGAAGTAAATAAATGAATAAATGCAATACTAAAAGTAACCCAAACAACTAAGCTATGAAAATATGAAACCCTAATGTGCAAAGAGGGTTAGAAGAGCCTTAGTTGATTTTGGAGGTCGCGAGACTGTTTCAGTATAGAGACCTGGCTAAGCAAGAATGAGAGACCATCACACATGAGCTTGAGAAGATGTTGATCGAGCTGTCTGGCTGGACCGGGGTGCTAGAGAAGGATGGGGAGCTCGGGGCACCTTGGTGCGGAAAATCTCTATAAGCCTCTTCTAAGGTGTCAAAATATGTTCACATGTGTTTGTCTTTAATCGTGGTTATGTTGTTGTATGAGTGCCAATGTCAATGTAGACTGCAATAAAGAAATCACTTGTCAAACCCCAAACAAAGCATCAAAATCCTAAAAATAAAGATGCATATAAAGGGGTAGGACTATCCTCAAGCTGACCACAATGGTGGACTTACAACCGAGCGATGCACTACATCTCGATCCCAATGTAGTTCTTTGTGTGTGTGTGTGTGGGGAATTATGCCCTAGGTTGTTCTGCAGGCATGTCACACTTGAAGTAGAAACAAATAGCTAGATGTAGAATGTTAAAATTGTGTGCATGGAATAGACTAGCCTTTGTCCTTTGTAATGGATGAAAATGGAGCTATAGAATCCTTGATGAATGTAACCTTAGGTGGTGATAGCAAATTCTTAATGCTTAGTCCCTTATTATGATCAAATAACTTTATATTTATATGATTCCTTGATTGAATTTTGTAATTAACCCGAAAAGGCCGACTAACAAAAAAGTAAGATGCTGAAAACGGCTAAAAAGGAACCAAAAAGTGAGATTAAAGTGTAAAGAGGATAGGGGCGCCAGAGGGGATGAGGGCGCCCGACACCGCCTCCTAGTTGGGTGCTCCAATACGTAAAAAAGATAAAGCTGCAGTATGAAAAGATATACTAGGTCGATAAAGGTGCAAGACCGAAATTAGCAACATAAAGCAACAAAAGATGGCCAAATACATGGGTTAATTTTTAGTTTTCGTACTTAGGAACCATTTGAATAGTAGTATGTGATCGAGACTAGATAACTACCCAAAGTGCATGATTTTTTCTCTACATTTCCCCCACTTTATGTTAGTGAGCGAAACACTTGGTAACATAAAGTAGATAGATATGCATACCCGATATCCATGTAGATTGATGTAGAAAGCGTTCGAGGGACTAGAAAAGGTGTGGAGTGATAAAAAGATAAAACATGGAGACCAAAGATGCAAAAGTGTAAAAAAAGTGATGAGAGCGAACCTAGGGTGGAAACACATGTGTAGATGTCGATGTGTGTGATGTACCTGTTATTAGTATCGCTGTGTGTGATGTTGTTGTTGATGTTGAGTGTAGTTGACTTCTTGCTTCCCATATGAACATACCTCCAAAAAGAGAAGATGATCAAGTAGTCAAATACACATGTATATGTATAAAAATGTGTGTAGAGACGCATGTGTGTGTGTGTAAAAATGTGTAATGTAACGAAAGTATGAAAATGAAAAAAGAACATGTGCACTTGATCCGTGATGAGAAAAAATGGCGTATAAAGGATCTTGTCTATGAAGTGCGAGTTTTTTGGGTGATCTCATGCCACTGGCCGAAGAAGTATAGGGAGGAAAATTTGATTTATCCTCCAACCTTTAACCGCTTCTTGTAAATCAAGAAATCTTTGGTCACCCAATGTCATGATGATAGTAATGCAGAGAGGAAGGTTCCATGTTATCCTCTAACCTTTAACTTTCGCTCCTGTATGCACTAAGGATAATTTGTCTTGCAAAAATACATTGTGTAGAGTTTTGTAGACTGTGTTGAACCTCCTCGTTATGTAAACTATCATTTTTCTAAGGACCTAAGTATAATTTTGAGCCTCGAACTATGCTATATTGTACTTGGTAATGTGTTGTATATACTTTGTATGGGGTGACTGATTCACCCAAATGATGCCCCCTCTTTACGAACACATGTGATGTCATTGTACGAGGATGTGACCCAAAAGAGGACCAACCGTTGAAATTGTGCCTTGGGGGGAGGGGATGTGCTTAGTAGAAACCAAGGCACATGAAAATAAGTGGTTAGGAGACAAGTGTTAGTACAAACAAAGACAAACATGCATGTATAAGATGTAATGTAAGCTAAACAAAAAAATGTGTAATCTAGAACACACAAGAAGACAATGTAGACCGCAAAAATTTGGTTACAAACATAGGAAACCACTCATGGTGTCGCAAGACACTCAAGGCCATAGTGGCCAAAAATAGACAAGTGTTCACACAACAAAAGGGTAAGGCCCGCATATAATGTCAAATAATGACAAACAAGAACAAACAAACAAATAACCATGGTGGCAAGTAGTCCTGCAAAACAAATGTTGCACATGAACCGCCCATTAGCACATTAGAAAGATAAAATGTATGTCAAAACATGTATAACCAATAATGTAGTGTGTTATGAAAAAATGAAACAATAACATCTATCATGTACGAAAGTGGATGCCCTCAAGAACCACTTTGTGGGACGGCGCCAAACATCTATGTTGCATGTAACAAACTTGTATAATCTGGTGATCACATCTAGAAAGGCAAGTGAATGTGCATGTGTGTATGATAAAGAATAATGACATACATGATATCTATTTAGCATGTGTAGTTAGATGAACATGTACAAGTAAATGTAATAAAGAATAAAAGTAACCAAGATATGTAATATGTTGTGGATGGATGTAATGGAATGCAAAGTGGATGATAGGAGCCGTGTGTCCCCTCCCCCGAGTGAATGAAATCGTATGAAGTGAGGTTCATTTTTTTATGCCCCCTCAATAGTCAATAATGAATTGTAAATGAGAGTGCATCATCGGAAATGGTCAAACTAGGTGTTATGTGTATGTGATGTGACGAACGGGTAAAGCAATGATATGTGACCTAGAGATGAATTATGTGTGATGATGTATCCTAAATGTATATCACAACAATATGATCAAAGGAGTGACAATTTATCCTAAAGAATATATCACTAAAGAATGCTAGAAGAAGTGATGATTTAGCCTATGATGTATACCACTAAGGATGCGAGAAGAAGTGATGATTTAGCTTATAGCGTATATCACTAAATGATGCAAGCAGAAGTGATGATGTAGCATATGTGTATATCACTAATCTAGGAATTTCACATGATAGAAAAGGGTTGTATGATTGAATGCATGAATGTGATGTGGTTCATTTGTGATGTATACCCTCAACATGCTACTATGGACCAAGAGACTAGAGTGTGTCATAGGGTAGTAAGTGCAACGCATATAAGTAGATGTGTAAAATATGTAATATGTGTAGTAGATGTGGTGATAAGAATATGTCATGTGATATGTAATGTGTAGTGTTCGGTGTGTGAGGTTCACATATGTAGGATGCCCTCAATAGTCAAGTGTGAACCAAAGCACAAGAGTGCATCATCAGAAATGGTCGATGTTAAAGTGTAGATAAATATGTGTATGCTAGGAATATAAAATTTGCGAGTAGGGGGTGGTGGAAGAGATAAGCGTAATGCCCCCAAATGCGTATGATTTGAATGAACTATCCAATGAAAGTGAAGGATGAAGGTCCTCTATTCGATGATTGTGGTGATAAAATCATATGACCATGATCTAGTAGTAGTGGTATAATAAATAAATCGTTGCGCATGTGAGTGAAGTCTATGTGTAGATAATAAATGAGTATATGATGAGCACCATGGTGTAGAAAAATGTGTAGGTGATAGAAACCTATGTGAAGTAGAGCGTGAAGGTGATGGACACCTATGTGGAATAAAACGAGAAGAGTATTTATGCCGAGATGCAATAACTATCCTAGGAATGGATTTATACTTGATGTGTTAGACTAATAGAGCAATGAGGTCACACGATCGTGTACGAGTAGGTGAGCTAAGAGTAGATTGTGCTTTATGTGCTATAGACCGAGGCGCGCTAGATGAAGTAGATGATATATTAGTCATTGCAAGAGGAGGGTGTGACCATGGAGTAGAAGGAGGCACACCATCGATAGAAATGACTTGATTGTTATGAATGAATTTTAGACGCAAATGATTCATGGAGATAATAGACTTAGACCTACGAATCCAATTGAGGCCTAGAAGCATGTCACACTCTTGTCGATTGCTTTTCTGATTAAGAAAGGTACAAGCATAGTGAGATGACGTACTATAACATGAAGTTTGATGATACCATATGAGTTGTTCATGGGATATGTAATTTGTGATAGTGGATGGCTGATAGCGATGAGGAGTGGAATAGAACAAGTTACCTGATAGGCAAAGATGGATAAACCTTAGTATTATTGATAGGGACCGATCCGATAGAAGTGCTAACATGTAAGTGATTAGAAGTGAAAATTGTGTGATAATCATTGGCAAAAAGAAGGAGATGATTGGTGGAGGAGTGTTAATATGCATAACAAAAAATTCAAGAGCTCTTAAGGCATGAGGAGGCACTGTGTGATATGCATGGTTAGCTGAAGACTCAATTGCTTTCTTTTCATGTTTAGGTAGAGGGTTGTTAAATATTTTAAGCTTATGATTGTTGTTGGCTAGTGCAAAGTCTCGTGGGATCCAAAACTCAAGCTTGTTATTATTAATAAGATCTTGGATGATGGTGTAGAGCTTGAGACACCTATTTGTAGAGTGTCCCACACATCGGTGATAGTCACATCTAAAGTTCTCATTGTAATTTCTTCCTTTTAGTCACAATGGGTCTAATTTAAGTGATGGGGAAGTGTAATATGATTGCTCTCAAGAAAATTTGTTGTAATATGAAATATGGGATATATGGAAATTGGTGAATGTATGTTGAGGTGGTTACGATCAAGCTCTTTACTAATAAGCTACTTCTTTGAATGTGTTTTTGCATCGTTAGGTTTGGTGGCGGATGGTTTAAATGTTGACTTATTTTGAAAGCGATTGGAGGATGAAGCTTGCTCTTGATATTTTAGCTTGCCTATGGATAAAAGTTTGGTTTCTGAAGCTTAAGATTGTGGTAAAGTCAATCAAATGAAGGAGATGTGTCAAAGATCACACTCTCCTAAAGAGGCAAGAAGAGGCTCTAGATGAACAAGTCCTAAAGCTCAAAGTTTGCGAGTACATTTGAAATTTTATCTAAATTGTTTTTTATCTCAACACATAGTTTGTTAGGTGTTTGTTAGATCCATGTTTAAGTTTTCTAGTGAGCATAAGAGATATTAGAGCCGATGTTGATAGAGAAGTGAGTGAGAAAAGCATCGGCTAGATGCGTGAAAGAGGTTACCGAGTGGACAGGTAGGTCATAAAACCAACGCATCACATACTCATGGAGACTATGGGGAAATGTTTTAGCCAAAAGAATATGACCATACACAAAATCAAGACAAGCTACATGGAATGTGTTAGTGAAAAATTATAAGCACCCTCTAAATGTTTGAAAGTGAGTTATTTGGGCATCAATGTAATTTTCTAACATTGGATTGTCTAAAGGTGTGTGACCCTTGCAAATAAGACAAATAACTAGATAAGGTTGGTTTCTCTACTTATTCCTAATACAAAAACTACTCCTAGAAAAGGAATTGCAACTATTATAACACTAACCTAGATTTCCAAGGCACCAGTGAAGAGAGAGATGCATAAAATCAAATTCCTAAACTAAGGGAGGCAATAACACCAATAAAAAGGGGGGTGAAGGTATTCTAAGTGAATGAAAATGGGGAAAAATAGAGTAGGAAATAGTGAAAAAGTGCCACAGTCCAAACAACATTTACATCTCCATCTTCGTGGGGCACAACAAATTTGGGTCCTACAAAGAGACAAAAACATACACAATATACCTGTAAAAATAATGGAAGGCAAGAAATGCAATACAACTCGAGTTAGGGAAAAAAAGCCACAAAACACCAATTTTATTGCTTAAAATGATGCACAATCCATTACAATATAGGCACAAGGCAAGAATCTTTTACAAAATGCCCAAATTTGAGGCCTATAACTCACAACAACTCTGGAACAATTTTGACAGAGTTCCTTTACATTACAAAATGTCTCCCCTCAAAATGAGGTGAATTTTACAATATATAGATGAAGATCCTTAAAAATTGCCTCACTAACCGATAGATTTCATTAAAGAGGTATGGGGAGCCATATAAATTTGGTACTTTACTTGCATGGACAATCATGCATGCCATACCTCATTAAACTGGTAAATAAACAAACTTTGTATTGCTTCCATTAATGCCTAGTTTGTTCCTGCATTCAGTCGATTGCATGTATTTTTACTCTGACAGAGTAGTATTTTCTTTCTCGTGTCGATGGGTAGTATTAGTTATATTGTTCTCAGTGTTGTAAGGTTGGTTACATAAATGCAACAAGCGCAGTAACATGTTTTCCCTCAACCGGTGCCTTACTTCATCATGGAGCGAACACTTCCTTTTCCGCTACACCATTTGGTAGCACAAAATTCATTTTTGGTTGGTAACATCTCACAAATGCTCTCGACACCCTTGTTGTTGCCCGACCGCATCTCCATTTTCGCTTTGTGCAACCGATTCGGTAGCACCAAAATTCTACCAACCAATTGCATTTAAAATTACAACCGATGATCGCTTGATTTCGTGACCCTCCACGCTTCTTTGCTACTAATCCCCATGTTACCGCTCGAGAGCTGAAACATGTTATCACCGATAGCACTTGATATGCTACCACCGGTTACATTTGTACATGTTATCAATACTAGAATTTTGAGTGCTCTTGTTCAGTAACATCTAAGGATACTACTACTAGTGCTCGTGTTGTTTCCTCCGTAACCCGACCGATCCTACTACCATCCTGGTAACATTGAAAATTGCTACTGCAAGCATTAAAATCTGCAATCTACACAACTTCTAAGCTCGCCAAAAATAGATAGCCCCTGCGCCATAGCCGAGTCAAGCCAACTCGATCGGTCTAACTGCGAACTACCCCCAATCGAAAACATTACACCCATCAACCTGCCGATGCCTGCACTGTAAGTTATCTATTTTGCAAAGGTGAAAAAAATGGATAACAATTGGCAACTTGTGGGATGATGCACTGCTAGATCCAAAAGACCAATGATCTTAAAGGATTCTTTGGGCATGGAGTCACTTTGATTCTAAAACTAGTCCAACACTTGAGAATTCATCCCTTAAACTTCTAAAACACACGATGAGGGCCTGTCATTTCTAAAAATCCTTAGGTTGAGACTAATTTTTCCATCACAAGACCCCGCCTAAACCGGAAAGTGCGAGATCAATAAAAGCAAAACTATATACAACAACAAATTCATACACGTCCTAAATGGAACATACGAGATAGTGCTCAAGCACTTATTATAAAAGAAAACCTAAAATACAATAGAGAAATGTGTTATAAGAACTTGGAGGAATTATAAATTCTAAACTAATATGTACAAGGAAGATACTTCACTTTAGTAACAATGCTTGAGATAGATTCCATTTACTGGAATCTACAATTCTTCTCCATCCAGCTTAGATAATTGGAAAGCATTGTTAGTCTTACAACCTAAAATCAAGTAAGGGCCACTCCATATTGCATCAAACTTGGAGTGTCTTCTGGTTTGGCTCTGTCTACATCCCATTTTAGGACCAAGTCTCCCTCTTGGAAGGTTATACTTTTTGCCTTCTTATCAAAGCACCTCTTGATCAAAGCTTGATCCTTCTCCATGATTTGCACCGCTTGGTCCCTCAGTTCTTCCAACTCCATGAGCTCTGCATATTTAGCTTCCATGGGCCCTTTTCTTATCTTTTATTTTGTCTTTCCCGCATATTTCCGATACCTATCAACCCATTTCATGACCTTTTTAACATTCTAGCCTAAAATTAGGGTGCCCTAGCCTATATACTGGGGTGCCCGAGGCACACCCTGGTCCCATTCCAGGTGCCCCAGTCTATGCACAACCTCTTCCACTTCTTTTTGGGTCACTTCTAGTTGTTGGTCATCCTTATCTTCTTCTCAATTGGCCTTATCGGGATTAATTATGAAATTAAGCTTGAGAGCCCTATAAATATAAAGTTATAAGACCATAATGAGGGTCTAGGTCATTTTCATCTTATCACTACTATCACTCCATCTAGGGTTGCATCCATTGCATCACTTGCATCCACATAGTGCCATGCATTCAAGCTAGGAGATTATGCATCACACACACTTCATAGGGGAGGGATTCCATTATATTCCATGCACACATGCTACTTACATTTCTATAGCTACTATTGCTGCTACTTCACAAAGTGTGATCGACTAACACAAGAGCACCTAGGGCACAACACACACACACACACACACACCAAAACTACATCGGGTCGAAATGTAGTGCAACACTCAAATGATAAGACACTAGTTTAGTGGGATGAGGTCAGTCCAACCCATTCATATGCATCTTTCATTTTTCTAGGGTTTGATACTTCTCCTTGCATTATGGGTCATTCTCTAATTCATCCGATGAATCTAGTGTGATAGATGGGAAGTACTCAAAATACATTTAATGACCATACTAGATTTGATTTTGAGGATTTACATTGTTTCAAGTACCCTAGATTACAGACAAGGGGCACCCCGAGGCCCCAAGTACACTCCCAGTGCTGTGTGTCATCTCAGATAGGCTAGATCTACCCTTTGCAAGGTCTTTGAGGGTTCATCTACACTTCCAGATTTTATTTCTAGATCTGCGACACTATGTGCAATATTCTTTTGTTATCAACTAAGTCTTTTTTCCTTACTCTTCTCTTGCATATTAGGGTTTTATTTCATTTAGAATAATTTATTTACATTTATTTCATATTGCTTTAGTTCATTTACAATGTTTTAGTCCTCCTAACTAGATTAACATTAATACCCTAGATATCCCTTTAGGCCATCTAGGAAATCTTTATTTTTGTTAATCATTTTGGTGAACCTAACCTCTCTTTTTACACCTTTTAGGGTTTCAAATCCGCACTTTCCACCATGGGTAAGCGTCATAGAAAGTCCTCTTCTTCTAAGTCTCTCCATTACTTTGCAATTTGATAGTCATGGCCATGCTTTCACCAACACCCCCATTGCTTCTTCTAGGTTATAGCCCTTGTCCTTCATTTATTGAACTTCCATCTTCTGGGATGGATCCTCGTGCTATTAAGGATGTTGTTACCTCTTACTTATGCACTATTAATCTTTTACTTAGCTCAACTCTCACCAAAGTCCAAGCTCTTCCTCCTGATCCTATCATTCTCTCTCCCACCTTGGACATAAATGACTCTAGCCCTACACACCTCTTTCACGATCTCCCCCAATCAAGTCTCCACCTCAACCAACTCCCACCTACCCTAGTCCCTATTGTTTGCATGGTCAATCTAGTCCCTTTACTTCTTAGTTACTTAACACCATCCACTACACCCACCCTGCACTACTCAATTACTTTTCCTATTCCTCCCCTTGTCCCCTTTTCTATATGACATGTCATTCACAACAACTCTTTCGCATGCTTAGTATTGTTTCTTCCCCACCACCTGTCACTACTATTGCTATTGTGCCATACCGATATTTCTCACCACCTCTTGATATCATCCCATTCTCGCCACCATCCCCCACCTCCTTAGTATGCCCATCATTCACTTGCACTCTCTTCATAAACAATTCCTATTGGGAGCACATACCACTCGACACCTCATGTCCTACCACCATATGTTCATATGATGGTCTCTCATCGACTAGGTTTCACCTTGATGACCTTCATACTCCTTTGAGTGATCCACATTTGTATCATGGTTCTGTTATTCTCACTGTCACTTATGGTTTGTGTGTTTTTCACCTTGTGGTTCATCTCGCATGCCATCTTACTACTATCCACTTACACTAGGCCAGTCTTGGTTAGATTATATTGGGGTACCCTTGATCCGATCATATTGATATCACCTTCCCCATGCCATTTTTCAACACAACTAGTATTTGTAGTAGTTTTTTTTTGCTTTCTATACACCCAACCTCACTATTTGGTATGCTCAGGGATGCCCATTACCCACCTTTACGGATGAGAAATACACCATGGTCATGTACATTTTATGCATTCATGGTTATCTAGATGACCTCCCACATACACTTGCCTATCATGTATCTCAAGCGGTCCAAGTATGACTTTGACACTTCTCTTGATGATCCCTCTGATGATCTTGCCCCACCATTACCTTCATGTGGTCCACCTCCAACTACACCCTCTTCTATATCCACCACCGTAGTTGATGAATCTCACCCTAGTCATCCTCCATCTCCCACCCACTTCTTTGACATTATACAATTACTACAAACATAATGTTAGTCCATGGAGGCAACAATTTGTCTCTCCATGCTAAGAAATGGATCAATCTTAAAGATGTCACTAACTCATAATACTCCACACTACTACTACTACCTAGACCCTGCACATAATCTTCATCCCTTCCTCCCCCTTACTACCCCAACAAATGTTTATACCATTACCTTCACCCTTATTCTTCCTTCCATTGCTACACCACAAGACATTCTTGGCCACCGCTTCATCATAAACTCATTGATCTACCATCTAATCACCATTATCCACCACCTCAACCAATCCACTATCATGATCCATCATTCTACCACTACCACTACATTCGAGGGCATCATCACTAATTCTCTTTCCACGTTGAGCCATATTATTAGAGAGCTCCAACAGTTAGGTCTACTTTCATTTGACACATGACTTCTTCTACACTACTCTTTCGCTCACCCGGTTTTCCCACATCGTAGGGGGAAAACTCACGCTACCCGCATCTCACCTCAACAACAACCTTTCCTACACTCTTCACTTCCCTCATCCTCACTTTCCAGTCTAGCTACTTGTACATCCTCTCCTCTTCCCCACATAGCTACTACTATGAGGTTATCTACATTACCTCCTATGCCTCTTCCATCTTCTTTCCAATCACTCCATTCCATTAGTCCTACACATCAACATAGGCCTCCTACTAGGACCACTACCACATCTCACCACCACTCACCCACCTCTCTCTATTCATGTCAATCATCATCCTCCTCTTTACGCATGACATCTCCTCGATCTCCCTCACCTACACACTTTACTATGCCCACGACATTCATCTTATATCCACCCCTCGCATGCATATCGGCTTCATTCCCCCGCATAATTCTTATCTCCTATACCACCATTATTAGAGCATCCTTCTACGCTTTCCTCCTCTCATGTACGGGTCGATGGACATCCATCCCTCGACCTTATTGGATGATTCCTCTTTCCTAAACAGTTGAGGGGCATAGCCATTAGACACTCCCCCCCCCACACTCTCACATAGCTACCTCTCGCATCCATACATTTTCATTTCTTCACATATCGACATTTTCATCATATATTATCACACCCTCGTTACCCGATGATGCACCCTAGTGCTTCGGTTCACACTGGACTATTGAGGGATTACCATTACACTAAACCCCACACACTACACTATAGACCTATACATTTACATTCCATCATCCTACATTATATATCCATAGCATACACTACACTAGTCATCATGTATATGAGCCTAGTTTTACATTCCATCCTCTCATTCTACATTTACGTTAGGTCATGTTGTATATGAGTCTAGCTTTATCTTTTACCATCACATATTCTACCTACACCTATCATCATATCTTCCACATCTATCATATACATATACATACATTTACATACATCCATACATACCCACATTACATTCATACACCTTACCTATCCTACACGCTACACTAGATTACATTACACATGGGTCTAGTTCCACCTATCATCATTCCATCCACCATTTTTATACATTACTATCATATTCATACATCTTACCTATTCTACATCTTACACTAGATTTCCTTATACTTGGGTCTAGTTTTACCTATCATCATTACACATTCTATTTCTATCTACACATTTATTACATTACATTCCATACCCCATCATTACACATTCATCATACATTTCTTATACCACACATTCACAAACCTTGGTCATTTATATTACTTTGTCTTCTGCATTACACTCACCACCCTATGACACTCTAGTTTCTCGGTCCATACTCATCATTCGAGGGTTTACCAATCAAATGGCCATTACACTCACCATGACACATTTATTTCCTCAACACATTCCTTTTCATCATTCATCAGTGGTATACACCTTAGTTAAATCATACACCACACTTATCATCTTGTAGTGGTATACACTTTAGGCTAAATCACCCCACTTTTATCATCTTCTAGTGGCATCATCTGGTATTATGATTATATCCTATCTATAGGTCCATGCACATCTTTCTATAAATCACCACCCTCATCCATCATCATAGTGATATACCTAAATCATCACTTCATCCATTATAGTCATGGTATATCATCAGCTATAGGATACACATTTCCATACATCACCATTTTCACCCATCACATTCTTAGGATAAATCATCAGTCGTGGTAGTGGTATATGCTTAGGCTATAGGGTCCACGTGCATCTTTCCATATGACCCATTCCCATTCATTCATTTTATAGTGATATATGCTTAGGGATAAATCATCACTCTTTCATCCCATCAATCATGGTATACGCTTAGGCTATAGGGTCCACGCACACCTCTCTACATGTTGCATTTCATCACCATTACACATACATACTCATCACAATGCGCTAGAAACAACTACACTACTCGACCATTTCCGATGATGCACTCTCATTTATGGTTCATTCTTGACTATTGAGGGGAAAACAAAATGAACCTCACTGCATACATTCCATCCACTGGGGGCACGTTGCTCCTATCATTCCATATTGCATTCCATTCCATCCATCCACAACATACTACATTGTCTTGGTAGCATTTACTCTTTACTTACTAGTGTTTTTGCATGCTCATTCTACTACACATGTTAGATTGCTTTCTTATATGTCATTATCATACACACATGTGCATGTTCATGCCTTTGTCTAGTGTGATCAGATACATGACTCTACATGCACGACATGGATGCTCACCTTCTACCCTTCCTATATATGGTCATTGGGGGCATCCACATTCATCCTATCCATCTAGGTGTTATTGTTTCATTTTGTACTTAGCATCTTTTACTACTTGCTTCTACATGCTTTGACATATTGGTTATCACTCTAACATGCTAATGGGTGTTCCATGTGCAACACTTTTTGTAGGACTACATGTTTCCATGACTACATGTTTGTTTTTACTTTGTCTGTTGTTTGCCATTATATGCGGGATTTTCCCTTTGCTTGTGTGCACACTTGAGTTTGTTTCAGCCATGATGGCCTTGTGTGTCTTGTGACATCGTGAGTGATGTCCCATGTTTGAAACCCACTTTTGTGTGGTTTCTTTTTTCTTGTGTGTTTACACTACTTTTCTTGGTAGTTTTTACATTGTCTACATATTTTACACTTGTCTTATTTGCATGCATGTGTTTTCGGACTAACACTTGTATTGGCTAGCCATCCCCTTTTTTGTGCCATGCCTTGGTATCTACCAAGTGTTTCCCTTTCCCCCTGTAGGGTAGATTTCTACAGTCAGAGTGTGGTTGGTCCTCTTTTGGGGCCGCATTCTCCTTCCAGGGTCATCATGTGCCCCCAAAGAGGGGGCATCATTGAGGGTTTTCTACTAACACAATGTATCTACACCAGGTTCACACACAATGAGTGAGTTCAGACTAGTCTACGAACTCCATACACAATGGCCTCAACAAGACATGGTGTCCTTTGGCAATTTATAAGAGTTATAGGCTTGGGGGTTACATTGGGTGTGCCTCTCTACACTTCTCATCTAGTGGCATCGGATCACCCAAAAACTAGGACAATACAGATATCTCTTCCAACATTTCAGCAAAAGTGGTTAAAGGTTGGAGGATACAACATGGTTCCTCCCTATACTTCTTCAACAGGGTGGCGTGAGATCACCTAAAAAACTCATGACACTACAAGATATCCTTCTACACCCTTTTTCTCGACATGGATCAGGTGCACATGTTCCATTTTTCCATTTACACTTTCTATTCTAGCGTATTTTACATTTACATATTTTACACAACATTTTTACATACATACATATTTGACTACTTGATCATTTTCTCCTTGCAGTCCATCCATATGAGAAACAAGTAGTCAAATTGGGGAAACAACAAAACAACAAAAAAACAACAACAACACACATACTACATGTATTTCCTTTACTAACCATGCAGGTACACTACACACAACAACAACTACACATGCATTCCACCTAGGTTCACTCTCATCACTTTTTATACACATTTTTCATCTTTAGAATCCATGCTCCTCCACATTTTTCTTTTTTTTCATTCCATGCTTGAGTCTAGTCCATCAACATGTCTTCTTCTACACTCTACATGGTTATCAGGTACACATCTCTATCTACTTTATGTTACCAAGATTTCACTCACCAACATAAAGTGGGGGAAAATGTAGACACAAATATTGCACATTAGACAATATTTAGCCTGGTCTTATACTACTATTTAGAAGGTTCTCAAGTGTACAAAGTACTAATTAATCCCACCTTTTGGCCACCTTTTTCTTATCTTTTATTTCATCTTTCCCCGTATATTTCCGATACCTATCAGCCCATTTCATGACCTTTTCGACATTCTAGCCTAAAATCAGGGCACCCCAGCCTATATTGGGGCACCCGAGGTGCCCTGGTCCCATTCTAGCACCCGGTCTATGCACAACCTCTTTTCGCTTCTTTTTGGGTCACTTCTAGTTGTTGGTCATCCTTATCTTCTTCTCGTTGGCCTTTTGGGATTAATTATGAAATTAAGCTTGAGAGCCCTATAAATATAAAGTTATAAGACCATAATGAGGGTCCTAGGTCATTACATCTTATCACTACTATCACTCCATCTAGGGTTGCATCCATTGCATCACTTACATCCACATAGTGCCATGCATTCAAGCTAGGAGATCTGCATCACACACACTTCATAGGGGGAGGGATTCCATTCTATTCCATGCACACATGCTACTTACATTTCTATAGCTACTATTGCTTCGCTACTTCACAAAGTGTGACTGACACAAGATCACCTAGGGCACGACACACACACACACACACCAAAACTACTACATACCGATTCGAAATGTAGTGCATCGCTCAATGATAAGACCACTAGTTTGGTGGTTGAGGTCAATCTGACCCATTCATATGCATCTTTCATTTTTCTAGGTTTGATACTTCTCCTTTCATTATGGGTCATTCTCTAGTTCATCCGAAAAATCCAAGTGATGACATGAAGTATTCAAAGACACTTAAGTGACTATACTAGATTGATTTGAGGATTTATAGTGTTTCAAGCACCCAGATTACAAACTAGGGCACCTGGGTGCCCTAATACACCCAGTGCACTGTGTGTCATCTCGATAGAGTCCGGATCTACCCTTTAGGGGGTCTGAGGGTTCATCTACACTTCCGGATTTTATTTCCAAATCTCGACACTTGCAACAATATTTTATTATCAGCTAAGCCATTTCCTTACCCTTCTCTTGCATATTAGGTTTTATTTCATTTAGAATAATTTATTCACATTTATTTCATACTACTTTAGTTCATTTACAACGTTTTAATCCTCCTAACTAGATTAATATTGGATCTTTTACAGAAATGGGGTGGAGTGGAAGGGCTGTTAGCTTCTCTTTACCTATGAAGAAGGAACACTTCTTACATTTCCTAATCCATGCATAACAGTCATTAAAGAGGTTAGGCCAATAGTACCCCACCTTCATAATTCTAAGATCTGTCACCCTTGGGGGAAAATGGCCACATGTTTCTCCATCATGAAACTCATGTAATACCTTTTCTATCGATATGTTTTGATGCATCTTAGGAGGATACCATTCACATCCCTTTTGAACAAAAAACCATCAACTAATGCAAATGGAATACAATGAAACCTGAAATACCTTCTTTTGGCCTTACTCAATCCTTGAGGACATTGACTGTTTGAAGGAAGTGGACTATATCCTGAGTCCAACAAGGATCGGGTGAGGCATTGGCTAATTGCTCTTGATCATCTTGTAACACCAAAACAATTCCTTCTTCACCCCTCGACTCAAAGCATGTTGATTTGAAGACAAATGCTCATAGAGACCCTTACCCCTAACCAACTTAGTTACCTTAATATCAATTTCATACTAATGACCTTGGTTATCCAACCATCTCTTTTCTCAAGGTCCTTGTTTAAAAGAAATTCTTTTACACTAACATGTGTAACTAGTAGATGGATTATGTTATTTAACACTAGATGCCTAAATTTATTTAAACTCCTTATTACAGCAAGGACATGTTTCTCAATAAAATAATACCTCACCTCATAATCCTCCAAGATCTAATGAAGAAGGCAATCGGTTGCTCGGATTCCTCCTTTTTCGCGCACCGAGATTACAGAGATGGTGTCTGAACCACCAAAGGCATAGAGAATGAAGTCTTTGGAGAAGTCCAGATTGATGAGAGTTAGAGCTTGAGATATGGCATGCTTGATAGCTTTGAAACTCTCCTTGCCTCTATTGTCCAATTAAATGCCATACTCTTCTTCAACATCATGGTTATTGGCATAACAAGAGTAGCAAAATCAGGAACAAACCTTAAAAAAATGATTCTCCCCAAAAAGATTTGGAGGGCCTTCTTGTGACTCAAAGAATGATAATTCTCAAATAACTTTGACTCTTTCTGGAACAATTTTTAGTCCCTCCTTAGACACCATGTAGCCTAAGAGCTTACCTTCATGAGCTAGGAATATACACTTCTTTGGATTTAGAGACACTCCAAATCTCCTGCATCTTTGGAACACTTTCCTGAGGTGATGGAGGTGGCTTGCTTTGCATTCTTGGAAAATATAGTAATGTCATCTAAGTACACAAGAACTATCTTATTTATCAACCCTTGAACTCCATGTCTATAGCCCTATCGAATGTTGGCCCGACGTTTAACAACCCGAATGGCATTTTCCTATAAGTGTATGTTCCCCATTTGGTGGTGAAGGATGTCTTGAATTGATCTTCCTCTTTCACCATAATTTGGTTATAGCCTAAGTAGCCATCTAGGAGGGAGAACCTTTCCAAACCAGCTACCACTTGCAAGATTTTCTCTATGAAAGGAAAGAATAATAGTGGTCTTTGAGTGAATCCATGTTCGAGTCTCGGAAGTCCACACACAATCTAATTTCTCTATTTCTTTTCTTGACCGGTACAAATTACAAGAACCCATGAAGAGTGTTTGAATGAAATAATGATATGTCTCTATAAGATTGTTCAATTCCTTCATCATGAGAGCTCAATATGAGAGTTCACTAGCCTTTGATTTCACCCGATGGGCTTAGATTTTGGATCTAATTCAATAATATGTTATGTCAATCTTGGATCAAAGCCTCTCAAATCTTCATAACTCCAAGCAAAGATATCCAAAATTCTTGACAAAGTTTAATGAAATCATATTTTTCTTGATGAGTACTTACTTTTCCAATTTGGAGCACCTTGCCTTCACCCACTGAAATGGACTTTGAATCTTCTCCTTTGACCGTGATGTTTTATTTCTCTTTTCGGAATTGATCATTGGGATTGAAGATTGATTCAAGAGTCACTAGACCTTTTGGCAACTTATTTGTTCTCAGCTAGACTACTTGATCACCATATTGTTGCTCCAATTTATCTTGATTCTTTGAAGAGAACTCAACCTCTTCTCGAAGGAAGTTGACAATTTGTTGGTCATTCTCAAAGACTTTCCAGCTTGTGACATTATCAAGTACAATAGGTCTCACCACCATTTTGATATGAGGCTGAATTTTGCTTCTCCCAATATCCTCAACCACATCAAACCTTGCTCCAATTGCAGTAAGTCTGTTAGCAACCTCATTCTCTTTTCTAGGAATGGCCTGGATATTAAAGGCATCAAAATCCTCTAAGAGGTCCCATACCCTATGCTTATATGCCTTGAGAAGATAATTTTTTGTTGTATGGGAACTTATAACTTGGTTCACTATTAGTTCATTGTCCCAAAAACTTGCAGATTTTTATGCTCCTTTTCCTTGCCCATTGTAGTCCATGGATGAGTGATTCATACTCTGCTGCATTATTTGAATAGTTGAACTAAAATATGAAAGTAGAGTAGTATTTGATACCTTTTGGGGACACAATCATCACTCCTCCTACACCTTATCTTCTCCTTGAACCGTCGAAGAATAATTTCCAAAATTCATTGTCATCTTCATCATCCGGTTTGGTGATGTTAGAAGAGGTGGATTTTCTTCATGTAGACAATAGATGCCTAGTTCAACTTCTTCCATCTCCTTGTATGGATCATAGCCATGCCTCTTGTGAGCCCACTCATCAAGTGTCAAATTCGGGATGCCTCCAACCTTGGTATCGCTTTACGAGTGCTTGGGCAATCTTCTTGATCAAAAGTTGAGCAATTGGCATTGATTGGACTTGGCATGTAAGGCTCAATGTGATAATTGACAATTGGATCTAGATCAGATTGTAGCTTTAGCTCCATACCTTGTCTTGAAAAGCATGTGGGACTAATCATCGATAGGTACCGCCAATTTTAGCTATGAAATCCCTAGACAAACATAGGGTAAAAGTGGAGGAAAATAAATCGATACATCCTACTGAACTATGACATTAGGACATGTATGCAATGTGAAGTTTAAACTATTTATGACCACAAAGATTCCCACTACTATCCTCTTGTACCACTCCTTTAGAAATAAGCTCATACATGAGACCATGTTAATCTACAATTTGTTTAGGCATCACCGAGTTGCTTTAGCTCCTTAATAGATCATGAAGTTGTGTACAAGATTATCCCCAATAATCAAGGATACATAAAATGGTGGAGGCTTCATATTTATACTTGGTTGACCCTCCTTTTGTTGTACTACATTAGTGAGGACCTTCTCTTGATCCTTGGGTGACTCATTTGAGATGGGCAAGTTAGCTATGACTACTTGCAAAAGATCCCTTTGGCCTAGAATTACCAATGATTCCCACATAGAGATACTCACATTTATTTTCTTCATGTGGTCAATGATGTTGAAAGGAGGTGGGTTGTCCTTTTTGTTGCCCTTTGCTTGCACTACCTTCTCTCTTGCACATGAGATGCTATGATAGGTACTCTAGGCTGATTTTGTGAACCTTGGGACTGGATTTGAGCTACCAACTCCTTAGGGTGTGATAGAAGGTTGAGCAGTACCTGCATTTGATGATTTTCCTCCCTCTATATTTCTTTTCTTAGACCTTGTGTTGGCTGTTACCCCTGAAGAAGGAGGTTGATTTATGCCAGTTGAAATCCTATATCTCGCAAGTTTATTAGTGAAGTATCATTCTAGGGTGCCTTTTGAGTGCTTGTTTGCTATTGATTTTCTTCTTCATTTGTTTCTTGAGACACACCAACAATTTTTACCATCAAGGCCTAGTTTAACATACCATTGAAACATGCTTCCATTATGGGGTTGACATGCAAGGAAAACACCATTCATATTCATGTGCAAGATTATTCTGAATTGGAACCAAGGCTTTGGATGTTGAAGGTGTATTAGGATTGTATGGTTAAAATGGTTTAGCAATGGGGTTGTCCTTGATTTTTGTTTGTAGTTTGAATAGGAGGTCTATTAGATTGATATAGAGGTCTATTTAGTTGAGCTTAAGGTGATAAGGTCTAAAATTTTGGGCTTCTTTGCCTTTTGAGGGTTATCAAATCATTCCTAGGTTATGTAATTGCTTCATGACCTCTTAGAGTTCAGTTGAGGTACTAGAAGAAGAGGTGGAAACCTCATTGGAACTCTGATTTCTAGGGGCAAGAATAGGGCTAATATAGGAGTTTTTTATTATATTGGGTAAAAAATAGGGATCGGCTCCCAGAGGCTAGTACATAAAGATAACATCGTGAAAGCTCAAAGTTTAAAACAAAAAAGGAACATGACCAAAAAGAGTTAAACAAGCTTAAATCCAAAACAACAAGGTCCAAAAACCAACCAACAAAAGATATAGAAGCTATAAAATTAAACCAAAAAAACAGAGACAATTCACCTAAAGACCTCTAAAAGTTCAGGGTCAACACCATTAATTTTCCTTTTTATTTTTGGAGGGTTTGGCCTCCAGGTATATATCTCCTTGTTGTACTCAATCTACAACTTCTTCTGGGGTGGCTCGACCTCTTCTTCTCCCATAACATCCTCCTTAGTCTCGTCCTCATCCTCCTCTTCTTCATTATAACTGGTAACACTGGAATACTTTCTTTCTGTTGTTCCTCTTCCACCGCTTCAAACCAACCCTCATATCCCAAACAAGTTTATCCAGACCATTGATGTCCCCCCTAATATTATTTGGGCAATGCTTATATAAGAGTTTGACTAAAACTAGGATTCCCCATTTCTAGATAAATTGGTGTTGGTGGCATAGGTGCAAGTTTATCGACTTGAATAAGGTAATTCTCACCGTAATGGCTATGACATAAGCTCTTGGTTAGGTTATCCCTCCCATAGATTGTATCATAACATATATATCATAATTTAGAGCGTTAAAAAATAGAGAAATGCACTTTCAACCGTTGGTCTTATGTAACTAGAATCATGTCCCACATCCTTTGAAATCTGAAATCGAAGTCAACCATCTATTCATTTGGTGCTCTCTTAATTGTGGTTAGATGTTTCAATAAAGACAAGTTATCTAACCTTTCTCCAAACTATCCAAAAAGAGATGTGCACAATTGGTTCCAATTCGAATTGATCTTGCTGCTAAGTTTATGAAACATTGCAAGTTTTTTCCTTTGAAAGAAGAAGCTAACAACTTCACTACCACATCCATCTCAACAACCTCATGTATGGCATAAACATTTGCAATTTCTTAAATGTGATCAATTAGAGTTGTGTGATTCTCTCCAAGTAAAATATGGGATATTTTTAATGCTTCCATTGGAATTGGATTTTGTGCATTGAGATTGAGTGGACTACTACCCAGTGAAATTGACAAATGGATTTGGTGGTTGTTGAGTAACCATTCTAATTAGTCTAAGAACTCTAGTTGATTGAAGAAATGGCCTACCAGGTGGAGGCATTGAGAGATTCTTATTTGGTGGAGATGGAGATCTCTGAACTTGTCTTCCTCTTCTTCCTTTTATTGGAGATAGCTACAGATATTCAAATATCCCTTCTTCTCTTATTCTTGATCTTATTTGGATCCTTTTCATGAACTTGAACCACTAGTACTGCTGAAACCAATTGATTTTCTTATTAGATTCACCAAATGTGTTGCTGTAGAGCCTCGAAAGGTTGAAATCTCATCAAGACACATGCCCGATCTTGATAAAATGGAAGTATTGACTTCTTTGTCCCACTGGGCATGCCAAAACTATTAGTGCAAAATTACAACACCCTCGAATGCTTACAAGTGAGTTGTTTGGGCATCGGTGTAATTTGCTAACATGGGATTGTCTCAAGGTGTGGGACCCTTGCAAATGAGACAAACCTCTAGAGAAGGTTAGTTCCTCTACTTATTCCTAATGGAAAAACTGCTCCTCGAAAAGGAATTGCAACTATTCTAACACTAACCTAGATTTCCAAGGGACTAGGGAAGAGAGAGATGCATAAAATCAAATTCCTAAACTAAGGAGATGATAACACCAAGAACAAGGGGGTGGAGATATTCTAAGTGAGTGAAAATTGGAACGAACATGGTGGGAAAGGGCAGACAAAAGTGCCATAGTCCAAAACAACATTTACATCTCCATCTTCATGGGGCACAACAAATTTAGGTCCTGTAAAGAAACAAAAATATACATAATATACCTGTAAAAATAATGGAAGAAAGAAATGCAATACAATGAACTCAAGTTAGGACAAGAAAAGCCACAAAACACCAATTTTATTGCTTAAAATGATGTACAATCGATTACAATATAGGCACAAGGCAAGAATCTTTTACAAAATGCCCAAATTCGAGGCCTGTAACTCACAACAACTTTGGAACAATTTTGATAGAGTTCCTTTACATTACAAAATGTCTCCCCTCAAAATGAGGAAAATTTTACAATATATAGATGAAGATCCTCAAAATTGCCTCACTAAGAAAAATTTCATTAAAAAGGTATGGGAGCCATACAAATTCGATACTTTGCTTGTAGCACGGGCGATCACTTGACGCCATACCTCATTAAACTGGGAGTTGAACAAACTTTGTACTGCTTTCATTAATGCCTGGTTTGTTCCTACATTCAACCGACTGCATGTATTTTTTACTCCAAGATGGTAGCATTTTATTTCTAGTGCCGACCGGTAGCATTCCTTATCTTGTTCTCATGTTGTCAACCGGTTGCATTTATGTAATCGTCGGTAGCATGTTTTCCCTGCTATCAAGCACCTTGCTTCATCATGGAGCGAACACTTCCTTTTTCTTACCGTTCGGTAGCACAAAATTTGTTATTAACCAGTAACATCTGTTCAAATGCTCTCAACACCCTTATTGTTTCCCGACTCCATCTCCATCGCCACCTTGTGCAACCGGATGGTAACACCAAAAATACTATTTGACAGTTGCATTTAAAATTACAATGGCGACCACTTGATTTGTGACCCTTCACAACTATTTTTTACTATCAATCCCCTAGTTAATGATCGGTAGTGCCAAACATGCTATCAGTTGGTAGTATCCGTACATGTTACCAGCTGAGATAGCATTTTGAGTGCGTCGACCAGCAAAGCATCTAAGGATGCTACCGATGCTTTATGTCGCTTCCTCACGTGACCTACCTAATTCTACTTCCAACCGTTAGTATTAAAAATTGTTACCAACCGACAACATATGTTGATGTTATCGATGGGCATCAAAATTGTAATCTACACAACTCGTCGAGCTCTTTAAAAAAACTCTCCCTCTGCCGACCTAACATGCGAGTTACCCTGCAACTACAAAACATTACACCCATCAACCTGCCAATGCCCAAACCTATTAAGTTGTCCATTTTCAAAGGTGCAAAAATATATAATTAAATGTGTGGAGGTTATCTTGTGGATCACCATGCCCATTAAAGATGGGAAGCTTGGGGGTGAAAAAATCTAGGAGGAAGTGAATAAACAAAGATGGCAGTTGTAATTGACGAATTTGTGATTGGAGGTCCTGATAGAGGGAGGCTAAGTCTTGAGTGCCAACGGAGGAAACTTTTCATGTGTGAGAAACAAGAGGTGGCGTGAAGTGATTGGTGGGAGTAGTGACAGAAACAAGGATGGTAGAAATAGGTAGAAGAGTAGAAGTAAGTGGTTAAGCAACAATGGAAGTGGAGATGGTGCGAAGCGAGTAAGCTCCATCGAATTGGTAGCTTCCTCACGAGTAACATGTAGAACAAGTCTAGATCTTGGGGATGCTCAACGATATTATCATTAAGGGCTTTAAGATGATCCTTAGTAAAGTTCCCATAAGAGTGAGCCATGGTAAGAGAAAGATGATATCCATAAATGAAAGTTGGAGCCGAAGGTCGGGTTCACCAAAATGATTATGCTAAAATGTAATATCTTAGCCTAATCTAAATGCTATAGGAGTAGTAAATAAATGAATAAATGCGATACCAAAAGTAACCCAAACAACTAAGCTATGAAAATATGAAACCCTAATGTGCAAAAAGGGTTAGAAGAACCTTAGTTGATTTGTGGAGGTCGTAGGACTATGTCAGAGGAGACCGGTTGAATGGGAATGGGATACCATCGCACAAGAGCTTGAGAAGATGTAGATCTAAGCCGTCCGGCTAGATTGGGGCATCTAGAGAAGGATGGGGGCACTTAGGGCACCATAGTCCGAGATATGGGCACCCTGCTCTGCAGAAAAGATTTGTAAACCTCCTCGAGGTGTTGTTAAGGTGTTCATTCGTGTTCACCTTTGATCACATGTATGTCGTTGTATGATCACTAATGTCGTTGTAGACCTGTAATAAAGAAATCACCTACAAAACCCAAAGTAAAACATCAAAATCCTTAAAAAAAGATGCATATGAAGGGGTCAGATTATCCTCAGCCACCACAATGGTGGACTTATAACCGAGTGTTGCATTACATTTCGAGATCCAATGTAGTTACTCATGTGTGCGTGGAATTGTGCCCTAGGTTACTCTTGTGTGTGTTGCACTTGAAGTAGTGAACAAGTAGCTAGATGTAGAATGTAAATAATGTGGGCATGGAATATAATAAACTCCCTCATGTGAAAGTGTGATGTAGATGAACTAGCCTTTGTCCCTTGTTATGGATTTGGATGGATGAAAATGGAGCAATAAAAGCCTTGATGGATGCAACCTTAGGTGGTGATAGTTAATACTTAGTATTTGGTCCCTTATTATGATCACATAACTTTATATTTATATGATTCCTTCGCTTGAATTTCATAATTAACCCCAAAAATGTCGGCTACCAAAAAGATAAGATGCTCAAACAACTAGAAAGGACCCAAAAAGTGAGAGTAAAGTGTAAATAGGATAGGAGCACCTAAAGGGGATGAGGGCATCTGGCGCTAACATCCTGGCTTGGCGCTCCAGTCTAGAAAAGGTAAAACGAAAGTATGAAAAGATAGATTGGGCCAATAAAGGTACAAGATTGAAAGTAACAACAAAAAGTAACAAAATATGGCCAAATACATGGGTTAATTATTACTTTTCATACTTAGGAACCATATGAATAGTATTATGTGATTGAGACTAGATAATTACCCAAAGTGCGTGATTTTGTGTCTACTGAGATACTTGTGTAAGGAATACATGTTTGATTATGTATATTTGAATCATTCATGATGAGTAGGGTTTGTAAATGGTTGTATTCAAGTATATAATGAAGGTAAAAACTTTATAAAAGCTTTGATGAAAGAAAAAGTGGAGGTATCGACAAAAGGACAAGTCATATGGGTAAGTGTATTCGATTTGTGTGCACGAGGTAAGTTTGAATATCTACCTTTGTTGATATGAAGATTACTTGATGAGTCATTGATTAGACTATGGAGTAAGGGTGTGTGAATTAAGATTGATAATTAAGCATTTAGATTGGTTGAAATATCCAAATAATTAAAGAAACCCTAGAGTCTAAGTAGGAAAAGTAACCTAGGTAGCTGTTGTCGTAGTCCAGGTTATGTTGGAGAACAGAACTATGAGATTCATAAATGGTGTGGTGTTAAGGTAAAAACATTTGAACCTATTGCAATGATCTTATCGGTGGAGTTAGGGTGTATTTTACAATTACATGAAGTGACGATACTCAGCAAAGAGGTTCTAACACCAAAACTTGTATTTGTAGGCCTAAATTGTGTGTGTCAATATTGAGGGCGAGAAGTAGCAAATCCTTGAGTATTTAGTCTTATTCCCTTTTTAGAGACTGAAGCAATGTTGAGAAGTTGGAAAGTATAATACAAGAGGGAAGATATTACGAGAACAAGGTTTAAGCTTGGAATTATTAATGGTCAATCAAGAGGGAAATAAGAAATATTGTCCTATTTATTTTGCACTATCAAAACAAGATGGAGAATCTATTGTCTGGAATTGAGTTAGAAGGAAATTAGTGACCTAAGGCATTGGGTAATGACATGGAAGGGTGTTAACACCTCGAATGAGGATAAAATAGCATAAGGAAACCATCAAACTCAAAGAAATAAGATTGTCTTTGTACATCTGTGTAAAGTCCTACTGAGGAACTTGAAGAGCATTAGAGAGTCGATAGGAAGAATCTTGAGGAGATAAGCATGTGGGTACATTATAAATAGCTTGGGAAAAGGGTATTGGTGTGATTTGAAGTTATCGGAAGAGTTGGAGACCTTAGAAAGAGCCTTAAACAAAGATAATTCAAAATTATCCTGTAAGTACGGTCATAAGACCTAGTAATGTACATTAGGAGTTTGAAGAAAGAAGTACTTGGGAAATGACAAAGGATGACTTGCATGGTGGGTAAGGAATGCTAAAATATAGTGTTAGAGGGGATGAGATAGGTAGTAATCAATTCTAACCAAAGAAGAAATCAAAATAGGGTAATTATGATATTGTAAGCTTGGAACAAGTGAGGAGCTTGAGAATCAAAGCTAGAAAATGATATGGAAGGTGATAAGAGGGTATGTGGATGGTGAGAAGACATTGAGAAAGTCATAAATAGTGGTTTGAAGTGTTCATAAGATTGTAAAATAAAGAAAGAATCAAAACTCTAGATTTTGCTACCAAACCCTAACATAGACCTCCAGTGGAGTAAAGAAAAGAAGAAAGTTGGTGTTGGATGAAGAGTACAAGGAGTTGGAGCATGAAATTTACATCAAAGCACAAGCTCGATAATGGGTATATGAAAATCTAACCCTATTTTCTTGGTTGTGTGTAGATTATCTCAGACACATAGGTTTGTGTTTAGGAGGGCTAATTAAAAGGGCTACTAAAGCGACATTTTATAATAACTTTTGATTGGAAGAGAGTTACTCCATGAAACTTGGTATGCACCTAAATGAGCCAAATGGGTAGTTGAAAAGTTTACGGTCAAGCTTAACTCCTTGGAATGTGTCTTTTTCATCATTTTTGTGATTTTGGAGGGCTACAAGGATTTTACTAGGTCTACAAAGCAAGTTCTGAAAATGGTAGAATCAAACTTTGTGAAGTGTATGGACATGAACTTACTAAAGTGTATTTAAACATCTTTAAAGTGATTTTGGGTTTGGTTCAACGATTTCATGCATTGTAGTGCTTTTGAGAAATTTGGCTACTTAGGCAAGGTGATAGTTCTTTGGTTAAACGTGATTGTTTAAGGAGAATTTGAATCTTCTAATGACAAGTTATTAGAGTGGATGATTGTATACATGGATATGTATCATTTGGTATTAGAGAAGGAATATAAAGAAATTTTAACTTTCTATTTGGAGGTAAAATTGCATTTGTTAAGAAGCATTTGTATATAGGTGTTTTGTGAATTTGGATGAGTTGATTGAAGTTGTTTGAATTGATAAGTTACCTTTTGTGAGAGTGTTAAATGTGAAGTAATAGGTTGCTCCTTGAGAAAAGTGAAAAAGAAAGTAGAAAAAGAGATATGGAAGAAAACAAGAAGTCAAAAGACTAGGTGTGAAATAAAACCTAGGTGAGGCTTGGAAACAAGGTGAAACAAACTTGTTTAAGAAAATGGATGAAGATAAAGTGAAGTAAATAAAAAATTGCTTGGGTGCATAAGAAATTAAGGGAAAGAGAAAGAGATGAATGAGAGAAAAAGAAAAGAAGAGAAAAAGAGAGAGCAAGAGGAAAAGAGAAGAGTGTGGATGGAGCGAGATAAGAAAATTGAGAGAAGATATGGAACAACTAGAAATGATGATGAAAAGAGCATAAGCAATGTAAAAACATGGTATGGAAATAGTGTTGAAAAAGGTGGTTAAGTGGACCATAAGGTCACTCATGGAGAAAAGAAGAAAAATGTAGCTGAGAACAAGGTTGAGAGAAGAGGAAAGAAAGCTAAAGATGATGGATAAGAAGGAAAACAAGCAAGAGGAAGAAGAAATCAGAGAAATAGTGAAAGAAGAATTTATTGTTGAAAAAGAAATTGAGAGAGAATGTGAGAAATCTAATTTTCGGTTTGTATATGTAAGCCAAGAGAAGTTAGAAAGCAGAGTTACTAACACTTGAATGTGCTTTGCATGGTGAAGAAGTGAAGAATAATGAAGAGAAAGTTGTGAAGGTGGATGAGAAGACTGGAAATGACGAAAAAGCAAATGAAGAGACTTAAAAGTCTCACTATTTTTCATCTAAGGTTTGTCTACTTGTGAATGTGCGGAGTTTGATTAAAGAAGAGATAAATTTCATTCAAGAAACAACTCTAGAAAGAGCTCAAATGAAGAGGCAAAGGCAAGAAATCCTCATTTTCGAGGACCAAGCTATGAAGAAGAAGATGAAGAAGAATGAAGACCAAAAGAAACTTGTTTCTAATGAAGATGGAAAGAATGAAGCAATGAAGAGAATGAATTTACAAGTGAAACACAATTAGAAGAGAAAAAGAAAGAGTCCTTCTATGTATATAGTTCAATTCTCTCCACATGGGGAGTATGATGCAGGAGCATCATTGTAAATAGATCAATTTTTGCTTTTTCGTAGTTGATTAGGTGTTGTGGGGTCCATTTGGGTCCTAAAGCGTTGTTATTTGTGGTTATCAAAATTTTTAGGGAAATCACAAGCATCTTCCTTCAAAGATGGCTTGGGCTTCGACAATCCACAAATCACAGGTCTTTCATTGCCCGAGATCTACTATTGACATTGGAGGTTCTAAACGCCAGGGGTCTTACTTTCACGACCATCTCCAAATTTTGCTCCTTCATGGACCTCCACATTTCACCTCCCTTCTCCTTCTACTGCTACTTTAAGATGATTCAGAGACCCTACATTCAAATAAAAAAACATAAGAAGCACACCTCCATTCACTCCAACAGTTCCCAGGTAACAACACAAAGATGACTCATCCTCCTCTCTAAGTCCTTCCACATTTTTCCAAGCAAACCTTTCTTCCCACTATTCATGCAATGCCGTAATCTTGTGTTACTCAAATACGTGCTACACCACCGACTGCTGCTATATATTTCTTGGTTCTCTAGGTTTGGACATGTACAATCTCAACTTCTTTATTTCCTTTGTTTCAGCTAAGCCTTGCATATTGATAAATATATAGTTGCCAATATACATACATAATACTAGCATATTGTTTTTGTTTTATTTCTTCCCTACTATTATATTTGCCAATGATTTTATTTTTTATCTTTTCCTTCTTTTCCTTCTTTTCATTTCCATAATTTGATTAAAATCCGTCAATAAAGCCGTCAAGTTAGTATAACATAAAAATTTGTAGTCTTTAATGTCTATTAAAAAATATAACCAAGAGGCAAACCTATTTTATTCAACCAAGAAACGAAGAGATATATTTGTTGAAGTAGGTAACCCTCAAGAATCATCATCTTATTTCAGTTCTTTGCCGCTACATCGATTCTTCAGATGCATTTTCTCCACATTTCTGTTCATTTGCCCATTGTAAACTTCAGAGCTCTTCTTTGAGTAAAGATTTGCCCTTTTGAAGTCTTGGTATGTCTGTGAAAGAAAATCTGGTGTTCAATATTGAAGTCAGAGACAGACATTGAGGTGTCAACAAGTTTCTTGAAGATGACCCAGAAAAAAATCTTTTGACAAAGGATCAAATGTTTTCGTACAAAATACCTGCTGTGTTGATTGAAATGGTCGACTGTTTATTATTTATTGTAATTAGAGAGAGAAATGAATTCAGGTTATGTGAATAATTACTTGTTTGGAATTTCCTTTATCTTTATTGTTTGTGTTTTGCAGCCAATATAGTTCCAGCTGACCTGTCATGTGATTAAATCAATTAGATACCCCTTTTACAAGGAAAAAATGATCGCCGCAGTTTGTTGGGTTCCTAAGGGTATTGCGAAGCCTCTACCAGATTCTGCTGAGCCTCCTTCTCAGGAGGAAATCCAGGAGTTATTGAAGTTGCCAGCTCAAAGTGACAGGTTGGATGACTTTTTTTATTGCATAGAATTCTGATCCTGTTTATACATTTCTTTTTGAAGTTTGATAATAATTTGAAGGAAATGGGTTGTTCAATCTGTTTAAGTAAGACTGCTATGCTAGAACATAAGCACATACTAATAATTACTCATAACATGAAATAGGATAGAAACTGCAACTTTATTCATGCATCAAAGTAGTGTACAATCTGTGAGAGCTCCCCTACCCCACCAAAATTAGTCTGCATATAGTTGGGGATGACCTACAACCGTCTTGGTGCTGACCATTGCTAACAAACACATGTAACTAAGTACACTACCTTACGGACTCATGTATTACTGATGAAATCTGACACAAAATTGTCAGTTTCATCCAGTAAGCAAAACCTTGACAAGAATGCCTTTCATCTCTGACATAATTTTCAAAATAAGTATAGATTGATACTGAAGGATAATTGACAAACACTATGCCATATCCTTTTTTTTTTAAATTTTGAAATGGTGCTTCATATATTCACATAAAAAATATTTACAACCAAAAGAGCTCTGCAAAAAAAGAGAAAAACTGTACAGCGGAGATATACAATGAAGATTACATTCTCTTCCTTAAAGCAATAAAGACAGATAAAATCAGAATAGGCCCCAAGCTCAACAAATATCCTTTAGCAAACAGCTGCACTTGTCTCTCACCTTTCCACATGTGACAGAAATCAGACAGAGCTAACCTTGTTCACAAAAACATACTAGTGCTGGAGTTTCCAGAGAATTAACAATTCTGAAACTTGCAAGCAATGCCAAATACCTCTAAGAGTGTCCCGAATAATAGATCTGGAGTTTCCAAATAGGTCTGCTCACCAGTGAATACTCCCCTGAAGAATGGTTGCTAGCTTGGACCTAATAAGCTTCCAACAAGATCTGGCAAAGGTGCAGTCCCAGAAGAGGTGCCCATTTCCAGTCTGTGGCAAAAAGGGCAAAGACCATCAGAGAGGCCACTCTGAGTAGATGAGACTTGGAGGGAAGCCCCTGATAGATCACCAACCAAGTGAAAACCCGTAGCTTGTAGGAAACCCTTACCGACCACATGCCGTGCATCGAGTTCGATGAACTCACAAAGCTTTAGCATCAGAAGACACCCATCTAGCCTTAAGAACATGATCAAGAGCATTGTGCTGATGAAGAATGGAGTAGAGATGACAGGTGTCATATTGAGCTAAGAGGTGACCATAGCTCCACCTCCAATCTTGCCAAATGGGCCCACTCATATCAATATTCATCTTAAACTAATCCTCGAGTGGAATGAGGTTTGGGATCTCCAATATAGTGGGCCGATCAGCTGAGGAAAGGGCAAACTCAGGGGCTAAGAAACACCAGTCCTTCCAAGAACAGGAATCGACAACCCACAAGTTCCTCTAAAAGAAAATCCTCTTTACTTTGAGAGACGATTCTACAATGGCAACCAGGAATGTAATGGAGCGAGTAGTTCACTTTTTATTTTTTACATTAAATGTGACATCCATTTGACCGTCATTGATTTTTTTTTCTTTTTACTTGGGGAAGTCGATCAACAAAAAATAATATCTAGGCCATATGTTAGAGTTTAGGGCCAAATTATTTTGAGACCAACACAATGGTGTAGCTAGATTGATGCCATTTATTACCACTCAATGGGAAATTGGTACAACGTAATGTAGTTATTAGTGAATGTAATATGTGGAAAATGCAACACAAGAACCTTCAAATTAATATCTCTGTGTATTTCAGATAGATGTATTTAAGATATTTGTACTAGTCTTACTTAAATTTGAGCCTGAAAACAGGGGAGTTCAGCCAAACAGGTGCCTTGAATCTTCTAACACCAAATAGGCCTTTTGGCCAAATCACCCTACATGACTACCCAACATTCTCCACATGATCAAACTAGCAACTTTTCTTGAGGAAGTCTGAATACTGTTGAGAATGAAAGAACCCGTGATCTGAAAATTTTGAGGACTAGAAATAATGTCGCATACCCAAAAGAGCACTTGACCTTTTGCTAGGCTCCCCCAACTTGGCTCCTTTGACCCTGTATACTCGTCAGACAACATTATTAGATCCCTCACAGTGATCGATAATGGCTCAGATGATTCCTCCACTTCATGCACAGATAGGGACATTCGATGAGTTTTGCCTCCAGTCTTCATTGATGCATGCTCTTGGGGTTTTTGTTTGCCCTCATTGCTATTTGTATTGGTTTCTTTGCCACTTGTGGTAGTGGCACGCTGCTCTATTTTGTCTTTTGTACTTTATTTCTTTGGTTTCGTATCTAGGATTCTCTCTTCCTAGAACTTTCTATTGTTAATGGTTGTACCCTTTAGTCCCATTGACGTACTTTTGGTCATTTATGGACGCTAATATAATTTCTTTCTTTCTTGAATGTTGTACGATGCTTAATTTGTGTCTCATTAAATTTTGCTAAGGAGAAGAGCCCTCCAAACAACAAAACATTTGTTTGGCAGCAAGAATATGCCAAGTGCCACATCAATCAACCCAAGACTGCCCTCATCCTTGGGCATAATACAAATTCCCATGGAACCAGAGGAGGCCTTGAGCTCCACCATATTTGGCCCATAAATAGGACCTCGAAACTTGCTCAAGTTGACAAAATGAGTCTTGGAGGGCAGTCAACAAGAAACATAATAAATATGGGAGGCTTGAAGAATTTTGCTTAACATAGTCAACTTTATCGCAAATTGGAGATCCTTATTTTGCCAGAGGAGAAGCTTACGCTACAAACGCTGAAGAATCCAATCTCCCATCGCTACATGCGAGAGACCCACCCCAAAAGGAATGCCAAGATATCTCACAATATCCCTTAGATGAACAAAAGACCACTTAGTCGGAATCCAATCTGGAGGATTGTCTAGACCAATCAGCCAGAAATCAGTTTTGTGATTATTGGCAATAGCTCTAGATGCCGCACAAAAAATCGCCAAGCAATCCCCGACACCTTCAATCGAGTCTTAGTTTGCTTGAACCGAAAGAATTGAGTCATCAACAAAGTGGTTATTGAACATCTCTGAACCATTAGGCATAGTCACACCTCTAATCCTATTTTGAATACAAGCAACTTCCAACAAATAGCCAAACGGGTTGTTAGTACATAAAAGTAGGGTGTGATGGGGCAACCTTGATTAATAGACCAGTGAAGAACAATGTGGGGTGAGAGGGTATTATTGATTGAAGCAAAGCAAATGAGGCACAAGATAAAAGAGTGTTTACCATCCCACAAAGCGGGCCAAATCCTAGGCAAGTCAACATTTTGGTAATGAAGGACCAATCAATCCAATCATAAGCTTTGTCAAAGTCAATTTTTAGGAAGAAAGCTTGCTGTCTAGTCTCCTTGCCCAACCCATAGCCTCTTGAGCAGAGAAAATTGTGTCCTAAATAAAATGCCCTTGAATAAAGGCAATTCACTCCTTTTGAACAATCCTACTAGCTATGCCCCTCACCCTAAGCGCAATTGCCTTAGCAAGAATATTGTAGGCAACACTCAACAAATCGATTAGATGCTAGCCCCCTATATAATTCCTAGCCACAAAATTGGGGACCAACTTGATCAATCCTTGATTAAAGAACTCATGCAAGAACATGTAGAAAAGACTTTTCAACCAAACAACTATAAGTCATCTCCAATTGTATCTCACATCTCCTTATAGAACTCACATGGTAAACCAACAATTCCAGGGATTTCCTATTTTCCATCAAGAGAGGGTAGTAGACAATTCTTCTTTGGAAAATCACTATCCAACTTGGTGTGGTCACTAAAAATACTTTATGAGGGACCACCTAGTAGTAAGAGTTCTAGGCAGCCGACAATCGCGTTTGATGCAGAATAGGGAGAAAAGATGTTTTGAAAGTGAAGCCTGAACATATCTCTAATCTCTTAGAATTCTCTTCCATCGATCCATTGAGTCGCAACCCAAGGATCCCCCCAAAGAGTTTTTTTTAAGTGGTGAAAAAGAGCTTGGCCCCTCATCTCCCTTCTAGATCCATTACAAACGCGGGCATGAATCCAAGCACCTTTGGATATATACTCCTTTCTACACACCACCCTCTCCGGACAATTGCCTCTTCCTTTAGAGCAACATTACGAAGATCCTCCTCCACGGAAATGCGAGCCTTCAACTTTTGTTTGGCCTCTCAAAGATCACGCTGCCGCCCCCAAGCAATCATGTAACCCCAATCAATCATAAATTTTATAGTTCTATGAATAACAACCTCCCACCATAACAACAACTTCTATCTCCATTTGGGCATTGAATGAGATTCCAACTCGATGAACAAGAGCTCAAAAATAAGAGGAATCCATGTGCAAAACATTCACTTGGAAATATAGAGGGCTTATCCTCCTCCGAATGACCCACAAAATAGAAGTCTGAATAGTTAGATGATCTAAACCGGCAGCCCAATCAAAACCTCCCTTTGGATGAACACACCCCAAAAATAAAATAGTGTCTTGGACCATACACTTGATCAAGCCCGGCTTGTACTTTGTCCTTCTTCCTTTTGAAATTGGAGTAGGTGTACAAACTCCCAGATCAAACCTTTTTCCCCAATTGGGGTAAAACTTCTCAAAGACCGAGGCCCACTAGTGGTCATGCTTATGTAATGTCCTCGGGGACAAAACCGAAGATATGGGTTTAAAGTGGTCCCCAAAACACACAACACCCAAGGATCCCTCTCCCATTGACTTTTTTAAAGCCTCCTCCCATGACCCATTGAGCCGATGCACGGTCGTGTGAGGGCCAAGCCTTCTTGTTAGTTCTTGTTCTACTGGGGAAGAGTTTCTCCTCCACTTAGTCCCTGTTCTCGGGAATAGGGGAACTTGCCGTGAGGCCTCACATGGTGAGAGTGGAGAACAACTTTCACTAGGAGTATTCCTGAGACTTACCTAAATTGGGGGTCGGTGAATGCTAGATGTGATCACTAGATCGATATCTTTGCAATCTTTTAAAACTACAAACAATGGAACCAACACCACCACACCAAGATATGGGATCCCTCTCCCATTCAACCATGTGAAAGTCTCCTCCCACGATCCAAGATGAGTCGATGCATAGTCGTGTAGGGCCAAGCTTTTCTTGTGAAGGGATGTTGGAAGAGTTTCTCCTCCACTTAGCCTCTAATCTGAGGAATAGGAAACTTGACTTTTAATAAATTTGTGAGGTCTCCACATGGATGAGTGGAGAACAACAACTTTCACCGTTTTAGAGTATTCGTAACCTGGAGACTCTCTCTTTGAATTATATATGGCGTAATCATGTAATGCTAGATGTGATCACTAGATGGTCTAAGATGTTCGAAATCTTTCGCGGGAGGAGCTTCACAAACACCAATTCCCCACTAGTGGTTGCTATGTAATGTCCCTTTTTGGGACAAAATCGAAGATATGGGTTTGGCCACAAACCCCAAGGATCAGATCTGAAAATACACACACCACAAATGAAATATAATTTGATTTTTATGACAGCAGCTGAAATAACCTTCCAAACCCGTAGAACAGTAAGAGCTTAGAATTCACCAAATAATCATGCACAACAACTGATAGATACTTCTAAATAATTATTTCAATCACAACCAAAATCCATTCCATTTGCAACAATTAAATGGAGAAAATCAGCGAAGTCACACTGCTGTAATTAAATAAATGACAGCTGCAGGGCAGCCATAAACCAATGCTGAAATTAATAGATAAACACCACCAAAATTTCATAAAAATATAGATACCGACCTTATAAAATATGCCAAATCAGAATATGAAATTAGATTTGCAATTTGTGCCCTAGAAGGCACTCAAATACCATCAAACCCTAGTTGCTCCAACTAGGAATGGCTCTAAAATGCATGCAAATATTTGTAGATCTCTTTCCTTATTCTCCAATGCCCCAAATCTGCAAAAAGGTCTTCAATATGACTTTGCTTCAACCAAGGATGGAGAGTTTTATTTTAATATTTTTATATTTTAAATTTTTCATTCTCAGTCAACCAACCACAAGAAGGGTTTTTGTCCTTCTTGGAAAGCCACGTAATTGGATTTTCATCCAAAAGTGGAAAGACAATGAGCAAACAACTCAAAGGTCCAATTTAGATAAAATGCGCCAAAATTGATATCCCCAAATGAAGTCCTTAATCTCCTTTTATATCCTCATGTTGGCGGCAAAGGTGAAAAAGGTAAGGCTGACCCATATAAAGCATATTTAATCTTTTAATTTGCTTTTAAAATGCAACAAACCAACCGGCCTTTATAATGGGAATTTACAAAGATAAAAACATAAACATGAATGAGGAAAATGTAAATATAACCCACGATCTTCCCTTGCTCATCCATTGCTTGCCTTCGGAAAGGGGAAAGGCAAAGAATCCTTTATTTTGGATTAATTCAAAAAAAGGGGACATTACATGCTATAGGCTTGAAGTCCAAAAAGGCAAGGCCGACCCATTAAAAGCATATAATCTTTTTTTACTTTTTATGCAACAAATGACCAAATGACCCCTTATAATGGAAATTTACTAGAGTCGAGGGGTGATTTCCGAAGATTGTGTTTGCCCCGGCCGGCCCGAACAAAGACTCTTCCGGAAGTTTAGGAAAACTTGGAAACTAGATCCATCTTTTTCATCAGGCGAAGGGGGCAACCAAGGGGACATTACGCACAGTGAGAAACGTCAGTGAGCATGTGTTGAAGCAAGGTTGGGAAGTATAGACCGAACAAAAACCAATGGAACAAAAGAGTAATCAAACACACATGTTATCCAAATCATAATCATGTCCCCAACGAAACTCTACAAATAGTAGGAGATTGCAGTACCATTGTCCACCTTGCATATGATTAGAAGACCAAAATGGATCTTTCCAATAATAACTCATTCGATTATGAAGCTCAAAACCAACATATTTTACTTCTTGAAGAAAGACCAAATCCGGCTTAGCTTTTGCTCGGAACTCCACAAACAAAGCGCTTATGGCTTGTGATGGTCATCCCTTTGACATTCCGAGATAGAAGAGAAAGCTTCATTTAAGGAATAGAGGGTTACACAACAAACTAAAGTTGTTGTGCATCCCGAAGGCAGAGGCATCTTTTTTGGGAGAGGCTCACAACTTCGTTGAAAGGTTTAATTCTGGGGACTGGACACATCGCTCTATGTTGCTCATTCACATGGGATGTAGAAGAAATATAATATCCCGAAAAAATAACTTTATATAAATCTAGATATTTCTATCAAAACCCTAGGACATCAATATAAAAATTGCCTTTTATGACAGCAGCGACAATCTGATTTTTAATAAAAAAAAGCAAGCCTCAAAGTGCCAAAACAGATTTTTATTTATTGATTTCAATCAGCTACAATAAAAGAAATACTAGTGTCTAAATACAATTATTTTGTCACAATTGATGACCTAAATAGAAAGATAGATGGAAGAGAAGAGCATGCAAACTGATTTGACTGAAATCTGCCCCTAGATACTGAAGCCCTAGCTGTACTTGCTGTTATGGATGTATAATCAAGCCTGAAAAGCATGCCCTAGCTGAATTGGTTGAACACCTGTACCTTGATTGGTCATTGCAATCCTTGAATGGAATTGCCAAGCGTAGATATGAGGGATTCCGTCCTTAGACCTGTATGCAAATGAGGGATTTTGTCCTCTATTGCTGATGCAAAAGCAAAAACTATTTGCAGACAAGGAAGTAGTTGATAAATTTCCAAGATCCCTCAATAATAAACCCCAAATCTGCTTTTATAACTTCCAATCCCTCTCTAAAGTGGGCGCCCCCTTTTGGAAATACATGCATGCTCCATAAACAAATAAAATAATAACTTTATTCTCTTCCCAAGTTGGCGCCCCATCCTAAGAATAGGAATATACAATATTACAAAGCTTTAGCTTTATCCTAAAAATAGGATTTGATTACTCATACAACCCTCTCTAACCTTGGCGCCCCATTCTTTATTTAATTATTAATCTAATTTTGGGCACCCAAAAATAGAAGTTCATCCCTTCTATTATTATTTTATTTCTATTTCTGCTTTTTGGATTAAAATATAATTTAAGTGGTCTTTTTCCAATTAAAATATAAAAATACCCTTGGACCACTTAAATTAATTTTTTCCCTCTTTAATTTCCCCTTAACCTATGGAAAATAATAACAATAGGCTTTGGGTATCCATTGTTAATTAAGTCCGAAAAGGGGACATTACAAGAAAACCTCCTTTTGTTTGGTAGAATTTATCCTCCAACCACCATCAACATCCATATCCCGTGACGCCTCACTAAAACTTGTTGCTGAATAGGGAGCAGTGCCTTGACTCCAGATGCCCTCCATGCCACCCCTAAGGGAAGAATCCCGAGGTGGCTGGCTAATGAGACCTCCTACACTTTGAATTGATTTCTGGGTCACCTTCTGATTATTTTTGATTGAATTTTGAGAGGTAAGATTAAATGTCCCATTGTCTTTGGTAGCTGTCCTAACCTCCTTTCCACTTGTGCAAAACCCCAGTAAAACTAATGCCCTCACCCTCAGGCTTAGAGGAGACAACTACACCTGAATCCCGAGAGACATTTGACGTGGGCCTCTGGAGTGGGCTGTCATGAATGAGGTGGTCTTGAGTCTGACAATCAAAACAAGCATTAGGGAGATCCAAATATCTAATCTTCTGCTGTTGACAAAATCCATCCATTGTCATGATGGATATGAACTATGGAAGCTTATTATTTAAGTCTACTTCAATATAGACCCTCGGATTATCTCAAAAGGAATTTTGTCTACCATCTAGTATTGATACTTTACCAAAACAACTGGCAAACAAATCAACAAATGGAAACCCAACCACAAAGGTTGGCTGGGATGTGCAGAAACGCCAACCATGTTGAGAGAGGGAAAGGATAGTTAGTCTAAAAATTTCTTTTTGGCTTGATTCTTCCTATTAAAATCAACCCGCTAGGATTGTCTACAAATTTACAATTATATGCTAATGAGCCTGCGATGTTCCAAGTGCCATATTGCAAGACATGGTTAGCAGCAATATCAGATTTGAATAGAAGGTAAACATGTAGCTCTAGATTATGTAGTGTGTTATGTAGGTGTAATTTGTTCTAGAAAAAGGTTAATGTATTTTTATAATAGTGTTGGTGTATCTAGTAGAGGTGAGTATAATTTGATTTTCTATTCCTAGACCCTAATTTTGTCATGGAGGAATTGAGGCCTAGGAGATAAAACCCCTATAAACGGCTTTGCCTAGTTCAGCAAGCACCATTTATTAAAGGCATCTTCATTTGGCATACGAGCATCTCCATGATTAAAACAATATAACATCCACGATAATTTAAGGTTATATTTTTATTATTATTTGAGCCATGATGTAAATTTAAAAATACACAAATATAGACATACTTTATTTATTATAGGCTAGTGAAAAACTAAAACTCTCTTCATCAATGGTTGGGGGAGGCATGGAGCAGTCTTGCTTCCTAGTGCACCATTTATTCTCATCTAGCCACCCATGAAAAACAATTATCACAAGAGAATACTCTTTATTAAGCTAGGTCTTGCTTTGTGTTCTCACCACCCAAAACTTAACAGGCCTTCTTTTTGAGAAAACAAGGAGCCGTAGCTGTGAGTGACTTTAACCTGGAAGCTGTATTCTTCATATGATCAACTTGTTAAGTTTTCAATACCCTCCTTTTTTTTTAAGAATGAAGAGATAGTGAAGAGGAAAAATTATCCAAGATAAACTTGGATGAAATCAGAAAGAAAAGGTTAGAAAATTCTAATAAAGCTATCCAGGAATAAAGGAAGCCCAAAATAGAGAGATTTATATCCTATTTATGTAATTTTTGAAGATAATAATAATTATCTTGACAAGCCCAAAAGAGAGAAATTTTAACCTATCTATGTAATTCATCAAGGTAATTATGATAACCATCTTGAATTACAATTTATTAAATGCATATATAATCTAAAGTGTGCATAACTTGGGAATAAAAAATATCTAACCGAAATAAATCATTAAAATTTGTATTTACATGCACCAACATCCCCCTTAAGATTCACTTGGGAACTTGGGGAAGGAAGGAGGAATTTACAACTATCCCCCTAAAGAACAACTCCTTGAACCCTAACATGCCTCGTAGATGATGAAATTTGGCTTTCATCAATGTTTTGGTGAAGATGTCTGCGATTTGTTTGACGAAACTGCAAGTCAATGACTCCATCATGGATTAAATGTCTTATATAGTACATGTGGACTTCACTGTGTTTGGTGCCCTCATGTTCCACTACATTCATGGAGATGTGGATTGCATTCTCCTTATCATACCAAATAGTTGTGGGCTGCTCCAACTGAATTTTAATCTCTGATAGAGTCTGTTGATTCCAAATGGATTCAATAGAAGCATTGGCAACTCCTCTGTACTTGCTCGGCCTTTGTGGAAGAAATGGCAATGGCTAATTGCTTCTTGCTTGACCAAACAACCGGGTCTGAACCTAGATGAAAAACATAGCTTGAGGTGGACTTGTGATCATCATTGTTGCCAGCCCAATCAGAGTCTATGAAACACACTAGTTTTGTAGTCCCCCCATCCGAATGCCAAATCCCGAACTGTTCGGTTCTACTGATGTAACTGAGAATATGCTTTGCAGATTTCCATTGGCTCTCATGCAGCCCATGCATAAAAACGAGAGACAAGGCCAATTGTAAAAGAAATATTGTAATTGTCCATACAATGTAGCATCTGCCAAAGGTGTGGAGCACTCGGCTAACAACTTGACACTAAAAAGAAATGGTGTTGGTTAGGACTTGCAATCAAGCATGCAATACTTTTCCAGAAGGTTAAGGCATACTTGGGCTGTGAGACAGTTATACCAGATTCAGTCTTAGTGATCTGAAGCCCAAGGAAATAGTGCAAAAGACCCAAGTTTGACATTTTAAACTCTTCATGGAATGAAGTCTTCACATGTTGAATTAATGGTGATGAGATCCCATGAGAAGTACATCATCAACATTCAGAACCAATACCAGAATTTAACCATCTTTCCTCAAAGTGTAGAGAGTAGGATCAGAGAGGCATCTAGAAAATCCATGGGCAAGTAATAATTGATCCATCCTTTTTACCAAGCACTAGGAGCTTGTTTCAGGTCATGTAAGGATTTTCTTAGCCTATGCACAAGTGAAGAATCCCTAACAAATTCTTGGGATTGCTCCATGTCAATCTCTGGTGCAAGTCTCCATGAAGCAATGCACTCTTCACATCTATTTGATGTACTGTGCAACCTTGAGATGCCACAAGAGAAAGGACAAGTCTTACTGAGTGCATCTTGGCCACACAAGCAAAGGTTTCTG
The DNA here is from genome assembly GCA_018340775.1 of Taxus wallichiana var. yunnanensis. NCBI lineage: Eukaryota > Viridiplantae > Streptophyta > Pinopsida > Cupressales > Taxaceae > Taxus > Taxus wallichiana. Next base: position 496,089,050 of record CM031242.1, on the reverse strand, counting down.
AATAGTTAACTCCCTTGACTCGGGAGAAATCTTTGGCAACCAAGCAAGCTTTGTGTCTGTTAATGCTTCCATCTGCAACATACTTGGTCCAATAAACCCATTTACGTTGAACCATCTTTCTTCCTTTTGGAATGGGGTTTAATTTCCAAGTGTTGTTCTTCATCAAAGAAGAACACTAATCTTGCATTGCTGAATCGCACTCTATTTTCCCCAAAACCTGTCTTAAGGTGCATGGATGTGAACTTGTAGCAAAATACACCATATTGTCACCATGAAAATGTCATTGCGGATCATCTGACGTCTTGTCTTACTGGTTGGACCCATTTCAGAAGTGGATTAGGTGCTGAAAATGGTGATGGAGGAGGATTGCCATCTTCTGTTTCCTCAGAATCAAGTTAAATTAGGCATGATCTATGAATTATAATTACATCATAATTGGCAAAGTGCTCAAATGCATTAGACAGAGCATGTTAGATAGGAGAAGGGGGTTAGGAGCCTAATATTGGTTAAGAAACAGTTCTTCAAAATTAACACTTGTAGAAATAACTAACTTATGTGTATTAGGCTCAAGCAATCTATACCCCTTGACATCTTCTGGATAACAAACAAAGATGCAAGGCTAGTTTTGCTTTTGCATTACCTTGTGCTTTTCCCTGGTGTGTGACGATGCTTTACACCCAGACATTGAGATTTTGTATTGAAGGTTTCTGCCCACTCCAAGCCTCAGATTTGGTAAGAGGCTTGATGATTGCTGTGGTATACTTTGGAGTGGCTTACGATGTGTATAGCTGAAGTAATAACGGTCTCCAAAAATAGTGAATATCTCCTCTTGTTCCAACTTATGTGTAAATGACTTCTAGGGTGTAATTTATACAGTTGTATCTAATTGAATTTCCTGTGCATGTTGACCCTAAATTCAAACCTAGGCTGATCTCAGGAAAGTGTTCAAATGAAAAATGACCATTTGATTGAGGGTACAAATTCGACTTGCCAACCGAACCTCTAATGGGCAGATTCGGTGGCACTGAAGATGTCCTGCTAAAAAGGGTTGGAGATGCTCAGAATCAATGATTGTGAGTCCGCAGAGGTATGGTGAGTGTCCTAGGCAAACTAGAAGGGATTCTTGGAATGTCTTAACGAATGTGGACATGTTAGATAGGAGAAAGGATCTTAATTGGACAATTCTGGAGTCATTCGGAAGAGCGAAAAGGATGCTAAAGAGAGCCAAATATATGCTAGAGGGTTAAGTATTGAAAGTCGTGTCAAAATTGATGTTGCCACATGCCTCGTACCAAATTAGGGTATTGCAGTCCCTATAAGTAATAAATTAATAATCATGCCTAACTCTTAATGGCAATGTCGTAAACATCGTCATTATATTATGCATCCTTTTTCTAGTATGTTTTTTTATTTGCAGGTAGTATCTTTGTGATTGGTTTACTTCTTTAGATTTAGAATATAACATCCTGTTTTCAGTTATAACGTGAGTTTTATAAATTCACATGATAAAAAATATGTTTTTGGAAAGCTAATATTTGACCCTTCATCTCATCTTCCACAAAGTGAAGTGACATTCTTAATCTCCATAATGCATTCCAGCAAGTAAAAATCGGAAAATGGGGTTTGACCTCTCTTTTATAATTGCCTTGCATTGACTCCAAATGCCAATAGGGCCCCAACCTATCATATTGCCTCTCTTCAAGAAAACATTCTTTGTAAAAGACTTTAATTGCATGCAATATAAAATAATTGAAGAATTATTACAGTCGCAAGTATTTGAAACTAAATTAATTACGCATAGAAAATAACTTTCTAGCCACTTGAAGTAAATGTGTGAGGGAATTTTTGAATTGAAAAGTATCTCTTGTTTGTTAGTTATCAATGTTTTAAAACATGAGATTAGCTAATTGAGAGGCATCATTGGTTAGTTCATAAAACAAATTTCTTCACGTTAAATCTTTATTTGTCTATTGTTACAATTGAAGTGTTGGGCTAATTTTGGTTACTTAACAACTCTGCGTAAGCCAGACCTTGCTTAATAGATAAATGCCTCTGCACTGGCATATTATTTAGTGACAACACTTGATCACTCACCCGAAGAGCAAGGAGAGATCATTAGAGTCCCTATTGTATGGTCAATTGTGTAAGCATAGACAACGTGCGTGAACTATATAACATTCACTAAGTTAACACTCATTCATATACAATTCATCACACAATAGAACCATTACTTATATTCAACATACAAGAAGTCTTCAATTACATTAAAGGTTTACAATGATTCATGCACCATATGCATTTCAAGTTATACCAATGATAAACAAATACAATACAAACAGCTTCACAAGGTCTTGACACAACTGCACACTTCCCTTGTTGCTTTCTCCAAAACTTCTCTTTCAAAGCACCTGATTCGCTCCAATCTGCCAACTATGTGTATCTAGCAAAACGTCAATTTCCAAGTCTATTCCAAGTGAATGACCCATGGTGGTATTTATAGGTTTCAAACCACTTGCCAGTTGGTGCACAGATGGATCCAGTTGTTAATCTTCTAGAATCTTGAAAATCCTTCCTAATTGTCATTTAGCTGTCACAATTTAAAGAGTTCTAGAATCCTCCCATGTATCTTTCAAATTGCTCAATGCCCCTCGATTTAAATGATCCGTATCATCTTGCATGTCCTTCTAAAGTTCTATGTGCCATTTTGAATAGTTTTACCCATTGCATATCTTGTGGAATGAAAAGTTGGGACAAAAACAAAGTAAGGACTTCCTGACTTGGATAAAACTGAGAGAAATAATTTTGCTCATCCTTATTCTCTATCTTGCAATCTGTAGCAGCAAAAAGTTGAGTCCTAAGCCAAAAGTTGAAACTTTAAGAGGAAATCTCGAATTGAATTGAAGTCTTGTGGATTCAATCTGATTAATTCATTCTAAAAAGTTGGTGGCTTCTTATGGCATGTGGTTTACCAAAATGTTTCCTAGGGATGGTCTTTCCCAAGCTTCACTGGGGGTGTGCATGACCTTTATGCGAAAGAGAAACCACATTCAAACTGATAACACCTAAGACTTCATATACACCTGTTGATCCATTTAATGTTCTCATTTACATTTGTGGGCTAAAACCGATTGTACCCCATCCTATACAGTCCTTTAGTCCTAAGCAATACAACCATAAAGGCATCTTTCCAATGTATTAGAAATTAAAGTGTTAGGAGTCAATGGAGAATAAGATCCTGCACTGAGTTGAACATCTTGCAACTAAAACATGGACAAATGAAAGTGTAATAGAAATACAATGTTGAATGTAAGTACTACAAACAAATTGTAGAGAGATAGAAAAATGAGAATCCACACAATAAATGGTGTTTGGGTTTGCATACACTAAAAATATGAAGGCAAAAAAGGCCTTCTAGTTTTCCATCTTGAATTTTATCATGGCACTTACAATAATAGTGCAAAAGTAATGCCCCCTTCCCTCCTCCAGTGCAGTTTGAGTTTTGATTCTGTTTCCCAAAAAATGGATTTTATGGGCAGTTTTGAATACAAAAACTTAAAACACTTTTTATAGAAAATGAAGATGTAATATGTCATCCCCATTTTCACCCTGTTCCTCTAGACATTGCTATGCAGTTGCTTTCAGTATTTTGAGACTTTTATACAGCTGACATTGGATGTTTGGATAGCACTTTTGATACAATTCATGTTCGCATTATTTTGGGCACTACATAATAACTGCACCAATGTGTAGAGCACTAAAAATATTAAATCTCAAAAAAAAAAAAAAAACTCACCTCCAAACCATTCCATATGAGGAAGTTATGATCTCATGAAGTGCAGAAATCAGGAACTGTTCAGGAACCTTATGAAGATCTGTAAACAAACAATACAAAACAGAACCGACTCCAAAACATCACCGAAAACAGACTTCCAATGAGCAAGATATGAATGAAACACTTAATAGTTGTCGGGAATGGTGCTCAATGGTGAGGGAGTGGACCCTACAACTATGGCTGACCTTTTATGACTAGAAATGGCTGCTGAGGAAAAAAAATCTGTCTCAAATCCGTGGGGATCTTGCTTGTGCTTGACCACCTCTTCAACAGAAAGATTTTTGTTTTCTTTTTCTTTTTTCTTTTCTTCTCTTTGGTATTTTTACATTCTTTCCTTTTTTCTTTTTTGTAAAAAAAACAGACCTTAGAGAGTGAAAATTTTAGAAAACACATTATTGTACCTTTTTGGTTGAAGAAAAAAAATTACTTTAATGTCTGCGGATGAAAGAGTAGGTCAATGGGACTTGAGAGTACACTAGTTTACAATAAAAAGTTCTAGTAAGAGAAACTTAAAGAGGTCCTACAAAGGGGAAGATTCAAGAACAAAAGCAAACAAGCAAAACAGTTGGGGACCACCAACACATGGTCAAGAAACCATTACAAATAGCCAAGTAGGGGGAACAAGAACCCCAAAAGTAGAAGTAAAGTATTGTAGAGATAGGAAAGTCTCATTGAGTATCACTGTCTGGGCTAGAACGAAGAGAGTTACTGGTGTCATCATCGATCATTGTGAAAGGACCAATACAAGATCTGATAGTGTTCATCGGGGAGTGCCTAGGGTTGGGAGGGTTGAGCAAGGCACTTCCTCTAGAATCATACCTAACATCCAAGGCTGAAGTAACTCCTGTTGTAGTGAAGAAGCTCATATTGGGTGGCCAGGGAGGAGTAGATCTATGCCATTGAGAAGGAGCTGAACTGTGCCTCTAGGAAGAAGCAGTTCTACATTGTTCCGGGGGAATGTGCTGGGGCAGAAGTTGTGAGAGATGTCGTCTCACATCTATCCACATCTTTGTGTGAAGTACTGGTATTCAAAAGCAGTTTAGAGCTGCCGGTCTCCTGGATGTGCTGGAAGGATGAGGTGATCAACTTGGGGGCTCTAGGATCCCTAGAGACCTCATGCAAGGATTTGCACCAAAAACAAAATAAACTTTTCCAGATCCAAATCAAACCTTAAAATAGTGTTTTCTCCACAACTGTGGCACTTTTTGAGGGGGAAAAAAATCCTAAACCATGTTTCTCAAGCTTTCCATATGCAGCGACGTGGTCAGATTTGAAACAACAAACATGGAAACTACCTCCTTTCTTGAATGCTTCCACAATCGAGAAACATCAAAGAATGAAATGGAGGGTTGAGGGAATGGAGGACACATGTTATAGCCCTTGTACTGTGATGAAATCTCACACAAAATGATTAGATTCACCTAGGATTCCATATGCAGTGATGTGGTCAGATTTGAACCAACAAACATGGAAACTACTTCCTTTCTTGAATGCTCCCATAATTGAGAAACATCAAAGAATGAAATGGATGGTGGAGGGAATGGAGGACACATGTTATAGCCCTGGTACTGTGATGAAATCTGACACAAAATCATTAGATTCACCTAGGATGTAAAACCTCACCAAGAACACCTTTCACACTTGACATAATTTCAACAATAAATACAGATTAATACTAAAATTAGCTAACAAACACTGTGCTATATTCCTCATATAATCAACATGTGAAGTGTACAATACCCCTTTATTTATAAGAATGAAGAGATAGAAGATATGAAAGATTCTCCAAGATAAATTTGAAAGAAATCAAAAGGTAAGATTAGAAAAAATAATAAATCTATCTGAGAGCAAAGCAAGCACAAAATAGAGAGATTTTAAATCAATGTATGTAATATATCAAGATGTGAAGTGTACAATACCCCTTTATTTATAAGAATGAAGAGATAGAAGAGATGAAAGATTCTCCAAGATAAATTTGAAAGAAATCAAAAGGTAAGATTAGAAAAATAATAAATCTATCTGAGAGCAAAGCAAGCACAAAATAGAGAGATTTAAATCAATGTATGTAATATATCAAGATAACTATGATACAATATCCTGATTTACAGTTTATTAAATGCACAAATAAGCTAGAGTGTGCATAACTTAGGAATAAAAACTTTTAACCTAAGTAAATCATTAAAAAAATGTGTTTACATACACTAACAACTAAAACAAAATTTTGATATTACAAATATTTTTTAATGACTTACTACACTGTGCTAAACAGTTTTATGTTTTCCAATCTTTTAAATTCTATATTTGAGCTTAGCTTCTCTGTGTGGATACTGGTTTATTGTTATGTGCCCCTTTGTGGTTGCAGCGATGAAAGTGAATTTAGCGAGGAAGAAAATGACAGTGAGGAAGAAAATGAAGGTATGGTGGTTGAAACCAATAAGAATATAGATGCAGTGACAATGGCACTGGCAGCAGCAGATGCTATTGGAAATAAGTCTGTAGAATTTCCAAAGGAGCATAAGGTTGACGAGATTGCTGATGGCCTTAAAGAACTTGACATGGAACATTATGACGATGACGATGACGAAGGTATATGGTCTAACCATAGGTGTTTTCTAACTCAAACTATTCACTGCAATCCCGAGGATTCTGGGGAAGATACTCACTTATGTGATGCTTAATATTGTGAACTTTTAAGAACTGATTTTACAGCTTAAATCCTCAAAATTTCCCCAAGAAAGAAACTAATTATTAGCCAATTCTAATATGGATTGCTGTTGGGAGGAATCTTATAGGTATTGACATTTTTGGGAATGGCTCTGTCAGCGGTTTTTACAACCCAAGCAGTGACATGGGCCGTTATCCCCCTGCAGTTGTAAGTCTTGTTCTCTGTAATTGTTGATTAATTGAGAACATTTGATATAGATGTGTGTACAGCGCTTGAATTGCCTCCTTTCATTATTACATTGTAGGACGATGATGAAGATGAGATTGAGGACATGACAATCAAACCATCTGACTCAATTATCATATGTGTGCTTCGCAACGAAGATGAAGTTAGCCATCTAGAGGCAAGTACAAGTATTTTAATATTGTTCCTAATGAACTGTAACCATTTGTTATCCTTATTGATGTTCAGGGGAGTTCCTTTTGTGTTTTGAGGATTGGCAGATTTGGGTATATGAGGAACAATCCGAAGAGGGTGGTCCTAATATGTATGTTCATCATGATCTCATCTTGCCAGCTTTTCCACTTTCCCTTGCTTGGCTTGATTGTAATCCGAAAGGTGGACATAAAGGTATTTCATTGTTAAAGGTGGAGCTAACCCTGCTTTTTGATTGTTTCTTTACATTTATAGTATTTTGTGTATTTTATTTGTTCTTAATGTTCCCTTTGCAACTCTTTATATATATGTTCATGCGTAGCTTTGTTTGGATCTTTTAACTCTAGTATATTTGATGCCTATAATAAGTAGAGCCAAACAAGATATTAATTTTCAGTACATGTTCAAATGCAATTTTAAGAAAATTTGATTCTTGTTGGAGTCCATGAGTTAATGCCATTCTTAATAAGTTCTATTCTGTTTTTAGTTGATGGAGTTTCTTATTTATCCTTCATATGCCCTTTTGCATTGCATTGAAATCTTGATTTTTCAAACTTATTTAATTGCCCATTTTTGAAATGTTGATCTTTTTTTGCATTGACTGGCAAATGATTAGTTATGGCAAAGATGATGTTTGCATTGATTTCCAAGAGTGTAAACAGTAAACATAGAGTGAGTAGGTCAACCTCCCTGAAAAAGGATGGACAATTTATTCAAGTTTGAAATCTCAAACTGGAAGAAGCTACAAGTTGTGGATTACTGATACCAACCAATTATATTTTGTCTGCAAAGTCCTTTTTGTCACAATGCCATTTTTGTATTACTGGAAATGATATCAAATCCAACATGGTTGCTGCAAGTCATTCAAAAGTAAATCCATGTAAGTTCTTTAAAGGCTGTAAAACATTTGATCAAAGTTAGGAATTTGAAACTAAGAGTTGTTTGTTTGAGAACTCTATTTCCTGTTTCGTCAGCAAGGAAATATTGGCATCTTTCAATATTCCGTATCCATTCAGACATGTCTCTAGAGAAACATAGCAAACACTCTAGAATGATCAGGTTTGTGTATTAATCTAATAGTACGAGTAAATGTGTTATATACAAACATACATATATTGATTGGCTTCCCTATACCTGCATGGTTAGGATGTTAGTGCAAAGTCAAACTAGGATTTTAAAAGGGCAAAGATGTTGAACTTGGAAGATTCCATATCCTACAAAACCCTCAGAGCGAGGATCAGTTTCCTAGAGTGTGGTCATCCTAAAACCTACCATAGATTGGTCATTGGCATTATGTGACATTCATAGCCTCTCTAGGATTTGAGCTCAAGAATTCATGGCTCCAACAAAATTGCTGCTTTTGTCCCATCCATATAGACATAGGATCAAGAATATCCTGTGCTGAATTCACAACTTGCAACAATATAGGTTTCTGTCAACCCTTTTTTTGGGGATTTACGAAGTTTTCAGGATCTTTTAATACTTGCACAGTATAGCGGTCATTAGATTTGTCTTGGTCAGATGTTCACAATGGTATAGACCTCTGGTAACCCTATTTTTAACCTTCAGTAAAGCCATTGCATAAAAACACCACAAACAGGCAGGAGTAAGATTTCATAGATGCCAGGGGAGACTCCTAACAAGTCAGAACTAGGATCAGGTGGGACTTTTGACATGGTGTTTTCTTTGCTGATGAATTTGACATGAAATGTGCCAACATTCTACAATAAAAGGAGATAATATCAGCAATTGGTGCAGCTCATAAATATTGTCAATAAGATGGTAGTCTTCCGATGACTCTGCCAACGTCAATAGTAGGGGCCAATAACCCGACCAATGAGGGTGGATCTGCAGGACAACCCATTCTTGATACAAATGTTGCGCAGCCTCAACCCATGGCTAGCACTAATTATGGGCTACTGAACCTACCACCAAGGTGGACTTGCGTATGTTCGATGGCAACGATCCACTTACTTGATCAATCAAATGGAGTTTCTTTTTTTGTATATCAGATTCCTTGTGGGAAAAGGGTTATAATAGCTTCCTTATATCTTGAACATTAGCAATTCATTTGGTATTGATGGCTATGTGATCAAAAGAAGACTCTTAGTGTCACCTGGTTGGTTTTTATGGAGAAGTTGCAAACACTCTATAACAACAATGTGATGGAGAATTACTTCAGCCAAATGGCAAAGCTGCCACAAACTGGCTTAGGCGTGGATTATATTCATCAATTGCAAACTTATCTTTGCAAGTGGAGACGATTACAAATGAGAACTTGAATGACCTGTTTCTTGGTGGGCTCAAGGACCACATTCAACATTTGGTACACATGTTTAATCTGCTGAATGAATTTGATTCTATTATCATGTATGCAGGGCAGAGGAAAGATTACTGGCCACTAGGAAGGCATTCACTAGCATCATAGATCACAACATTCCGTATCGCCATTCCCCTAGCCTACTAGGTTAATGCCTAAATGAATTGAAGGAAAAGGCAAAAGGGTTATGCTTTATCTTTGACAACAAATACAGGTGAGGAAATAGATTTTCTGAAAAGAAGTTTCTCTAATTGAGGGTGCCAATGAGGAAGAAGAGAAAGAAGTAGTAGAAGTTGTTGATAAGCTAGAGGAGTCGAGAGATCCCCAACCATCTTTTGCCATGCACTTTCAAGTATTAGCTCCCCACAAACCCTCAAGGTAGTAGGTTACCTGAAAATAAATTGATTGTATAATTGATTCAAGAAATACTCACAATTTTATCAACATTATGTTGGTGACATGCTTGAACTATTTTGTTTATCCAGCTCCATAATTTCAGGTCATGATTGTGGATGGGGGTATAGTTAGTTTTTCAAAAAAGTGCCATAGTATTAAACTCACCATAGATCATTACATGTTAAATGGCCCTATGTTTTCCATTCCCAATGGGTGGGGCATAAATTGTTTTGGGAGTCTAATGGCTCATTACCTTAGAAACGATTGAGATGAACTTCCGGGAGTTCATGCGTTTTGAAGGCTAGTACATTTGAACTACAAGTGGTTGTAACTGTGCAATGTCTCCATATATGGTAAGCTCTCATAAGATGCAAAAGATGATTGAAAATGGCGTGGATGAGTGTGTGGTACAATTGTTTTCATTAAAAGCACAACAATCAAAGGGGCCTACATTACCAGATCTTTAGGCAATTGTAGATGGGCATTTGGTAGTTTTTCGGGATATGCCGAAAGCATTTTCTATCAAAAGAAATCATGATCTTGCCATTCAACTAGTATCGGGGATCCAACCACCCAACATCAGACCTTACATATACCATATGTGCAAAAGAGTCAGATTGAGAAGATGGTACGAGAGACGTTGAAAGCAGGGATTATCTGTCATTGTTAGAGTCCTTATTCCTCTTGAGTGGTGATGGCGTGTAAGAAGGATGACACCTACGCATGTGTACATACTATAAAAAGCTCAACAAGTTCCCCATCAAAGATAAGTTTCATATTCTAGTAATCAATGATTTACTGGAAAAGTTACATGTTGTTGCTTTATTTTCAAAACTAATCTTCACTCAGAGTATCATCAAATTAGAATTAGAGATGAGAATATTCATAAGACAACATTCGAAACATGAGGGCCGCTATGAATTTCTGGTGATGCCTTTTGGCCTCATAAATGCATTGTCTACATTTCAGAGTTTGATGAACTTGGCTTTAAGCCCCTTTATAGGAATTTTGTCTTAGTGTTCTTTTAGGATATCCTAATCTATTCAATAAAACATGCACTTGCATCATGTTAATCAAGTTTTGGAAACTCTTGAACAACATAAGCTTTATGCCAAGCCTTCCAAGTGTGTTTTTGGAATCAAGGAGGTGGAATACATGGGTAACATTGTCTCTTATGAAGGCACCAAGGTGGAACCTTACAAGATCAAGGTTATGATAGAAAAGTGCTTAGAACCCTCAAAAACCTATTGGGCTTCTTAGGGCTTATAGGTTACAATTGTAGTTTTGTTAAAAACTTATGGTAGCATAGCAGCAACACTCACAACTTTATTAAAGAACGACTCTTTCCATTAGAATGAGGCAGCCACCAGGGCATTTGAGAAATTGACGGAGGCCGTGTTCACCAGTTTGTTTTTGGTTACTCCCGATTTTTCCAAAACTTTCATTGCTGAATTTGATGCTTCGAGGTATGGCATGGGTGTAGTACTCATGCAAGATGGATGTCCCATTGCGTGTGATAGTTGTCAATTCATGTAAAAATTAGTTAAAGCCCATTTATGAGAAGGAAATGATGGTTATCCTTCTGCAGCCAAACAATGAAGGGCATATTTGATGGGACACTTCAAGGTGAAGACAAATTGTGATGATTTGAAATACTTCTTAGAACATCAGTTATCCTCAGTAGAACAACAAAAATGGGTCACAAAGATGTTGGGATATCACTTTGAGATCATTTACAAGAAAGGGAAGGAGAATTTAGTGGCTGATGCACTATCTAGGAGGATGAGTCCACAAACGCATTTTGTGTGCCATTTCCATATTGCTGGTGGATTGAGACAAGATTAGAATGGAAGAACAACAGATACACAAAATCTCATTTAGAAGCTTCAACAAGATCCAAGCATATCAAAAATATTTGTATGGAAAGGGGACTCTCTATGGCACAAGGGTAGGCTTTACATTTGTGAAAACTTGAACCTGATAAGGTTCTTGTGAAGCTCCATGCTTTTCAGTAGGTGTGCAAGACTTATCATAGGATCAAGCGTTATTTTTTTAAGGAAAGGGTTAAACTGGAGGTACATAAATTTGTTGCAGAATGTTTGGTGTGTCAGCAAATGAGGGCTACACAATTATGACCCGGGTCTTTTGCATCCTCTATCTATTCCTAGCCAAAGGTGGGAGGAGGTGTTTATGGATTTCATTACAGGAATACACAAGTCTGAAGGGAAAAATGTCACCATGGTTGTTGTGGATAGACTCACAAATTATGCCCAACTCTTGTGTCTTGCCACATCTTTTTGTAGCAAGTACAATGCCAATTAATTTTATGGAGACAATTTAAAAGCTACATGGGACACAAAATATTTTAGTAAGTGATTGTGATCCTAGATATTTTAACCAATGATATTCCCCCTTTAAAGGCATTATCTCTTTCTTGCTTAGAGAACATTGCCATATAGTAACCTTTGGGCATCATTAAGATGTCCATGTTCTAGATGGATTCTTGTTGTCTTGAACACACAACCTGAAAGTTTTGGGACCTCAATACGCCCCCATAAATTTACATGTCAGGGTATTCTCTTTAAGGAGCCAAATCCAGTTTTTGATTTCTTCCATTGAGAAAGATATCTTAGGAGCGGTTTCCTTGTGAAGATAGCAGCCATTTTCCTTCTTTGTTTGAAATTTGGACGATGAAATTGTTGTTGCGCATGTTAATCTAGGAAATGATGAAGTCCATCTTTGCACGTATGATTGGGTTCATTAGAAATAACTGAAGAAAATTTCTGGTTCGGGCCTTGATGACGATGGAGGTTGAGTGGATGCCATGTTCTCCTTTGAATGGGATTCTGATATGTCAATCAGAATTAATGTGGCATGGATGCCAAATTTCTGGTTTGGGTGAGATGAAAGAAGGAAAATATGTGAGACCTGAAGAGCATGAGAGTTCAGAGCAGAGAAAGACCACCATTATATTTGCCCATCATTCTATTTTTTTAAATGGCATGTTTTTGAGATTATGTAGGTTTTCATGATGATTTGTATTTGATGTAAAGATGTCTGGATCCATCATGTTTCTTGAACCATTAATGCTTTTGAAGTGCTACACCGTAAGGTTATTCAAATTTGCCATTGCCATAACCAGAAATAACCTCCATCACCAAGACAAATATAGACTAATGGAACATCAGACTTTTGATCTGAAAATTTATATTATGGAAATCTATAAAATGTGAATTTTTTTAATTCTTATTTTATGTGAAAAAATTCACCAATTGATACAGATATTAATGCTGTTCTCTGCACAGCTAGAATTTGCTCAGAACTACTTGAAACCACAGACCTAATAATCTGAAAACTTCAAAAAATCATTAGAAATTGAAAATTTGGAAAGTTTCAAATTTTCTGAAATTTTGTCCGCACTCCTTATAATCCTGTGAAAATCCACCCTCATCGTTCAGCCATGCAAAACGTAAAAAACTAGATAAACCGTTGAGGTTGTGCTAGCAATACAACACTTGAAATCTCAGAATTATGCCTGCAAACACCATGCAAATGCCCTGGAATTCATGCTCTATTTTGCTTCATCATATATCTGGGGTTTGAGATATTAGTTTACAAGGGGGTATATACATTGAAAATTTAACTGTACAATTCATCTCCTATACTTACTTATCTTCTTTGGACCCTTGCACACATACAACTCTAATGCCATGAGATAAAAACCAACTATAAAAGTAGCCCACAAACTTATAAAAATGGAGAGAGAAAGTGATGTAGTCATGCTTAGGGGTTCCTATATATTTAATATTTAATATATTAAATGAAGGGATGCCTTAGACCACACAACCCACAAATCAGAGTTAGATCATTTCTTCATAGCAAGATCTCAAACACAACTTTAACAAGAAACAATGAATAATTTTCTATTAATATGAGGAAAGATAGACATGGGCACAATGGCACCACATTCAATGGAAGTGTTTTGACCAACTAGGTTTTATCCTTATCTTCTTTCAAGGAATTCTCTTAAGAATTCCAATCCTATAACATATCCTATCCTAAGCTTGTGGATTTCGAGGAAAGATGCTAAGCTTCTACAAAACTAGGTTTGACTCAATTCAACAAATGTCAGTGGACAAATCTCTTGATCTCTCAAGATGGATGATGCCTTACACATTCACAACTCCCTTCTATCTATAGAATCTAGAATGAATTAGGGGGTAGAACAACGATACCTTGGCAAGAAAAGATACTCTTGCAAAGGTTCCTCAAGATGCCCCAGATTGCCATTGATTTCCTCATCCGATTGGTTGGTAGCTTCCATGAATTCATCTTCGTTGGATTAAGCCTTACGAGGTTGGCGAAGAAATCATATCAAGGCCCACATGTGCTTCCCTCTGACTGTATTGATGTTGATAGGAGATTTTGTTGATTGAAAATATCATGGCGGCATCAACAAGTGGTCTCTATAGGACATATGGTAGAACAAGGCTTTGCGGCATCGGAAATGCATCACAACATCAACAAGGCTTGACGACATTGCGTAAGAAATAGGGTTGTGCAAGGCGTGCGCTGTTGTGCAAGATAAAGACAAGGCGTTCACAACTTTGCAAGGTATTTTATGGCAACAGTAGGCGTTCGCTGCTTGGGATGAGGTTCGATAGCTATGCGACAACATTAGGCGTTGTGCGACATTGATAGAATTCCACAACATCCAAAGTTCTATTCGACATCGTCAGTGTTTGCACGACCAAGAGTAAGCCTTCACTTTGTATAGCAGTTTTGGCATGACAAGATAGGCTATTGTGGCATCGAGTAAGATTGTGCGACATGCTTTATAGGGTGGGCACATCTTTATTGCTTAACTCTTAAGTATTTTTGGTTGATGGAGGATTGCAAGTGAACCCAAATGCTCCCACATCATACACCTCTTGTAAGAAGAAACTTGAGGAGCCCCCTTGCTTAAGCATATTTTTGAAGGTCTTGAATGGAATGACCAAGTCTAGCAATCTTTGCTTCTTGAGCCAAAACACATCCTTAACTTCTCCGCCTCCCCATTTTTCCATATATTCTTTATGCTCCTACATTTTGTCTAAAATGTGTTCAATTTATTCATGCCTATCCGTTTTGTGTGTTGTCTTCACTAGTCTGCCCCACAAAGTAGGGTATGGATTTGCTACATTGAAGATAAGCGAAATGTCTATCTCCTCCTGCAGTTCTATCTCATATGAGTTTTTTGCAAACTTCTTTAGGACCCTGCATGGTCCAATCTTCTTCCACCGAGTTTTTCGTATATTCCTCCTGAGAAACCTCTCTTTTTGCAAGTGCGCAAGAACCATATCTCCTACCTCAAAGTCTAATCCTCTATTCAAATTTGTGCATTTCTTTAACTGTGTATTACTTTGCTCTAGTTGTTTTCGTAGTTGCTCATGCACTTCATGTATTGCGCTAAGTCTTTAGCTTCTACGCTTCTTCCTTCTTCTCGTGTTATGTTTCACAACTCTACAATTCTTTTGGACTTGCTCCATACACAATCTGGTAAGGTGACTTCCTAGTGCCCCTATTTACATAGTTGTTATAAGCGAACTCCGCCTGTACAAGGATTGAATCCTATTCCCCTGCCTTCTCTCCAACCAAACATCTCAACAAATTTCCAAGGCTCTTGTTTACATCTTTTATTTTGCCATCTATTTGTGGGTGATACGTAAAACTAGACCACAACTGTGTTAAGCTTCTTACACAATGTGCACCAAAAGTGATCCATAAGCTTAGTATCTCTATTAGATACAATGCTATGTAACAATCCATGTAGTCTCACAACTTCTTTAGAAAACAAGTTAGCTATATGTGTAACATCTTCGGTTTTCCTGCAAGCAATAAATGAGCCATTTTTGAGAGTCAACAAAAAAGATAAAATTATTTCCTTTTGCGTTTTGGGAAAACTTAAAAGGAAATCCATATTAAGATGCTCCAAAAGCTTTCAATTATAGCTCTCACCTTCTTAGGATCCATCTTCAATCTTTCTTGAGATATCAAAAATCCCAAGTACACCAACTGTTTCCGCATCAAACTGCACTTCAAATTTACCAACAACTTCTCTTGCAAACTCTCCTAAGCTTTCTACAAATGAAAGTGTTCTTTGTGTGTTTTGCTAAAAATCTGAATGTCATCTAGATACACAATGGCATTCTTACCTAAAAAGGACTTCAACACTTTGTTCATCAAAGCTGCATGAATGTGCTTGGTGCTTTGGTTAACCCAAATGACATGACCAACCACTCATATAATGCATCCCTCATTTTGAAAGCAGTCTTCCATTCATCTTCTTCTCTAATCATGATTTGGTGGTATCCACTCTTCGGATCAATCTTCCATGTGCATGAAAATGGAAATCTTCTTGATGGCTTTGGAATTAGTGCACATCCTCCACTCACACCATTTCTTTGACAACAATATCCAGTCGCACATGGCTCAAAAGAGTCTCGATAAACCCCTTCTCAAACAATTCTTGCACTTGCTTTCTCATCTCCTCATTTTCCATAGGTGTCAACTTGTATGCAACCTTGTTTGGTAAATTGGACCTTGATATCAAGTCCATCGATGACGAATCCTGTTCGTAGGCTATAAAATATCGAGAATATCCTGTAACATGATATTTGCAAACTCACCTAGCATCTCCATTTCATGTGAATGTTCTTTGTGTAATTGCATGTTCCCCATTTTTTGCGAAAGCATTAAAATGAATGTGAAAGATTCACTCCCCTTTTACCTCGTTTAGGTACTCCTTCCTTGAAATCAACAATATTTGTGGACTCTTCTCCACCTCTACCTTTACATCCTTCAAAGGATTCAAAGTGTATTTCTGTCCGTCCTTCATTAAAGTGTAGGTATTTGCACGGTCATCATATACTACCTTCTGCCTTCATACTGCAAAAGTTGGGCAAGCAACACATGGTATACGTCCATGGGCATCATATCACATAAGACTTCATCTTCATATGCATCAATCTTGATTGGCACATTAGATTACTTGTCCGCAAACAACTAATGCCCTTTCAACAAGCATGACACCTTATTGGATTCGATGTTCAATTCTCTTGGTCAAACTTCTCAACCATCTCGTTAGAAACAAGATTGTCTATGCTACTACTATCCATAATCACTTTGCAACATTTACCTCCTAACTTGCATATGGTTCTAAATAGGTTCTTTCTTTATACGGGTGCATTCTCCACCTTTGTTGTCTTCAACAAACTTTATTCATCATGAGAGCTTCTCCGCACTCTGTTTCTTCTACACATGTTCGACGCATTATTCGCTTTATATTTGCTGCATGTTGCTTAACATGGTCTCTAACACCATTCCTCCTGCTGTGATTGTTTTGTGCAGCTTGTGGACATTCAAATGCACAATGTCTAGCTTCTCCACAACGGAAACATGTTCTGTGAAATCCTCTACTTCTTCCGCTTCCTCTTCCTTTGAAAAAATATTTAGCTTCACTTCTTTGCACATGGCTCTACTCATGGGAGGAGCTTGTTTCAATTTCGTGCGGATAGTTTTGCACATCATTATTTAAATTTCCACCTCTACACAAGAACTTTCCCTTGCTCGTGTGCACTTTGCCTTGGTGTGTGCAATTTCCTTCTCGTCTTCTTGTAAATTGATAGGCCCCCTCCATAGATCTCAATCTAATCATGCTAAACTCATCTCGGATGATAGTATATAACCCATTTATATACCTTGAGATATTTTTGCTATTTCTCCACATGACTTGCCCTAATGGTGAATCTATAGAATCTCTTTCGCATACTCCTTCACACTCGGTTCCTTCCGATGTAAATTCTAGAATTACTTGAACAAATAAGGCGGTAATTTATAGGTATGAACTTAGCCTTCAACTTTGTCACCAATCTATCCCAACTCTTGATCTTGTCTTTGCCTCGCATGTACTCCCTTGGTCTACATGTGTTCCCACCACAATGATGCATGACTCTTTAACTTAGTACAGGAAAATCTTACCTTCTTGGGATCTTTTACTGCCTTCATATTTAGAGTACTCTTTTTCTACGATACGGTCGATGAGTTCTTCTCGGATCTAAGGATGAGTATATTCGAACTCTTCACACTCGGATCCGACTCAAATTCTAGAATTACTTAATCAAATAAGCCTGGTAATTTAGGTATGAACTTAGCCTTCAAATTTGTCACCAATCTTACTCTTGATCTTGTCTTTGCCTTTACGTACTCCTTGGTCTACACGTGTACCCACCACAATGATGCATGGCTCTTTAACTTAGTAAAGGAAAATCTCAATTTCTTGGGATCTTTTACGCCTTCATACTCAAGTAATCTTTTTCTATGATCAATCGATGAGTTCTCTCGGATCTAAGCTCCTAGAGTAACTTGGAATATACACCTTTAGTTTATTGCCAATCCTTGTGATTGTGCACTAAAATCTGTCCTCATCAACGTGCTCTCCTTCAACATCCTTGTTCCCAGGTGCTCTTTCTCCCTACTCATCCTCACTTGCATTATCATCCACCGCTATTTTGTATTGTGCGGTTCCCATAGCCTCCAAAAGAGCTTGTACTCCTCTCATCATTTCAAATAAGTCCGGAAATCTTTTCACTATATTTGCTTTGGCTTCCATTTTGTGTGCCATTGCTAATTTCTTCACAATTACTCACCTTACAAAACTCGTGATCTATACCTACCCAACAACCCAAATTGGAAGATGCTTGCAACTACTTTCTACCCACACATTTATGAAAAACAACAAAACTAAAGATCACTCCCTAGATTGATGTTATCACAGAACAAATATGGTAGTCAGTAATGCAACAAGTTTTAAAATCTTTGATTAGATACCAACTAATGTAGTTGTGGTTAGGGGTCCCTGGTGAAGGGATGCCTTAGACCATGAAACCTACAAATTTAAAGCTAGATCTCACCGTAACAAGATCCTAGACATAGCTCTAACAAGAAACAATGAAAATTTGTCTATTAATATAAGAAAAAATTACAAACTTGGGCACAATGGCTCCACACTCAATGACAATCTTATGACAAGATTTTGCAAGAATTCTCTAAGAATTCCAATCCTATGACCTATCATATCTTAATCTTGCAAAACTTTGTTAAGCTTCTACAAAACTAGCGTTGGCTCAATTCGACAAATGCCAATGGATAGATCTCTTGATCCCACAAGATGGATGAAAACTTACATGTTCACAACTCCCTTCTAATTATATAGTCATGACTTAGGCGGGAAACCAAAGATACCTTTGCAAGAAAATTCACTTGTTGCAAAGATTCCTCAAGATGCTTCGAGATCACAATTGATTTCCTCAACCGGTTGGCAGGTAGCTTCCATGAATTCATCTTTGTTAGATTAAATTTGTCCTTGGGTGAAGAAAACGGATCAAGGTCCATGTGTGCTTCCCTTAATAATATCGATGTTGATAGGAGATTCATGTCGGACGCAAATCTCATCATGGTAGCATTAATTTGTGGTCCCTCTAGGATGTGCAATAGCACAAGGCTTCGTGGCATCAAAAATGCATTGTTTTATCAATAAGGCTTGGCGACATTGTGCACAAGAAATAAGGGAAGAGTAAAGCGTGCGTTTGCACAAGATCAAGACAAGGCGTTTCGACTTTGTGTAGTATCGTGTGGCAAGAGTAGGCGTTCGTGGCTTGGATAAGGTTCAACATTTATGCACAAAATCGTTAGACGCTCGTAACACTTTGTGGTATCGTGCGACATTGATGGTACTTAATTGCATCCAATGTTTTCCGTGGCATCGATAGTGTTGTGCAATGAAGAGTAAGCCTTCGTGGTATAAAATTTTTGTGTGTCAAGGTGTGCTATCGCGATATCGAGTAAGTTTACATGGCATGGTTAAGTGTCCACGACATGATTTGTAGGGTGGTGCAGGATTGTGCAAGTGTTTATTGCCTAAGTATTTTTGGTTGATATAGGATTGCAAGCCAACTTGGATGATCTTACATTAGAAAGGCTTGATGTGTTATTTTTGAATTGAATCAAAAAATAAAGTGGGCAATACAAAAAGTGATAGAGATGACTAACTGATTGTGAAGTAACTTTGAATGACAAGGTTATTGAATGCACCCTTAGTACTAAATGTAAAAAATACAATATCATGTTTTGAAACTTTGTAGTTATGTTGTATGCCAATATAATTCAATTATATAAGTACATGACTTACATTTATGGGCAATATATTAACTATTCTAACACAAGATATTTGGACATACTATGTTGTAGGAAACGTCCTTGATCCTCAATATGCCTATAGAAAGAGCCGAATTAAGGCTTTTGACCTCCCTAGGTAGTACTTGAGCTAACGCCTCCCAATTTTTAATAAAATTATTAGAATGGAATTTTAACACATATTTAAGGTTAAAAAGATTCTTTCTTACTTTTGCAACAGCTAAACTATGATGACATCGTTATAATTTATCGTTGTAGTAATTTCATGTTCACTTGTCAAATTGGAAAAACTATTTAATCTAGTTTCACCCATTGTTGACCTTAAATTGCTTGTTACTTTTGTTAGTGTGGAGAATGTTCTCTCAAAACAACAATTTCCAACATAAATGCAAAGAAACATTTTTCGACATCTAGATTTGGGAACATAGTGTCTAAGCCACCATATCTTAAATATTTTGACTTTGCCGATATGTTTTATTGATGCCCATTTTGTAAGATCGTGATCTATAGTGCATTGTCCATTTGTGGCATGTTTAGTAATAATACTTTCATTGTTCTCTTCTTGTTTTGTCTTCTCATCTCTTGTAGACTTCGATCATTTATTCGTTTCATTAACATTAATAGTCAAGAATCATCCTCATATTCACCGCTAACTATATTTGGATAGAAATTTGTATTTGATGTACTTAAAAATATATTTATTTTTGATATTTTTCAAAAAATTATTTTCTCAACTTTAAAGTTATTTCTTTTTTTTTTCAAAATTGAGCACTACTTTTTTCAAATTTTTTATCCATTTAACAAAAATGTCACACAAGTTATGAAACAAAAATATTTTTTCTAAAAAAAAATCAAAAGAAAAATTATAAGTGAAAAGGAAATCCAAAAAATACAAATAAGAAATAAAATGAGAAGATACTTGAATGAAAGAAGATATAACCAAATAAGGTAATACCTATAACAATGCCTAAAATCCAATGAACTATAACAACGCTGATCATTAACTATTGCAATTTGCTTAAAATATTGCCGACAACAAGCTGCTTTGGCGTAACATATATAATGGTAATCATTATTAATTTATTAATATATTTGAACATCTATATATATATATAAATGGTAATTATTATTAATTTATATGGAACAACCGATTTGTAAAATATGGGCAATAGAGCGCCCCATTGGCTGCCTGCGCCCTAGGCAACTGCCTAGGTTGCCTAGGGGTTAATTTGCCATCGTGGGAAAGTTTCTGTTACAGAAGTGGAGCTACAGATGCACCTGAAATTACCCTCTTTTGGGTTTGTATTAGAAATGGCCCTGTCGTTTCCGTACTATTTCTAGTATGAACTCAGGACATTTCTATGCATGTTTTCAGCGGCATAGGTCACCGGGAAAGTCAAAAAATAAGAAACACAGTCAAAACCTAATTTGCACACCCTAAACTTGCTAAACACACTTCATAAAAGCTATATAAACATGTACATGTGAAATTTTAAGCATGTTGAATGTTTTGAACTTTCATGAATACTATATTTTTAATTGCTTTATCTTTTATGGACTAAAAATCGGTATTGCACATTATATATATATATATATCTTTTTGTAATATATTGTACGAACATTTCCTTGCTGTTTCGGATCCATTTCCATTTTCATACCCATTTCGATTTTTGGCAACCTAGCTGGACAATTGTTGCCAACCGATAGTTGTTGTGGCTGTGCCTATATTGTTTGGGTATTGTGGAGTACTTGTACGTTATTATTGTTTATAATGAGAATAATATCATTTCCTTATGTGTCTGTGGCTTTATCCACTTATTACGAATAGTAAAGTTGTGGTCTTGAGATTGGTATTTTCACAGTTTAGCAATGTGTAAGAATCTTTTGGAGACAACTGTGTAAGAGAATTGTTATCCAACGTTTGGGATCTCATTGCTGGATCCATCTTGTGGGAAAGAAGATTGAAGCTAATGCTTGAGTATGAGGAAGACATGTAAAAGCATAAATAGTTTTGTGATACAAACACAAACAAATTAGGGTGGAGAGGGGGAAAAGTTGGTCAATAAAATGTTCATATAAAACATAAACATCAACCTAATAAGCTAAAAATATAAAATAATGAAATTGGCCCAAAGTAAAAATGTGCGGACAAACAATAAGAAATTGATATCATGAAAATAGATTAAAATGGATAAAGGCAAACTAAGAAGTAACAATAAAATGGGAAGAGAAGCAAAGAATAAAATAAAAATTAATTAGTATAATGGAATTAAAAATTACATTATAATAGGAAAGTTTGATAAAAATGGGTTAAGTCAAATAAATAAAGAAAATTAAAATATAGCAAAGAAATGAATACCAATTTAATGAAAATTAAATTAATCTATTTTAATGATATTGATTTCTTATTCTTTGTCCCCCTGTTTTTACTTTTGGGCTTTTTTATTCTTTTATATCTTTAGCTTATTAGGTTGATGAATATGATTTATGAGAACCTTTTGTTCACAAACTTTCCCCCCTCTCCACTCTAATTTGTTCGTGTTTGTGTCATAGAAGTATTTATGCTTTTACAAGTCTTCCTCATACTCAAGCATTGGCTTCAATCTTCTTTCCCGAAGATGGATCTAATAGTGAGATTTGAAACGTTGGATAATAATTCTATTACACGATTGTCTCTAAAAGATGTTTATATAAACTATATATTGTGTTTTGTATATAGTTGTATTGCTTTTCTGCTCAGAATATTATGTTGTTGATAATTCATCATATTTCATTTGAGGTTTGTATTTACGGAAGAAGACCATTTCATTTCCCACTACTCTAAAACATTTAGGGATGCAGTGCAAAACTACATTATCGG